>JARHVA010001687.1:1440000-2117500 GCA_037957365.1 Torreya grandis | reverse complement strand
TTCTCAACCCTATCTACCCATAGTAGGATCCATATCCAAGTTAGGGTTAAACATTTGGTGAACACAATTCATGGGAATGCAATTTTTTTTTATCTAGGGCTTCTAAGCCTACTAGGGTTTTAGCTTCTTATGATGTATTTTTAGATCTAAAAATTTACCCTAGGGTTTTACCCTCCTCTAGTTATAAGGGCTTCTACATATGCTTGCAAGTTGATTCTTCTTTTAATGGCACATTTCAGCCTCCAAACAAATCTATTTTAAAATTACTCGAAGGTATTTGCTACATAGGTTGGTATACTAAAAAAACTTTTTTTTTGTTCGCTAAAAATCAATATAGATTTTTTAATTTTTGCAATTTACTATTTTTAGTAAATATTAGCATACAAGGCAAATGGTGTACTTATTTTGTAATTATTTTTTGGGTTTTGTCAAAAATCATATTTTTTTTCAAAAACCTATTTTAGATTCAAAACATTTTAATCCAATCACTTTCTATTACTTTCTCTTCATTTGACACATTTTGGTGACCCTGACCTTTGGTCTCGAAACCTTGCTTGACCTAGGGTTTCTTGTTTTACTATTTTCTAAATCCTGATTTCAAAGGGTTCAAAAATTAAAATTACAATTTCCCATTTTCTACAAACAAATTTAATATGCATATATCTATTATCTAATTCATTTTATAATACATTACAGTAGTTGTTACCTGTTATGTTTCATGTATGATGAAATCAATTAAAAGGAGTGACCAACTTGATCAATATAATGAGAGAGTTTCAAAACAAATTAAAATTTAAGCCCTCTTTACAAATCTAATTGCATTAGTATTGAGCCTCTTCCTTCTAACCTTAAGGAGGGTGATAACTATCATCCCTTTAATCAAGTCCATATTATCACTCCTTCAAGGGGTAAGGTAGATGGTGTACATATGAATGTTCAATCTGAGGTACCTAGATTTTATGCTTCTAAAGCCTTAAAATATCAAATAATCCTTATGAATAAGTTAATAAAAGAGTTACAAAATCAAATTACACACACAAAAAATCCAACCCATGGTAGTGTTAATCATGTGTTTGCATCTTCATCTACCAATGTTGTGCCAAATAAGGTTTCTTATCCAAATTCAAATCTATAACAAAACACATCTAAAACAAGTGATCCAAATATTATACCAAAGGTTACTAAGAGACCAAGTGAAATCCTAAGAGAAAAAAATTGAGACAAAGTGATCAAATTACCTCCTCTACATCTTAGCAAGAAATCCAAATTCTATTGTGCATATCATATAATGCATTGACATCATACAAATTGTTGTTTTGCATTAAATAAAAAAATACAAAATCTCAAAAATAGTGGTGATCATATAATTTATATTATCACTTAATAAAACCACCCACATTATGAGTACCATACCTAAACCATAAATACAAAAACAACAAATGTGGGTACCAAATAAAAATTAAAAGCAAAAATAGTGGCCAATATCAAGCATAGCGCATGAAAAGGTTCAAAAAGAGTAATCAGATCAAGAAAAGGATAAAAATTTACCTCTGAATAATGATACTTAGTTTTCAAAACAATATGGTTTTGGAATGAAATATTTACAAAAAATTGGTTATCATGGTTAAGGAATGGGAAAATGTTCCCAAGGCATCACTTATCCTATTTACACATATGATCAAAATGACCATCAAGGCTTGGGCTATATTGGTAATATTGATGCAAATCATTCAAAGATACATTTGGCCAATGCAAAAGAACAAGAGCCTACAAATGAAAGAAAATCCAAGACAAAGGAACAATTAGAATAAGATATATTGCCTAAACACCAATAAGAGCAAAACATGATACAAAAGGAATACGTACAGAAAAAGAAAAAAGTGCCTAAAAAGGGTAATGTTAGACGTGTGCCTTCATATGAAGTAACTACCACTCTTTCCTCAAAGCATCAAAATGTTGAACCTTGCATAGATGGTAAGCAAGGTCAAAATATTATAGTTGATCCAACTTGTGAATTGAATATATGTACCTGGGAATTCTTTACATGTCTGATATGTGGTATGGAACATGTGAATAAATCTATGGCATCCAGTTTTTGTGTTGGATCCATTTAATGTAATATCACATGTGGATCAGAACCATGCTCTACTATGTTACATATTAGTCCATTTTTGCCCAAATATAATGCAAAACTTGGAAAACTATGGGTACTAACAACTACGAAAAACATCTCTGAAGCAAAGATACCAAATACAAAATTACCAAAAGACCATGATACAGTTCTTACTTCAACTATGCACATATATGGCACATCTAGTTCAAGTAAGGTTATACATTCACCTCTCTTCGATGATTCTTATCCTCTAGATGAGATTATAGGATAGTATTTTCTTTCCCAACAATCTAAAAAATACCAAAAAAAAATTAAAACATTCAAAATTCCAAAATTATATTCGACATGTACTTATCTTATTAGCTCTTGGGCATATGTGTTGATAGTTTTTTGTCGATGGATAAAATATCAGTATTTCCTATGTACATATGTGGTTCACACATCTTTTGAGTGTGAATCAAGCATACACGAATACATGATTTATAGACTTCTAGATGTTGGGCCTCCCTTCTTCTCACATCACCAAGATGTTGGGGGCAACCACCTTCTTTGATCATGATACAGCTAGGTTATACCAATCTATCATCACTTTACATTATCATGTTTGAGCTAATATGTACTTACACATGACTTTATCCATGCTTATATATTTTATAATGTACATGATATGTTATGTATTTGATGTTTTTTTTTATAACACATTGGATCCATAGGCTACTATGATATGTTTATGTAAGTTGCTTAAGATTTCATTTATTCACTTCCTTGAGTGTCTTATGTTATTATTGTCTTGTTTATTGAGCATTTGAATATGCTCCATTATTTATGCCCCCAATGCCTTTATTTGTTGTATGGACATTTGAATATGTCATTCTTGATTTTTTAGACATTCGACTAAGTCATATCCATTCAATTGAGTGACATTTGAACATGTCCCTTATTTATAATCTGTTTGGACCATTATTTATTGATTTGCCTTGAGTGCTCTTGTGTGTGCACTTGATTCCTTGTTGAGATTGCATTGTTTCTATTTAGATGTTGTCATGATCTTTGTCATACATGTTATGAATCGATGTGATCACATTTTATGCACTTCAATGATATATCTACCTAGACATATTCCCTATATATGTTACATGGTACATTTCATAGTTTACATGGTTATCTTATCCTTTTGAGGTAAGGTAACTACCAATTTCTATCTCCCCTCACCTCAAAATGGGGGGAATATCAATGGGAGCATGTCAAAGAGGCATGAGTTCCACATATTCATAGTTTCAGATAAGTGGGGGCGTGTCATAGAGACATAGCTTCCACATATTCACAATTTTAGATTTAGTGGGGGCATGTTTTAGATGTTGGGTGTGAAGCCACTATTCACATGTCACTATTCATGAGTGTTATTCATATGCACTATTCATGATTCACTATTCATGGTGACATGGTATGCAAGTGTGCAATGATGTGACATGCAGGTAATATAGCATGCAGGTGATGTGGCATGACGGTGATGTGGTGGTGGGGCCCACGATGGGTCCCAAATATGGGGCATGACACTCCACTTGAGGACCTAGGCCTTGTCCTTGATGTGTCACATGAGTTTTTCTTGGAGGTTATGAGTATAAGGTCATGTTGTGGGATGCCATGTTTGGTGGTCCCAAGAGTTGTGACTTAGGAATTTGACTCAAGAGAGGATGGTTAGTACAGTGTTAGTTCCAAAATGAAAACAAGATGAAATAAACACACTAATAGCATAACATCTCTAGGCCTAGACACTAGGGAGAGCTTAGTTAACAATTATGAATAAAACACACAACTAAAATGCAAAAGAAAACTCTTTTACCTTCCCTGGATGCTCCAAAATGCTTGTTGTAGTGGCTTGCTTGACTTGTGCTCATAAAGTCCTTGGCAATAGAAGCTTGACAACCTCCATCTCTCCTTGGCACCTTTGGCTTGTGGCTTGGCTTGGCTTGGAATCAATTTGGCATTATAACACCAGTTGCTCGAAGCTTTTGGCACCAATCCTGCATTATAAATTTGCACAAATTAAGCTAAAAAATGATGTTGGGAGGCCTCCTATTTATAGATTTTAGGATTTGATCAAAATCAACCTCAACCATCCATTTCAAGATTGAGATGTGTGGTTGAGGATTAATTCAATTTTAGAATTAAAATTTGTAATTATCCTCCTCATGGCATTGGAAGAAAGGGAAATTAAGAGGCATGGAGGGCATCATGGAAGGTATTGATGAGGTATGGAGGGCATGAATCCTGATATTTATGGTATTTAAGGCCTAGGGATCTCTTCCCAAGAAATGAGGTCACTTGATGATGTAGATATTCAATATTCATTTTTAAAAATAAATATTCAACAAGTTTCCATGGAATTTTTTATTAGGCCTCGATTTGGGTTAATTAGCTCTGAAACATGATTAGGCACATTGTGCACAAATTACCCAAATTAATCAGAATGCCTTATTATTGGTCTTAAATTTGACTGGATTAGAATTAGAAGTCCACGTCAAATGAGTTGGATGCATATTCCCATTTGGGATGTTTCTAAAAATAAATAACAAAGGCACGAGTCTTGTACAAAAGATTTGATAGAAAAGAGCAGTCTAGAGCACATAAGTGCAAATTTGGCATTTTGACTCAAAATGAACTGATCAAAGTTAGTCGGCCCATAAATTACATTACCCCATTTAGGGATACCCTGGCCAAAATCGACATTTAAATATGTATTTTTTACATCATTTAACATGTTTTAGTTTTTTAGGCCAAATTGTACATTTTAGATGGAAACTAGCCAAAATTTTGATTGGAGGTTATCGGCAGCCAGTTTTAGGTGTCTATAGTTTACCCCTATTTGGAAAGGTATTACAAGCTATACGCATAGTAACGTCTTCTCAAAGAATGAAAAAAGTCATGTATGCCTACAACTACAATGATGATATACTAACTATATGGTGCCCCCTCAAGGGAATGGTTAACATAAGTGGATCAACAAACGGTACCTTGAAAAGAAAGAAGTGAAATGAGGGGACCAAAAAAAGGAAAGATGATGGGGTAAAAACATAATGATATTGAAAAATTAGTCAAAATCATTGAGAATGCAAGTGGGATGGTGCACAATGGTTTGCCTAAAGGTGGTTATAAGCATTATACGCTGATAGTGGCAACATGGTATGATAACATAATGATTTGCCCAAAGGCAGTTATAATCATTGAGAAGATGGAGCTGCTCCAGTTAGGATAGACAAATAAGATAATAACATGCCCCTATATAGGTAAAAAAAGTAAAGTGGTGACAATACAATGATTTGCCCAAAGGTAGTTACAATCATTGAGTAATGCAGGTGGGATGGTGTGCAATGATCTGCCCATAGGCAGTTATAATCATTAGACCCCGATTATGGCAAACATGATAAATTTGGCCAAGGATGATGATAAATTAACATAGAGGTTAATGATGAATTAGAACAACCTACTATTAGGGAGATGCTCAACTAAACTAATAAAGATTGAAATTCTTTCATGGTCAATTACTCAGTTTGGGATATGATTGGGAGTGGAATCAGGATGTCGGTGTTGAGTAGATGTCACCATTACTGAATAGACTTATTGAAGATGAGGTTTATTGTAGCATGTGATGGTAGGCTTCATGATAGAACACCATAAAGACTTGACTAAAATATACATAAGGACTGACTCCTGTAAACTAATACTCAAATAGAAAACAATGCACCAATGATAGAAACCATGATGACAATGTAAACATATGAGTATATATGGATTCAAGTGTAAGTGTCAACAAGGAATCACCCAATGAACACACATAAACTAAATCAAGGCAACAGTGATGAAAGCAAACAAACAAAATAAGCAAAAATAAATAAATAAACAATGCAATAAAAATCCTACGAACATTGCCCTTAGAAAATAGGTGACAACTTAACAAATGAACTAAATGGGGGAATAGAAGAAAACGAACGGGGTGGTCGAGTTGTCTCCATATGCACTAAGCAAGTGGATATTGCCTACATAATTCCATGGATGCAATATCTAATAAAAAACTTCAAGCCAAATGTAGTTCTCCCAGGGAATGGGAAGAATGTGATAACTCATAAAAATAAATAGAATGGATGTGATAGAAGAATAGGAATGGCCTTGTAAAATGGAAAGTGCGTGAGAAGAAAGGCCAAAAAGGATGGGGAAACTAAATGATAAGTGATTTGCTTGTAATTTAGTAAGGGTTCCCAAAATCCTTAAGGTAAAGAAGTGGTTAATGTTTTTGTTCTTTTCTAAAGATTTTTTGAAATGTTTTTGGAATTGTTTTGGAGTGTCACAACACAATCGAGAATGATGAGACACTAAATGGTTCAAGCTTGTAAAATGGTAAGAGCATTCATACTGAGGTTGCTCACAAAATCATGAGAGTGTTGGGAAAAGGGTGACTGAGCTTAACTCAATAAGTATTGAGCGTTGCCTACATAATCCCACAATAGGACCTCAAGTCACTGTAGTTCTGCCCTTATAGTGGAGGAATTTGACTAATGCAGCAACCAATTTAAACAAAATAGGCATAGTTGGTAAAAAGACATAATATGGCACAAGAAGTGGCAACTTGGTACGTCAAGGCTTAGTATTGCCCCTAGTTTGCCCATAGGCATTTATAACTAGGACATAATGATATAGATCAATGGTACTAATTTGCTCAAAGGTAGTTATAATTAGCAAAAGGAATGGTGGTAAGAAAGGACTAAAAAATGAAGGATGTAACTATTGAAACTTTTGTCACATTATCCCAAAATAGGATTTGTGTCTAAAGTTTTTAAACCAATTGATGAACTGATCAGATACCTTGATGTTGAAACTGCGTAACAAATGACAAAAACCAAGGTCAAGCACGCTAGGCTTTAGAACACGTTGGGTCGACAGGTCAAAAATGGAAAGTGGATATGACAAAGAGGATGGATAAGAATCGTATATGTATAAAGAGGAATAATGATAAGAAGGCATAACTGAAATGGTCCTTATAGACAATACACCTTAGCATTCAAGAATAGTACCACTTAAGATGAATAATATTCATTGGCCCTGGAAGTTCATCACCATATAATGTGGCAAGCCTGTATGCTCCTAATCCATAATTTGTAGTGATGATGAAAGGCCCTATCTAGTTTGGTTTGAATTTCCCTTTATGTTTCTTCTCAACCATGGTATTCTTTTAGTTTTCTTTGAGAACAAGATAACCAAGTTTAAATTTTTGATACTTCACATGTCGATTATATTAGCCTTTGAGTCTATTTTGGTATGCTTCAATATTATTGAGTGCAATTGTGCATTTCTCATCTAGTAGGTCCAACTCTTACAGGCAAGCTACTCGATAGTCATGATCATCCAGGACATGCTTGAAAGAGATGCATAGTGAAAGTAATTCGACCTCAATGGGAAGGATGACTTCAATACCATAAATAAGTGAATATGGGGTGGCTCCTATGGGGGTACGATGATTGGTACGGTATTCTTAAAGGGCAAGGAATATCTAGAGGTGCCAATCATGACCAGCATCATTGATAATCTTTTTGAGAATGTTGACAATGGTTTTGTTGGATGCCTCAGCCTGGCCATTACCTTGAGGGTACTATGTTGTAGAAAAGTGTTGTGTGATGTTGTATTCAGTACATAACTAGTCTACATCTTTGTTCTTGAATGATCCTCCATTATCGGATATAATGTCAGAGGGGATACCATAATGGCAAATGAGGTGGTTGAAGATGAATTTGGAAATTTGCTTTCTAGTCATGTAAGTGAGGGGTATAACTTCAACCCACTTAGTGAAATATTCGGTGGTGGTAAGGATATGTTTATGGCCATCAGATGAAGTAGGGTTAATATTCCCAATGAGGTCAAGTCCCCATGTAGACAATGGCCATGGTGTTAACATCAGTTTTAGATTTTTTATTGGGGAATGAATCAAACTAGTATGCCATTAACATTTTTCTTTACATATGCAGTGGCATCTACGTCCATTATGGGACAATAATAACCAATACGCAAGAGATTTTTGGATAGGATTGCCATGCTAGATTGGGCTCCACATACTCCTTCATGAACTTATCTTAACGCTAATATAGACTCTACCGAAGTTAAACAACGAAGCAGAGTTCTATCAAAACTACGATGATAAAGGGTGGATCCAAGTAAAGTATAATGAGTGAAATGATGAATGAAGGCTTTGGTTTATTTTTGAGATAGGTCAGGTGGAAGAATTTGTTCATGAAGGTAGTTGTAAAGGTCTGAGTACCAGATAGAATTAAGACCAACAATATCACAAATCATGGCAATGGTTGAAGGTTCATAAGCTAGTGCTGACAAATTCTCGATAAGGAACTGATACTCTCTAGCTTTATCTATTTGTCAAATCAGAGAACTAATAGTAACCATGGCATCTGCAATTATGCTACTAGCCCTCGATATATGCTCAAATTGAATGTTGGCAATTTGCTTTTTAAGAGTGTCAACCTTGGCTTTATATGGAACTATCTTGTCATCTTTGGTCTAAAAATGATCTGTGACTTGATTGATGATTAATTGAGAATCACCATAAACTTGAATATGAGATATATTCCAATGCATTACTTGTTGAAGTCCTATAATAAGTGCTTCATACTCGGCTTGTTGTTTGTACAAGGAAAGCTGATTATGAATGATTTAAGGATTAGATCCCCCTGCGGTGTAATAAATAATAGGCCTACGCCTGATCTATGCGTAGTGAATGATCCATCAAAATATAACTTAAAGGGCTACTCCTGAAGGGGTATATTAATAATGGTCATGATGGATTCATCAGGAAAGGGAAACTTGAGTGGTTATGTGTCCATGAGAGGTACTTTAGTAAGTTGATATGCAAGAACTTATCCTTTGATTGACATACTCTGTCAAACTCACTAAGAAGCATGATCCATTTAGCCATTATACCTTGTAAAGATATTTTAGATAGTATAAACTTGAGTGATCTACTTTTGAAATGACCATGGTTTTATTATTCAACATGTAATGACGCAGTTTTTGAGCTGTAAAAACCATGACTAGACAAGCTTTTTCAATAGGTGCATAGTTATGTTCATATGTAACCAAGGTAAGACTTAGGTAGTAAACAACATGCTCCTTTACATTATCATTATGTTGAGCTAAGAGTGCCCCCAGAGCATAATTGATAGCTAATAGGTATAACAAGAATGGCTTTCCTGGCATAAGAGGTAATAAAATAGGTGGATTAAATAGATAGCCCTTGAGTTGTTGAAAAGCTATTTGGTAGTGATCATCCTAGTGAAATGCAACTCCTTTCTTTAAAAGATTTGTAAATGGATGGCACTTGTCTGCTAATTGAGAGATAAATCATCGAATCGACTGGATCTTACCCTACAAACTATGAAGTTGCTTCAAATTGATTGGTGGTAGCATCTCGTTATAGCATGGACTTTAACTGGATCAACTTTAATACCTCTACGAGACATGATGAAGCCTAGTAATTTGACTGAAGTTACACCAAACACACATTTCTTTGGATTTAGTCTAACTTTGTACTCTCATAGTCTTTCAAATATCTTACGCAGCACTGCTAGATGGTCGACTCTAGTCTTGGATTTTCTTAATATGTCATCGGCATAGTATTCAACAATATTATGCATCATATCATGAAATATGATAGTCATGGCTCTTTGATATGTAGCTCCCACATTCTTAATTCCAAATGGCATCACCTAATAGCAAAATGTTCCCCATGGAGTGGTGAACATTATTTTTTGTTGATCTTCTGGTGTTATTTTAATCTAATTATACCCTAAAAATCCATCCATGAGTGAAAGCATTTCATAACCTATCGTGAAGTCGACAATCATGTTGATATTAGGTAAGGGAAAATCATATTTAGGATAATCTTTGTTGATGTCTTAAAAATCAATACAAATTTTGATTCCTTCAGGCTTTTTGCTAACAAGTACTACATTAGATATCCATTCTAAGTAGTCAATGGATCGGATATATCTTACTTCTATGAGTTTTTCCAACTCTTTCTTTACCAATACAGTAATGTGAGGATGCATCTTACATAGCTTTTGTTTTACCGGTTTGGCATCGGGATTAACCACAAGGTGGTGCAAAACTAAGGTGGGGTCTAATCCTGGCATGTTAGAATAGGCCCATGGAAATATATCCACAAACTCTCTCAATAGAGCTGTAAAAATGTTGCATTCCTCCTCAATGAGGGACACACCCAATTTTATCCATTTCAGGTTCGATGGAGTCCCAATGTTTACCTCTATTGTATCTTCAACTAGAAGGATTGAACTGTCTTATAGGATAGTAGGCAGTGACTTGAACTATTAGACTATGTCAAGGTCCTCTATTAGGACTTGCTCATCAACCTCTCCTAGGCATGATGAATCTGAGTCTCCTAATGGGATATTTCACCATGTAACAAAAATGGTCAAAATTTCTTGGAGAATTTGATCAAATACTTATTATTACTTAAAACTAAACTCATATCTACAGGCAAGTTCAGTGTTGGTGGTCTCCTAGTCTAAATTCGAAGAAGAATGAACACCCCCATCTAATGGCACCTAAAATAGGTTTTCACCACTAGATTGGCCTTTATCTTTACATTTTCCCTAGTCAAAAAGTGCCTTAAAGAAGTTTTCACTTTGGGACCTCAATGTTTTACTTTTTTTGTTTTTGGCCAAGGGTGTTCACTCGCTCTCTAAAATAGGCTGCAAGATCTAATGTGATTGAGAATCATGATTTGTGATCTCCCAACGAAACATTGTCTCTAAGGCCTAAGAAATCATATAATGCCTCATCATTCTGGAACTCATAATCGATATACTAGATTCTTGTTGGTCCCAATCTATCAGTTGGGGATAATATAATGGTAATGGACTATGATGAATGGCTTGGGTAAGGGTACAAATGGCATTATTATCAAACAAGTTGGTTTCAAATAGGTTGTCAAAGGTAAGGCTATGATCTGACTCTACTTCACTATCGGCATCATCATCACTAGTCACTGGTGATAGAATTTGAATAAAATATGTGGGGTCACCCCCAGGTGGTTTAAATCTAAGTCCATAAGGTCTTTCATACTTAGTCATGGAAATCGACTGGATGGTTCCTTGTTGATTCAGTCTGAGGCCTCTTCCTTCATAATTGTGATGCTCCATGAACCTATTGGGAATAGGATACTTTACATTTTTATAACAATTAGCTTGGTCATCATTGTATAACCATGATTCATTCCCTTCAAGAGGGTCAGGGCCTAGGCCAAATGTTGGTACAAAGGTGACAAGTCCCTTATCTTTGTTCTTTTGTTGCTAATGTATATGTGGAATGACTTTAGGTCGGCCAAAGGTTTTTAGATTTTGAGGAAGATTGGCGATATGAAATGTGTCATGGGTCACATATTCTCTCGGTCCATTATCTAAAATGGTGAAATGATTAGAAGCTTCAGGAGGTGGTATGTGGGAAAGGCAATCCAAGGTATTAGGATCTATGCAATTATTCGATGAAGGATCAATAAGTATAGCTTTTCCTTTATCTTACTTGGAACTGGGATTCATATCGTACTGATCATTATAGCTTTGAAATTTTGCCTTAAGATGCTTCTAGTGTTCATACACGTGTAAATCTCCTAGAATATTCACCTTCATCCCTAAGTGGGAAAACTTGATACATTGGTGTAGTGTTGATGGGACTGCATGAATCCCATGTAACCAAGGCCTGCCTAGAAGCATGTTGCATGATAACTCAATATCTAACACATGGAAAAGTGTATCATAGGTCAAAGGCCCAATGATAAATGGTAAACTAATGGTGCCCTGTGATTCTCTTTCCTGATTATCATAAGCTTTGATAGTTATTGTTTTTGGATGGAGATATATCATCGTGTACCTAAGAAGTTTGATGAGCTTGAGGGATACTATGTTAAGGCTAGATCCATTATCGATAAGGACACATTTCACTTTATGCCATCTGATACAAACTTCTATGTACAATGGGTTATTATAGAGGGGGCCAAGAGAAGACATATCGCCTTTGGTTGAATGTGACTTGTTGGGTTAGAGCTAGGTGTCCAACCAAAGCTTGAAAGTTATCAGGGGATATGTCACTAGAAATAGTGGATTAGGTCAAAAACTCATTTAGGATGTTTTTATGATTATTGATGTCCACAACAAATCTAAAATAGAAATTTGTGTTGGTGTCTTTTACATTTGGTCTATAATATCAAACTTCTTGCCTGGTCAAGAGTGAATGGTTTATTCTGAGGCTAAACAATTGGTTGGATGATAGGCAAAGTGGTAGATGGTTGTAGGCTAGGGATAGTAATCTTCAACCTCTGAGTTATGATTGCACAATCAAGATTAAATACTGGACCATTATTGCTAACTGATATTAGAAGTGGTGTAGGACCAAATAGGACAAGTCTCAATTGCTGGTGCACTTGCATGTGGTCACATGGCAAGAACGAGTTGTCACTGTAAGATCCAAAAGGGGAAGTCTTAGTTTTCTAGTTTACATATATGTAATCCCAAGTCAAAGAAGGATTATCTATGTGATTTGATTGAATATTGTTGTTTAGCAATGGTCTAGGTTGATTAGTGTTTGGTGTAGGATTAATGGAGATGATATTAATGCTACTTCCTGTAATATGACCTACAACCCTATTGTATTCATGTGCAACTACATGGTAGGTTTGTTGGTTGTTACCATTCTGACCTTGGTTTTTTCCATTTTTTTGTTGTGAATTTTGCTACTGATTTTATTGATTATGTTGGTTTGGCCTTTGATTTTGATACTATTGATTTTGTTACTACACTAACCATTGTTATTATTGTTGATTGTTATGTTGCTATTGATTGTTATGTCGAGCAAAGGGGTTTTAATAGATCCCAAGATTTTGATTGGAAGTGGAAGCACCATTATCTAGTTTTATCTCCCCATTCTCCAGCATATTCTCGATTAAATGCTTGATTTGGACACATCTTCATAGATTATGCCCATTGACCCGATGATAGTCACAAAATTCATTTTCATAGTACCAATCAGGGTAAGGAATGCCTTGTAGATAATGCTTTAGTATAGGCCAACTAATCAGATTAGCAACAGGAAGCTTGTGGAATATAAATTCAATAGGTTCCCCTAAGTCACTAAAGATACGACGTGTAGGCACGGTTCTCCTAGGAGGAAGGGTTTATAATGGTAAAAGTTATTGTTTTTGTTATGCAAGTTTTGGTTGTTACACTTGCAGCATTGGTTGGAGAGGTTGATGGGTAGGAGTAAGCTGAAAAGGTGGTGTAGATGATGTCTACACAGTTTGGACATTATGAGATTCGGTTACTCTATTTCCCACAACATTCTTATTTTAGTTGAATTGCTTCAGTCTTTCATGATTATTGGTCTGTGTTGGTTGTGATGCCTATGCTCAGATGGGATGTTGGTCATTCATGTGATTGGTACCTTGATTTTGATTAGTTTAATTAAGCTTGATGACCCCTTTATTTATGATCGCTCACTCGATCAACAAACCTTTATCAATGATCTCTTTGAACGTATGTGCACATTATAGTTCCAGATGATAGGCTATCTCACTATGCAAATTTTTAGTAAACACAACAGCTAATTGTTTATCTAGTAAACTATGGGTGAAATGGCTTACAAGGGCCCTCCATCACTGCAAATAACTCATAAAACTCTCCCCAGCTTTTTGATTTGTTTGTGTCAAGTCTACTAATGAAATCTCATGCTCGAGATTATAAGGAAAGTGCTACACAAATTTATCAGAAAGATCATCAAAGTCTGTTACTAAATTCTTGGGCAACTTTAAAAACCACTCCAAGACTTGTCTAGCTAATCTCCTTAGAAACAACAATAAGAGGCATATGTCACTATATGCCATTGGTTGACATGTGACAAAGAATTCAGTCAAATGGGCCTTAGGGTCACCTTTCCATTTGTACTTATCGAATTTGGGTGGTTCGTATCCTAGAGGAAATGGTATTTAAAAATACTCCATGTTGATTAGATAGGAACACATGTCATCCAATTTGAACTTCTTAGTTTGCTTCACCACCTGAATGGCAACAATTACATCCTTTATATGTTGTAATTCTTGGGATAGGAAACTGGAAGGGATATTGGTTTGAAGGAGAATATTGGTTTGGATAGATGGTTGGGAGGTCACAAGTGGGACACTTTGACCAGGGTCTGATGGAGACACCTATTGGGGTACATTAGCTTGGTTGGGGAATGGACCAAGAATACGCATACGTGGATTGGGATGTACTTGAAATTGCACATTTGGCTACAAGATATTATGGTTTGGGTTGATGATAAAGGTTTGACTTGGAAGATTTTGTGGTTGGGATGAAGGGATATAACTATGCTGTGACCATTGTGGTTGAAAAGGGACATGCTGCTAACTAATCAAACCTTGTTGTTGAGTGGGAACTTGTGAACTAAGACCCTGTCTCTGGATTTGTGGCACATTTGGAACCAATGATTGTTTAGTAGGTACTTGAGAAACATGGGGACCTCCTTATTGCATGAATCCCTATGAAGAAGTGAAAGCATGTTACAAATTTGGCATATGTCACTGACCAATATTTGCATGTTGTTGGCTAATCATTGCTTGGTTTTGGACTGGCATATTATTCTATGGTTGAAGAGGTATATTTGTCATAACTTGATGAGGTGGAATATTAGTTGCCCCTAGTTGAGGTGGCAATGTACTCATCCTCTGTTGTGTTGATACACTAGACTGTATCTGCTATTGTGGAATACCACTCCTTATTTGTTGAGGAGGAGTAGGATTCACCACATTCTATCATGGAGGTGTAACATTAGCCATTATTTAATTATCTAATCCTGTAGGTTGTACACTTGAGGAAGTGGTTGGTTGCGGCTGGGGTACAGAAACTCCTATTTCTTGGTATGATGATCTACTCATGGGATTAACTATAGGCACATGTTGTTGGCTAGTTGTTTGTGTGTTAGTACCACTTTGATCAAGATTGGACACTATTTACACATTATCTACTATGTTTGGGTCACTATTTAGTGTAGAATCCAAAGACACTTGTTAAATAATTGGCATATGTATCAAGTTATCTATTGAAGCAGTTTGTGCAAATGGGTTGGAACTCAGACTCTCTTGTCCAATTAATTCCATCAACACCCCTATTGAAGGAACTAGGTCAATGAGAGGCTTATTTACCATGTTCATTTGATTGAAATCACATGCTAAATTTAGGTAAGTTTGGTATGATGTTTGTATTTGGTTAAATTGATCTTCCATGATGTTTTTGCCTCGATTGGATATATTGGGGTCTTGGTACATTATTTGGACTAGAGCCATAGGATTACTAGAAGAAGCATGTTGATCGTAAATGATATTGTGGGGCACTCTTACTAGACTTGGTAGATTTTCATGGGGGAAGTCTACTGGAAACTTAGCCCCTACCTCTATGCCCCTAACCAAAATCTCATCTTTATTCTCTAACAAATGTCACTCAAACATAAATGGATCATACGTGGAAGCTAAATTAGTAGCATATGCCTATTGAGGTACTGGCTCATCCACCATTGGTATTGTAGCTAAGTATTTCATGGTTTGTTCTTGGTCCTGTTCTGTGTAAGGTGGTGTGTTCACCAAATAGTTATCCAATTGATCTTGGCTTTGTGCCCCTGATTAAGTATTATAAGAGGGATAAGAATCCATCTTATAAGCAATGTTATCCGCATAGGGGTCTTACACCATTTCTTCCTATGTAACTACATTACTAATCCCTGGATTGTACATGAGTCCACTATGAGTATAGGAATACATGTTTGGATTCATAGTCAATGCTTGGTGATAAAAGGTCAAAGAGTTCTACAAAATCTAAAACAAATGATGCCTTCAACTTGGTCTAGATTTGTTAAAAGGATCAAAAGTTTTATGAAAAGATTTGAGAGGAAACAAGCTAGAGTAAAGTATCTAACATTTCACTATTCACACAAAGATGAGCAAGTAAATAGACCAAAAAATTGAAATGCCAAACTCTAAGGTTGAAGTGTTTATGTTAGGTTGTGGAGCTAAAAGCTTCAATGATGCAAATGGAGGAGGTTGCTGAGTAGCAGAGAAACTGACGTCGGTCTGATCAACTGATGTCGGTCATCTTCAGTGTTCGCAGTAACCAACATTGATTAGGGGTCGGCCGACATCGATTAGACAGGAACCAACGTCGGCAGCCTGTGTGTGCATGCGTTTGCATGTGCTTCCAGAACTAGTCTAATTTTAGATGGACAGTCAGTTTGCATGTAAAAGACTAATTTTAGTCTTGAGTCTATGTTTCTAATTATTGTAATTAGGAAGTCTAATTATTGTTTGTATGGGATCTATTTAAGAGACCCATTGGGCTATATTGTAATCAAGGACAAGGAAGAGATCCTTTCAATTGTAAGATCAGGTTGATCTGCAGGTTGTTGCAAAATCAAGGGAGATCTACATGGTAAGTAAGATCAGGTTGATTTGCAGGTTGTTGCAAGATCAGGGAGATCTACTTAGAGTACTTTGAGTACTTGGTAATGGCAGTATTGTTACTAACTGGTGGAGGGTACAACTCTGTGTTTGAGTTGTGTTTGTAATTGGTTGAGTGAGAGAACTCTTGAGGGAGATTTACTGGTACGCCCAAGAGGTGTGGGAAGAGTGTAATTTCTTCATTGTATTTCCTTCTAGAAGAGTATTAATACAAGATTGTATTGTCTCTCATATTCTGTGCTATTTCTGAATTCTAGTTACATTTTACTTTTAGTTTAATTCTATGTTTAGTTGCTTATACAAGGTAATCAATTATGCTCCTAATCCTAACAAGTGGTATCAGAGCTGTTTGCTCTAGATCCTCACAAGTGGTATCAGAGCCTAGTTTGGAGTAGATTAGTGTTTGTTGATTACAGGTCACTCACAGGGGTTTCTATTTGAGTGGGAGTAAAGCAATGGCAAAATAAAGTACACTAAGAATGGAGAAATTCAATGGCAAGAATTATCAATTATGGAGGATGCAGATAGAAGATTATCTATATCAGAAAGATATGTACTTACCATTGGGTGGGGTTGCATGCAAGCCCACAGATATGAAAGATGAAGAATGGAATGTTCTTGATTGGAAGGCTCTGGGATCTATAAGGTTGAGCCTGGCATTGTCTGTGATTTCCAACTTATCACAGGCTAAGACAATGGTAAAGTTAATGGAATCTTTGGCAAATTTATATGAAAAACCCTCAGCTTCGAATAAGGTATTTCTTATGAAGCAATTATTTAATTTGCAAATACTGGAAGGTGGATCTGTACATAGTCATCTTAGTGATTTCCATGGTTTGGTAAACCAGTTAATTTCAATCAATATAGCTTTTGATGATGAAATTAAGGCTCTCTTAATCTTATGCTCTTTACCTAAAAGTTGAGATAGTTTGGTAATGGCAGTTAGTAATACTGCGTCTGCTTCAAATATCTTGAAAACTGATGATGTTGTTAGTGTAATCTTGAATGAAAAAAATTGTAGGAAAAGCATAGGTGAGACATTAGGTAATGCTTTAAGTGTTGAAAGTAGGGGATGGCAAAGAGAGAAGGTCGAGCAAGGGAAATCAAGGTCAAAGATAGGCAGGAGATCCAGATCCAAGTATGGCAGTAAAATCTGTTGGAATTGTGGAAAGAAAGGGCATGTAAAGAAAGATTGTTGGTTAGTAGAAGATCAACATGAAGGAAATGAAGAAGCAGATGTTGCAGGTATTATTGCACAGGATGCTCTTGTATGTTCCTTGAATAAAGTGGAATCTTAGGTTTTAGATTCTGGTGCCTCTTTCCATGCAACCCCAAATAAGAAATTTTTCATGAGTATGTCTATGGAGACTTTGGAAAAGTTTATTTAGGGGATGGTAAGCCTTGTCAAATGGTTGGCAAAGGGAAAGTGTAGCTGAAATTGTAGACGGGCAACACATGGGTGTTGAAGGAGGTCATGCATGTCCTAAGCCTGAAGTAGAATTTGATTTCTGTTAGAATGTTCTTGATTGGAAGGCTCTGGGATCTATAAGGTTGAGCCTGGCATCGTCTGTGATCTCCAACTTATCACAGGCTAAGACAATGGTAAAGTTAATGGAATCTTTGGCAGATTTATATGAAAAACCCTCAGCTTCGAATAAGGTATTTCTTATGAAGCAATTATTTAATTTGCAAATACTGGAAGGTGGATCTATACATAGTCATCTTAGTGATTTCCATGGTTTGGTAAACCAGTTAATTTCAATCAATATAGCTTTTGATGATGAAATTAAGGCTCTCTTAATCTTATGCTCTTTACCTAAAAGTTGAGATAGTTTGGTAATGGCAGTTAGTAATACTGCGTCTGCTTCAAATATCTTGAAAACTGATGATGTTGTTAGTGTAATCTTGAATGAAAAAAATTGTAGGAAAAGCATAGGTGAGACATTAGGTAATGCTTTAAGTGTTGAAAGTAGGGGATGGCAAAGAGAGAATGTCGAGCAAGGGAAATCAAGGTCAAAGATAGGCAGGAGATCCAGATCCAGGTATGGCAGTAAAATCTGTTGGAATTGTGGAAAGAAAGGGCATGTAAAGAAAGATTGTTGGTTAGTAGAAGATCAACATGAAGGAAATGAAGAAGCAGATGTTGCAGGTATTGTTGCACAGGATGCTCTTGTATGTTCCTTGAATAAAGTGGAATCTTAGGTTTTAGATTCTGGTGCCTCTTTCCATGCAACCCCAAATAAGAAATTTTTCATGAGTATGTCTATGGAGACTTTGGAAAAGTTTATTTAGGGGATGGTAAGCCTTGTCAAATGGTTGGCAAAGGGAAAGTGTAGCTGAAATTGTAGACGGGCAACACATGGGTGTTGAAGGAGGTCATGCATGTCCTAAGCCTGAAGTAGAATTTGATTTTTGTTAGAATGTTGGGTGATGAGGGATGCACAGTAACTCTCACAGCGAAATCTTGGAAAGTTTCCAAGGGAGCACTTGTTTTAGCAAGAGGTAAGAAAGTAGATACTCTTTATCTATCTCCTTGTATTACTGATTCTCCTTCTAGTTTATCTACTTCAGATGTAGATGCAAAAATGTGGCTTTGTAAGTTTGGTCACATGAGTAAGAAGGGGATGCATGTTCTTGAGTCAAAAGGTAAGAGTTCAGATTCGAAAAGCATAGATCAAGATTTTTGTAAGCAATAGAAGAAAGTGAGGTTTCTTGAAACTGGGTCAACAAAGAAGGGAGATTCTATTAGAGGATCACAGTGGTATGCTACAAGAAAGGATCGTGTTTATTGCAGGAAGAGGAAATCTAATGTTTTTAACAAGAACTGGAAAGCCCTAATTTTCAAGGAGAAGATGATGGACAGAGATCAGTTCAAGGGGCTGAATAATTCTGAGCAGGGTAGTTTGGACAAGGTTATGATCCAAAGTGAGCTCGCGGGTAAAAAGTCATCACTCACAGGAAAACACAGTTACCGATGTCAGTCAGGTGGAACTGATGTCAAATAGATAGGTACCGATGTCGGTCATGCGCAGACCAGAGTCAGTGGTGTCAAGCAGGTGGACACCGATGTTGGTCAGGGAACCAGCGTCAGTGATTAGGAGGTAATGACATCGATCGGGTGCAGACCAAGGTCAGCCAAAGGTGACCGACATCGGTCACTATTAAAATAGATTTTGGGCAGACAACAAGCTGTCAAGGAGTCTCAAACACCCATGTGGAGGACTGAAAGGGTAAGTAAGCCTCAAATTCATTATTTCCCTTCTTTATACTACTTGTTGCTCATTGATGGTCAAGAACCAAGAAGTTTTAAAGAGGCAGAGCAGGTAGAATCCAGGAAATAGTGGGAGCATGGCATGAATGAGGAAATTAATTCCTTGGAAAAGAACCAAATGGGAGATTTGGTAGAGTTGTCAGCTGAAAAGAAAGCACTAAAAGACGAATGGATTCCCAGGTTAAAGAAAGGAGAGAATGGACACATGAGACAGAAGGCTAGGTTATATGGACTTGAGCAGGCTGGAGGACAATGGTGTTTAAGGTTTGACAGCTGTATGACAAAGCATGGCTTTAATCAATGTCAATGTGACCATTGTGTTTATTTTACCAAGTTGGATAATATTAGCTACATTATCATGTTACTGTATGTGGTGTATATGCTTGTTGCAGGGTCACACATGTAGGAGATTGCTGAGCTAAAGGTGAAGTTAGTTCAGAGGTATGCCATGAAGGATTTGGAAGCAGCAAAATTCTTTGGCATGAGTATTTCCAGAGACAGAGAAGATCACAGGATGATGTTGTCTCAAGATGATTATGTGAATAAGGTAGTGGAGAGGTTCAATATGCAAGATGCAGAACTGGTTAGCACACCTATGGATGGACAGTTCATAGAACAGTGTTCCAAATCACATGATGAGGTTGAGTACATGTGTGCTAGACCTGAGATTACCCAAGCAGTGGGAGTTGTCAGCAAGTTTGTGGCCAATTCAAGAAAGAAGCACTAGAAAGCAGTTCAGTGGATTCTTAGGTATCTGAGAGGGACCAGCAGCAGGTATACATGCTATGCAGGGTCAAGCACTTCTCTACATGGGTATGTAGATTCGGATATGGCAAGTGACTTGGATGACAGGAGTAGCACCACAGGGTTTGCTATGGTGGTTGGTCTTCAAGATTGAACTTGAAGAGGGATACAAGCCAGGAAACAAAATTAGATGATGTACAGGTATAGGTATAGATGCAGCTGTTTATCTCTAAGTGGGAGATTGTTAGGTTGTGGAGCTAAAAGCTTCACTGATGCAAATGGAGGAGGTTGCTGAGTTGTAGAGAAATCAAAGTCGGTCTAATCAACCAACATCGATCATCTTTAGTGTTCATAGTAATCGACATCGGTTAGGGGTTAGCTGACATTGGTCAGACATGAACCAATGTCAATAGCTTGTGTGTGCATGCATTTGCATGCACTTCCAGAATTGGTCTAATTTTAGACAGATAGTCAGTTTGCATGTAAAAGACTAATTTTAGTCTTGAGTCTGCATTTCTAATTATTGTAATTAGGAAGTGTAATTATTGTTTGTATGGGATCTATTTAAGAGACCCATGGGGCTATATTGTAATCAAGGACAAGGAAGAGATCCTTCTAATTGTAAGATCAAGTTGATCTGCAGGTTGTTGCAAGATCAGGGGAGATCTACATGGTAAGTAAGATCAGGTTGATTTGCATGTTGTTGCAAGATCATGGAGATCTACTTGGAGTACTTTGAGTACTTGGTACTGGCAGTGTTGTTACTGACTGGTGGAGGGTACAACTCTGTGTTTGAGTTGTGTTTGTAATTGGTTGAGTGAGAGAACTCTTGAGGGAGATTTACTGGTATGCCCAAGAGGTGTGGGAAGAGTGTAATTTCTTCATTGTATTTCCTTCTGAAAGAGTATTAATACAAGATTGTATTGTCTCTCATATTATGTGTTGTTTTTGAATTCTAGTTACATTTTACTTTTGGTTTAATTCCGTGTTTAGTTGCTTATACAAGGTAATCAATTGTGCTCCTAATCCTAACAAGTGGTATCAGAGTTATTTGCCCCAGATCCTCATAGTTTCAAATCAGTCTAATCTAGGAAATTTAAAAGTTGTTAGGTCTTTTGGCCAAATGTGGTGTCAAAAGCTAGGCTCAATCAAGGCATGTGCTAAGACTCTTTGCCAAACAACGCCAAAAGCTAGACTTTGAAAATAGATGAAAGTTTTAATCTAACATTTTTGAAACACTTCTAACAAACACTAGGCATTCGATTCTTGGACATGAACTTGGTCAACTAGGTATAAGGTATAAAACAAAAGGCACTTTAGCAATAGTTTATTTTTTCATAAATAATGGTATAAAGCTTGGTTCTTTTTGACAAACAAGCTCGATAAAGGTAAACAGTATAACTGTACTTTAGACAAAGGATCAGAAGTACACTTGGATCGGTTTGAATATGTAGGAACAAATTTGGAATTATATGTAAGAAGGTCCATGAAATAATGTTTGAAATAATTTGGGTCGCATAATAATGCTATACTACCCAAAAGGTGTGATAAAAAAGTTTGTTTCAAAGACTCTCTAAGGCAAAGACATTTTTCCACAATTTTGACAACATAACACTATTTTTCTTGACTCAAAATGTTGTGGTACATACACTTAAAGTTCAATTGTTTAGCACAAAATGGCTTAAGTTTATCAAGTTATGATAATGATTATGAGTCTAAAATGACCTTCAACCTAAATTGGAAATTAAACCTAAGTTCCCTCAAGTTTATAACAAATGGTGAACCCACTTAACGCATCAACCCTATGAACTTGTAAAGGTGTAATTTTGAATTCAAATTATAAGTAAAGGACTTAAAGAACTTTTGTAAAGGTCTAGACTCAATTGGGCAGCATAATTTGACCAAAGTGGATGATATGACTCTCAAGCTTTTGATGAACTTTGAACAAGGCAAATGGATGAACTCATGCGGGCAGCATAACACCTCTTCGTTCAAAGGAAAATTTGGACTATGTGTTGGGTTTGGTTTATTTATTTACACCAAGTTTTGACTCCAAACAAGACTTTAAATTAGGACAAGATCAACTAATTAATTTCCCTTAGATCCTAAACTGACAAGGTTGCTTGGTACTATTATAATCCATCAATATACATCATTTGAGAGGATAATAAGTGTTCATCCAAAGTAAATGTGCATTATATAGTAGGGTTTTTACATCCCCCCCTTCTCTCAAATGATAGTACTATGATATGGACCTTGAGGTGCACCTTGCACCAACAATACTTCTATGTCAAGTGGGGATTTGTCTGAATTCTAACAATTTTGTGAATGATCTAGGGGAATCAATTACACGAT
The DNA here is from genome assembly GCA_037957365.1 of Torreya grandis. Taxonomy (NCBI): domain Eukaryota; kingdom Viridiplantae; phylum Streptophyta; class Pinopsida; order Cupressales; family Taxaceae; genus Torreya; species Torreya grandis. The sequence goes on along the minus strand of JARHVA010001687.1, from coordinate 2,094,442 downwards.
GACTTTCATGCCAAAAAATGCAAATGAAAAGCATAGATTTTGGGTCTACATCACTCAGCTTGTTGTGAAAAGGTCTAGTCCTTTTTTCAACCACTACATCCTGTTGTTTGCTCAATGTAGTATGATGTCCAAAGTGCCACTACGTCCGTGTGCAACTCTAAAAGAGTCAAATAAAGTCAATGTCAGGAGATTAAACCCTAGGTCAAAGCTTCCCTAAAGAACTTGTGGGAGGTGATGAAGTCCCCATTGCAAGCCAAGACGCATAAAAATAAATAAATCATGAAAGTAGAAAGACTTTAGGGTCATTTTCAAAGTCACCTAAACTTTAGCAAGTTTTTGGGGAGTGCTTTAGGCATAATTCTTTCTAAGCCTTAGACTAGGCTATTTGTAATAAGAATGGTGATTTTGATTCCAAGGGTTCCCTATAAGGGACAAATGGAAGAGCATACATGCAACATACCTCTTTTTACCAAACAAGATTAATCTAAACAACTATTGCAAGCAAAAATTGACAAGTGTGTTCAATTTTAAACCCAAATGAAATGTTTGGTGATGTTCTTTTTGACCCCTTGGTCTTAGTTGCAAACTTTGAAAAAACATTCACCAAAAACATCTAAAAATCCCTTGTTAAGCATCGAAACAAAGTTCCTAATCTAGCTTTAAGCATGAAAAAGTGATTTAAACATGTTTTGAGAAAATATCTCGCTTAGTCCTGTAATAAAATTATTAACATGTCTTTTAGCTTTGAAGCTCTTTTGAGTTTGAAACAAAAAACTTTGGAAAAGTAGGTCACAAGTATGTGTTTTTGGAAAAACACAGTGATCAACATCGGTCAATACCACCGACATCAGTTATGGCCAATCGAGATCTAACTAATGTCGATTCTGCTGACTGATGTCGATTAAGCCAAGTAACCGATGTTGATATTTCTGTCAACGTCGATTACTGTGTAAAAACTGTGGCAACCAAAAATGGCAAGAAAAAGTTAGAAAACCAATTTACAAGAGTTTTAAAATCTCAAATAATTTTTTTAAGGTTGAAAAAGGATCTCCTTTAGGTGTAGGATGTGTCTAGTCCCACTGAGCGTATCATAATGTGACTTAAGAATTTGACTCAAAAAAAGATGGTTAGTATGGTGTTAGTTCCAAAATGAAAACAAGATAAAATAAACACGCTAATAGCATAACATCTCTAGGCCTAGACACTAGGGAGAGCTTGGTTAACAATCATGAATAAAACACACAACTAAAAATCAAAAGAAAACTCTTTTACGTTCCTTGGATGCTCCAAAATGCTTGTTGTAGTGGCTTGCTCGGCTTGTGCTCATGAAGTCCTTGGAAATGGAAGCTTGACAACCTCCATCTCCCCTTGGCACCTTTGGCTTATGGCTTGGCTTGGCTTGGAATCAATTTGGAATTATAACACTAATTTATTGAAGCTTTTGGCACCAATCTTGCATTATACCTTTGTACAAATTAAGCTTAGAAATGATGTTGTGAGGCCTCCTATTTATAGATTTTTAGATTTGATCAGAATTAACCTCAGCCATCCATCTCAAGATTGAGATGTGTGGTCAAGGATTAATTCAATTTTAGAATTAAAATTTGTAATTATCGTCCTCATGGCATTGGAAGAAGGGGCAATTAAGAGGCATGGAGGGCATCATGGAAGGCATTGATGCTCTATGGAGGGCATGAATCCTGATATTTGTGGCATTAATGGCCTAGGGATGTCTTCCCAAGAAATGAAGTCACTTAATGATATAGATATTCAATATTCACTTCTAAAAACAAATATTCAACAAGTTTATATGGAATTTTTTATTAGGCCTTGATTTGGGTTAATTAGCTCTTAAACATGATTAGGCACATTGTGCACAAATTACCCAAATTAATCAGAATTCCTTGTTATTGGTCCTAAATTTGACTAGATTATAATTGAAAGTCCACGTCAAATGTGTTGGATAGGTATTCCCATTTAGGATGTTGCCAATAACAAATAACAAGGCACAAGTCTTGTGCAAAAAATTTGATAGGAAAGAACAGTCCAAAGCACATAGGTGCAAATTTAGCATTTTGACTCAAAATAAACTGATCACAGTTAGTCAGACCATAAATTACATTACCCCATTTAGGGATTCCTTGGCCAAAATTGGAATTTGAATATGTCATTTTTACATCATTTAACATGTTTTAGTGTTTTTAGGCCAAATTGTGCGTTTTAGATGGAAACTAGCCAAAAGCTTGATTGGAGGTTATCGACAGCCAGTTTTAGGTGTCTACAAGAGTCACATGTGTGGAAAGTCAAAAAGAGATTGGATTCCCTTTTGAGCACATGGGAAGGAGACAAGATGATTCCCATTGATGATTTGATCTCACATGTGTGTGGGATGTATTTGTTGGAATCATATGGGTGGCTTAAAATCTTGTCCAAGTAGTGGAGCTACTTTGTTGACCTTGCACATAGAGAAACATCTTTTACTATTTGGTCACTATTCACCCCACTAAGTGGGACATAACACTTTGGAGTGTACATAGGAGTGGTCAAGTGGGCATAATGAGATGCCATTCAAAAGATTAACTTGAGAAAGTGGGGAGCATGGTTTCTTATTCATCAATAGTGATCTCCACTCAAAAGGGTCAACTCTCTCCTCTCTCTCTCTCTCTCTCTCTCTCCATTTCTCCCTCTCTCTCTCTCTTTGTCTTTGATGTAAAATGCTATTAAAGCATTATGTACTCCTTTGTAATGGTTATCCATTTAGGGGATCATGTGAGGATCCTTTCAAGCTTGTACTTGCATGATAGGAGGTTAGAGTTTGTAATGATTATAAGCCTAACTCACTTAGATGTTTGGGTTGTAAGCATCATGTGCAGGTTGAAGGTTAGAGCCTTTGAAGACTATTGTGCTTGGCTCACCTGGGTGCATGGAGTGGATCCTCAAGGATGGAGCTTGGAGGCTTGATAGCTCAGCTCATGGAGATGTAGGTAGATGTTTTTTGGAGTTCCCTCATATGATATGTATATTAGTATTGTAGAGATGCATGTTGCATCATGTTGGTTAGAACATGGAAAGCTTGTGTGTAAGCTTTACTCACCTGAGTGTTATGGTGGTTAGCACTAGAAAAGAGTTGCTAAGAGGAACTATGTAAGAGAGAGTGTTGATGAAGAAATATGAATTCTGGATGCTACATTTTCCCCATGGTTTTTCCCTTTGCTAATTGTGCAAGTATTTTCAATGTATATCTTGTATAGTGGTTTGTTCTCTCCTGTTTATGTTTTGCTTTTGTAGCTTGTTATTGTGCAATTTTATATTTACCTGCACATGTAGGAATGTTGTGTATTTTTAATATATGGTATTAGAGCTATGTTTTAGTTTTTAGTACCTAAGCCTTGTTGATCCTAACAAGTGGTATCAGAGCCTAGTTTTGTTGGTTTTGTGCAAGTGGGAGCTATAGGTAGAGAGACTAAGATAGAAAAAAAAATTGCATGGCAGGTATTCTCTCCTAGTAGAAGATGGAGAAAAGAAGATTAATAAGCTTTACCAGATGGATCAACATCAACACAATATTCCTGTTGAAGAAACAACTACATAGCTTGTGGTGGAGCAAGCTAGCCTCCATTTGTGTAGATGGAGGGTGATGACAAGACACGTATCTTGTTGTGGTTATTGGTTAGAGAAGGGGATATAAGTTATGGGATCCTACTACCAAAACATGTTCACTGAGATGTTCAAAAATCCATGTAGAGGAGGAGGTATCAGAAAATTGAATCTGTACCTAATGGAGTAGTTGATGGATGGAGGAGAATAAATTTGAGACCTGAGGTTTTGTGCAAGAAGGTCAGTGTTGAATCTTTCAAAGACTCAAAGATGAATTGAGTGAAGTGTTTGATGGTTATGACGTAGCAGAAGTGAGTATACAGGAGGATTGTAGTGTAGTTAATGTGAGTAACTAGGTGAACTAATGCATGGAGTAACTCAGCACATGAGTTTGGTTTGACATGTGGTAGAGCAGAATGCAGCTTGACTATATCTTTAGGGTTCAAAAACTCAGTAGGTGTTGTGATGTACTGAATAGTGTGATGACTTACAAAGAACTATTGACATGTATCATGTTGATCATGGTGGGTAGTAGTTTATTGCATGTAGAATTTAGGTGTTGACTTATGTGGGTTCTTCTCTCCAATTGTAGAGTATTGTCATTGGTGCAGTGAGAACATGTTGTTGTTCATGGTTGGAACAGTGGGATGCAAAAGCATCATTCCTACATGGTGATCTTGTAATGAGATAGAGTAGCTAGGAGTGCTACATAGTTGAGGCAAAGAGTTACTAGTTTATGGATTAAAGACTATATGGGCTGAAGTGGATATACAAATGGAGTATAATAGCACTTTCATGGAGAGCCAAGGTTTATCAGAGGTTACTGCTATGTTTGATGGCATATTTGTTGTAGGCCCCAACATGATCATTATGTGATGGCTCAGGTGATTAGGATGAGATGAAGGTGGTAGGAGTAAACCAAGGATGAGATGCAAAGTGGGTGTGGAAGCAAGAAAGTCATGTGTCCCACTTCTTGCAGTTTTATGAGTTGTCTTATGGAGTTTCCTACAAAGGAGGAAAAGATAGTTATCATGTGTATCATATTCATCGAGAGTAAGGGAATCCTCATGAAGCCATAGTGTGTACTAAACCAGATACTTCTAAGCAATGGGAGTTGTGAGCAGTTCATGGTGATATCCTTGGAATAATGATAGGTATGTGGTGAAGTGGGAGTCACTTCAAGTTGCTACAAATATGTAGTAGGCATGCAAATGTTAAAAAAGTCAGTCAGGGTAGAGAAGTTTTGTAGTGTATAAAACTTCTATTGTGCTTGTGTGGAGTAGCAGTGGGCATTGGTATGGATATCAGTCGGGTAGTAGCTAGTTGGAAGAAGATGTGTTTGAAAATCTTATGTATATGACTTCAAGTGGGAGATTGTTGGGTGTGAAGCCACTATTCACACGTCACTATTCTTAGAGTACTATTCACAAGTACAATTCATAGGCATTATTCATGAGTCATTATTCATGGTGACATAGCATGCAAGTGATGTAGCATGTAGGTGACATAACATACAGGTGATGTGATAGGATGGTGATGTGGGAATGGGTCCCATGGTGGGTCCCAAGTGTGATCATGAGGATGTGATAAGTGTGGGGCGTAACACTCCACTTGAGGACCTAGGCCTTATCCTTGGTGTGTTGCATGGGCTTGTATTGGAGGTTATGAGTGCAAGGTCATGTTGTGGGATGCCATGTTTAGTGGTCCCATGAGTCACATGTGTGGAAAGTCAAAAGGAGATCAGATTCCCTTTTGAGCACATGGGAAAGAAACAAGATGATTCTCATTGATGATTTACTCTCACATGTGTGTGGGATGCATTTGTTGGAGTTACATGGGTGGCTTGGAATCTTGTCTAAGTAGTGGAGCTACTTTGTTGACCTTGCACATGGAGACAAGCATCTTTTACTATTTGGTCACTATTCACCTCATTAAATGGGACATAACACTTTGGAGTGCACATGGGAGTGGTCAAGTGGGCATCATGACATGTCATTCAAAGGCTTGACGTGGGAAAGTGGGGAACATGGTTCCCTATTCATCAATAGTGCTCCCCATTCAAATGGGTTGAATATCTCCCTCTCTCTCTTTCTCTTTGATGTAAAATTCTATTAGAATTTTATGTACTCCTTTGTAATGGTTATCCATTTAGTGGATCATGTGAGGATCCTTGTAAGCTTGTGATTGCATGATATGAGGCTAGAGTTTGTAAGGCTTATAAGCCTAACTCACCTAGATGTTTGGGTTATAAACATCACATACAGGTCGAAGGTTAGAGGCTTTGAAGTCTATTATGTTTGGCTCACCTAGGTCTATAGAGTGAATCCTCAAGGATGGAGCTTGGAGGCTTGATAAATCAGGTCATGGACATAGAGGTAGATGTTGTTGGAACTCCCTCATATGCTATGGATATTAACATTATAGAGATGCATGTTGCATCCTATTGGTTAGAGCATGAAAAGCTTGTGTGTAAGCTTTGCTCACCTGAGTGTTATGGTTGTTAGAACTAGAAAACAGTTGTTAAGAGGAGCTATGTAAGAGAGAGTGTTGATAAAGAAATATGAAGTCTGTATGTGGCCTTTTCCCCGTGGTTTTTTCCCTTGCTAGTTGTGCAAGGGTTTTCCATGTATATCTTGTGTAGTGGTTTATTCTCTCTTATTTATGTTTTTATTTTGTAGCTCATTATTTCACAATTTTATATTTACTTGCACTAGTAAGAATGTTGTGTATTCCTAACATTTGGTATCAGAGCTATGTTTTAGTTTTTGGTACCTACGCCTTGTTGATCCTAACATTAGAGATAGATCCTACACATTGGTACTTATATCAGTTTTTAGTTTTAGATTATAGTAAGGGCACGCTTTGGAAACATGTTCTCCACACATAGTTTCAAAATGGCCAAATTACATAGTTATGTGATTCATATACACATTTGTGGCATAATTATATACATTAGTACCAATGTTATACATAATTTTAGCATGAGACATATCTAATGTGCTTATGCTATGCAATGTGTGCCTGACATTAAAAAATCAAAATAGTTGTAGATTTTAAACACTTTTAAGGATTGTTACCACCCACCAGGTTGGAATTTTATGGATTATATTGAGCCAATCTACTGCAGTAGTTAGTTCACTTTTTGGTATGGTCAAGGTGATTAAAACACTCAATATTGCTAAATTTATAGGTTGGGCTTGATTGTATAATCCAACCTCACCAATTTGATAGTGTGAGTTAACTTAGTTCACTCACAGTCACCAAATTATAATTATGATTGGGTATGGTCTCAACTTCCAAGTGGAAATCCACCTTTTCTCCAAGGTTTAGGGCTCTCTCTCTCTCTCTCTCTCTCTCTCTCTCTCTCTCTCTCTCTCTCTCTCTCTCTCTCTCTCTCATATATATGCACTTTCCATATTTATATTTGTCCTAATCTTAAATTCAATGATTCATAATGATACAACTTTTAAATGAAATTGCCAAAAGGCAAGATGGTTTGCATTGATACATAAGTGTACTCCTAAACTTTGCTCTCTTTCAATTTAAATCATTTTAGTGCTTTCAATTTCAAATTATATAAGTTGATTATATATTATAACATGCTCTTGGTTGTAGGTCATTCACTAACAAAGCGCTCAAGTTGGATTTAAATAAAGACAAGGTGTGTTATACACACCTAAGTACACATTCTTTTATTTTAAACTAGCAATTTCATTACTAGATGAAGGGGGGGCAAATGTAGATGATATTTATAAACTATATAATACTTCAGTCTTGTACACGTGAAAAACTCAGATCTTGGTTATTCCTCTTAGTTCTAAATCTTTCCCACTTTTGTAATTCTCGCATCCACTCTCTCTTATGTTCCTTGGCCTATCTCTTAGTCTAACCAGTCTTATGTTACTCTCCTATAATGCTTAAAACCTATCTATCTTATGACACTACAATTTTTGAACCTGTACCTATTTTCTTACTCCCTCAACACTTACATATCGAGTAGACACTTACATTAATGCATGTGTCATGTTTTGAAGCAAGTGTTCAAAACCCTAAAGTTATATAATTTTCAAGTGAAATGTATCTTAATGGTCAGCCTAAGTGATATTACGCAATATATTCTCCAAAGGGATTGGTATAAACATAAGATCAACCCTCATTCATTCCTCACATAACAAAAACCCAACATTCATACAAAAGAGATTTTAATTGAGTAAAAAGCTTAGCTATTTTTACTTATTTACATATTATTCATAAGAACAACATGTCTATAGGTCTGAAGTACTGAAAGAGTAGCCCAAAATCTATATTTGCCAAGTTACAAGCTAGGTCATTGTTGTACTTATTTATCACACATTGCATGATTCACACACAAGACAACACATATAAGATAACTACATAAGTTTGAGGCCCTTTTCAAAGCATTGACCACGTAGGCAATGCTCATTGATAGAGGGGTCTTTGGGGTAACTCGACACTAGATGCCTACTAACCCATTTTTGCCACAACCATTATAAAGATGAAGAACTGGGGTTTGATCATTTAACAAGGAGTGACAGTCCATTTCCCATATTTGAATGTACTAGAGTGAAGGCAATGACTAACCCATAAGCATCCAGGTGGTTGCATCCTATTTCATTAGTTATTTCATATTAGACACTTGTAGCCAATCTAGACACTAACATCAACACAACCATCCTACACTGATGCAAGTGCCTGCAACTACTAAGGCACTTAATCCATAATTTGGTGATTATTACAAAATATTCTTCTAGTCTGCTTCCTACCTGTTCTAGATCTAGATCTATATTGACATCAAAACAACTAAATATCTTGTTTTCATTATCATTGCAATATCTAACATAGTTATACTTTCCATTTTTAACATATCTCAATATAATAAATTCAATATATGTTTTATATGAGTTTTAAAATTAATTGGCTTGTTATAGATCTGTTTATCACCCTTGTGCTTATTAATTTATATACTCTTAACCCTATCTACTCATAGTAATATCCATATCCAATTTAGGTTTAAACAATACCAAAGTAAAATAAACTAGTGTACATAGGAGGGTTTGAAGAAGAATTTATGGGTGAAACGTATAAGTGTTGCTCGAAGTTAATATCAAATATGATAATGATTTAAAAGTCAAAATGATGAGAGATGTTACTTTATCACCTTCAAAATAAAAGAAACCATGACTCCTCACAATATACATGAGCATTGTGACTTCTATTTGGATCCTTGAATGAATACCCATGCTCCTATGCCATGAGTGTAAACTTTGGAGTATCATTTTATCAAACTTTAACGATAGGAGATTGCTTACCCTAATTAGATAAACTATTGTGTAAAGAAATCACACTAGAATTTCACCAACATATAGCATATTGAACCAACTTCACACAGACACCACCATGACATGGGATACCTACACGGAGTTTGATCCCTCTTCGGAGTATTAATATGTAGGCAACACTCAACATAAGGGGTGTTGAGCTCTCACATAATTTTAACTATCAACCACTTTTTATTCCTTGACTTGTATTGGTCTTCTTGTCTATTGATCCAGGGTTTTGAGCTTGAAATCAATACACATAACTCATAAATCTTATCATTGTCAAACAATAGTACTCCATAAGAACTAAAATGCACCCCTACCTTATCCATTTATAATGTTTGTGTCTAGGGACTCTGCTAGCTCCTATTTCTGGTTCAACATTGTCAACATAGTCAACTTATTTTCCCTTAACCTATGGCATGTATAGGGATGTGTGGCTGACATACCTCTTATAATATCTTGTCACATTTCTCTATGTTCTTAGTAAGGTCAGGTTATGGAATAGCCATGGTTAAATTCAATATATTTAAGAGGCAGTTGTTAGTAACTGATCATTGTACTACATATTATGCTCTCATTGCATTGTTGTGGAGGTTTCCCCCTCGAAGTGGCTCTGTTATATTTATCAAGCATTATATTCTTATATCAATTATTGTTGTGGATCTATATATTATGCTCTTATTTTTGCGATATAAAATTATATTGTGCAAACATATAAGTAATTTCATTACAAGTGGTATTGGAGCTTCGATTTGGGAAGTTTTTGTAATGGTTTTTTCCTTCAAATCTAGTGTTGCACATCTCTTATGAGCTGAAGGATTGAAAAAACATAACGTGTGATCCAGAAAGAATTTAATTTTTTTGTAGCTATATAATTGTTCAAAGTATTTTTATTTTGGAAATTTGTTAACCTTGTGCAAATTATTAGTCATTGGATTCATCCCTGTAAGATGATCACAATGATATATTCTATTAGTTCACTTTTTGGGTCAAAAATTTCACCCTTGTGCACATTAGCAGTTTTTGGACTCATCTTGGTGAGGGGATCACAATCATATGTCGATACACTTTTTTGGAGCTAAACCCCTCTTCAAGGTTTATGCATGATTAGTCCTAAGACTCACAGATGTGGGAAATGGCAAGAAACTCCTAAAAATCTTCACAATGATGGCATGGATTTTGAAACTTCTAATATGTGTATGTTAGACTCAATTTAACAACTCCAGTTAGAATTGTGTGGCATGGTGCAAAAAAATGATTGTTGGGCCCTCAATTTTGAAATAAATTTTGGCTAAGTACTTTTTGAAGACAAACAATGCATGAGAGACATGGCACGAAAGACCATGGTCTGGAAGAGGCAAGTCACATGGAACAAATAAGCATGATACATGGAGAACCTGAGAATGTAGGATTGGGATATTAGTAAAATACTTGGGGAAGGTGTGGAAAGCATAGATGGTTATGGAGTAGTTTGCATGAATGTTGGAAAAGAATAAATCAAACACGAATCTAACACCAGCCCATGAGAAGATAGGTGCTCAATGATAAAGATATAACATAGAGAGAATATAGGGGTAGTTAGACCTGAGTCCTTAAGAATTCATTGTAAACAGCTTGCCATGACTCAATTCTATTAATGATCATTGGTGTGTCATCTTATTATTTACTTCTGTAACTGAATGGTTGATGTAGACCATGTATAAATACCCCTTGTTTTACTTAGTATTATTTTTGATGAGTTATTGGTCATTGTAAGTATGACTTCATTGTAATCTTTACATAACTTATGAATGTAATGAAAAAAAGCTTATGTTGATGAAGTACTGATGTACATTTGTCCAGGGTTATAATGGAGTTAATACTGTTCGTTATCAGTTTGCACCAACTTCTTTCTATTTTGTTATTTAAGTGATGAATGAATAGTAAAGAATTAGATACAAAACTAAGGATGAGTTTAGGACTAAGTGCTTGTTTGAGTGCCCTAGCTTAGGAAACTATATGAATACACCTTCATACAACAAAACCAACAAGAACCGGTCTTAAGTTGCATGCTTCAAGTGAGTGCATGAGAACCCTTTATTGTGTGACATGTTGATGTGATAGTTCATTGGAACTCTTGTTTTATTAGGCACACAATTAGGAAAAAGATATGCCAGACTAAAGGAATAAAACCCAATATTTTGGTTCTATTGTCAAAATCCATAACACTTATTTGCATGATGGTGGGAAGATGCTCGAGTGGCTATCTCTAGAGAATGTCAAAAGATGGGTTACTAGAATAAAAGATAATTTTACATTACAGTATCTTGAACTAGGAGTTTATGTGCATGTATGGGTAGAACAACACCTTTATGACTCACTTTATGAAGCTTTCTTTATATAAATGCTCATTAACATCCATGCTTGGCTATTAGTTACATGAAAAACCATTTAAGGAACTGTGGATGGAAGATCACAAAGTCAGTAGAGCATCGGTTAGCCTTAGCAAGATTGGGAATGCCTTAGTCATGTAGAAGGTATCTCAAGCACTTTTTGTTTGAGATTAAGAAGTTTATAGTTGATTATGGACTTAAAAACTTCCACATAGGTGGTTAAACTCTCTCCCACATGAGCAATGTTGTCGATGGGGAAATGAAGGGGTACACTTTCATATAAGATTATTGGTTCAACATGGCAGCCAATTAGTGGGAGTTGTGGAAGTACAAGTATGATGAGGCTAGGCAAAGGGCTATGATTAGAAGTGATCCAAGGAGGGCTAAGAGGACTCACAAAGTGTCATAAGGATATGTAAGGAGGTAGAAAGCCATAACAAGGACTCCCCAACCATAGGACCACACCCAACCCCAACACAGGTACATACGAGAGAAACAAGTCAAGCATTAGTGATTAAAGAATCCAATTTGGATAGGCCCAATTCCCCACCAATAACAAATGCTCATGCTTTTGAGTTAGACAATTTTCTTGTATGAAATTGGGATATAGACAGTGTAGAATCAGATATTAAACTTGTTGGAGATAGTTTTGAAGAACAAGACTAAGATAGTAGTTTGTTATTAATTTGTTTTCCATTAGAAGACAATCATATGGCTCAATTTGGAATGCCTGGTGGACCATAGCCAATGGGCAGAGTACTGGCCCATCCATAGTTAATCAACCTACTTTTGTACCTTGTGTATCAGGTGATTTTGTTGTTACAAGAGGCATAAGAAGCAATATCGATGGTGGTTTGGCTGAGGATTCAGAGGTGGCACATGAGGCATTGGTGGACCTCTTCCACAAGGTCCATGAGGGATAAGAAGTACATCATAACAAGCTCCATTTATAGTAGCACAAGTCCACCCACTATTTATTATGAGATGATGTTTCATTTACCTAAGTATCACAATGTGGAAAATGTAGTAGAACATACTCATAAGTGTGAACTTATCTCGCAAGTGCATGTAATTACTTCTACTAAATGAAACACAACTCAGTTTGTCACTATTATTTTAGATCATGTGCATAAGTGGTACCTTGAGTTTGATATGCAACAAGCTATGGTGAATTACAAATAATTGAAGGCCACTTTTATCCAGTAATTTCACATCCTAGAGTTTGAATAATAGAGCATTGTTTCCCTAAAGGATATTAAGCAAGAACTAAATAAGAGTGTGCACGAGTATGATGTGTATTTTAAGACACTTCTTTCTAAGATTTCTTTTGAGATAAACACAAATCAACATGCCTAATGGTTTGTAGGAGGCTTGTTGTTTCCCTTCCAACACACATTATCCTAGAAGACCTTCACTGACTTGCATCAAGCCTTGGAAGTTGCCCTTCACACTGAAGTCATTGGAAGCATAGACATAAATATCAGTCCCTTTATGGAAGCTCAGATTGCTACTATGGCATCTCAGTTGGAGAATATCATTGCAAATAATACTCAGATGCTCATAATGGTTTATGGTGTGTTTATGAATTTGATGGTCACAACATGAATAATCACCCCATAAAGAGTATTCGTACCATGGTGAAGCAATCATGTGAGATTTTCCAAGAAGACCATGATGTGAGGGATTTCCCCCTACTTCATCATGCTACACAATTAAAGGTATCCTAATATTATAAAATATGCAATGCATAAACTCATGATACCAATGATTGTCACTTTATTAGTGATATTCATGAGGCACATGCATAGTACTCATCATACTTATGTTACCAATAACTAGGACAATGGTGGAGGTTGATCTTATAGAGGTCATATTCGTGGACGTGGAGGTGGTCATTTTCTACCTAGAACCTGCTATAAGTTTAGATCTCAAGAACATTACTAACATGATTACCTAGTTTATCCCACATGTGTTTTTTGTAAGAATTAACATCATCTGAAGGAATGCCTAGACTTGTATACCATCATCACAAAGGAGCAAAATGAAAAGGGTGCTAGAATGATATGGATTCAAAAGACTCCAACTACTCAATGGAGACTAAGCCCTACTACTCTAATTGGTCCTAAGGTCAACATTATTACACAAAGTAGTTATCCTTCCTAGCCCATGTCAAACCCACTCATTGATAAGGTTCAACAGGAGGAGCCTCATGTGACTCATTATCGGGATGCTCAACAATAAAAGGAAGTGTTACATGATATAATGGCTTTGGTGCGGGAGCTACAAGGTGAGATTTAGCTCCTTAAAGATATATATGTTGTTATGCATGCTAAAATGTAGAAAGCTTCAGATCTTCAAGACAGGTGCATGGTGATTTTCATGAATTATTTAAATGACTCTTTGATGAAGACATTGTGCCCCTTTTTCACAATTAGCTAAGTCATCAAGAACAAAAGCCTATAGAAGATCGTCAATTGAACCATACACGATGACAAGAGGCTCCTATCCAACCTAGTATAGAGGGTGATAAAGAAATCTTGGTAAACATAAATATTGATGGATGGATCCTTCAAGATATCCTATTCAATATTGGTGTCGAGGTAAATTTACTCACTAAGGATGCTTGGAGAAAGATGGCAAGTCCTGATTTGCAGCGCTCTCCTCATGTGTTGTTCATGGACAATAAGACTCATGCACTACCTAGAGGAGTTCTTAAGGATGCCATCATGGACATTTTAGGTGTCACTTTCAAGGTTGACTTTGAAGTAATTGATTTGGTTGAAGTTGATGATTTTTAGCTCTTTTGGGTTAACCTTGGTGTTATGCGAACAATGCTAACTTGATCTTCAAAAAATGCTACATCAATTTTGAAAATGATGATCAATGCACCATAATACCCTTAGACCATGCCCAAAGACCTCCTATTGAGCCAATTAACATTGATGAGGACATTAATCATATCTATAATGTCACAGCTCAAGGAACTGAATGCCTTGATCCTAGTCTAGATGGCGTATTGCATCAGGCAGATGCATGGTATATCTTTGACACTACCATTAATGCTTGTGACTATTGGGCTCATGGTGAGTATGATCTTATTAGATGAATTTATAACATTATTGGTAGTCGAGAGGATGCTTTGTGAAATCAACCTAAATGTTATAAGTTTGTTCACCTTTTTCATGGACATATTATGGTTGTGCCCCCCATGTGGGTAGATGAAGCTCTTAAATTTCACTGTTAGATGGAAGTATGACAGTATGTGTAATGGTTGGAGGCTTTCTATGTTTGAAGATGAATAGATGCACGTAATTATCCATATTTTTTATGGAACAACTACTCAATGATGGGTAACTCACCATCATAATTTGCTTATTTGGGACTGAGTTTGTGCTGTTATGCACCATCATTTTCATCATGATATCCACATTCATGGCACCCTGAGTTATGATGGCATTAGTGTTGTAAAATTTCATCTCAAGGCTTGCGAAAACATGTGGAATGTAGATGATACATTTTTGCTCGAGTATATATGGGTTCATACATTTTATTGTTAATCTACGCACTAGGGCTAGAGCGTGGTATGTACTTGAATAATGATGCTTGGAGATATATTCTTGGAGTGTCCTTCGAAGTAACATGTTTTTAGTACTATCTTACTCATCTCTTAAGATAGATTACCCTTGACCCTGTAAGCCATGCATCAAGCTATTATAAGTGATTTAACATCAACTGAGGACCACATAAGACATATACATGGAACATGTGAAGAGAGCTTGAACATTTTCCATGAATATGGACAGAAGATTCAACTTCTTCACCACTTGAATCTCAACTAGACCATGCATTAAGGAAACATATTTGAAAAGTAAAGCAAAAGGTTGTGTACCAGAATGATGAAGGTACCCATTCTAACCCACTAGATTCATTCGTTGATCACTTGGATTTACATATTGAGTATGGAACATGCAATGTTAGAGACACCATACAAAATGACTATCATCCATATTTACAACCACTTCAGATGATCTAACATAATATTGGCACAGAGGATGCACCCAAGATGGCCATTGTGGGGAATTATTGGTATGACACTAAGATCTCCAAGGTTTTTGAACTTTTAAAAGAGTATTAATATGTTTTTACACGTAATTACATCTAAATGAAATGAGTTCATTCTTCATTGGGTAAGATGCACATCAAGTTAGTAGAGGGTGCTCAACCCGTCAAAAAGAGACCTTGTCATATGAATCCTAACTTGCATGCTCAAGTCAATGAGGAGTTTGATAGTATGTTACACGCTAGAATTATCACTCCTATTGATAAGTCTGAATGGGTGAGCCCCATGGTGATCAATATCAACAAGGATGGCTACATTCACATTTGTGTAGACTATCGAGTACTCAATGTTGCTTGTGTAACCAACCCTCTTCCAATGCTTTTCATTGAGGACATCTTAAAAAGAGTTGTTGGGTGTGAGATTTATACCTTCATTGATGGTTTTTTAAGATATCATCATGTCTATATCATATAAGAAGATAAAATAAATACCACCTTTACAACTAAATGAATTTCATTCACTTACAATGTGATGCCCTTCAGGTTGAAGAATGCTCCAACCGTGTTCTCACATATTGTTGTCGAGGCTTTTAAGGATTTTACTCATAAATTCCTTCAAGTATACTTGGATGATTAGAACATCTATGGCTTAGTGTAGGACCATTATGTTAATCTTCTCCTTATGCTTCAGTGTTGCTGACACATTCATATTTCTTTAAATCGAAAGAAGTGTGTTTTTGCTACCCCATTTAGATTTTTTTTAGGTCATGTTATTTGTTGTGATGGACTCTTGGTGGATCCAGCCAAGGTTGTAGTCATTCTTTGCCTTCCAGTGCCGACCACACAACATGATGTTCACACCTTCCTATCACATATAGGATACTATCGAAAGTTCATTTGGGGTTATACTAAGGTCATAGTACCACTTGAAAAATTGCTTAAACATAATGGTCAATTCATATGGACCAATGGTCACCAGTATGTATTCATCGCACTTAAGGATAAGCTAATTATTACCCCCATTCTCTAGTTTCTAAACTAGACAAATCCCTTTCATGTGCATGTTAATGCTTCAAGCATGTTAGTAGGAATTATCCCTACTCAACTTGGTGAGGGCAATCTTGATCATCATATCTCTTTTACTAATCAGAATCTCACTCCAAGTGAACAAAATTATTCAACCATAGAATGCAAAGCCTTGTCCATGGTATATGTGCTTCAAAATTTATGTCAGTATTTGTTGGCCACCTCATTTATTTTCTTTATAGACCATGAAGCCTTGAAATATCTCATGAATAAGTCTGTGTTGCATGGACGCATTTGCTGGTGGATTATGTTTTTTCAAGAATTTTAGTTATATGTGATGGTGAAATTAGGTAAGGCTAATTATGAATATGATCACTTATCATGTGTTGAATCTGGTGAACTGATGTGTGCCATTGAGGATGACTTACTTGATATGTAGCTTTTTCAAGTCACACATGTGCCAAAGGAATTGGAGGATATCATAGCTTTTCTTAATATGGATTCAGAACTAGCCCACCTCAACACTTACTCCCTTCTAGCTCATTAGGGGTGACCTTTGTAAGCTTGGATGGGATGAAGTATTATGCCACTGCATCATGCAACATGAACATGCTAAAGTTCTTCAAGAGGTTCATGAAGGTGTCATCGAAGGACATTATATCAATGATGCCACAACACAAAAGTTTATATTAG
Source organism: Torreya grandis (assembly GCA_037957365.1). Classification (NCBI taxonomy): domain Eukaryota; kingdom Viridiplantae; phylum Streptophyta; class Pinopsida; order Cupressales; family Taxaceae; genus Torreya; species Torreya grandis. Next base: position 2,077,353 of record JARHVA010001687.1, on the reverse strand, counting down.
CTAGGTTGTGGTGGACTAATATGTTTAAGGATACTAAAACTTACACATGCCAATGTGATATCTATCAGTGCATGGGTAAATTGAATGGAAGGGATGTTATACCCCTTCATCCAATGCTAGCTCATGAACCTTTTGAGAAATAGGTTGTTGATTTTGTTAGCCCCATTACTCTAATAGGGTGGCGTATTGGAGTACACTATATCATTACTACCATTGATTACCTCACTCATTAGGTTGAAGCAACACTAACCTGGGATTGTACTACTACCACTACTATTAGATTTCTTTGGGAGAATATTATTATAACGTATAGATGTCCATTAAGTTTGACTAGTGATCAAGGAACTCATTTCCTTAATGAGACCATCAACATCCTTTTGGCTGAGTTCATGATTGCGCACCACAAGACTACACCTTACCACCCTCAAGCCAATGGTATAACTGAAGCATTCAATAAAATCTTAGGTCATACATTGACAAAGATTTGTAATATTAGTTGCACTAACTAGGATGATCATGTTTCTACGATATTATGGGCATATCAGACTACATATAAATAATTGAATAAAAGCACCCCCTTTAATCTTATATTTGGTGTCAAAGTCATTCTCCCAATTGAGTTTCATGTACCTTATCTATGTATTGCACATATTGGTCAATTGGATGATGAGGAATCTTTGAAAATTTGCCTAAATGCTTTGTTTTGGTTGGATGAAACCTATTTTCTAGTGCATTGGAGTCAAGAAGTGAAGTGAAAATAGAAGGCCTAACATAATTGACATCTTAAGAATAAGACTTTTTCTCTGGGTATGCAGGTATTAGTTTATGACTCCAAGTTCGTGCACCATTCAGGAAAACTTCACATCCATTGGGATGGTCCATTTATTATTCATAGTATTCATCCCACAAGTGCGTGTAAGTTGAAGTAATTGGATGGCCAATTTCTTCTAGGCCATTTCAATGGTAGTTAGTTTCACCCCTACTATTATGAGTGATGTTTTCCTTTTTTTTAATAAAGCATATGCCACTAGTTTAGTTTAGGATTTTGGTTTGTTTCCAATAAGGCATGGCATTGGTTGTGTGCCCTTGTTTAGGTTCAAATCAACACTTGGTTCTTTCTTATTTTCTTTGTCATGTTGTGGAGGACCACAAACATCTTTTAGTATGGGGTAAGAATTGTGAAAAAGGCAAAATTGCAAAGTGCCAAGGAAACAGTGGAAGGGAATACATGTGAAAAAAGGCATGCAAGTAGAAGTGTATGAGGACAAGTAAATATGCAAGATGTAGCGTGTCACTACTATGAAAATTTAAGATTAAAAAATGAAGCTCCCACCTTGAAAATGGAAAATTTTGAAATTCTTTATAGCTATCATGCACTTTGAGAAAAATGTGGGGTGGGACAAATGTGTTAAATGCAAGAAAATTAATTATAATGGTAAGTGTGCCAAATATAAATTGTGGCAATACCATTAGAGGCATTAAATGCATGAAATGATGGATGAGATAATAGGGAAGTAAATGTGGAATGCCCCTCAAAGTTATAAAACCTAATTGTCATGTTTACACTTTACTATTGTTAATTTGCAAATTTATAGAGTTAGAAGATTGTTTTCAAGCTACTAGAGGAGCAATTATCAACTTTCAGTGACCAATTTGAACATTATTGAGAAAGGTGATCACAATGAATTAAAAAAGTGGTAGAATAGTGATTGGAGAAGTGTAAATTAAAGGAATTGTAGGTTATAAGTGTCAGTGTTTGCCATTAGAGGACATTGAAGTAAGAGAGCTGAGGAAGTTAAAAAAATGATCACATATTCGTTCATGAGGGTTAGATGACTGCACCTCAACCTCTGGGTTCCTTAGAGGGTGATGCAACCAAAGAAAAAGGCCTAACATAGTAAGCCCTTACTTCTAATTCATGAGGAAGAAGAGTTTGATATAACAGGAGTACATTTGGTTTTAATAAGAGAAAAAGTACCTGGTGAATCTGATGCACATGAAGAAAGCTTGACATAGCAGACTGAGAAAATGAAGATAGAATCTAAGATGGCTCACCAAGTGAAGAAGAAAGTCATAGCATCACCCCCACCTCCATTATTGATTAAAAAGATGTAGTATCATGAAGCAATGTTGAGCATGGAGAAGTGGGAGTCTAATGTGCTAACTTTCCAAGTTTTTGACTACAATCACTGCCAACCAGGGATTGAGGTGGAGTTACAACACAACTATCAGGTTGAGAGGTAGAATACCTGACATGAATTTATTTATGACCTTACTATTTTCAATAAACTCAATGATGTTGGACCTTTTCATTTGTTTAATCTACCTTACTTCAAAAAACCTGGAGAGGCCATAAAGTTTCTTATATTACGTGTACATGAGGATTACTTCTATTTTACAGGGCACAGGATGAGGATCACGACCCAGAGAGTTAGCAAAGTTATAGGTCTATAATGCTCGAGCACTAACCTTAGTGGAGATTTGGATGATCAGGAGGCAATTAAGAAAACTATGGTGGCACTTGAATATAAGAAACAAGGCCACATAATGCATATAACTAGTCTTCAGGATCCTGCCCTTAGAGTTATTATGCACTTGGTTATGACCAAGGTTGGAGGTGTAGATAGATGGAAAGAAGTGGACATGGTGCACTTGTATATAGCCCATCAAGTAACCCTCGGGGTTAAATACAATTAGTCATAGTATTTTACTGAGAAAATTATTACAAATACAGAGAGGGCCCACCACCTACCTAACTAAATATTTACTTGGGGGATTATTTTTTATTGTCAGTGTTTGATGAAATTAGCATACCGGACTACATAGTTGGTGAGTTGAAATAGGCTTATCCTCCACATAATAAGTCTCTTATGGAAAGATTTAAAGCATTCACATGCCCTAGCGATATAATCCTTTCTCATAAAGCTAAAATGAAGGGTTGGTACGATGGAATGAAGGAAGCATTTGGAAATGAGTGGCATGTTACGAAAGACTTCCCAAATCCACTAAGAGATCAAGCTTAGTTTGTAGTAAAGTAACATTTTTCTCTATCATGCATTAATATGAGCCCCTAAGATGACTTATCCGAATGGCTCAAGTTGTCATATGCTTTCATTGCAAGGTATTTTATGAACATCATCAATAGGATATATGACGTGCACCCCATGAAGATTGATGATGAAAATATTGATGTTGAGAATCATACTCTTCATTTAATGTATGTTTATCTAAGGAAGAAGGCCTATAGAGAGAAATTAGAGTCAAATAATATCGACATTAAGGTTCAACAAATTTTGGTTGAGAATTCTATTTTTTTTTTATAAATATGTTAAAGCCACATAATAAGACATTAGGGTGTGTTGAGGATAATAAAGAAACTATTCCATCCCCGTTAAAGATTGGTAAGCACCAAAAGTAGAAGAGGCTAGGGCACGATGCCAGTACTAATGCTCAACCTAAATAATCTAAGTGACAAAGGACTACCCCTTCACCATTGAAGGATAACATGCCTACAAGTCAACTATAAGGCCTTAATCCCATGACACAAACATATGTTCCTCTAGAATAAGATACTTCAACACTTAAGGATGGTGACCTTGAAAAGAAGGCAATAATTCCATAAATGACATTAGAAAGGGTACCTTCACCTACGGAACAAAAGGAACAAGAAGTCACCCTAGAATTGGAGAAGGAGCCCTCACTCGTGCAACATGAAGAAGCTGCCCTTGATAAAACACAATTGGATGTTGAGAGTCCCACTGGTGAAGAGGGGGATGACTTAAACATAGCTTTGGGCATGAGTGGTCTTGATATTGGTCCAAAACACTAGGAAGAGGACCCAGATGTAGAAATACTTAACTGAGATCCCTCTAAAGGGAAGGAACTGATTGACAAATCCACACAACAAAGGCCAATAACTACCAATGCAACCATGACCCTTCATGCTTAGTGTCAATAGGGTGTTCTAAAAAAAGACTTATTTATGTGGGAATATTTCTCTAAGGAGGACTCGACTGAATAGACTTTGCGAGAATTATTGTTTTATAATGATATATATAATGAAGAGAGTCAATGTGAACTACCTTCAGAAATCATTATTTGGGCACCGAGAGTGGTAGAAATTCCTCACACACTTTGGGAGGATCCCTAGATGTGCACAACATCTTAGGCAAGTGTGATGCTATTTAAATTTGCTTGTGAGGTGGCAAGGCAAAATGCCTTACATGAATTTGATGTAAAGTAGCTCTAGAAGAAACATCAAGAGGTAGTTGTTATCTATCACAATGGGTGTGAAACAAATATAAAACTTGAAGAGGAGTTAGGAGAGCTCAAGCACCAACTAAAAATAGTGACGATGGATAGAGTAAAGACCTTAATACTCTACAAGTCTATTTTGGAACATGATATAACCCTTGTAGATGGAGTAATCCTTACCAAAAAGGTGATTTATAAATTGGGAACCCTAGTAGAACTATTGTTGAATAAATGTAAAGATTATCCCAATCCCCAACATGAGTAGACTTGGGCAACAAAGCATTTTACTAAGGCCATTGAGGTATTAAGAGCTTTTTGAATAGAGTTGGTAATACGGTTTCCATCCTTGATGGGTTTTTTACTAAACTAGCACGACCCAAGAAAATTTTGGAAGCCCAACATCAAGCAAAGGAATTTCAACACTAGTAGTTGGACAAGAATGCATTGATAATAAAAGATTGAGCTGAGTGCACCAAAGCATTTCAATATGTAGAGGCCCTAGAGAACAAAATAAGTGTTCACTGTTAGGAGTTAAATGTTAGGTTTATGGTACTCTAAGGATAGGTTTAAATAAAGGTCGCTTCACTAGAAAGCATTCATAAGGATGATTTTGCATCACTCGAGCATTTAATCATTCAAGTAGGTGACTATCTAGAAAAATCCGAGGAGATGAAGAGGCTTAAGGAGGCAATCAAGGAAATCACTTCCAAGCTCCAAAATGCATTAAATCATTGGGAGGGAGTGAAGAGGCAGGTTGAATAGTCAAGAGTTGAGTTTTTGGTAGAGGTACTTGAATAAAATGCATAGTCCAAGACAAACTATTGACTTAGTGTAGGGTGATGTTGGGCCCTCAATTTTGAATTTTTTTGGCTAAGTACTTTTTGAAGATAAACAACGTGGAAGAGACATGGTGCAGAAGACCATGGCATGGAAGAGGCAAGTCATGTTAAACAAAGAAGCATGATACATGGAGAACCCAAGAACATAGGACTTGAACATTAGTGGAAGAATTAGGGAAGGTGTAGAAAGTGGAGATGGTTATGGAGCGGTTCACATGAATGTTGGAAATGAATAAGTCAAGCACAAATCTAGCACCAACCTGTGGGAAGATAGGTGTTTAGTGACGAGGATATATCATAGAGAGAGAATATAGTGGCAGATAGGCTCATGCCCTTAAGAATTCATTGTAAACAACTTGCCATGACTCAATTATGTTAATGATCATTGGTGAGTTGTCTTGTTTGTATTTACTTCTCTAACTAAATGGTCAGGGTAGACCATGCATAAATACCTCCTTATTTTAGTTAGTGTTGTTGTTGATGAGTTTTTTATCATTGTAATTTTGAAATCATTATAATCTTGACATAACTTATGAATGTAATGAAATGAAACTTTTGTTGATGAAGTACTAGTGTACATCTATCCATGGTTATAATGGAATTAATACTATTTGTTATCAGTTTGCACCAACTTATTTTACTTTTATTATTCAATTGATGAATGAATAGCTAATAATTAGATATGGAACTAAGGATGAGTTTAGGACTAAGTGCTTATTTGAGTTCCCTAGCTTAGGAAAGTAGATGGATACACCTTTGTGCGATAAAACCAATAGGAATTGATGTTAAGTTACATGCTTCAAGTGAGCGTGTGAGGACCTTTTTTTATGTGAAATGCTAACATGCTAGCATGTTGGAACTCTTATTTTCTTAGGTACAAACCAGGGAAAATATATTTTAAACTCTAGAAAAAATCCCAACAATGATCTTGAGTAGTCAAAGGGGACATCATGGGGATGAGATGGGACCTAAATGTCTTGCGAGATCAATTGTAATAATTCACTGGGAAATTGTCCAACTTTACAGCTTGGTCTTTGCAAAATAATCCTCCACCACTCAAGTTTGGTTCTCCTCTTTCAAACAATCACACTATCATTCTAGGTTTGAAGCCATTGTTACCAAATTTAGACTCACACAAGTTTGATGGTAATGATCCCCTCACATGGATCACTCAAATTGAAAATTAATTTGATCTAAATCAGACTCCATGTTTGCAAAAGGTGGTCATGGCCTCTCCACATCTAGAACATGAATAGTTCGTTTAGTATCGATGGTTGTGTGCTCAAAAGAAAAATAAGGGTCTCTCAGTTTCCTAGTATATATTTTACGTGGAGTTGCAGCTCCACTATTGTAACAATGTATCATAAAATTACTTCAGCTAACTAGCCAAACTACACCAAATGGGGAATATGAAGGATTATACTCATCAATTCCAAAATCTCTCCTTACGTGTGGCAGACATCACTGAGGAAAATTTGATCGAATTATTTTTGGGTGGCCTCAAAGATAACATCCAATTGGAGGTTCACATGTTTAGTCTCAATTCAGTATTTGAAGCCATCCCACGAGCACACATGGTGGAGGAAAAAGAGATGATCAAACAAAGACCTTTCACTAATGTCTATAAACACACTTTCCTAATGCCATCCCTTCCTTAGCCAAATAGATTGAACCCTCAACAAATTGAGGAGAATCATGCAAAAGGTTTGTGTTTTGATTGTTACAACAAATGGAGCAAAGGACATAATTGTGCTAAAAATTAGTTATTTTACATTGAAGTCACCAATGAGGATGATGAAGATTATGAGGCCTCAAGTGCACTTTTAGATGAACCCAAGGATGAATCTAAATATTATCAACCTACTATTTCCTATCATGCACTTTCATGTATTAATACTCCTCAAACTCTTAAGGTGATGGGTTTCCTCAAGAAACAAAAGGTGACTATGTTGATTGACTCTAGGAGTACACACAAATCCATCAATAGTAAGTTGGTTTTTCCTTTGAACTATTTCATTTACCTAGGTCATGATTATAGATGGTGGTACCATCACCTATTCAGGAAAATGCTATAGTATTAAGCTTGCTAAGGGAGACTACCTATTAGATTCTCCTATGTTCATTATTGCCATGGAAGGGGATGACATTGTTTGGGAGTGCAATGGCTCACCACTTTAGGCACTATTGAGACAACTTTTCAAGAACTATTCGTGTGCTTCCATTCAAAAGGTCAGACATTTAAACTGCATGGATTACGAGCTAAATCTCCACAACTGGTTAGTTTTCATCAAACAACAAATATTCTCAAAAAAGGTGTTAAAGGATTCGTGGTGTGCTTGTTTTCCATAAAGGTTCAACCAACTAAGGAGTCTACCCATCCTGATTTCCAAATGGTATTGGATGACCATTTTGTTGTTTTTTGTGACATGCCAAAAGAACTTCTAACAAGTTGAATACATGATCATGCCATTAGGCTTCTTCCTATAAGTATACCACCCAACATCAAACCCTATAGGTATCCCTATGCCTAGAAGAGTGAAATTAAAAATATGGTACGAGAGATGTTGTAGGCAAGAATCATTTAACATAGTCAAAGTGAATATTCCTCCCCTGTGGTCATGGTGCAGAAGAAGGATGACACTTAGAGGATGTGCCTAGACTACAAAGAACTCAATAAGTACAGCATCAAAGATAAGTCTCCTATTCCAGTAATTGATGATTTGCTAGATGGATTGCATGGTGTTGTTTATTTTACCATGTTATATCTTCACTTTGGATATCACCATATTTGAATCCGTGAAGAGGACATACCTAAAATAAAATTCAAAACTCATGAAGGCCATTATGAGTTTATGGTCATGCCTTTTGACCTCACAAGTGCACCATATACATTTTAGCTATTTTCAGGCCATTTTGATAAAATTTGTGCGGATTTTTTTTATGAAATCCTCATTTATAACAAAAATTGGGAAGACCATTTGAAGCATGTGAAACAAGTACTCTCAGTTGTAAAATAACATCAGCTTTATGCCAAACCTTCCAAATATGATTTTGGCATCTGAGCGGTGAAGTACTTGGGTCATATTATTTCACATGGAGTGAAAGTTGATCCTAAAAATATCTAAGTGATGATGGAGTCACAGGTTCCCAAGACCCTTAAGAATCTCTGGGGATTTTTGGAGCTAACTGGCCATTGTCACAGGTTGTTAAAAATTATGGTAGCATCACACCCCCACTCACATCTTTGCTAAAGAATTAATATTTCATTTGGACTGATATAGCCATCAAGTCATTTAAACAGTTGAAAATGGCTATGTGCAACACTTCAAATTTGGCTTCTTTTATTTTTTCTAGAACTTTTATTGTGGAAAGTGATGCATCGGGATATGGCATGGGGGTTGTACTCATGAAAGAAGGCAAACATCTTGCATTTGAGAGTTTTCAATTAAAGGGAAACAATAAGCTCAATCCAATATATGATAAAGAGATGATGGTTATTTTGTATGCAATCAAGAAATGGAGACCTTGTTTGATGGGTCATCACTTTCAGGTAAATATTGATCACGATAGCCTTAAGTATTTTTTGGAACAATGATTATCTTCTAAAGAACAACAAAAAAGGGTGACAAAAATGTTAGGTTGTGATTTTGAAATAGTATATAATAAAAGAATAGAGAATATGGTGGTAGATGCACTACCCTAGAAGGATGAATCAGTTGAAGCATTATTATGCACAATGACAATTTGGTAGGAAGATTAGCTAGAGAAAGTGAGATCAAAATGGGAGAATGATAGTTCCACCCATGATTTGATTCAAAATCTTCAACAAGGTTATGGGGGATCTAAAAAAATTACATGGAAGGGGAACACATTATGGTATAAAGAAAGATTATACATCTATAAGAATTCTATCTTCAAACATAAAATCCTTTAGGAACTTCATGTATTTCCAATAGGAAGTCACCTGTGATTTTTGAAAGCATATCATAGAATCAAGCAATATTTATTTTGGGAAGGACTCAAGGGGGATGTCCATAAATATGTGTTTGAATGCATGGTATGTCAACAAAACAAAGGTGAAACCATTAAGACCCCAGATCTTTTGCAGCCTTTATCCATCCCTAGCCGGTATTGGAGGAGGTTTCCCTGGATTTCATTACCAGGTTACCGCAGTTTGAAGGTAAAAATGTTATCATGGTAGTTGTGGATCGACTCACTAAGTATGCTCATTTTTGTTCCTTATCACAACCATTTGTTGCTAGTACAGTAGCTTTTGCTTTTATCAATATAGTTATGAAATTATATGGTACTCCAAAGATCATTGCAAGTGATCAAGATCCCATATTTACTAGTAATTTTTAGATTGAATTATTTGCATGTTTGGGCACCCAATTAACTCATAACTCATCATATCATCCTTGATTTGATGAAAAAATAGAGGTAGTCAATAGATGCTTGGAAGGGTATCTCCATTATTTTACTTTTGACAAATAGGATAAATGGGTTCATTAGTTATAACTTACTGAATGGTCGTATAATAATTCTATTCATAGTTCATCCAAAATGTCTCCCTTTGTGGCCTTTTACGGATATCACCCCCCATCCATCGCTTCAATCTTGAAGGTCCATCCCAAGGTTCGAGTTGTTGAGGAACACATTCACCATCAATATGAGGTGCTTGCCAGTTTATGATAAAATTTAGCCATGACATAAAATCAAATGAAGTAACAACTGGATTAACACTATAGTGAATGACATTTTGGCATAGGTGATTGGTTCTTTGTGTGATTACAACCATACAAGCAAATGTCTCTGAAGTAACATAAAAAGGATAAAAATTTGTCTCCTAAGTATTACAACCCTTATCAAATAGCAAAAAAAATTGTAGCATGGCCTACAAGCCAGAAATCCCCCAGTCCACTCACATACATCTTGTATTCTATGTATATTGCATAAATGAGGTAATTGGACAGAGAGTTTCAACTCAAACTAGGTCACCTAGATTGGATGATAAAGGTTGGGTTATTTTGGAGACTAAAGAGATCCTTCAAATGCATAGCAAGCAACTACAAATCAAAGTGATTAAGGAGTATTTGATCAAATGGAAGAATCTGCATTGTGAAGATGCAACATGGGAGGATGAAGCATTCCTGCAACAACATCTGGGGTTAATTCAACATTGAGGACAATATTGTTCTAAAGGGGAGGGGCATGATATGACCTTAACCTATGGCATGTCCCCTGATGTGTGTGGATGACTTGTGGCTTACATACCTCTTATATTATCTTATCACAATTCTCTATGTTCTTAGTAAGGTTAGCCTATAGAATAACACGGCTAAGTAGAGTATGTATAGGAGATAGTGGTTAGTATTTGATAATCATATTGTGAATTCTGCTCTCATTGCATTATTGTGGAGGTTGCCCCCTTGAAGTGATAGGACCTAGGCTCACAAAGCTTTGACACCAATTGTCAGGATTAAGAGCACAATTGATTACCTTTGTATAAGCAACTAAACACGAAATTTAACTAGAAGTAAAATGTAACTAGAACTCAGAAATATCACAGAATATGAGAGGCAACACGCAATTGTATTCAACTCATCTAGAAGGAATTACAATAAAGAAGTCACACTCTTCTTCCCACACCTCTAGGGCGTATAATAATCTCCCTCAAGAGTTCTCTCTCTCAATTACAAACACAAACAACTCAATAATCGAGTTGGTGTTTCAACCAGTCAGTAACAATACTGCCAGTACCACCGAGTATACACACATACTCCAAGTCTGAGTACACCACGTACTCCAAGTAGATCTCCCTGATCTTGGTCCTTGTTGTGTTGCAAATGTCCTTTGACCTTGCTATCCTGCAGATCTCCTTTGACCTTGCACACACACACACACCTACAGATTAACTGACCTTACCATGTAGATCTTCTACCTGATCTTGCACAACCTACAGATCAACCTGGTCTTGCACACCTGCTGACCTAGATCTTACACTCCCAGAAGAACCCTTGTCCTTGCCTCACCAAGTCCTTATGATTCTCCCTTGGATAGAACCCTTCTGATTCTACACACCAGCACCCCTGTGGATCTTCTACCAGATCTTGCTCTCCCATAGATCTACCTAATCATACACACTTGGCACTGTGGCACTATGAGGAGCTAACCTTGCTCTCTTCCTTCTGAAGGAGCTAACCTTGCTCTCTCTATCTAGCACACATTACAATACAGCCCCATGAGTCTATTATATAGATCCCATGCAAACAATAATTAGACTTCTAATTATAATAATTAGAAACGCAGCTCCAAGACTAAAATTAGTCTTTACATGCAAACAAACTATCCATCTAAAATTAGACCAGTTTTGAAGACGCATGCAAACGCATGCACACACAAGCTGCCGACGTTGGTTCCTGTCTGACCAATGTCAGCTGACCCATAACCGACATTGGTTACTGCAGACACTGAAGATGACCAACCTCGATTGATCAGACCGACATCAATTGCTCTGCAACTCAGCAACCTCCTCCATTTGCATCAATGAAGCTTTTAGCTCCACAACCTAACAATCTCCCACTTGGAGATAAATAGCTGCACCTATACCTGTACCTATACATCATCTAATTTTGTTTCCTGGCTTGTATCCCTCTTCAAGTTCAATCTTGAAGACCAACCACCACACATCCTGTGGTGCTACGCCTGTCATCCAAGTCCCCTGCCATATCTGAATCTACATACACATGTAGAGAAGTCCCTGACCCTGCATAGCATGTTAACCTACTGTTGGTCCCTCTCAGATACCTGAGAATCCACTGAATTGCTTTCCAGTGCTTCTTTCCTGAATTGGCCACAAACTTGCTGACAACTCCCATTGCTTGGGAAACATCAAGTCTAGTACACATGTACTTAACCTCATTATGTGAATTGGGACACTGTTCTGTGAACTATCCATCCATAGGTGTGCTAACCGGTTCTGCATCCTGCATAACAAACCTCGCCACTACCTTATTCACACAATCATCCTGAGACAACATCAACCTGTGATCTTCCTTGTCTCTAGGAATACTCATGCCAAAGAATTTTATTGCTCCCAAATTCTTCATGACATACCTCTGAACTAACTTTACCTTTAGCTCAGCAACTCCCTGCATGTGTGACCCTGCAACAAGCATACACACAACATACAATAATAGGATAATGTAGCTAATATTATCCAACCTGATAAAGGAAACACAACGGTTACATTGACATTGACTAAAGCCATGCTTTGTCATACACCTGTCAAACCTCCATTGTCCTACAGTCTACTCAAGACCATATACCCTGGCCTTTCATCTCATGTGTCCATTCTCTCTCTTCTTTAACCTGAGAATCCATTCATCTTTTAGTGCTTTCTTTTCGGCTGGCAACTCTACCAAATCTATCGTTTGGTTCTCATCCAAGGAATCAAATTCCTCATTCATGCCATGCTCCCACTTTTTCCTGGATTCTACCTACTCTGCCTCTTTAAAAATTCCTAATTCTTGACCATCAGTGAGCAACAAGTAGTCTAAAGAAGGGGAATAACAAATTTGAGGCTTACTTACACTTTCAGTCCTCCACATGGGCGTTTGAGACTCTTTGGCAGCTTGTTGTTTGCCTAAAATCCATTTTTTGGTCGACCTTGGTCTGCACCCGATCAATGTCAAATCCACCTGATCGTCGATGCCAGTTCTTTGACCGACGTTAGTGTCCACCTTGTCATCGACGTCAGTTCCATGACTGACATCGGTTGCCACCTGCCCGACACCACTGACTCTAGTTTGCAAATGACCGACGTCAGTACCTGCCTGTTCGATGTCAGTTCCACCTAACTGACGTTGGTAACTGTGTTTTTTTGTGAGTGATGACTTTTTACCTGCAAGCTTATCTTGGATCATAACCCTGTCCAAACTGCCCTGCTCAGTTTTATTCAGCCTCCCTATCTGATCACTGTCCATCATCTCCTCCATCAACACCAAGGCTTTCTAGTTCTTAAGTTTGTCAAAGACATCAGACTTCCTCTTAAGAACATGCTCCCCTTCTCACTCATGTGACCAAGCCTACAAAGCCACATCTTTGCAACAGAAGGTGAATCAGTAATACAAGTAGATAGATAAAGAATACCTACTTTCTTACCACATGCTAATTCAAGTGCATCCGCTGTGAGAGTTACTGTGCATCCCTCATCACCCAACTTTCTTGAAGAAATTAGCCTCCTCTTCAGGACTGGGACCTGCATGACCTCCTTCAACATCCATGTGTTCGCCGTCTGCAATTTCAGCCACACTTTCCCTTTGCCAGCAATTTGACAAGGCTCACCAACCCCTAAATAAATCTTTTCAAAGTCTCCATAGACATTAACATGGAAAAATAATCTATTTGGGACTGCATGGAAAGAGGCAACAAAATCTATAATCCAAGATTCTACTTTATCCAAGGAATGTTGGGATATAAATAACGGAAGCACACAATTGATTAGCAAGCAACTTAATATGCAGAAATTAACCAGAATCAACAAGTAACTAGAATCCAAAAATAACACATGATATGAGAGACAATACACAACTTGTATTAAAACTCTTTCAGAAGGAAATACAACAAAGAAGGCTGCCACAGTTCTTCTTCCTTACACACCTCTAGGGCTCCCACACCTCTAGGGCATAAATAGTAGATCTTTCCTCAAAGCTCTCTCCCTTAGGTCCCAACACCCAACTCAAATACAGAGTTGGTGTTCACCTTACACCTGTGCTCCACGCACTCCACAAGTGCTCCACGCACTCCACAAGTACTCAACGTACTCTAAGTAGATCCCACCTGATTCTGCTCCCTGTTGTGTTGCTGTCCTCTCTGATCTTGCACACCTACAAATCAATCTGGTTCTGCACACCTGTGAACCTTGACCTTGCACACACATACACATGCAAATCAATGATCTTACTTACCATGAAGATCTCCTATCGTAGCCATGCTCACCTGATGACCAAGATCATACACTTCTGAAGAACCCTGCTGATTCTCCAATCCAACACCCACACTTGGTATTGTGGCACTAGGAGGAACACACCATTGCTCACGTCACACATAGAAGGAGCTTATAATATTGCTCTCTACTCTCTAGCACTAGTTTATAATACAATCCATGAGTCTATTATATAGATCTCATCCAAACAATAATTAGACACCTAACTACAATAATTAGATCCGCAGCTATTAGTCTAAAAATTGGCTCTAAACATGCAAACACTTGGTTCATTAGCTAACTGCCCGTAATATACTCGCAGCTCGAATCACAGGTGATCGACGTCGGTCCCTGTCTGCCTGGGGGGTGCCGACGCCGACCGACTTTTGACTGACGTCGATTGCTGTCCTGCCTTATCCTGTCGACGTCGATTGGCCTGACTGACGCCGGTGTCTGTGACACTCTGCAACCCTTTTGCAACCTCCTCCATGTCTGCATCAGTGAAGCTTTTAGCTCCACAACCTAACAATCTCCCACTTGGAGATAAACAACTGCATTGTACCTGTACCCCGTCTAATCTATTTCCTGGCTTGTATCCCTCTTCAAGATGAATCTTGAAAACAACCCACCATACAACCTGTGGTGTACCTCCTGTCATCTGAGTAACCTGCCGCATCCGAACCTACAAACCCATGTAGTGAAGTCTTGAACCTGAATAGCATGAATCCCTACTGTTGGTCCCTCTCACATCCCTGAGAATCCACTTCTCTGAATTGGCTCCTAACTCTCTGATAGCTCCCACTGCTTGGTAAAACTCAGGTCTATACTAGACCTCATGTGACTTTGGACACTGAACTGTCTAGCCCTTAGTGTGCTCTGATTTTGCATCCTGCATAATGAACCTCGCCAACACCTAATTCACATCAGCTCCCACTCGAGACAAAATCAACCTGTGATCTTCCATGTCTCCCATGCCGAAGAATTTTGCTGCTCCAAATTCTTCATAGCAAACCACTGAACTAATCTTACCCTTAGCTCACCAAAACCCTGTATGTACAAACCTGCTAGCAAACATACCATCCACATACAATAACAGAATAATGTCATGACCATCATCCCCCTGGTAAGACAAACCATAGTAGTTACCCTGACGTTGACTAAAGTCATGCTTTGTCATCCACCTGTCAAAACCTGTACCACTGTCTTGCAGCTTCGTCAAGACCATATGACCTGGTCTTCCGTCTCACATGTCTGTTCTGTCTATTCTTCAACTAAGGTATCCATTCATCTCTGTGCTTTCATACCTGCTGGCAACCCTACCAAATCTCTGCTTGGTTCTGCATCATATACCTGCCATGCTCCCACTGTTTCTTGGATCCTTCCTGCTCTACAATCAGCAACTAGTATAAAGAAGAGGAACAACGAATTTGAGGCTTACTTACCACCTTTAGTCCTCCATATGGGCGTTTGAGACTCCTTGACAGCTTACTGTCCACCCAAAAATAATTACAGTGACCGACCTCAGTCACCACACAGTCTGCATCCAACCGACGTCGGTTCCTGCGCCTATCCTGACTACCAACCCTACCGACGTCGGTGTCCTCCTGATGCCGACGTCGGTCCTCATGACCGATGTCGGTCTCACCTAATGCCAACGTCAGTTTTCCTGCCGATGCCAGTACCTGTGTTTTCCTATAAGTGATGACTTTTTACTTGCAAGCTCCTTTGAATCAATCCCATGTCCAACCTGTTCTGCTCAGAAGTATCCAGCCCCATCCACTGGTCTCTGTCCACCATCTCCTCCATAAACACCAAGGCTTTCCAGTTCTTAAGCCTGTCAAATATATTTGTCTTCTGCTTAAGAACATGCATCTCCTCCCTGCTCATGTGACCAAGCCTACGAAGCCACGTCTCCGCAACAAAAGAAGAATCAGTAATATAAACAAGTAGATAAAGAGTACCTGTTTTCTTACCACCAGCTAATTCAAGTCCATTCGCTGTGAAAGTTCTTGTGCATCTCTCATCACCCAACTTTTCTGAAGAAATTAGCCACATCTCCAAACCTGGGACCTGCATGACCTCCTCAACACCCATGTGTTGGCCGCCTATAATTTCAGCTTCGCTTCCCCTTTGCCAATTCTTTGACAAGGCTCACCAGCTCCTCTCCCTAGGGCTGCATGAAAAGAGGCAACAAAATCTATTATCCAAGATTCAACTTTATCCAAGAAACCTCCCAAAGCATCCTATGCAACAACCCCTACAACATCTGCATCTTCAGTTCCTTCATGATGATCTGCTACCAACCAACGATATTCTTTTACCTGCTCTTTCTTTCCATAGGACCGTAAGTGACCATCTGTGCTTTTCAACTCCTCCATTCTTAGCTTACTTTGATTTGCCATTGCTCTACTCCCACTTAATCAGAAACCCCTGAGAGTGACCTGTAACCAAACACAAAACCTGCTCCCTGCAACCTTAGCTCTGATACCACGTGTTGGAATATAAATAACGAAAGCACACAATTGATTAGCAAGCAACTTAATATGCAGAAATTAACCAAAATCAACAGGTAACTAGAATCCAAAAATAACACATGACATGAGAGACAATGCACAACTTGTATTAAAACTCTTTCAGAAGGAAATACAACAAAGAAGGCTGCCACAGTTCTTCTTCCTTACACACCTCTAGGGCATAAACAGTAGATCTTCCCTCAAAGCTCTCTCCCTTAGGTCCCAACACCCAACTCAAATACAGAGTTGGTGTTCACCTTACACCTGTGCTCCACGCACTCCACAAGTGCTCCACGCACTCCACAAGTACTCAACGTACTCCAAGTAGATCCCACCTGATTCTGCTCCCTGTTGTGTTGCTGTCCTCTCTGATCTTGCACACCTGCAAATCAATCTGGTTCTGCACACCTGTGAACCTTGACCTTGCACACACATACACATGCAAATCAATGATCTTACTTACCATGAAGATCTCCTATAGTAGCCATGCTCACCTGATGACCAAGATCATACACTTCTGAAGAACCCTGCTGATTCTCCAATCCAACACCCACACTTGGTATTGTGGCACTAGGAGGAACACACCATTGCTCACCTCACACACATAAGGAGCTTATAATATTGCTCTCTTACTCTCTAGCACTAGTTTACAATACAATCCATGGGTCTATTATATAGATCTCATCCAAACAATAATTAGACACCTAATTACAATAATTAGATCCATAGCTCTTAGTATAAAAATTGGCTCTAAACATGCAAACACTTGGTTCGTTAGCTAACTACCCGTAATATACTCGCAGCTCAAACTACAGGTGACTGATGTCGGTCCCTGTCTGCCTGGGGGGTGCCGACGCCAGCTGACTTCTGACTGACATCGGTGTCCTGCCTTATCCTATCGACGTCGGTTGGCCTGACCGACGCTGGTGTCTGTGACACTCCGCAACCCTTCTGCAACCTCCTCCATGTCTGTATCAGTGAAGCTTTTAGCTCCATAACCTAACAAGGAACATACAAGAGCAACCCGTGCAATAATACCTGCAATACCTGCTTCTTTATTTCCTTCATGCTGATCTTCTACCAACCAACAATATTTCTTTACCTGCTCTTTCTTTCCATAATTCAGTAATTGAGAATTCTTGCTATTGAGTTCCTCCATTCTTAGCTTACTTTCTTCTGCCATTGCTATACTCCCACTCAATCAAAAACCCCTAAGAGTGACTTGTAATCAACAAACACTTAACACGCTCTGACCACCTGTTAGTGTACCTAACCAAGCTCTGATACCACTTGACAGTGGTATCACTTGGTGAACCTGGCTCTGAGAACCTGCAACCTGGCTCTGATACCACTTTGATAGGACCTAGGCTCACAAAGCTCTAACACCAATTGTCAGGATTAAGAGCACAATTGATTACCTTTGTATAAGCAACTAAACATGGAATTTAACCAGAAGTAAAATGTAACTAGAATTCAGAAATAGCACAGAATATGAGAGTCAACACACAATTGTATTCAACTCATCCAGAAGGAATTACAATAAAGAAGTCACACTCTTCTTCCCACACCTCTAGGGCTCCCACACCTCTAGAGCATACAATAATCTCCCTCAAGAGTTCTCTCTCTCAATTACAAACACAAACAACTCAATAACCGAGTTGGTGTTTCAACCAGTCAGTAACAATACTGCTAGTACCACCGAGTATACACACATACTCCAAGTCCGAGTACACTATGTACTCTAAGTAGATCTCCCTAATCTTGCTCCTTATTGTGTTGCAAATCTCCTTTGACCTTGCTATCCCGTAGATCTCCTTTGACCTTGCACACACACACACACCTGCAGATCAACTAACCTTACTTATCATGTAGATCTTCTACCTGATCTTGCACAACCTGCAGATCAACCTGGTCTTGCACACCTGCCGACCTAGATCTTACACTCCCACAGGAACCCTTGTCCTTGCCTCACCAAGTCCTTATGATTCTCCCTTGGATAGAACCCTTCTGATTCTACACACTAGCACCCCTGTGGATCTTCTACCAAATCTTGCTCTCCCGCAGATCTACCTGATCATACACACTTGGCACTGTGGCACTATGAGGAGCTAACCTTGCTCTCTTCCCTCTGAAGGAGCTAACCTTGCTCTCTCTATCTAGCACACATTACAATACAACCCCATGAGTCTATTATATAAATCCCATGCAAACAATAATTAGACTTTTAATTACAACAATTAGAAACGCAGCTCCAAGATTAAAATTAGTCTTTACATGCAAACAAACTGTATGTCTAAAATTAGACCAGTTCTGGAGACGCATGCAAATGCATGCACACACAGGCTGCCGACGTCGGTTCCTGTCTGACCAATGCCGACGGACCCATAACCGACGTCGGTTACTGCGAACACTGAAGATGACCGACGTCGGTTGATCAGACTGACGTCGGTTACTCTACAACTCAGCAACCTCCTCCATTTGCATCAGTGAAGCTTTTAGCTCCACAACCTAACATGAAGTGGCTCAATTATATTTATCAAGTATTCTAATATTCTATCTATTATTATTTTGGATCTATATGTTCTACTCTTATTTGTGTGATATAATATTTTATTGTGTGAACATCTAAGTCATTTCATTACAAAACCATCTTAATCTCATATCCTAAAAACATCCTAGAGGTCAATTTTCTAGCTAAGTCTTATATTTCTCTCTTGCATTTTCCCTTTTTAGTAAGTCTACAAATTTAACATATTTCCAAACTAGGGGTGTCATTTATCACATATTTGTAACAATATGATTTTACACAATAGTTTGTCTAATTAGGGTAATCAATCTCCTATCGCCAAAATCTAATAAAACAATACCTCAGAGTTCACACTCGTGACATAGGAGCATGGGTGTTCATTCCAGGATCCTTAATAGAAGTCATGATGCTCATGTAGATTGTGAGGAGACATGGTTTGTTTTATTTTGAAGGTCGTAGGAGCTATACTTTGTGATAAATTAACCTCTCTCATCATTTTGAATGTTAGATCATTATCATATCTGATATTAACTTCAAGCAACACTTACAGGTTTCAACCGCAACTTCTTCTTCAAATCCTCCTAGGTATACTAATTTATTTTACTTTGAAATGTACGCACACACACATTAAAGTGGGGCATTATGTAGATATCTAATTTTGATACAAGATTAGTTGTTTTTTATGGTATTACTTTGTTTATGTTATTTGGGGTCATTGGTCAAATTAGGCTCTTATTGACACATTTTCTTGTCTTTATTTTCGTTTGGTAACCCTTTTGCTTTCTTCTTCTTCTTCTTCTCTGTTTGCCCGAGTTTCCCTATGTTCTTATGTTTTTTTCTTTCTTCTACTACATTTTTTTCCCTAAAGCATCCATGTCATAATAACACATTTTTTTAATAGTCCTTTAAGGTGTTTTGAGCCAATTAAGGTTATGAAGAAGGAGAAGCAATTATGGGAGATCTGAAACTCAATTCAACAAACTGAGAGAGGTTTTTTTAACAAGTAGGAGCAAATGAAGGCGTTCACAAAGTTTCATAAGAGTTTGACATTATCTGATTATGATTAAACATAATGACCAAGAACTTACATTGCTCAACGATGTTCAGACCACTATGATCCTGGTCTAACTAGGATTGAACCTTTATGCTCTTGGTTATTTTTCCAAACCTTTTTCGATTGGCAATAATTTACATGGGTTATCTGTAGGATTACGTCTAGGCATGTTTGCAATTAATTTCAATGTTCGACAATACATATGTAAGTCACAATTCATGTATTTCTCTAAGAATAATGTTTGTCAAATTCCAAGTGTTTTATTCACTTTAATTCTCGTAATTAGGTCAATGCTTACTATCATTATGTCATATTATATTCCACTCTGAATTACACATTCATTGGTATGGTTTACTGTAACGTCCCTTACTTAAAACCACTTTACCATATTATAACCTCCAAGTTTGGCTCACGCTTAAGCACTCATCTCTATTTAAATTTTGCAAGTGCATTCCAATCTCGATGGCCTCCCTCAATCGACGATTATGATAATAATTTTCCACAACAATCACATTGACATCCTCGATTTACATGTTTCCCCTATGTAAGAGACTCCATGAGCAGTCCATTGTATAAACACTACTTTTTAAACTCGATTCCATTAGGGTCCTCTGCCCACTTTAAAGCTTCCTCAAGTTTATTTTTGGAATAAAAGTGGTCTTAATGTATTGAGGCTTAAGGATTTTTGATATTAGATACACTTTCAATACAATATAAGAATGTTTGACCCACTTTAAAGCTTCATCAATTTTATTTTTGGAATAAAAGCGGTCTTAATGTCTTGACGCTCAAGATTTTTTGATATTAGATACACTTTCAATACAATATAAGAATGTTTTGCCCACTTTAAAGCTTCATCAACTTTATTTTTGGAATAAAAGCGGTCTTAATGTCTTGATGCTCAAGATTTTTTGATATTAGATACACTTTCAATATAATACAAGAATGCCACTGGCTCATTGTTGAAGTCTCTCCTTCCCATACCTTTTATGCCTTGTTCTTACCAATTAAAAAACCCTTGTAATCAACTTACCTTATAGCCATTACTTTTAAAATACTTTTTTTAATTGTTCAATATTTTTTTCCTCCAAATTATCATTATCAAAAATCTTAAAATCTAATGATTAAGGTAGATTTAAGTCTTTGTAAATTAAAACAAGTAATAAGATGCAAAGGAAGGGTCGATAAAGTCGTCTTCCTCTCATCTAAAAAACCTTGTCATCTACTTATCGTATAACCATTCTTCTTTTAAACTTTTTTTAATCACCCAATTTTTTCTTCTTCCAAATATTCATCATCCCAAATCTTAAAACCCCATTGACCAAGATAGATCTTAATCCTTGTAAATTAGAAAACTAAAAAGAGGCACAGGGTGGATAGGGTCATCTTCCTCTCCCCTAAAATACATCAAGGGTTTACTATAATTAAAATAAAACTGGTTGTTTTTAATATTTGAGGCGGCGAGGATACTCCCAGCAAGGAGATAAAGGAAGCCGGAGCGTGACGGGAAAACATTCTGTTGCGAGACGAACATTTTCGACATCTCAGACAAATACACCCAACTGGCATTAAAGGAGATTCTGGTGAGGGTTTGGTTTCCGAAATATTTTATTTCATCGTATGCCTCATACTATTCCCAAATATCTCATGTTTTCTGTCTCAGAGGTACGACTTTGCTTTTTTTCTTTTTTTTGAAAAACCCTGAATCCTGCATAGGCGATGCCTGTAAGTTAATTCTACTGTCAATTGACGCTAATAGATTTGGCTTCAGAATTTACCTTTTCTGATTATTAATCGAAACGGCCGAACAGTAAATAGGGTTCTGAGCTTATAAAATATTTGTTAGGTTTTATTTTTTTTGAGGGTCCTTGTGTGGTAACTGAATGACCTCTGTGGGAACGACATTGAAAATCTCTTATTCATTTCATGTTAGGTTTTTACTAGGGTATTTTCAGCGGAGAAATCTTTAAAAAAAAAAAAAAAAAAAAAAAAAGAAACCCTAAATTACACTAGTGTAAAATGGGTATGTTACTGCAATATCGAAATGGTGTGATTTGGTTTGCAAGGATTTTGTATAAGCCTTAACGAGACGACAGATTTTGAATGATGAGGATTGTATGATTCGAGGGGATCTATCGGAGAATTCATTTTGTTGATATATCTATGTTCTTACCGCATGCTTTAGTGCCTCTCGATTTTTTTTCGTTTTCAATAGAACGGGGCTTTTGTTTTATCGAAAATGATATTTTGTATTTTCCTCTGTTTTTTGTATGACAATGCTTTTGAAGTGTTCTGGATTGTAGGTATGTCTTTTTGGTGGTTTGGGTGTAGGATTAGTTCTGCCAGTTTTGGTCTGATAGCAACTGGGATTTGGCATTTTTCTTATTATCAATGCAAATCATAACTTTAGTAGTTCGTAAATTTATTGAGAGTCTTGGGTGTTGTTTATACCGAGATCTAAAGTGTTTCCGTAATTTTCCTAACTATTAATGAAGTAGCAAAAATGATGCTTTTTAGGTGGTTTATTTTATTTGGTTGGCCATAATAATTGGGAGAAAGATAAAAGTTGGTTCTATTAAGTCTAGATTTTATTTGCATTCTTCATATATAATGCACCCCCATATTATACAAGCAAATAATATCCAGGCTATGGTCTAAACTTCCAAAACAACATATTTTCTGGATGAGATTTCTTTTGACTATTGCGAAACATTGTGCAGGTAGCTTGTTGGTAAACATTTGAGAAGGCCAAGAAAATGAAGCCAAGAAAAAATCCGAGGGTCTTTATGGACATTTCAGTTGATGGTGAACGAGAAGGAACTATTGTTTTTGAGGTAATGTTACCTTGTTTTTGGTACTGTAGTTTTGTTATAAACGCTAAGGGAACTGTGATGTTTTTAATGCTATGCCAAAAACTATATGGCTAGAAATATGGACTGTACAACAGCTGAATTAGCCTCAAGTTGACAGTAGCAGATTGGCTATTGATGACAAAGATGAAACACGTTTATAATTGGCTGATATCTTCATCCTAAGCTACTGGATTCTGTGGGGTACCCCTGTTGTATCCATACATGCATGTCCAGTATGTATTGTATACATATACTACATGCATACATTTCTGACATATCAAAATTTATGTTCTGCATTCAGATATTGCCTGGATACACCAGTGCAGTAATTGGGTCTTATCAACAACAGGTACAGCCATATCCGGGTCATCTTCAGCTTGTGTCCAATCCTTAAATTATAACATTTTAAGGAAACTGCAATTATTTGTTCACATGCAATCAATTTCCCGGTAAGTTTGCTATCAGCTGGAAAACTGAATAATTTTGGTTTTGGCCAAGACATGAATACACTCCTGGAATTTTCTCATTTCCAAATAAATTTTGATATGCAATAAGGACTAAAACAGAGATCGAGGACATCAACACTAAAATTAATTATGTAGTACCATTTTTTCGGGAACCAGCTACGCAATTATATCAAGCCAAATCTTTGCGACCCATCTTTCATGAGCAGTGGTTAACAGGAACCTGTCTCTCATAATTTTGAATGGTCTACCTGGCATTTAATGCATGTAGATGATGTTCACAGGGTGAAACATTGGGGCTTTCCGAGAGTTCACCCATCCAGCACTACTCTGGATCACATAATGACATCGCATAATGACTAGCTGCGGAAACACCAAGTGGATGCAAGGAAAATTTTTATTGTAAGCCATCACACTTCTAGACATTGCAATGTATCAATAGCATTCTAACAAAATAAGATAGAATAATTATAATACCAATAAGGTATATTAATGTTCAAAATGACACCATTTACAATAAAAAATTTCTGACACACACATTAGAGTCAAGATAAGTTATAAATTGTTGGAATTTTTAAGTATGAAAGGCTAGGTTGGGAAGCAAATATCAAGAACACATTTTAGATAATATTTATGCACTCATGCATGGATGTATCCATGCCATATGATATCTTTCGGTCTTTGAAAAACTGCCATATCATAATCTGTGTTTATACATGTATGCTGGTAACTTGGCTCCAAACTCTAGTCACAATTTGGTCTTCCAACAATAGTTACAGTTTGAACTTTCGTTAAGTATAAAAGAATTAAATTTTTTATACAATGGGACATTAGCCACAAAAAAATCATTTTCTTTAGCCAGCCTCAAATCATACCCTATTGAATGTAGATAAGCATCTGGGTACTTACATGGAGGAGGATGCTTCTGTCTCTGTTTGTGATATTGATCTCAGATTAGAGAAGATTCTACCAGCATTTTTTTCAATAAGGAGAGCTTGCAGCTCTATGTGCTAACTTGTAGGTTAGCATGTGGACTTTTAAGTTGTCTTGGAGAGCTTCTATAAATAGCTTTAAGTTAATGTTGATGATTGGATGTTAGAGCTTTCTCAGACTGACTTTACCTCTCTTGTACAAGGCCGATCTTAGCCTTTCTGTTGAAGCTGTGACTGAAACTTCACAACAAAGAAACAGGTTAACTTATCAATAATAAAAATATTTGAGTGAACTGTGTCCATTGATCTCGGATAATCTGATACTTTATTACGACAAGCTCTCCAAAATCACAGGCAAATGCGGCCATCTTTGTTTTCAGTCAACTTTTGTAGAACAAACTCTACAAAAGCCTGGGAAATGTTGCTGCCTTCGTTTTCAGTGGACATTTTCTTTACTTCTAGCAAATACTGCAAGAAGCTTTGAGTTTTTAGCATGGTGCAAATTTGAACGCTCACTTTAAAGTTCCCCTGATTTTCTTCCCCTTTCCTCTAGCAACAAGTGCAGAGTTCATTATACATATTTGAATTCTTCTATATCTAATGCCTTCTTTTGAAGGAACTCAAGGTGATTTCATCGAGACAATTAAAAGCACTTGACAAAGTCTTCTATACAGTGATTTTTAATTGTTTAATATGGATCTAGTATTAAAATTCCCATTGATGCAAGGATGGATTTGGGGAAAGATTGCTAAATTTATTTGAAAACAAATTCTGTTGCTCTTCAAAGCTAAAAGAATGGTGCCTTTAGAGTTACAAGAAGCTGCCAGTCACTGGACAGATTATTTGGCTTAGGATGAAACTTGGTATTTGCCATCAGCTAAATTCCTCTGGTCAAATAACATTGAGTAAAGAGGCAAGTTATTTCATTTAATACACTGTTGCACATTGATCTGAGCAGCACAAGTCTTTGGAGTTGAATCTGCACCTTCCCACCTGTTCACACCTTCTATGGATTTCACAAGATATTTTCGCACCTTTCACAAATGATGTGTTGAGAATTTCATCTCTTTGTTCCAAAGCAAATCCTTTGTTGTGAAGCTCATCTCTTCTTTGTGAAGCAAATCCTTTGTTGCAAAACTCCCTGTTTCACACCACACTAAATCTCTTTGTTGTGAAGCTCCCAGTTTTGCACCATGGGCAAACAACAATGCTTCCTTCACTCCTAAAGGGGCGAAGCTCCCAAAATTTCAACCATCAAATTTTTGATGCTATTCAATTCTAACTGTCAGAAGATTAAGAATCACACATGGAAGTGCAACCATTTGAACTTCCGTAGTGGTTTTTTACCATGTTGTTTGGAAACGGAAACAGAAACGTTTCCGAAACTCGGATTTTCAAAAACCCTTGATTTGGAAATGTCTTCACAAAATATATATATATATATATATATATATATATATATATAAATGCATAATACTCATTTTTAGTCTATAAAAGATAAAACACTTGAAGACAAATATATAATAAATGCATAATACTCATTTTTAGTCTATAAAAGATAAAACACTCAAAGACAAATATATATATATAGATATAAACAATGTATAATACTCATTTTTAGTCTATAAAAGATAAAAGTTAAAACACTTAAAAATATATAGTATTCATTCATTCACTACTTCAAAGACAAAATGTACATTCAAATCTTGAATATATCATCTTGATTGTCCTCAAGAGCATGAATGCTGCTCCCACTATTTTTTGACTTTATTAATTACTGACTATAAATCTTCTAGATTGCAGGGGCTCCCTGGTGCATCGAATCCTCCTGAGTGCACGGCTTAAAGGGCACATCGGGTGTTGGGTGGGATCAGCTAATGGCACTTTGTGAGGGATGTTTTCGTACTATTCTATCATACGTGCATCCCTCATGCAGCTTTCATACCTCCTATGGTGTCTCCTTGGAATCTTGTAACCCTGAAATATGGCTTAGTCTGGAATCTGAAACCCTGACTAAGTCTGAGATATGACAGGATCCTCCAAAACCTGGAATTTGCATCTCATAGCTCCTAGAGGCCTGAAACCACTTTCAAACATCCTGAAAGTTTATATATAAAATGTAACTTAAAAGTACGAGTTTACAATTCTTATGCTTAAATGTTCATTTTATATATACTATACTGTCTGTTTCGGGTTGCTCTGTCCCTCGGCAAGTATGAATACTATGGTTTTGGGGTTTGTTTCTTATTATTTTATCTTTTTTTTTAAATTTTTGGTTGACTTAGACTTTTTTCCCATCGGAACCCCTTGGAAAAGCCTGGAAATGGCTGGAAACGCCTGGGCATTTCACGGCAACATTCCAGACATTTCCAGGACATTTCCATACCGGAAACTGGGGGGTGGGGAACTTTTCGCTGCAACACAGGTTTATTAGTCTTCATGGCTTTATAATATCATGTAAACATATCTGATAGAGAAGGGAGACAAACATACATCTTCCTTGAGAGTATGCCATGTACAGAACACCTAGATTAAAAAAGTTTCCCGTTCCTGTTTTAATATCTTCTCTATGTTTCATTTTTTGACATTGTTTATAATTTCTGATTTGCTGTTTACTATCGGTTCTGCATATAACACATCTAGATTCATATTTAGATTGTTGTCCCTCAAATAGCTCTTGGGATTGGGATGGTTAATGGGGATTTTATTTAAATTACTCATTGTAAGTTAAGAGTCTGTTGTTTAGCAGGAAAGACATAAAGCAGGGTGTTTTAGGAGAGCTCTTTTGGAGCCAGAGTTGCCACTTGGATTTAAAGCTTAATGTCACACATCATATTATAGACAGAGTTCAGAAGTCCAGGTTTGTATGTGAAGGAAAAATCTTGAGGCTCTGAATATCAGGAAAAAAAGGAAAGTACAGAGGAAATATATAAATATAATATATGTTGTAACATAAAAATATTCAAAGTTTTAATTGCTGGTCTGGGAAGGGCTAGTCGGCTAGGACATGGGTTTGCAGAGATGAATTTTTAAAATTTAAAATAGAATAAAAATAAATAATAAAAAGTTCAAGCTTATGCCTGGTTTGATTTTTTACGTCTGAAAAATCTGGATGTGACAAGACCTGGGCCTGAATTGGCAGGATTTGGTAATCGCACCCCATATCACATTAGATTGAGTTGTCATTCTATGGATGAATCAAAGTTCTGTGCTTTTTGGATGCTTTCCTATCAAATTGCTTATGGGAATATTGATACATACTTTTTCATTGAAGATTGATTGTTTTGAAAGGTATATGGTTGATGAAGCCATAACTTACTTATGGAAGGCTTTGCTAATTTTGTTGTGGGAGAAGCAGCTTTTTGCAGATATCGTTCCTAAGACAGCAGAAAATTTCAGAGCACTCTGCACAGGTAATAGACCATTTGATGAATATGCATCTTGTCTTATGTTGTTTGTCTGTACAATGTAACTATATTGTGCAAAACTGAATGTCCATTTATGCTATCGTAACATTGTCAAATATTTTGTATCAATTGCAACAATTTATTGAGCTGTAAACTAAAACAATCATGCTGCAAGTACACATCTGATGACGTTTAATATTTTTCTTTCTATACAGGAGAGAAGGGCATTGGGCGAACAACTAAAAAATCTCTACATTACAAAGGATCAATTTTTCATCGGATTATTAAAGGCTTTATAGCTCAGGTATGTTCTTGGTTAGTTGCTATTTTGAATCTTGTAGATATTGCACTAGTAATTTACTTCTTGCCTAGAGAAGTAGTTCTGTCGCCTAGTTTTATTTTGAATATTTTATGGTCTCTTTATTCTTCTTCTTCTATGTTCTTTGATTAATTGGGCAATTTTACTGGATTTGTGCATCTGTGATCCTTTTTTTGTTTCTCTCCAAAGGTGTTTTTTAACTTATCTTTGTACCTTTTCAAGCAATGTCTTGTGTGAAACTTATCTATCCGTTGTTCTATATTTTTATGAGTTCATTAGAACTTTATCTATCTGGAATCTGGTCCAGCCTTTGCTACCCTTCCTGTTTCTGAGATATTATACAATAATATCATACTAAGTGCATCTCCTCACATAATCAACCTCGTTACATAATCAATATTTATTCCTTTGCATTTAGCTTGGAGAGGCCTTAGGAACTTAGTTGGTGAGTCGTGTGTGCACGTTATATTTACCATTGGTTGCTTTTTGGTCATTTTTGAACCTTATTAAGATTTTTTGTTTTTTCAAAACTTGTTTTGCAACTTTGTTTTGTTTCTCAAGATTTGACTTCTTTGTTTTGCACTTTAATTGCATATTTAAAGGTCATTTGCACGTTTGTTTCTGGATATGGCCAACACGAGCCAACACGAGTCTTGGTTTTAAAATATAAATCAGCTTTTTAAGTTTTTTGTGCATCTTGTGTCCATATTAAACATTGTGCGGATTTTAAGCTTTAATGTATCAGACATTGAAACTGAAAGTTTGAGTTAATGAGTTGTTTGCTAGTTTGTGAATTGTGAACTAATACCAAATGGGTTTTCTATTAACTGACCATATTGTTTTTCTTTTCAAAAACAGGGAGGAGACTTTTCAAAGAAAGATGGTAAACACTTGCACTCCTCTCAGTTTGTCTTCTTAGTAAATGATGCGTCTTTAAGTCTCATGCTAAAATATACTCCCTGTAAAGTAATATGCGATCTACTTCGGAAACCTTCCCCTTTCCTTATTCTAGATTGGGATGCTTGCAGGGCTGTTGAATGCAAAGATAATACTCCTATGACTTCAGGTTTGAGTGCCCTATTTTACGAAGTCCATGTGTATGCGATAACTGTAGGCACTTTACCTAGAGTTATGTGTTAGAATTTTCTTAAATCTATGTAGGTGTATTTTAGCACCCCATGGACCCGTATGCTTGTAAACAGCCCTCTTTTGTTAATCATTCTTGATGCAGTACAAATTTGTTTAAAAATATAATACTTGTGATAAGAAATACTTGTCTTATAATTCTTAAGAGTGATACAGGTATTGGATATTGTGGATGTATGTAGGGATTTTCTTATGTTTGTTTCCCACCCAAAGTTAGTATGAAATGTAAACCTACGAGGCTAATGCCTTGTGCATATCCTAGACAAGTCAGCATACACAGAAGTCATAGAATATAAGAACCCCTCGAGAAAAAAATGCCTAAAAAAAACCACTGAAAGAGATGAGGAGGGGGGATGATGGAGAACAATGCTGTAGTTTGCATCAGATTGGAGCATTCTCATTAAACATCCTGATGAACCATCCTGGGGCACAGCAGGATGCTCCTAGTTGCTCTCGCAATATTCAAAGCTTATTGTCCTTGGGTGTAGAAAGAAAAATGGTAAAGCACATCTGCTTCTGTAGAGGACAATGAATTGTTCTGAGCTAGTGTGTGGTATGCCAGGTTTGGTAAATTATGGAAGAAGCAGGTATATAAAACTGCATAGAGTATGACAGTTGGGTTTGAGACAACCAAATATGTACTCGGTATCTCAAATAAATGTACTCTGAAATCAGGTTATGCAATCCCCAGATGTGGTGTTGTTTTGAGACAGTGTGCCCCACTAAAACAAAAATGTTGTGATGACTTCACTGTTTTCTTCTGCGTTTTCTGAGATTCTTATGAGTTCAACAAAAGATTTGTAGTAGACTTGAGGTGTCTTGATGTCCACATGTAACTATATGGTTTAATCTTAATACAAACTTCACGTTCTTTATCTTTTAGAAAACAAATAGAGGTGAAAAGGTCTATTATGGTAAAATGAAATCCTTTGTTGTTTTATTATCTTGCATTGGGATGCGAGGGGACAAACTTCCTTTGAAAAATATGTGCAACTAATAGATTCCAAGCACCTGTTTGTAACTTTACTGGACACTTTCACAAATAATAACAATGTGTTGTAGCTGGGGGAAGTCGTTAATTTTATCCACCTTACATTTCAAATAAAATCCTTAACTTATTTAAACAGAAGGACCTCAACAAGATAACACACTGTCTTCATTCGTAACTTGTGTTAAAGAATGTTTTTAAGTCTGTTTTCCCTCAGAAAATGATTACCAATCCCTTCTTAGAAAAGATAGGAGAGTGTTTTGGACAAATCCTCATGCCCCTCTTTTCAGAAACTCAAATAAATTGTTCCCTTGTTTCTTTTATCTTATATTCTTATGATTTATTTGATACCTATACATTATCCCATACATTATTCATTGTTAAAACTTAATAGGATTATTTAGGAGATCTGATTCCAACACTTAATTGTGCTGCTACAACTAGTCTGTGGATACTGATTCTCTTCTACAAATTAGAAATCTTTTCACACACAAAAGGAGTGTAATATTTATCAGGTGTTTTTGAGTGTGTCAAGTACTTGCTAGTTTAGCAGTTAGTGTTGCTGTATTAGGCGGTTACAATGTGGGGCTTTTGGCATTACACTATTTTAATCCTGGGAGTCAATACACTGTATGAACTCCAATTTGAGATACATGACTTTGAAATCTGAACCAAAGCCCTTTTTTTTTAAATTTTATTTTAAATGGCATTTGAGCAAAACTGAAAGGAGGTTTATTATTAGAGCTCCTCAATGTGGTTATTTGGAATGATTGTTGAGGCCAGAGTTGTTGCTATAGCATTTATCTAAGAGCATATAGTGATCGTTGACTACATGTTGAGCCAAAATTTCAAAATATGCTCTAAAGTTGAGTATTGAAAGACTAATATTTGATGATCATGAAATTTCCTCTGATGCTATTTCAGTCAATTTCTCTCTGTACAAGAATGTTTAATGCTTTTCCTAGCTGGTTGTCAGGCAAATAGTTAAGTGATTATTGTGGACTTAAAACATTCTGTGCATGTGCCCTTTTCTGAACACACACAGGATAAGGTAGGCCCCAAGTCACCTAACGTATTGGTATCATACCAATTGGTGCTTTTTATTGTAAATATCACAGTTATTCTAAGAAATCTGAATCAAGTGCCTGTAATGCTCAGCCTTAAATTCAATGGGACTACTTTTTGGCATCTATGTTCTTTTGGGACATTCGCATCCCTCGTTCCCCTGCTCCTATACTGTTTTCCTATTCAAATAACATTTCTAGGATTTTGGGGTACTTCTAGGCATCCCCTTTCTTCTTTCTTGCATTTCTCTGCCCCCCACAAAATGGGAGTTGGTGGAAGATAGCAAAAATCTGTATTTTGGTTTTGTGGATAACATGCAAAAGTGTCTCAAACATGATTATGACTGCTGCTGAACTGGATTGGGCTATATCTTCTGACATGAGCATTGTAGCATGCAATTGTTGTACTAATTTGGTTTTTATGCTTTTAGGACGTTTTACAGTGGCAGCTGGGGGTGCTGGTGGATTTTGATGTCTCTGAGATGTGGAAACTTTAATTGACGTCCATTCGACCACTGTAGGACAGTTTTGACCTAAAATTTGACATATATATGATTGTCATATGGAAGTTTTTCCTTCTTACATGGAGAAGTTGATTGAAAAATTGCAATGTCATGGGCAATGGTGGAGTTTGGAGCCCTTTTTTTTTTTTTCCCGGAAAGAGTTTTTTGAGCCTTACAGAGTGGTGCAGCTAGATTGAGGCTATGTGTCACCAGTCAGTGGGAATTTTTCTGAGAAGTGAATAGTGTTATTAACCAATGTGGCATGTTACAAATCTAAGATACGAGCCTTGAGATTGATAGCTCTTGGTGTTTATCAGATAGATGTATTTAAGATATCTGTGCTAGTATTACTCCTATCTAAACCACTGATTTGGGAAAACTAGTTGCTTAGGTGCTGGTATGTTTTGTATAGAGCTACAAGTAGAATGTATTAGAGCATAGTCAACATAGATATTTGACTGTGGAGTCTACACAGCATGTAGCTTCTCCTTTGTTTGCTTGTTATTGTTTATATTTTTGGCAAGCAAGTATGCTGGCAACATTCTTATTACCTTTCAACATGGGAATGAGATGTGGGCGCAAGTGACCATGGAGAGGGAATAAATTTAACCACTGTTGCATGGAGACACGTCTTGGGGACTGGTATGCATCTTGGAGAGGCATTTGAATTTTTTTTTTTCTGAAATATATTTTGTACTCAGAGACTGCTACCTCATCTTGATGGGATATAGTGAGATATCGAAGACCAATATCAATATAATTAGTTGCCTTATGTCAACATTTGATTTCTTTTACTTAAAAAAGTTAATGTTTTTCTTAGGCTATATTAGACGATAATATTTTTTGTCTACATTTTATTTATATATTTAAATATTTATATGATTATGCATGTTTTTTTTGCCATCTCTGAGTGCCCTTTTCATATTTTTCTGAAAAATGGTGTACCTGTACCAGTCTCCTGGTAGCTATGTTTATAACTATGCTGTAGAATGAAGTAAGAACAATCAATTTAAAAAAAAAATAATGCTGATGGAGTGTGTCCTTGAGAAGGGGCTAGTACATTATCCTTTCCAAAAAAAATGCTATATCTGTAGACTATTTTTCCTACTTTTAATTGCCAAAAATGTCTGTTACAGAAACCAAGTTGAGATTGTTTACAGTACATTTGATGATACAGCTAACTATACACCCTCCTAAAGTACTTCTTTCATGTATGGAATCAGGAATTTAAATTTTGTGTTTTGATGATGTAGCTCCACGTCCAGAGCATTGGTGTTGCTAATCTTGTGATTGTTGTGGTCTTTGGAGTTCATTGCTAGGTTTCAATTATCAAATGTTATGCAAATTGATTATGGACTACAATTAAATTAAAGTCATATCTAAGCCCATCGTTGATGACTTAGTTGACTCCTATGTTTTATTTGTCCGATTATTTTGAATTTTTATGTATGTAAGATCTTCATGGCATTGCTCGTCTTTTTTTATGTATGTAAGATCTTCATTGCATTGCTGAAGACGAGTCCACATAGAATATGCATACAACATGTTCTTGAATAATTATCACTTCCAATCCCGTGTCATGCAAAGTATATTTCATTTGCTACCAGCTTTACTCCATATTATTGGAGAAGAGCAACTAAGAGGGTATCAACATTTGTCTTCTGTATTGGTAAAGCCACACATTGTTTGGGTATATGGCTGCATAAACTGAATTTTAATGACCTTGCATATATCTGTATGATGGATCTTTACTTGGCTTGCGGTTTCTTATGAAGCTTAAGGTCTGATGGATCTTTTGAGTGTATTCAATGCTAAGAGATTGTCATTCTGAATGATTTCATTGGGTGTCTGTTTCCAGAATTCAGAACAGTTGACATGACTGCAAATATTGTCCTTCCTTTGCAAGGACACTGGTAAGCGATCTGTGTAACTCTTGAGTTTCTTAATTCTGAGTCGGAACAAAGTGTCAACTTCAAATTTGTTATCTTGTAGAAAAACACAACATACAACTAATCTTTCCTCTAATTATTAGAGTTATAGTTTTTGACACCATTACAGGCAATACAAATTCCTTATCAACAGGGAATCAAACTGTCCTTTTAAATACTCGAGCAAAAATAAGGACCATTAAATTTTTATTTTCTTTGCTGACTTTTTTTCCCCTTATCTTCCACAGTGCCACGCAGACCTGCAATTTTTGGTTTAATTCAGGTCGCCAAGACAGTTTCATATATTTGATATATATCTATTTTGTTCTCAAGTTATATGTATTTAATACTAAATCAATTTGGTTGTGAAGTTTATTCTTTCCCTTTTTCCTTCAAACCAATTTGTTTAGTGGACTGGTGGCTCTTCTATCAAATGTATCTTTCTCAGAGTAGGATTTGAAAGTATTTTGTAGGTACTATTAGCTGATGTAAATGCTATCTTTATCTTTGTTTACTGGCCATGCTTGGTACATGTATGTCTGTCCTATTTTTTTTTATACATGATTTAATAACAATGGAACACATTGGTGAAGTTTGTTATTAAGTTTTATGTGAATGGATATGTGCACATGAAAGCAAATCTACTTTATTGTTTCAAGAGATTTTAGTAAGGGTCAATCAAGGATATCCTTTTATGTTGTCTTTGTGTTATAACTGTGCTTTGCAGGCATATAATTTCTACTTTAATAGATATTGACTCTAAATGTGGAACATTTTATTTAATGAAATTACATGTGGTTTTTTTATGAAGTCATGGTTGGACAAGTGATTGTTTAGTTTATGTGCAACTTGACTCTGCTGTCTTCCGAATTTTTAATTCCTTCACCTAGTCAGTGTTAGTATCTTATCTTGCTTCTTTTAGATGTTGACAAAAGGTGCCTGGATGTCTGAATAATAAAACTTCAGCTGACCGGGTCTTGTCTTTTTACACAGGTACTGGTGGAGAGAGTATATATGGTGGAAGGTTTGCAGGTTTGTTACTGCCATTTTTGTTTAAAGTTCCTTCTTTGTGAATGTATTTTCATATTGTTAGCATTTTTATTGTTTTTAATCTTTGCAGATGAGAATTTTCGGTTAAATCATGATGGCCCTGGAATTCTTTCAATGGCCAATGCTGGTCCAAATACCAACGGATCTCAGTTTTTCATTACTTTTGCTGCAGCACCTCATCTTGATGGGTATTTACCTTTTGTTATGTCTTTAGCAATCAATTCTGTTGTTGGTTGAATTCTGTTTTGCTTTCCAATAAGCATGTGCTGCTTATGTTTATAAATTCCAGTTTTATTGCAATCTCGGTTCTCATGTAGAAACTATTAAATTTCATTATCCTTCAAAAGAACAATTTGCTTTCTTTTGCGCGTCAGACACCTGTCTGATTTTTAATAATTGACCTACAAATCTTTATAATCTTTTGTAGGCCATTCTCTTCAGTGCAGTTCAATTGGTATATATGCTACTGATGGGGTGAGGCTAATGTTTGACTGACAAATGTGGTTCTCTTGCCTCTCCCCATCTTTATCATCTTCATACTGTGTCCTAAGTTTCATTTTTTGATTATCTGCAGCAAGCACGTTGTTTTTGGGAAAGTTGTAGAGGGAATGGATGTGTTGAAAAAAATCGAGCGTCTGCATACTGAAGATAGGGGGAGGCCTACTGTTCCGGTTAAAATTATCAATTGCGGTGAAGTGTCCACTAGCAAGGAGAATGGGGTTGTTGCGAATGATGAAGGTAACTCTGATTTTGGTTGCAAGCAGGATTAAATTGCATGTTAGACTTCTGTTTACAAAAGAATATATAACTCTGCATACAGTTTGTCTTTTTTAACATTATGGCTGTTATCTCTAGATAAAAGGAAAGCAAAGAAGCTGAAGGGAAAAGATGCTGTGGCAAGTGATGATGATACCCGGAAATCACGTAAACGGAGAAAGCATAGGAAAGTGCGTAAAGATAGAAGAAAGAAGAGGAGGCGTAATTATTCGTCTGATTCGGATACATCATCTGAAAGTGATTCAGAATCAGATTCTTCTGACAGCGAGACTGACTCATATACCTCCTCATCAGATATTAGCTCATCAAGTGAAGATGAGAGAGCAAGGAGAAAGAGGAAATCATCAAAAAGAAATAGGCGTAAACATGCTAAGAGAAAAAAGGACAAGAAGAGAGGGAAACGACACAGTCGCAAAATCAAGAGATCTAGAAGGAAGTCCAAGTGGTGTGTTTGTGTTACTCATCCTTCTATGCTATGCGTATCTGATGTATAGTTATTTTAGATTAGATGTATGCATGTAAAAGTACATATATGCATGCTATATATTAGGGTGTGAGTGTGTGTACGAAAAGAGTAAAACTGGAAGAAAGTTAAGCTAAAAGAAACTGCCTGAATACATCTAAAATAAAAGAAATTGCCAAAATGCATTTTTTTAAAGAGTACTCATAATTTGCTGATTTGAAATGCAGGAGCTCAGATAGTAATTATAGCAGCGATAGTGACACTGAGAGTGAGAGTGAGAGTGACACTGAAAGTGATAGCAGGAGTGATGCCAGTGAGAAAACTAGAAAACCCAAGGCAGGTTCTCGTGCATTGGATAAGCCTCATACTACAGGTAAGTCTGTTGCTCAAATGTGGCGTTTTTATCTTGATATTGACTTTTATCATAACCTATGTAATCAGGCATGACTTCTGTAGTTATAAGGCATGCATATGCAAGATCTGCAATTGAGATTTTGCCTTAAAAAATGTCCATGTAGGAATATATCAGTACAAATTGATGATATTGGTGTATGTTATAGCATTTTCATTTGGTTGGTGGCTGATTTCAATAGTTAGAAAATAATGTATGTGTTCCTCCATGCAAGGATGATTTTTTCTTTTTAACATTGAAGACTGAATAGGAATGCCAATTTTCCTAAATGCTTTGCCTATGCTTTTTGTGTTTTGTTTATTTGATTTTATTAACATTATAGACTGAAGAAGTATCAACTGGCTTGTGTTGCATTTTGATAAAGTGCCAAGATTCCCAAATGCTCATTCTTATCTTTTTGCGTGCTCTCAAATGATGCCGATGACTTGTAGACCTCATTCATACTAAATTTTAGGTTTTTATAGCTTCTATTATTTGATGATCCATACTTTCGTTTTCTCAGGCAACTTGCTTAAGCATTTTGCATGATGTTTGTTTTAGTTGTCATTCTATATCTCAATATCAGCTTTCCCCGGCAAGGTTTCATTTCCCAAATGTACTATAAACTGAAATTTACAGAGGATGTGAAGTGGTTCTTCTTGGCATTTTTAGCTTCCTGTGGCATATCGTGTGACCTTTTTTTTCCTTCCGCATTTATCAGGAAAGCATCTCCCATCTCCACCAAATGTTGCAACTCTTGACAAGCAAGTTGTTGAGGAACAGACAGTTGTGGTCAAAGATGTTGTAAAAGAAGACGGTGAGTTGGTTAAAGAGAA
This sequence comes from Torreya grandis, assembly GCA_037957365.1. Lineage (NCBI taxonomy): Eukaryota > Viridiplantae > Streptophyta > Pinopsida > Cupressales > Taxaceae > Torreya > Torreya grandis. The sequence goes on along the minus strand of JARHVA010001687.1, from coordinate 2,040,060 downwards.
CCAGGAAAAAGTCAAGGTGATGGATGTTGTTGAAGTTAAAGCAAACAGTAGTCCAGGCTCAAGATCTCCTCACAGTGATTCTCCAAGCAGATCCAGGTTTGTCTTCCTATTAATTCCTGTCCAGAATTTATAAACTGGTTTCTTCATGATTCATTTAGTATGCCATTTGCTATAGCAGCTTGATCTAGTGTTAAATGTTCACTTATTATAGTGTTCTTTTATATGCAAAAGCCCAGTAATACATGATGAAAAGGCCTCCTGTGTATTTTGTTGTCTTATTGCTTGCTATTTTGCTGTACCAGGAGCCCCAGCAGGACGCCACCGAAAAGAATAAGTAGGAGCATGAGTCCTAGGAGGAGCTTGAGCAGGAGCCCAAGTTTAAGCCCTCAGAGGAGCTTGAGCAGGAGCCCAAGTATAAGCCTTCCAAGGAGTAGAAGCCCTCCAAGGAGTTTGAGCAGGAGCCCAAGTAGAAGCCCTCCAAGGAGTTTGAGCAGGAGCCCAAGTGCAAGCCCTAGGAGGAGCTTGAGTAGGAGCCCACGTAGGAGTTTAAGTAAACATTCAAGGCAAAACCAGCCTGAGAGTCCTCCAGGGAGCCGAAGCAGGACTCCTTGTGGAAGGTTGTCAAAAGGTCTGAGCCGCAGCCCCGTGGTAGACAAGAACACGGTGCCCCCTCCCAATCAAAGTCAGAGTACGGTAAGAAGTCCTAGTGCAGAGGAAACACCTAAACGTGTGAGGAGGGGTCGTGGGTTTAGCCAGCGTTATTCTTATGCACGACGCTACCGTACTCCTTCTCCGGATCGTTCTCCCCCAAGGTCTCGATTCACTGCCAGAAGTATTCCAGATAGGGACAGGTTTGTAATGATTTGTATTTTCCTGCTTGAGTGCTCACTGCTCATACTTGAAAGAATCTCTGATCATTATTAATTGTTTTATATGCTAGATATGCAAGTCACCGAAATTATCCTGAGCGTTCTCCACCAAGACACTACAGAAATCCCCCAAGAGGCAGGACTCCTCCAAGGTCAGGCAAACAACTTTTATTTGTTAGTATGCGTTTAGTCTAGGTTTTAGAATCAGCGAACGGTGCTTGGTCAAGGTTTTAGAGTATTAAGAAGTCATTTTGAGCATCCTTCTCATTTGACTTATTGGGTTAAGATAATTTGCTGGGCTAGTTTGTGTTTTAAGGTGCATTTGGTTGCAAACAGGAACTGTTTTTATATAATATTAAGTTGGGTTGGACATCATTTCATTGTTAAAATTCAGGTACAGGAGGAGCCGGAGTCGAAGCACAAGTTATAGCCCAGTTGGTTATCGAAACCGGAGGAGAAATCGTAGTCCAAGCCGCAGTCGCAGTCCTGCAGATGAACGTTCTCGTGGGAGTGATCATTTACGTTCTCGGCTTGGTCCACGAGATTCGTATGAAAGTAGAGGAAGAAGGGGTCGATCTCCCTCAAGGAGCAGAAGCTCTTCTATGTCAAAATCGTCTGAGGGCCTGGCTACTAAAAATCGGGGTATGGCTTTGAGTGATAAAAACAAATCAGGACGATCCCCCAGGAGGCAACAATCTCCTCAAGCTTCTGTTAGCAAGTCAAGGTCTAGAAGTCGAACACCACCAGGGAACGGAAGCCTCGTCTCTTATGGAGATGGAAGTCCTGATTCACGTTCCAAGTGATTATGTTATACCTTAGAACTAAAAAATGTTTTATACCTTCATGGATTTTGCCGCATTAAACTTTTCATGGCAGCATGCAACTGGTAATCCTAAAAATTTACAAGTGGTGTGCAGATGCTTCATTTGAATGATTTGGCTTAGGATATTTTTTACGTTGTAATTTTAATGATACTCTAAAATGTGGTTTGCTTTTTTGTCCCCTTTAATTTGATTGTCTCTATCTATGTATGGCTTGTAGGCGAGGCACAAATGTTATATGATATGCAATGTCCTTGTTTCTGTACTTAGTGTTACTCTGCTTGAATTGCATCTTAGTAAACCTTTTTGTTGTTGGCTATGCTTGGTGCATTGCAATAAGAATTTCCGACATGGCAAAACTTACAAAGTAGTTTGGTTGTCTGTAGATGCTTGCTATTGCCCGTCTATTGTAGTCCTGGAAAGGATTAAGAGCTCTAATGTAGCCTCAAGATATTAAATGGTGGCTGGCTGTTATGCAAATAAATTCAGCCATCCCATATATCTGCAAATAGTTTTTGTCAAATATCTGCAACTTAATATTCAAGGGAGTTTTGTTGATTCCGGAAAGGACTAAAATATGGTTAATCCCATAAATGATGTTGTATATGCATATATAATAAATGTTGTCCATCTGGAGAATAACTTTCACATATTGGACGCACTATTTACTTGAGTGGCTGTTTCTAGGCGGTGTTTAGCACACCACCATTTTCTTGGAACCATCATATGGGCTAGTTGTTTGCTATCCACACAGTGAGGCCTAAATAAAGGGAATAATAATTGAACACCCTGCATATTATGTGATGTTAAATTGAGATGCATCTTCTGTTCACTTTGATAGTGATGTTAAATTGATATGCATCTTCTGTTCTCTTTGATAGTGATGTTAATACCTGTTGTAATATTCTGTCATAAAAATTGATGTTTCTAATGCACATCAAAACATTTTCACATCTTTATGACATGGAAATCTTTGTAATATTTGGTTAAATTGTATGCAAAGTTGCATGCTTTAGTATTTCTTTTAAACAAAGATAACGGTAGCTAAGGGTAAATGGCCTTAAACTTTAGTTGCAGACAATAATGATATTTTGTAATGAAAACCATTAAATGTATTTTCATCTCTCACAAAAGGCAGCTGTAAACTTTTTGATCGTGACTAGTGATTTTATTTAATAACTACATACTGTTTCGTATATTAATATTCACAAAGCAAGTGAAAAGGAAAATGAATTGCAAAGTGTCTTTTCCATACTGTTGGAGCCTATGTTAAGAAATCCAGGCCGATGTTTTATCAAATATGAGTATGTGAAATAGGTTTTGAAATCTTGGTTATTTTCGTGTCAATGGAATATTTGATTGGCATGGTTGAATGTGCTTAGTACATGTGTTTTTAAAATAATATATTAATAGTAGATGCCCTAAAGGTGCAGGTTATGTTGGAAGGGATGTAATTATTCATTTTTATAAAGAGGGGTTGTGTAAAGCAAAAGAGTGTAAATAGATGTACCTTGCTTGAAATTCATGATTGATGACTACATTTTAACTTTTGTGTAGTAAGTGTTAATCAATATTAATATATTTTTTTTGGGAGAGGTGATGGTGAAAACTGATGTGGGGTTTTTTTTATACATTGTTGTAATGCGTTGATGATTCCATCACTTTTGTGCGGTAAGTGTTAAACAATATTAATAGGATTTTTTTAGAAGAGGTGATGGTGGAAAATGATGTGGTGTTCCTTAATACATTGTTGCAATGCGCTGTTGGGGGGGAGAAGACGCTGTTTCATGGGGGAGATATTTTGTTTCATGGTGAATTGGAGCAACAGGGTTGTGGTGGGGAAGGGCATAGTCATACAAAATATTAAAATTGTGAAAGATTTCAAGGTGAGTTAGGCGGTGATGGTGAGGCTATGATAGAAAATTTTAGGGGATGGACTCAAGAAGTTGCGGTAGATACATATGCAAAGTTTAGTGACATGCCATATTTGTCAATGCAATTTTTAATTTCCACTGAATTATATTATTTGGTAGTTACGTGTGCAAAGATAATTGTAGCTTCCCCTTTTTGGTGAATTTTCTTTCACAAATTAGCATATAAGAGATAAGAAAAACTTGTTAACATCTTCCCTAGTGTTATAAGGGGCCTACACCTGTACAAAATATGCATCTTAAAGAACCTTGTGATATTCTATTGAGCACTAACAACTTTTGGAGAAATCAACAATTATTAGAGCATTCGTTGTAGCACTAAAGCACATGTTAGTTGATTTGCATCGTTGACTAATTATTACAATTCTCCGAGTGCTATTCTCAACACCATACATTGGTTAGGCCTTAATAAAACGAAAACTAAGAGAACCTCATGTTTTGAAATACATTTTGTTTTCCGTTATGCTTTAATATCTAATTACCCAATTAAAGGAAGGAGAAGATGTGCAATGAGATTGTTAGTGCTCCGTATCTTATGAATACGTTCACCAATTTTTTCCATATACTTAACCTTCAATAGGAATTTCTAGTTGTGGCACCCCGAAATTGTCTAGTTGATAGTTTGGACTGGTTTTCCATTTGCCATAATTTTTTAGGTTCTCATTGTCTTAATATAGAACATTCAGTTCCACTGTCAAACTTTGATGTCGGTTTGTGTATCTCCTAATATTTAAGGTACATATCTAAACCCTCTTTTTTATCTTTATTAATGTGGTTTAAAAAAAATATTTACGTCTAATGTAATGTTTTGTATCTATTTTAGTCTTGGTTATATGTGTATAGATTTTTATATTGGAATTAGATTGAAATCCATTTATCTATTCTATGAAGGCTTATTGTCGAATTCACATTTGAGCCTTTTATGTATTTTAGGCCAAAGTTCAATTTCCATCATATATGTATTTTTGAGTAACCCCCATGTGTATGCATGTGTATTTAGTAACAAAGTTTCATAGTACTCACAAAAACCATCTCTCAATTTGAAAAATTTCCTTCCTCTCTACATAAAAGCATTTTTTTGACAACGAGAAGACGTATTTCGATTCCTTCCCCTCTATATAGAAACATTTTTTAGATGATGAAAAGAGATTTGTGAGATATATGTGATCGTTAGTAGTGGTGGGAGACCATAATGGTTTTGACATAGCTCCCCTCCTATGTGGTTTCCCTGGGTACAACATAGCCCCCTTCTTTTAGTGGACAAGTAGTAGCAGATAGCCATGTCTTTGATAGGGGGCTCAATTTTCGGGGAAGAGAATGATGATTTCTGTGGGTTCTAGAATGAGTGTTGTGTAGTCTTGAAAAACCATAAACTAGGTGCCTTCCTTTCCTACCCTGAGCCATCTCTCTACTCATGTCATCTGCCATGGATCCTCCATAAACCTTGTTACGTCTAGGGTCCACTGTGTATCACTCAGGGACCACCATGTCACAACAAATGACTTAGATATATCCAAGTGGAGGTGAAACCAAATTTATATATGTACCCATTTCGTCCACTATCCAATTAATGAAGAAAGCTTTGATAAAATGAAAGGCTAATTATGCTTTAAGCTACCCATTACCTAGTTTGGAAGTGCACACACTAGTAATGAGGAAAATCCTTTGCATTTCATTTTGAATAAAAATAACTAGAGCTTATAGAGTTTTCACTTGGATCTTATGACCACCATTTTCTTAGCATAGTATGGCCAACTAAACACTACCTTGTTACCCTTGCTATCGCTGAATGTGATCTTGTTCCTTCTAAGTCTGACAATAAATTTTCTGCTTCTTCAATTTTAATTTGATGAGTTTAGTGTACTGGGAGTTCATGAGCATTGTGTTGCAATGCTAATTGTGACAACTCCAACTCCAATTTGCACTTTATATTCCTGTACTAATTCCTAAAAGCCATTTAAAAAAAAAATAGTGACTGACATTTGCATGGGTGCAAGGCCTAGGAGAGTTGTGGGTGCAACAACAAAAGATTGCTAGCATTGAATAGAATTGAGACCCAACCCATTAATTTCACAGGTATAATATAAGCACTCATAAATGATGGTAGACCTAATGATGGTGGAGAAATATTAAAGCGCTTTGAAGGTCGCTGTAGTGGTAGATGGAAATAAGTAGAAATAATTAAATATATTGATTAAATATCCATAGCCACCTCAGTGAATGTAAAGTGTATATCCTTATAGAAATACATATAGTCTCCTACTTTGAATTTGATGACATATCCACAGTGTTTGAAAATTGAAGATATTGATTTAAGATAATGGATATATGAGTTCTCATAATGTTGATCAACTAAATGTTTTAATAAAATCATTCAAGAGTTGCAACCTATGTCTTGTCATGTATTCATAACCAGATATTTTGATGATATACCTACGATTGAATTTTAATTTCTTCTATTATCGTCCCTATTGCTTCACATGCATCCACTACTTCTTAATATGTTATGGTTTCTCAACATGTCCGCATTGCTTCTGAAGTTGTTCAAAATTCTCAACATATTACAATTGCTTCTCAACTTTTCCAAGGTCTTACAATTTCTATAAGATCACACATTTAACCATATTTTAGTTATAATACTTCTTAAATTGCTTCACATATTGCTAATCCTTCTATTTCACAAAATTCTTTAATTCCAACTTATGCTATCTCTATTCCAAATCATGAAACGATTATCATATTATACATATTGTTTTAACTAAGAAAATCAATTAAAAATTCTTTCTCAAGATTCTTAAAAGTTAAATAGTAGGATTACTTCTAATGATATTCTTCTAAATTCCGTAGTTTATGAAGTACTTATATATCAATTTAATATAAGTTGTATTGCTCTAAAGTTTGAATTGTTCAATAGAAAGGGAGATACTTCTCATAATATTAGAGCCTTTTATGCCCTCTTATATAGACTTTGCTTAAGATGATAGATTATTGACTATGCTAATCTCAATTAGTTTAAAAGATTATTCACTTGATCGGTTATATGTTTTACTATAAGTCCTATATTGTTTAGTTGATGGCTTCTTGACCCATTTTCAATTCAATATTGGTATGAAAGTCACATTTAATAAATTAACTCAAATCAAATAAGGATTAAATGATACTATGAGTAAGTAGGCACTTCATTTTAAGACTATAGTTACCAAGATGACTTATCAACCCCTAGATAGTAAGCTTTAAAGTATGTTTTCCAGTAACTTACTTTCAATTATCAAAGACAAAGTGGTCTTCAACACTCAACACCTTTTTGATGAATTTTATGTGTTCGAAGTTTTGAGGTCAAGCTTGTAGATACAAATGAGATTAAGTATGAGTCAAAATATTTGGTGGTTCGATTGGTGAGGAAGATGGTTTGTTATACCATCCACCAAGGTACAAATCCCTTAAAATATCTAACAAGAAGAGTCAAATAATTAGGATTAGGATCGTTTCATGGGTGTTTAGTTGAAGAAACACTTACATTTAGGTGTACACTTACTCATCAATTATAATCAATTATATGTAATCTAAAACATCGACAAAAATGTGAATATCTATATAAATACCAATATCTATGTTATTGGGACTTCTCGATGAAAATAAATAAAATGCTTCAGCGTTTAATTGTAGGAAGCTTCCAAATAAAACAAATGTTTAAGATAAAGTCAATAAAAATGGATTTCAACCGAACAAAGAATGAATGGGCCAAGGTCATAAGAGCCATTACAGTTTGACTAAGAATGCAACTCCATATTCAATAGATCTAAACTAATGATTTTTCTAAAGTTTTCACCCAAAACTAACAATTTGAGATGCCTATTAATTCGTTGCATTTTTCTTGATACAAATCCTTTTCGCTATATATAGGGGTTTGCATTTAGATTTGTGGGTTTTCTTATTGTTGACACAGTGGATTGCACCTTGGACAGGAGGCCGAGCTCCTGCCTTCCACACACAACAATGGAAACTCCCCTCTCGCCTGTGGGATCGGCGAAGCTGGGGGGAGAGTCTCTAGATAAGGGCTAGCTCCCTTTGATGTATCTTTTAGGTCCTGGATTTCCTACTGCTAACAAATAAATGAAAAAAGGGGGGGGAGATGAAAAGGGAGAAGGATGTTGAAAACAGAACCTAAACCTAAACTAAAAGGTGATACACCAAAAAGTTGATCCACTTAGCCTGAACATACACTTTTCATCAAGAAGAAGCTGGCATACACTTCATCTGATGTGGGAAACTCTTCTATATTAGTGAGTCAGGGGTTCGTAGAGATACAGGGAGGAAGAACTATCAAAGGTGTTCTGAGACACACTTTGGCAGCCTATTCACATGCGCCTATATTCATGCTGTAGATACTTTTGGTAGACCTATAGAAGAACTTCACAATGCACTAGACATGCTGGAATCGTTCTGTGAAAAGCATAAAAGAAAATGACTTAACACAAAAAGAAAACATAGACATATGCGTGAGTGCAAGTTTAGAGGGAGGTAAAAATTGCTAAGTCTTGATTCAAGGTAAAATCCGACAGAGTTCTGCCTTACAAGCCTGAGAGATTTTGGGACAGAGCTTTTCCTTACGGGCTAAGAGAATCCCCTTTTCAAAATGAGAAGTTTGCAATATATAGAAATAAGAGAAGAAGTAAAGGAGCCCCTTTTGAAAAAGACTTTTGGCGCCCTTTGACAAGTTGGCCCATGTGCGCTGAGAGCATCGGGAAGAGGAAGTCACTGTTGCTGATGTCATTCTTCTAGAAGAGACCTGCTGGAACCATGATATGTAATCGCCGGTCTTGACTTTGGCGTTCAAACATTAATGTGAAAGCACGGGCCGCGCCTCTTTTTTGCAAATAAGACTGCTCCTTCCAGATACTCGTGTGATTAGTCTGCTTATAAATGCAAAGTGGACAAAACAGGGCGTGAAGCTTACTGTTTGCACCATTTGATGACCACTTGGCAAGCACTGTTCCAACTGCAGGAATAAATCCTTGAGTCGACACCTCTCTTTGCCACCTAGACTGTTTGTCTGTTTCTGCACTTTATCTCTTCTTGGTTTTGTCTCTTTCTGGCTCCTTCGGCCCTCGGGGCTATCTTCTTGGCGGGTCACTGAGTTCCTTGGGCTCTTCTTTAAGCTTTTCAAAATCAATGGCTATTTCATGAGCCTTAAATCTGACGTCTACGCACCCGTCACCCCTTGGAATTTCTTCGACCTTTTCCTTTCTTTTGGTTTCTTGTTTTGGACCCTCCCGAAGGGAAGGTGACCCTTCAACTTTGGAGAAGTGTGAAGAGTCCCCCACAAGGGCACTTGTCCTTCAGGGTCCTTCGACGGCCTTTTCTCTTCGGCTAATTTCCCGCAGACATTTTCCTCGCAGATAAAAAGTCCGCAAGAATTGTCTTCGACCACTTTGCGTGACTTCGAGATTTTCTTGTGAATTTCTTTGAACTTTTTGTCTGAAGGAATTCCTTCAGACAAAAAGTCTGAAAGAAATCGTTCTATGCCTTAGTCTTTCATAGCCCTTCCGAATTCCTTCAGACTTTTTGTCCGAAGGAATTCTTCAGATAAAAATTCTAAAGGATTTATTCCTTTACTTCCTCGACTACCTTTGAAAAGTGCCCTTCGAAAAAATTGGAAACGACCCTTCCGAAGGGTACTTCCTTTGCCTTAAACAAATTTCTGAAGGAAACTTACCTTTTCGGCTTTTCTCTGTGGCCTCTTTGAAAGTGTTGCCTACCCTCCGCAAGGGCACTTGAGTCCTGAATTGCCCTCTGCGAGGGTACATGAAATGGTCCATTTTGCGCCTAAGTGTCGAGAACTTGTCTTTGCCTGCAGAGTCCGTAGAAAAAAATCCCTGCAAAGTCCGTAGAAAACCTGCAGAGTCTATAGAAATGGACCTGCAGAGTCCGTAGAAAACTTGCAGAGTCCGTAGAAACTTCCAAGACTTGTGAAAAATCAAAATGTACTGGCTCAGAACAACAGGGAAAAAAGGGGGGGACCGATTTTGGCCTGCAGGACCAAAATGGTCAACAAATTGGCGACTCCCAGGGGAAGCATGCCTGCTATGCTTAGAGACCAGTTGCCTTGAAGTCCATTGGGCACGGAGTCAGAATGCAGCTTTGAAGAAAGGTTATCAACAACCTTGATAGATCCACGAATCAATCATGAAGCTTTTACCCCAAACACAAAGGAAAACACACACAAGGCTAAAAACACTACTTGTGCAAACAACACTTAGGGAAACAGGGAAAGAAAACTGAAAGCAAACTACTATATACAACTAACCAAGTATATTTGACTCCCTCCTAGATCAATGGGAAAACTTATTAAGTCCCCTTCTTGGAAAGGAAACTTATGGTGCCAGACAAGTGGTTGAATGGAATGGAGACTTGGTGACCTGCTCCTCTTGCCTGTCACCTTGGTTGGCTTGCATCCGAGTGGATCAAAATCAAACATGCTCCCAACATATATGTACTTTTCTTGTCCTTGGAAGCTTGTTGGATGCTGGTCCTTCATGCTGGTGCATTTCACTAAGAAATTAATGGCTATTGGCTCATCACCATAAGCCCTTTGATACACATAGTCCCTCTGCAGTGCATCATGGTTTGACCCGTTTCCTTCTGCTTCAATGAAGACCCTATCAAACTCATCCTCTTCTCCCTCATGGCCTTCTTGAAGAAGGGTGACTATTGTGATGTCTGAAATGGAATCGCAAATTGATTGCTCATCCCACATAACATCACCCTTTTGTTTAAAGCTCTCTTCTTCAAGGCTTTCCTCAAGGTGAACCGACCTCTCCTTTTCCTGCTAAAAAATTAGAGTCTCTAGTTGTTTAAAAACATTTATTTGATCCTCTTCCGACTCAGGCTCCTCAGCATAGTCATCCTCCTCATCAAAGTAACAAGGAAGTTCATCAAATAAGGGAGGAGAGAGCTCACCATGCTTATGTTCCTCCTCATATAGCTGGAACATCCGCATGTATGCGTGACTTGAGTCTTTTCCATTGCTGATGATGTCTTCAAAAGAAGCCTCCATGATGATTTCATCTTCTTTGACATCCATGATAGCCTCTTGGGAAACTGTAGATTGGATCTTCTACTCCTCACTCGCCTCCTGCAAAATAGGGTCCTCCTTGAGAAGGGGTGAAGTGGAAAAAACATGTGGAAGAGGAGGCAGTCCTTGAGCTAGAATCGAATGATTCTCCTCTTTCCATTTGGCCAACACTTCATCTATATTAGGTGTGCCCTGATAGCTCTCTTGGAGGTGTGTAGATGGAGTGTGTTCAGAAAGGTCCATCACACGTTGGTTGAGGAATCTCACTTTGGATTCCAACTCTGCAATTCTCCTGGCTATGTCTTCTTGGAAGAGCCTTTCTTGGAGGTCACCATCATCATCATGATGAGTATGAGCAGCTTCAAGAGAGATGTGCTGGTTCATGATGTTCCCTCCAAAGGAAGATTCACAATCTAAGGAATTTAGAAGGTTCATCTCCATGGGAGGTTGCTCTAGTTCCCTTTGATGTTTGAAGGCTAGGCGCATGGGGTCAAGAGCAGGATTGATTGATGCATTAGATGAGCTATAATGAGCAAGTGCTATCTGATAGAAAGGATTTGGTGCATAAGAGGGGGATTTATTTAGAATAGGAGGGGGCGTGCAAGGCTGACTTCCTTGCATGAATGGATTCCTCCATTTTGCTACCTTTTCCTCCATGGATTACAAGGCCTGAGCTTGCCTGAACAAACACTCTTTATACATCAGCTGCTGCTGATATCCATACTACTCATCCAGTCTGTCAATCTCCATTACCTGCTTCTCAAACTCCAGTGCCACTCCCCTTATCGTTGAAAGGCAATTAGGAGAGCTAGAGGCTCTCCCCCCAGCTTCGCCGGTTCCACACGTGAGAGGGGAGTTTCCATTGTTGTGTGTGGAAGGTAGGAGCTCGACCTCTTGTCCAGCGTGCAATCCACTGCATCAACACTTATAAAGATCAATATCCCCAAAATGGAAATGATACATGAACAAATGACATAATTTTTTAGCTGCTTGATTTGTTAGGTACCCTAATAATACATTATTAATATTTATTTGTAATGACTTGACTGTAAGTTCCATGGTTGTGACAGTTTGTCAGGGAGTTCAACAATTTCATGTGTGTCTGCCCTATGTACCCTTGGCCATTTGACAAAATGAAAATAGGTGAATCCTAAAACAAATAAAACAATTTGTATTAATAAAGAAAATATCTGCCCTTAATCCAATCACAAACATAGAGAAACACTTCGTTTCATGTCTTATTTCTGAAGTCTTATGACATAGTTACATCTTAAGATAATTAAATTAATGTCACATTACTTCCTTTCAAGCAATCGACCAATGATAGACCTCCTTCCTATACTATCTAGATTGAAGATCGATCATCATTTTCCTAAACATTAGGAGCATTAGTCCCATCAGTTATAAACTTGGGTGGTACATACCACCAAGCATATGAAGCATGTTGCAGAGAAAATAAAAAAGAAGAGAGAAATGATTATCACGATGCCATGAATAGTGGGATCAATGGTTCCCTTTCCTAGCATCATCATCATTATTATAGAACTCTTTATATTCTATGATTTGATGGGTTTTTTTGGTTGACTACCTCACGTGAGCTTAATCAACACTTACAAATTGGTGGGGTTCACACTCTTCCCGAATCACAAAATTTATACTAAAAAGTGTTAAATATTAAAATAATATGATCAGTGACCCAACTAAAATTAACAAGTTTGTGACTGTTAGATAAATTTCCCAAACCATCCATAGACACAATCATTTCAAACTTCTTATTATTATCCTCCAATTGAGTATTGGGCTCCTAGCTTTTGCAACTATTTTTGAGTGTAGAAAACACATTAGCCTCTGAGAGACCCTCCTTGAGACAAATTTTTATTAATGATATTATGCTTTGTATATGCCATGGGTTGTTGTACTTGTAATCATTCATGAGCTTGAGAAGGCCTAATTCTAAAATCTGGACTTCTCTTCTAGTTATAGATGGGATGAGCTCTAAATTTCAATATTTTAAGCCGAGAAGTTAAAGTGATTGCAATCATACTTGTAAAAAATTAGGTTGTTCAAGTGATCATCAATGACAAGAATGGGCACCAAGGAAGTGGAGAAGCCAAATTTGTTTCTTGATAGTGAAATAATATGGCCGGACAAGTGAATTTCCATAGGTTCCTTGGTAGTTAACCTTTATAACCAATGTGAATTGTTAAATTATCAACATTAGCACTAAGATTTGCCTTGCGCTTATTTTTTATAGAGAATCTTGTAAAATCTCAAGCAAGGATGTGAGGGACAAACACTTCCAAATTTATTTAAAATTCATGCTTCCATAAGATTTGTATTTTATCAACCTCCTTTGCATCTCTTCACAAATAGTAGGTTCATCATTGTTTAAAATTTTGGCTTATTGCCAAACCATGGTTAGTGAGGCTACATGGTAAGAAATGGCTAAGTATAAGAGACGTGTAGAATCATTCATTGTATTTCACAATGTGTAGAATAGTCTCAAGTTGATACTTACTTGTGCACAAAGCTTCATCGAAGACAATGCCCACAAAAGGATAGGGGGCACGAGGAGAATTGAACAATGTAGAATATCACATATTGATCAAGCAAAGAAGCACATAGATAAGAAGACAAGGAATCTTCTAGAAGGATCTAGAAGGAGGACAATTTTATGATAGTTGGAAAAAATAAAGATGGAACTAACTCAACAACATCTGGTAGAGGGAGAGGTGGTACACAAAACTTATAAATAGACCCTCGAACTCTTATTTGAGACACCTTATATTCACCACATAATCTAGAGAGCAAACATAAGCTTTAGATTTCATATCTAAAGTCTTATGAGACCATTGTAATATTTTATATGATAAAATTTTACTCGTGTTCATTTATGGAATCTTTTTAATGTACTGATGTAATTATGATGTATATGAGTAATGGAAGGATACTTGTTGAATGTGATGTCTAAGGGTTAGTTGTAAGTTTACTTGTACAATTTGGTTAGGGTTTTTATAATGTGTTTAATGCATTTTATGAATTTTATCTCTCTTTCTAGCAATAGGGGCCTCAATGATCTCCCTTTACGCTTTGGGTGACCGCTAAAGTCTTTGGATCAAGTGCTATGCTAGTATAGGAGTGTCTTATTTGTTGCACATAGTCAAGTTTGTGCAGGACAATGAGGTTAACGAAGAAAAACATATAAAATTTTGGTTTCATTGTCAAGACTTTATTTTTAAGGAGTGTGGAGATTCATTCAGTGTATGTGGAACTAGTGTGGAAGATTACAATTGATGAAGACAAGATTCAAATTTTAAACCATAGTTATGGAAGGCTAAATTTTTGTCATAAAAAAGCTAGGTCTTTGGTGAATTAGAGATGAGATTGGGGTGGCACAAGTAAAATAATAGTTAAAGAATCCATGGAGAGAGATGAAACACTACATAATATGGACCCATAAGGAAGGGGAAATATGTCATTTGGATGCTATTACTACCCGTGCAAAAAGGGGAGGGCACATGATTATGTTGTGTGAAAGAATGCACTCAAATGGAGAAGAAGAAATGCAAAGGAAACAATTGATATATGAGGTGCATCAAAATTAAGAAGTGGATGTATAACCACATGAATATGGAAGAAGATGCACAAACCCTAGGGAGATCTCATATTTAATCTTACTTAACATCGATGCTGGTGCACCATTGTTTCAGAAAACAAATTTTAGTTAAGGTGAGTTAAAGAGTTTTGAGAAAGCAAATTTTTTCGGTGGAGTATAAGGTCCATACACATTATTGATGTGTGAAAGTTGTGAAGTGAATACTTGTAATTTGGTACGTATGAGTATGACGGTACCAACATGAGGGATTGAATTATAAGGTTTGTCCATAGGGGGGACTAGTCATGTTAAATCCCATTGCTGTGTAGATACCCAAATTTGATACGAGCCTTGTTTGTATGATGCTTTTCACGTGACTTTACATATATAGACTCTCAATTATGAATATGGTACTTATTGGCACATTCCTCTTGGTTTTATGTCTTCTTGTCTACTTCATTTGACTACATAATCTTTTTTTGTTGGGTTTATTTGATATTTTTGGAGTATGTCATAGGGATACCTAGTCCTATTCTCTTGGTCGTATGCTTTCCTATCTAATTCATTTGACTTCACAATATTTTGTTGGGTTTATTTGATATTTTTGGAGTATGTCATAGGGATACTTTTTTGTGGCTTCAATATGGTTATGGTAATCCCTGTTGGTTACCAACAGTGTCCATCATTACTGACAACATTCTAATGTATCTTTCAGGTATGTCTTGGGACACACCACGCTTTGGGGGATCCTTTTTTTACTCTTTTGGGTCTTGTTTGGCGGGATTTTTCTTGCCAATAGTTCCCAAGTTCAAAATTGAGAACCTTATATATACATAGCCCTTAGGATCATTTAATGGACAAGGACTCACTGATTAACAAAGGCATAAAAAGAGCACATAGACATCTAGGTTACTATTATTCATAATGTGAAGTTCCTAAGAGATGAAACCTAATTGCATGTATGTACCAAAGAAGGACTTAGGATAAATTGCATTTAAACTTGCATTCACATGATTTTGCACATATTCTAGTGGGATAATTATGCACATTTTGAGCCCTCTTCAGAGTATTGGCAACATAGGTAAAGCTCAATTATCCAATGGGGAGTTGCTAAGGTTAGTCGAGCCCAACCATTCTAACCCCTTTTTGAGGTCATCTTGGTCTCAAGAGTGCAAACTAGGGTTTTTTTTATCAAAGATAAGGATTTTTGTTTATTTACATAGCACCAAAGGTGAATGAATGCATGCCAACCGTCTACAGGAACAAGTGCATCAATCTGAATAGTCATAAGTTGACACAATAATTCTAGATGGCTCTAGTAGATAATGGACAGATTCAGTCACCATAGGTGTCTGATTATTATTGGCAGTGTCTTGAAGAGATTTAAAATTTTGTTTCCTAATTTGAGCTAATAGAGATCATATCTAATGACTATGACAAAGACGATGATAACAAAAAAAAATAAATCAGCGAAGTACCTCTTCTCCCCTATGTGCTTTATCATTTCTATAAATAGTGAGTGTAATAAATCATAGTCAAAAATCATACTTATGTGACAAATGGTATACCTTATACAATCTAAATATTAATACTTTTAAACTTGTTTAGATTAATAAATCCAAAATAAGTTAAAACATTCTAGTGAACTCTATAATTATTTTGAGCACGACAAGCCCTAGGTTTCCATTAAGGTTTCATCATTCTATCTTAGGGTTTTAGATTATTGTATTAAAGTTTAATTTTAATATATGATTTATGATCTTCCATTCATAGGTGTTTTTTTAATCCTAGGGTTCCAATCCTTCAATCCTTCAATCCCTAGAGTTTTATGTTTGCCTTCATCTTAGGTTTAGATTTGTGCTTGTATTCCTTATCATCTTAGGGTTCAATAAGTTCTCTGAGTGTGCATACCCAAAACCCTGATACCCCCCATCATATGTATTCCTTATTATTATCCATGATATGCCTTATAGTTATGCCAATGAGTGGACAAATTCAGATGTGGATGATCATGCTTGTGTCCCTAATGACAATGCTTATGTAGATGAGGAGTATGCTTGTCTGACTAAAGATAATCAACATGGTGATATGGTAGATTAATACGGTAGTGACATATCTTTATATAATTATAGTGAAGTTGAATAATTACAAAGTAATGTTGTAATCAAAGTAGTCAATTCTCCTTATATTTCTTGTAATATGGTAGATTACACACTTTTAGTAATCATACACTAGAACAAGAAGAAAACAAAAATTAATTATCATAGTTCTTGATGCTACTAGGCTTCTAATCAAGAAAGAGGATATAATAAAACAATGCGTATATGATATACATGTTGATTCTCATGATGCTATACCTTGCAATGGTGTTTCTAAATACAATGATATTTCTACTGACATAGAATGTGATGTTTCCCATTTTCAAATAAAATGTGATACTAATTTTATAGAAATAAAATGTGAGGCTATTCAATCTTTTCCAGAAATGAAATGTGATTCTATTCCTTCTCTAGAAATGAAATGTGATTCTATTCCTTCTTTTCTAGAAATGAAATGAGATGTCATTTCCTATTCTCTAGAAATTAAATGTGATGCTATTCCCTCTTCTCCAGAAAAGAAATGTATGATAGTTCTAAATTATGCAATGATGTCTCAATGTAATGTGATAACAATTCTAAGAAATTTAATGGTAGAAATTTGTGATGAATATTTACACCTATGTCTAATATAGATGGTGAGATGAAACCTATGAGTTGATTTTCCAAATCTATTATAAATTGTGCACCTATGGAAACCATTAATAATAATAAAATTCAACCATTTAATGATCCCATTAAAGATCCTAATATACATTCTTATGAAGTTATATCATTAATGCATGCCATAGGTGCCTTATAAAAAACAAAACACCACCTTTCTCTAGAAAGCAAAGCATACTATGCCTAGGTTGAATTCTAATGTTATATATGGAAATCCCGTAGTGAATTAAATCCTTTACTCACCACTATCTCATGACTTAATTAATCCTAAATTTCCATTATTTTATGAGAGTGGTGATCCTTTGTGTCTTGCTATGGGAAAATTTACTACTCATGATAGATTTATACTAAAAACATTTCCTAAAAGCTTAATAGTTAAAGATTTATATTAGTTTAACCATATTCATAGTGGTTATTTTATCTCATTTCTTGAATTAAAAGAGACATTATAAAATATAATACATTAAAAATAGGGGACCCTGTATTATATACAAGTGCATATCCATTCTCTTCACTAATGGAAGCTATGAATTCAGTTCAATGGTTACATAATGAGATTCAAAAGCTTGTATGCATCAATTACTTTATCAAAATTATATACTTGGACAAAAGGAATACATTATCTATACAGCGGTACTTATATTTATTCTCAAAGAGAGATTGCTTTAATGATACTTGTGAATATTTCCAATCTCTTTGATTTGAGACTATTTCAATAGAAAGAGAACTTGCACATGCTCAAAATCATGATCAAGCTATTACAAATGAGGTAATTAGTAAGAAGGAAGTTCCATATAATACAATTCCATATAATACAATTCATACAAATAAGGTAATCCATAAAGAGGAATTTATAAATAAGGTCAATGATAATAAATAAACTTTTAAGAAGATAATTTATAATAAATCAACTCCTATGAGTCCAACTCCTTCAAATGTGGATCAACCAATCAAAATTGATTGCTTCAAGATTAGACCAAGTGACATTTTATGAACACTTCTTGATAATAAGTTGATTAAGTTACCTTCTAATCACCATCACCCTGCACATCGCCTTCAATGAGTGGGGCTAAGATCATTTTGTAACTATTACCATATCAATGGGCATAAAGATAACAATTGTTATGTATTGCAAAATAATATTGAAAAACTTGTGGATAGGGGTCTTATTTGTTGTTCCCAAAATCCGTCACTCATTTTTGGGGACAACATATCAACTATTTTGGTCCTAAAGGCCAAAATTCTCTCTTCCCTTCTCAAAAAATGTTCTGAGTGCTCCAATTCTTCAATTATTCAAGCTTTTTCAGCTAAGGGACTCACAGGTTCAACAGGTTCAACAACTTCAACAGGCGAGCTCTCATAAAGAAACAAGTTCCCAACACTTAGGCATTCAAGGTTGGTTCAATGCTGAAGTTCAATCAAAAGACTTATCGACGGGATTGAAACAAAAGATTAAACCATTGAACCCTACCTCCAAAGGTTCAAAGTTTCAACGGGTTCAAAGGTTCAATGACATCGGCAAAATTAAAGAGTTAAGCACTTCTGCAAGTTTAAAGTTCAACTGCTTCAAAAAGTTCAATGGCTTTGAAGGACTTAACCAAAAGAAGGCTTCGAAGAGTGAAGGTTGAACTATTGAACCGTTGAACCTTGAACCAAAATGGTTCAATGAGTTCAAAGGTTCAATGAGTTCAATAAGATCAAAAGACTTAAACAAAAGAAGACTTCAAAGGAGAAAGATTGAACCATTGAACCATTGAAATTTGAACCAAAAGAGTTCAAAGTTCAAAGGTTCAACGAGTTCAATAAAGTTTGAGAGAATTAGAAGAACAAAGGATTCAAAGAACTAAGAAAGAAAGGTTGAACCGATTAAACTTTGAACCAAAATGGTTCAAAGTTCAAAGGTTCAACGAGTTCAACAGAAAAGAAAAGGATCCAGAAACTTCAAAGGACCAAAGGATTCTGAGAAAGAGAATGAACCGTTGAAATTTGAACCAAAATGGTTCAAAGTTTAAAGGTTCAAGGAATTTCAAAGTTCAAAGGGAAGCTTTGAGCAAAGGAAGGAAGCGAAAGATTCCAAAGACAAGTTTGAAGAAATGGTTTAGCCGATTGAACCAAGGCGCTGATTGAACCAAGGAGCCAAAATGAACCATTTGAACCATTGAACCATTGAACCAATGCACTTCAAAGGTTCAAGGTTCAAAGTAGTTCAAGCGACCAAGTGACCAGTGATGTCCTTGTGGATGTCAAATTCAAGGTAATAAAATGCCCGTTATTTTCAAATATGGCGCAGAACCTTAAAACAAACTCAGCGACCAACTAAAGAAAAAGCTAAAAGAGCCAACAAAAAAGGAAGAGATAACCTGAGAGCTCAGATCACGAGGAAGAGATAAAATGCATTAATAGAAGAGGGAAAAAGAGGGAAAGACCAAAAATATATGTGCAAGAGTTATTTCTAGTTGGTGAAATAGTCCACCAGGTGGACATCAGATAGCGCGAGCACTCAAGGATGCAGCCTATTTTTCTCCATCAAGTAAAGGCAAAGTGGATAGCTACACAAATATCAAGAAGAGGACCAGGCAGCCCATAGTTTGGAGGAGACATTTGAGATGAATTGACACGCCACAGTTGAAATCGATGCCCTGTTCTAGCATGGCCCCTTCACAAAATTGAAAATGCATTCAGGGCATTGAATGCAACATGGGCCATTCCATGAAACAAAGTGCCCAAGTCTTTCATAGAGCGCTATATATTGTAATCTCTTATTTTATCCAAAGGAGATCTTTTTGTTATCAGAAGCAAAACTCTGCCCATATTGAAAGGCATTACTGAGACTTTGAGCTCAAATTGTTAATCATATTTCGTTATTCGAATGAGAAAGCAAGTGACCTTTCAGACTTTGTGCTGGAATAACTTGTGTAGTTGAGGAAATTGTTCTTATGTCTGTTTCTTGAATGCATTCTTGTCTATTTAATTAAATAAGTAGAATTAGTGGAAGTAATCAGGAAGGTGTTCTGAAGCCAATTGTGGGAAGACATTGTGCTTCCACAATTATCTTTAGTGTGTGTGTTTTTAGTTTGTTTCTGTGTAAAAGATCTTGGGATGAATTTGTGCCCCCATTGTCCTTCATATTTCACTCTTTGGTAGTTGTGGTGGAGACTTTATGCTACACCTCATTCTGTTGGTTACTGTGCCTTGTTACTTATCACTACCAAAAAGAATTCTTGCTGTTTGCTGCAGATTACTTCTAAAAGAAGAGAAATGCCTTCTATCATTTCACTAGGATTTTTCCTTTGTTTGTGAACATCATCTCTAAAAAAAGAGAGATGGATGGTGTTTTCCTACCCTTGAGTGTTATTTTTAACTTATTTATAGTGTATATATATATATATATATAGTACCTCATAGTTATAGGGAACCTCCTCTTGATGAGAGGAGAGATTTGTCCCCTTTTGATGTGGTAAACTTACAAATTTGGCCGATAAATCTCCTTATGTTGTGATTGAAGCAACCTATTTTACCCATCAGTTAGTTGGTGACAAAATATTCAACCAACAGTTTTTGGTGACTCCGCTGGGGAAGAACGCACAGTTCCAGTTCTTTCTCATTGTTAATTTTCCTCCCTACTTCACGCAATAATTTTTGGTGAATCCACTGGGGAAGAATGAGCATTTCTATTCCTTTTCCAGTCTATTCAAATTGAAGCATTTCATATCACTGGGGAACAACGTGAAGTAGGAAAGAACATTGCCAGTTTCACGCCAACAATTTTTGGTGACTCCACTGGGGAAGAATGCACAATTTGAAGTCTCAAGCTTCAAATTGAAGTAGTGCCAATTCTTTTCCATTTTTACTTTACACTCTAGTAGATCCATGGTATACAAGAAGCCAGAGATCCAAAGGTATTTTTGACCCTGTATTTGAGTTGGTACAGAAAAGTGATTTTGACCTATTTTCTTCTCCATCTCACCTTCAGTGAACCAAGAGTTTTCCTCCTACAAAAATTAGGTCTTCTTACCAGGAAAAGCATCCATTTCTATTGTTAGCAGAGCTTTGTCAATACATACCCCTCAAACATTTGTTATCCCTCCCTTTAGTAATCAAATCATGGCAGTTCAAGGCCTTGGGGTAACTCTTTTGGTCCACTCAATCTAACTCCACCTCTACATGAGCTATCTCACAGTTCAAGGAAGAATTTCCCCAAATTCTATGGTGATGGGAGAGTTCATCTTGATGAACATATTATAGCCTTTAGCATAGCTTGTGGCGTGATAGGTGTGGAGTATGAAGACCTAACAGTCAGGCTATTTGTGGAAACATTGCAAGGCACTGCTGCAGACTAGTTTTATCATCTGCAAGCACAAACTGTGACTAACTGGGACACCCTCAAAGCCAAATTCAAAGCTAGGTTCAAGCCTGCAGAAGATGTGCATGCCCTGCTAGCCCAACTCACACAAATTAAGAAGGAGCCTCATGAATCAATGAGAGATTTCATCACCAAGTTTGACAAGCTAAAGAACAAGATTCCTACAATTGCTCAGCCAACAATTGAGAATCTCAAATGCTTCTTCATCAACTCTCAACCGCCTGAAGTGAGTTTTTGCTGAGACGTGTTGGCCACATAGACCTTGTTGCAACACAAAATTTGGCTACTGAGGTGGAAGATGATCTCATCTTGGTGGAAAAGATAAGGAGAGATCCTAACAAAGGTAATTTTTTTTCATCTTCTAAATATTCACCTACATGAACCACTGATCTAATGGTGCAGAAGCTAGAAAATAAATTGCTAGCTCTCAAAAAGCAAATGGCACAAGGGATGTATTATGATCCTTCATACTAAGATATACCAAGGAGGACATTCCATAATTAGTCATACCAAGGCAACGCTGCCAGGAATCAAGGTTAGCCAAATTGTCTTCTTCCCCCATAGGGGAAACTTGCCATTGAAGCACCTCCAACCAATTCAGCAGTTGGATATCTTGAAATAGAGTCTGATTTCTCCTTCCAGCTTGAGTTGAACCTAGAAGATGATGCTGATCTCTTCACAAAAAATCAAGAAGAATCAGCTGGCAACTCCAACAATAGTTTCCTGAACTACCAAGATGAACCCAAAAGTAAAGGTGAAGCATTTGATGGGTCATACATTGTATTCACCTGATCCCAGAACCAGTTAGCCCAAAAAATTGATAAGGAAAAAATAGAGGAGTGAGCTCAACCAGTAATTTCAATTGCTAAGTGGAGAACCACTCTGCCTTTTCAATCAAAGGACCTGGTGATCGCTAAAAAAGTAAGTACCCCAAACGTTCCTGAACCCTCTACTTTAAATTCATAGATCAGTACCCCCCCTCTTTAAAACCAAAAGGATGAACAAACTTCCTCTATTCCTAGTCCATTTTAGTCATTTGACATAATCGATCATGTCAAAAAAACCAAAATTCAAATGTCTAAATTTGAATTCCTGCAATCCAACCCTGAGCAGTTGGATAAGTTGGTTCAATGTGTGAAGAATAAAGCTGTCCCTATAGGACAAGATGTTAAGAAGGTAACTCATGATCCCCTAAGGAACACATCCACTCGAAATAACCTTGTCATTACTCTTCCTACTGTTCCTGGGAAAATATAACCTATCTATGTTTCTCTATTGATAAATGGTCACAAGCTGAGCAACTGCGTCATTAATTCTAGAGCTTCAAACAATGTCATGCCTGCCAAGGTAGTGGACTCTCTCAGCCTCACTTTGACTAAAAATTTTGGGAGATGTTTTCTCCATGTAGAACAAACAAGTGCCACTACTGGGACAAATCAAGGATGCCCAATTTGCATTTGCAACATTCTTAGACAAGAGAATTAAGATGACAGTCCTCGTGGTTGACGTCCCAACCTCATATGTCATTCTTCTTAGGTGAAATTTTTGCAAGGATGTTGGTGGTGAGTTAAGTATAGACCTGTTTGAAGCAAGGATCTTGGTCAAAGGCATCATGCAGAGGCTGCTTCTTGAGGAGGCAAAATATGTTGTCACCCAAACGTCAGCCCCTGAAGCTCAAATTTTGTTTGAGTCTTTAGGTAGGGGTAATTATTTTTTGACTACTGAAGACGTTCCTATTACAACAGATGAAAGTCTTGTAGGTGGCGATCCAAAAATTGATTCAAACAAGACATCAAAAGAATTGGTAGGGCACAATATAGATGAAAAAGGATATTCCCTCTCTAATGAAGAAAAATCTGATAGAAGATTAGTTTCTGATGATGTTTGGATCCTGAAATTTGATGGCAGTAATTATTCTACCAGCTCAAGATCTGGGATTGTGTTGATATCTCCTCAAGGAGATATTTTTCCTTCTTCATACAAGTTGCAGTTCAACAACACCAACAACACTACTGAATATGGATCTCTGTTACTTGGGTTGAAAGTAGTCCAAGATAGAGGTGTCAACCTCCTTCATACCAAAGGAGATGCTGAGCTAGTGGTTTGTCAGGTGAGAAACCTGCATCAAACTAAGAAAAAAATATTGTGACATTATCACAATCTGGTATGGGATCAAATTGAAAGTTTTGAAGCTTTCAATTTTACTGTAGTGTCTAGAGAGCCTCATAATCATGCAAATTCATTGGCTGTCCCTGAAACCTTCATGGTTCTTCACCTCAATTTCAAAGATAATAGGTACACCATCAAATTGGTTTTTCAACCAAGTGTTCCTGATAAAGCTAACGATTGGCAGGTGTTTGATGCTAACAATCAAATCATGTGCTTCACTTGACCATAAGAGAAACAAGATATGGTAGTGGACCATACTGCTGCATGTCAAAATTGGGTAAATAAACTCTTTTGCAAGAGAACAAGGATTTATGGTTTTCAGATTGGAGACCACGTCTTCCCATGGGGCAAGAAGAGAGAACCAAAAGGAGTGCACAGAAAATGTGATTCCTGGTGGAGAGTTCCATTCACCCATCACCGATTCTGGAGAGAAAATGGTTTTTTGCTAGTTTATCAAGACAAAATGCTATTTTCACTGTCTCACAATGGGCAACATCTGAATCACTTCAAATCTTGAAGTATTAGATAAGATTATGTTGTACATATGTATATTTGTATAGTCTTTAGTTCTATTTTGTGCTTATCATTTTCATTTTTTGGTGCCTTTATTTTTTGGGTAGCATGACTCCGTAGCCCAATGGCATACTTAAAGGCACTGGAGATTTTGGATTCTACTTCCTTCGACTATTTTTAAAATCGATGGAAGTTCCCCAACTGGAGCCAACTGTTGTTCCCAAAATCTGCCACTCATTTTTGGGGACAACATATCAACTATTTTGGTCCTGTAGGCCAAAATTCTCTCTTCCCTTTTCAAAAAATGTTCTGAGCACTCCAATTATTCAATTCTTCAAGTTTTTTCAGCTAAGGGACTCACAGGTTCAATAGGTTCAACAACTTCAACAGGTGAGCTCTCACAAAGAAACAAGTTCCCAACACTTTGGCATTTCAAGGTTGGTTCAATGCTGAAGTTCAATCAAAAGACTTATCAACGGGATTCAAACAAAAGATTGAACCATTGAACCATTAAACCCCACCTCCAAAGGTTCAAAGGCTCAACAAGTTTAAAGGTTCAATGGCATCGGTAGACTTAAAGAGTTAAGCGCTTTAGCAAGTTCAAAGTTCAACTGCTTCGAAAAGTTCAACAGCTTTGAAGGACTTAACCAAAAGAAGGCTTCAAAGAGTGAAGGTTGAACTGTTGAACCATTGAACCTTAAACCAAAATGGTTCAATGAGTTCAAAGGTTCAACAAGTTCAATAAGATAAAAAGATTTAAACAAAAGAAGACTTCGAAGGAGAAAGATTGAACCGTTGAACTTTGAAACAAAAGAGTTCAAAGTTCAAAGGTTTAATGAGTTTAATAAAGTTTGAGAGACTTAGAAGAACAAAGGATTCAAAGAGCTAAGAAAGAAAGGTTGAACCGATTGAACCTTGAACCAAAATGGTTCAAAGTTCAAAGGTTCAATGAGTTCAACAAAAAAGAAAAGGATCCAAAAACTTTGAAGGACCAATGGATTATGAAAAAGAGAATGAACCATTGAAATTTGAACCAAAATGGTTCAAAGTTCAAAGGTTTAAGGAATTTAAAAGTTCAAAGGGAAGCTTTGAGTGAAGGAAGTAGAAGATTCCAGAGACAAGTTCGAAGAAATGGTTCAGTCGATTAAACCAATGAGCCGATTGAACCAAGGAGCTGAAATGAACCATCTGAACCGTTGAACCATTAAACCGATGCAATTCAAAGGTTCAAGGTTCAAAGTAGTTCAAGTGACCAAGTGACTAATGATGTATCCACAGACGTCAAATTCAAGGTAATAAAATGCCCATTTATTTTCAAATATGGCATGGAACCTTAAAACAAACTTAGCGACTAGCTGAAGAAGAAGATGAAAGAGCCAACAGAAAAGGAAGAGATAGCTTGAGAGCTCAAATCATGAGGAAGAGATAAAATGCATTAAGAGAAGAGGGAATAAGAGGGAAAGACCAAAAATATTTGTGCAGGAGTTATTTTTAGTTGGTGAAATAGTCCACTAGGTAGACATTAGAGAGCGCGAGCACTCAAGGACGCGGCCTATTTTTCTCTATCAAGTAAAGGCGAAGTGGATAGCTACACAAATATCAAGAAGAGGACTAGGTGGCCCACACTTTGGAGGAGACATTTGAGATAAATTGACATGCCACAGTTGAGACCGATGTCCTATTCCAGCATGGCCCCTTCACAGAACTAAAAATGCATTCAAGGCATTGAATGCAGCATGGGCCATTCCATGAAACAAAGTACCCAAGTCTTTCATAGAGTGCTATATATTGTAATCTCTTATTTTATACAAAGGAGATCTTTTTGTTATCAGAAGCAAAACTCTGCCCAAATTGAAAGGCATTACTGAGACTTTGAGCTTAGATTGTTAATCATATTTCGTTATTTGAATGAGAAAGCAAGTGACCTTTTAGACTTTGTGCTGGAATAGCTTGTGTAGTTGAGGAAATTGTTCTTATGTCCGTTTCTTGAATGCATTCTTGTCTATTTAATTAAATAAGTAGAACTAGTGGAAGTAATCAGGAAGGTGTCCTGAAGCCAATTGTGGGAAGACATTGTGCTGCCACAATTATCTTTAGTGTGTGTGTTTTTAGTTTATTTCTGTGTAAAAGATCTTGGGATGAATTTGTGCCCCTATTGTCCTTCATATTTCACTCTTTGGCAGTTGTGGTGGAGACTTTATGCTACACCTCATTTTGTTGGTTACTGTGCCTTGTTACTTATCACTACCAGAAAGAATTCCTACAGTTTGCTGCAGACCACTTCTAAAAGAAGAGAAGTGCCTTCTGTCATTTCACCAAGATTTCTCCTTCGTCTGTGAACATCATCTTTGAAAAAAGAGAGATGGAAGGTGTTGTCCTACCCCTGAGTTTTATTTTCAGCTTATTTATAGTATATATATATATATATATATATATATATATATATATATATATATATATATATATATATAGTACCTCATAGTTATAGGGAACCTCCCCTTGATGAGAGGAGAGATTTGTCCCCTTTTGATGTGGTAAACCTGCACATTTGGTCGATCAATCTCCTTATGCTGTGGTTGAAGCAACCTATTTTGCCCATTAGTTAGCTAGTGACAAAATATTCACCCAACATTATTATATCTATAAAATTTAATGATAGTTCCAAAAGATTATCTCTTCTCCATCTTATTCTACTGCACATTCTATGAAGACTGATATATCTCAAGACGTTTGTACAAAGGAACCAATGGTCAATCAATCTTTTCTTATAGGTACAAATAAAATATATTTTTTTAGTTCACAATTTACAAGGATAAATATGTATTAGGATGTTCTTACAAAGGAAACAATGGACATTCGAACTCTTATAGAAGGTGAACATAAAAAATGCATTGTTGTAGATGATAAGACACAATGTAATGCATTTACAATTAGGTTTATTAAAGAATAAGGATAGAACAAATAAGAGTTACAACATACAAGAACTTATGAAGATGCAATAGGGAATCTTACTATACCATTTACTCTTAGGTCTATGTGAAGCCTAATATTATACAAGATGATGTAATATTGGGACAATCACAATTATGAAAATTGAAGAAATATTGGGCAAGGTTAATATGCCTATCTCATTCAATTTCTAAGTTGGCTTCCTTACATGTTAGAGAGAGAAAAAAAGTGCAAGGAAGATTCATATTAAGAGTATAATTACATCTCATAGCACACAAGTTTGGATAGCAAAGAAAAATCAACAACTTACATATCATGAAACTGAACAACTGATGGATAGTTTATAGAAAGAACAATAAAAGAAATGATCTCAAGCTATTATCACTGGATAAGTACCATTATAGAAATAATCTCAAGCAGATTTAAGACAAGTATATAATACAAATGTAAGTGTAAGGGTTCTTAAGAGTATAGTTTCACATGTAAATTGTTAGGATTCAGTTACTTATAAAGATCAATAAAATGCAAATCTAAGTGGTTTGTTAGACCATTCCTTCTTAATCGGTATGTCTAATTATAATGAAATCATTGGTTAGTTATACACATGCATTATTATGAAATGTTATATCATTCATGTGTCAAATCAATATATCTTATCATTTAAAATATTTAAATTTTAAATGTTGATCAAACAAATAAACAATGGAATAATGTGAGACATAATTGAATATTCCAAGTCCATCACATAAACATACATAGAACATAATCAAAAAATCATATATATAACATGAAACAATTATTTACAATATCAAATACATCACTCAATAATGGGTACATGATGCCCGTATCCTTCTACATCATTATCCTCATCCCTATCCCTAAGCTTAAGGGCCCTAGATGAGGATACAATGTGATTGAGACTACTGTGCCTCTCATGGTCCTCATATATGACTAGTCTAGATTCAAGGTCTACCATGACCTTCACATGCTCACTCTATAACCGTACATACTCTATAAAAATACTTTGTCCATGGTTTATACCACCAACTGGTAGGGGGAATTTGATGGCTCGATATATGTGACCTCAGCTCATATTGCTCGCATGCAATGTTGATATAGGTAGTTGTGGCAACTGCAACATGATAAAAAGGGGCATATGAATGCCCGATATGTCATTTAATCTCTCCTATTGAGTTGTGGAGCTAAAAGCTTCACCAGATGAGCAAATGCAAAGGTTGCTGTAGTCACACAGTCACCGACATCGATCAGGATCGACTGGCATCGGTCAAGGGTAGACCAGAAGTTATTGACATCGGTTAAGGATCGGCCGACATCAGTCATATGCAGATAGACAGAGATCAACGTCAGTCATCTGTGCATTTCTAGAATTCTATTTTGGGAGAATAGTCAGTTTGCATGAAAAGATTAACTGTTAGTTTTGAGTTCACTTTTCTATTTTTGGCAGGACAGATTTGAACCTTTGATTAAGAGGTGCATCTAACGGTGGAGAATGCATGGCTCATGAATCCTAGTATTATATAATAGGGTTAGATCTTCATAGTTTGTAAGGTGTAGACAATTCAAGGATTGAGTTGGTTGTAATTGAGAGAGAGAGAGAACTCTTGAGGGAAAGAGATCTGTACATCTGAGAGGTGTGAGAAGAGTGAGATTTCTTCATTGTATTTCCTTCTGGAAGAGTTTAATACAAGATTGTGTTGTTTCTTGTATCTCCTATTCTTTGCTATTTTTGATTTCTAGTTATTATTTTTGGTTTAATTCTGTGTTTAGTTGCTTATACAAAATTAATCAATTACTCTATAAGGTCCTAACAAGTGGTATCAAAGCGTGTTAGTGTTTGTTGATTGCATTTCACTCACAGGGGTTTTTGATTGAGTGGGAGTAAAGCAATGGTAGAAGAAAGTAAGCTAAGAATGGAGAAATTTAATGGCAAGAATTATCAATTATGGAGGATGCAGATAGAAGATTATCTGTGTCAGAAAGATCTATACTTACCATTTGGTGGGGTTGCATGCAAGCCCACAGATATGCAATATGAAGAATGAAATGTTCTTGATAGAAAGGCTCTTGGATCTATAAGGTTGAGCCTGGCATCTTCTGTGATTTCCAACTTATCATAGACAAAGACAATGGTAGAGTTAATGGATACTTTGGCAAATTTATATGAAAAGCCCTCAGCTTCAAATAAGGTATATCTTATGAAGCAATTATTTAATTTGCAAATGCAGGAAGGTGGATTTGTATCTAGTCATCTTAATGATTTCCATGCAATATTAAATCAGTTAAATTCAGTCAAAATAGTTTTTGATGATGAAATTAAGGCTCTCCTAATCTTATGCTCTTTACCTGAAAGTTGGCATAGTTAGGTAATGGTAGTTAGTAATACTGCATCTGCTTCAAATATCTTGAAAGTTGATGATGTTGTTAGTGTAATTTTGAATGAAGAAATTCACAAGAAAAGCACAGAGGAAACATCAGGTAATGCTTTAAGTATTGAAAGCAGGGGAAGGCAAAGAGAGAAGAGCAAGCAAGGGAGATCAAGGTCAAAGTCAAAGATGAGAAGTAGATCCAAATCTAGAAATGGAACAATAACCTGCTAGAATTGTGGAAAGAAAGGGCATGCAAAGAAAGATTGTTGGTTGAAGGATATCAAAGAAAATCAGCATGAAGGTAATAAAGAAGAAGCAAAAGTTGCAGGTATAATTGCACAAGATACTCTTATATTTTCTTTGGATAATAAATTAGAATCTTGGGTTTTAGATTCTGGTGCCTCTTTCCATGCAACCCCAAATAGAGAATTTTTCAATGATTATGTCCATGGAGATTTTGGAAAAGTTTATTTAGGGGATGATGAACCTTGTCAAATTGTTGGTAAAGGAAAAGTGTAGCTAAAATTGTAGAATGACAACACATGGGTGTTGAAGGATGTCATGCATGTACCCATCCTGAAGAGGAATCTAATTTTTGCAGGAAAGTTGGGTGATGAGGGTTGCATAGTAACTCTCACAGCTAAATCTTAGAAAGTTTTCAAGGGTGCACTTGTATTAGCTAGAGGTAAGAGAGTAGGTACACTTTATCTATCTACTTGTATTACTGATCATTCTCCTATTTTATCTACTTCGGATGTAGATGCAAAGTTGTGGCACTGTAGGCTTGGTCACATGAGTGAGAAGAGAATGAATGTTCTTAAGTCAAAAGGTAAGCTTTCAGATTTGAAAAGCATAGATCTAGATTTTTGTGAGCATTGTATTTTTAGAAAATAGAAGAAAGTGAGGTTTCTCAAAACTAGGTCAACAAAGAAGAAGCACAAGTTAGAGCTTGTTCACACAGACATGTGGGGACTAGCTCAAGTAGCTTCTATTAGAGGATCATGATATTATGTTTCTTTCATTGATGATGCTACAAGAAAGGTATGGGTTTATTGCATAAAGAGGCAATCTAATGTTTTTGACACATTTAAGAAATGGAAAGCTTTGGTTGAGAATGAAACAGGTTTGAGATTGAAGTGCCTTAGATCTGACAATGGTGGTGAGTACTGCATCAATAAATTCAAAAGTTACTATTCTATGAGTGGAATATGCAAGGAAAAGATGGTTCCAAGGACACCTCAGCAAAATGGAGTTGCTGAAAGGATGAACAGAACAATAATGGAGCGTGCACAGAGTATGAGGTTGCATGCTAGTTTGCCCATATAGTTTTGGGCAGAGGCTGTAGATACTACGATTTAATTGATTAACAGAGGACCTTCTACTGCACTGGATGGTGGAATTCCAGAAGAGGCGTGGATAGGTAAAAAGGTAGATCTTTCATTTCTCAGAGTTTTTGGTTTTGAAGCTTTTGTGCACATTGATAAAGAAAATAGAAAGAAGCTGGATGCTAAATCTATGTGGTGCACTTTCATTGGTTATGGTTCTAGTGATTTCAAATTTCGGTTGTGGAATTTAGAAACTAACAAAATTATTAGAAGCTGTGATGTAGTTTTCAATGAGAAGGTGATGTACAGTGATCAACTCAAGAGGCTGAATAATTCTGAGTAGGGCAATGGTGATTTGGATGAGGTTATGATCCAAAATGAGCTCACGGGTAAAAATCATCACTCATAGGAAAACATAGATATCGACGTCGATCAGACAGAAACTGACATCGGTCATGCAGAAACTGACATCGGTCGAGAAGGAACTGATGTCAGTTAGGTGGAACCGATGTTGGTTAGGTATAGATCAACATCGACCAGAGACGATCGAGATCGGTCACTGATTGAAAGAAATTTGGGCGGACAACAAGCTGTGAATGAGTCTCAAATGCCCATGAGGAGGTCTGAAAAGGTAAGTAAACCTCTAATTCATTATTCCCCTTCATTATACTACTTGTTGCTCACTGATAGTGGAGAACCAGAAAGTTTTGATGAGGCAATGCAGGTAGAATCCAGGAAACAATGGGAGCATGGAATGAATGAGGAAATTGATTCCTTGGAAGAGAACCAAATGTGGGATTTGGTTGAGTTGCCAGCTGGAAAGAAAGCACTAAAAAAATGGATATACAGGTTAAAGGAAGGAGAGAATGGACAAATGAGACATAAGGCTAGGTTGGTAGTAAAGGAATTTACATAGAAACCAAGGATTGATTTTGGTGAAATTTTTTCTCCTATAGTAAAATGACTTTTATTCGGACTGTATTGTCTTTAGTTGCTATTGAGGATTTGCATCTTGAGCAGCTTGATGTTAAGACAACATTTCTTCATGGATATTTGGATATATATATATATATATATATATATATATATATATATATATATTTATGGATCAGCCGAAAAGTTTTAAGGTCAAAGGTAAGGAGAAACTTGTGTGCAGGTTGAAGAAAAGTTTATATGGTCTTAAGCAAGCTCCAAGACAATGGTATTTGAGTTTTGACAGGTTTATGACAGAGCATGGCTTTAGTAAATGTCAATCTAACCATTGTGTTTATTTTAATAGATTGGATAATGGTAGTTATATTATCCTATTACTATATCTAGATGATATGCTTATTGCAGGTTCACACATGTAGGATATTAATGAGCTTAAGGTAAAATTAGATCACACATTTGCCATGAAGGATTTAGGAGTAGCAAAGAAAATCCTTGGCATGAGTATTAAGAGAGACAGGAAAAATTACAGTTTGATTTTGTCTCAAGAGGATTATGTGAACAAGGTGTTGGAGAGGTTCAATATACAGGATGCAAAACTGGTAAGCACACCTATGACTGGATACTTCAAGTTAAGCAAAGAACAGTGTCCTAAATCACATGATGAGGTTGAGTACATGAGTAGAGTTCTATATGATTCAGCAGTTGGGAGCTTGATGTATGCAATGGTATGTACTAGACATGATATTGCCCAAGCAGTGGGAGTTGTCAGTAAGTTTATGGCCAATCCAAGAAAGGAACACTGGAAAGCATTTTAGTGGATTCTCAGATATCTGAGAGGGACCAACAGTAGGCATTTATGCTATGGAGGTTCAAACACTTCTCTACATGGGTATGTAGATTCAGATATGGCAGGTGACTTGGATGGCAGGAGAAGCACCACATGATATGTGTTCACTGTTGGTGGAATGACAGTTAGCTAGATTTCAAAGTTGCAGAAGGTTGTTGCCTTGTCTACTACAGAGGCATAATACATTGCAGTCACAGAGGCTAGCAAGGAAATGAATTGGATGACTCAGTTCATGGAAGAGTTGGGAAAGGAGAAAAAGAGTTGCAGATTGTACAGTGATAGTCAAAGTGCAATTCATTTGGCAAAGAATTCAACCTTTCATTCAAGAACCAAACATATACAGCTTAGGTACCACTTCATTAGACATGTATTGGAGGATGGATAGTTGAAGCTAGAAAAGATCCATATGGATGAGAACCCTGCTAATATGTTAACAAAGTCGGTAACAAAGGAGAAGTTGAATCTTCATTCAAATTTTGTTGGTCTCCAAGATTGAACTTGAAGATGGAGAAACAAGCTAGAGGATGTTGCTGTACAGGTACAAGTGCAGCTGTTTATCTCCAAGCGAGAGATTGTTGAGTTGTGGAGCTAAAAGTTTCACTAGATGAGCAAATGCAGAGGTTGTTGGAGTTACACAGTCGCCGACATCGGTTAGGATTGACCGACATCAGTCAGGGCAGACCAGAAGCTGCCGACATCAGTTAAGCATTGCCGACATCGGTCATATGCAGACAGACAAAGACCGACGTCTGGTCACCTGTGCATTTATAGAATTCTATTTTGGGAAGAACAGATTATTTGCATGTAAAGAGTAACTGTTAGTCTTGAGTTCGCTTTTCTATTTTTGGCAGGATAGATTTGAACCTTTGATTAAGAGGTGCATCTAATGGTGGAGAATGCATGGCTCATGAATCTTAGTATTATATAATAGGGTTAGATCTTCATAGTTTGTAAGGTGTAGACAATTCAAGGATTGAGTTGGTTGTAATTGAGAGAGAGAGAGAGAACTCTTGAGGGAAAGAGATCTGTACATCTGAGAGGTGTGAGAAGAGTGAGAATGGAAACCTCAATAATAGTCATCTAATACTCATCTCTATGCATACATTTATGTATGTGCCCAATCTGTATGTGGCATACATGCTGGATGAGCCATTAAAATGTGATTTTACACTCATACATGTAAAAGGGAAGTTTACCTAAGACCTCCACTATAATTATTGTGTAAACTAATAAAAATATCTATACAAATGTGTTACATGGTATGAACCAAAGAGTACATCATGTTGTGACTCTCTATATCCTCAACAATACTATGTATTCAATAAAAAATAACAACACTTCCTCCATCCAAAACTATGAATAAAATAAGTAATACACAAATATTTTCACAAATGTGAGACATTTGCCAAACAATATCAAATAACAAAATAGTATAGTCATCAAGGGCATGCTACGCCCCAAAGCTCATCCTGTCATATATATATATATATATATATATATATATATATATATATATATATATATATATATATATATATATGCATGCCCTTTTGGGTTCTGACCCTCTGCATGCTTTAAAATTGCATGTGTGCCTACCATTGGTAACCATAATATCCTCTATACATCCTCCAAGGTAACTGTCATCTCCCTTGTGGGGAGCCAAAATGTCCAGATATCTACATTCCTCCTCTCAAATAATGAAACCATCAAATGCATGTCATATGGCATGTTTCCAAACTGCCAACATGGCCTAACCCAACTCTATCCACTATCAACTACTCAACTTCACTCAAATCAAGACTTAATATTATCTCTGTGTTCCTATCTCACCAAAACTGTCTAATACACATGTCACCTTGTAACTACATAATACATAACATTAGATCTAAGATAAAACAATATAGAAATCAACTAAAAAGGTCAATTACTTATTATAAAAAAATCTCATATTCTGTAGACATGTGGTAGAGACTGGACGTCTGTAGCATGCATTATTGGTAGACACATAAACAATGTTGGGAAAACTTGGACACATCAAAAAAATTCAAGACACCTTTGAAAAAATATAAACACTCCTAAAAATAATTTAAAATACCAGTGTTAGAGGCTCTTCCACCTGCAACGAACTTTCCAAACGCTCACACCATGTGAAGTCATGTCTCATCACAATGTAATTTTCTCAACCAAAGATTCAAATCAATAGAAAATAAGGTTCAAATGAATTCTAAAAACAAAAATTCATCCTATTTATACTCTATAAAGTTTTTAATACACAAAACAAAAATCAACTTTACTATTAATCTATTACAACTTACTAAAATGGTTGAAGAATGGAATACGATCCATGCTAGATTGGATGACTAGTTCTAGTTCTGGTTGTTTCTTTTTGGCTTGGTCTTGTTTTGTTAATTTTTGTTGCCATTTTTTAGTTGTTTTTTGGCTATCAATACACAAATTTTTGTAGGAGTTGTCATTTGTGTGGCTAGTTGGTTTAGGGTTTTTAGCTTAGCTTGGTACAAGTTTTCTTAGACTTGTTCATTGTAAATGGGAAGGGATCATTCCCTCTTTTTATATTACACACACACACACACACACACACACACACACACACACACACACACACACACACACACACACACACACACACACACACACACACACACACACACACACATGCACGCGCACACACACACACACAACTATTACATCACCATATGCGTAATATTTTGAGACTCATATGTTTGTTGTACCTCTATTCAGTCACAATGAAAAACATGTGAGACACTCCTTTTCATGGCAATAATTTCATGGTCATACATTGATATATTACAAATGAAAAATTTACATGCCTATATCTAGGTTATACTCATCATAATTACTCTCACCTCAAATCCTAGTGACTAGGGGAAAATTAATGACTCTCTTACAAGCTAATGAACATTGATTAATGCAATCCTTTCACAACTCAAGGAAATCATAATTATGGGAATCAATCACT
The DNA here is from genome assembly GCA_037957365.1 of Torreya grandis. Classification (NCBI taxonomy): domain Eukaryota; kingdom Viridiplantae; phylum Streptophyta; class Pinopsida; order Cupressales; family Taxaceae; genus Torreya; species Torreya grandis. The sequence goes on along the minus strand of JARHVA010001687.1, from coordinate 2,004,526 downwards.
AAGTACAGATGAATTGAAGGTGTAACTTAGCACATTCATAAGTGTGAGATAGCCTCAAGGGCTATATGAGTAATTGATCTCGAGAGGAAAAAATCCATTTTTTCATGAAATTGCTAGATCATGTGCACATGGTACAAAAAGGTTTGATCCAAATTAATTAATGGTAGATTTTGATCAACTCAAGATTGATTTATTAAGATAAATTAAAATATTGGAGTTTGAGAAACCAGGCATTTTTGCACTTAAGGAAACTAAACAAGATGAAACAAAGAGCCTGCATATTTATGATGTGTGGAAAAAGACATTGATATCCAAGTTGTTTTATTACATACATCCATTACAAAAAGAAAAGTGGTTTTTTGGGTGTTTATTACAAGAATTCATAAAATAAATAGCTATTAAGTTTTTTATTGACATGTTCTAAGCACTGAATGTTGCATTAATAATGGCAGTCGTAAGGAATTTAGACATAGGGTTAAGCCCATTTTTAGAAGCATAATTTTCTAAGATGGCTATGTAGTTGATGATAAAATCTTGCATAAATGACTGGGAATTGAAAAACATGTTGATTGATAATGACTCATAAGTGAAACAATAACTTAAGATGCTTGGAAAAAAATGGGGATTCAAATTCTACAACCTTCTACAAATATGTTGTTTAAGACCATAATGAGTCTTACATAGAGCTGAATTAGTAATAATGGGAATGTAATTGACAACTAATTTTGATGTCATTGAGATAGCTAAAGATGAATGTAACCTAAGTTTATTGGGAAAGCCACAATGTTATGATAAAAAACTAGATATGCACTTCAAACTATGCTACATGAACTTCAAAAATGGAAAAGTAAGGGTTATGATTCCTCTTATGCTAAATATGGACCAAAATATGTGGAGAGTATAAATATTGATGAGGAAATTAATCATATGTATAATATCACTGTGTAAGGAAAGGATATCCTATATCCTAGAGAAGATGGTTTACTAAACTATAAGAGTGGTGCATTAATGTTATACATTACTAGTTATGCCTGTGAGAAATTAGTGTATGAAGAATATGAGGTGACTTGAACAACATGCACACAAGTAAGAATAAAGTATTCCAATTTTTTTTTCCAAGTGGATTGGTTAGACATAAAAAAGATAAGGCTTAGAGTAATAAAAAGGTGACCAAGAAATGGGTTCCATGCATCACATAAGCTCCAGGGAAATTATTTCGACTAAGTAACCATTGACTAGGAAAACTTCCAAAATATGATGAGACAACATCTAAAAATACATATGTAACATATTTTGAATTATGCCTACTTAGGGAATTGGAGTGGGCTCTTGTATTCTGTTGGGTGAATATTTTGTCACCAGCTAACTGAGGGCAAAATAGGTGTTTCAACCACAACATAAGGAGATTTGATCGGCTAGAATGTCCAGGTCTACCACATTAGAATGGGATAAATCTCTCCTCTCATCAAGGGGAGGTTCCCTATATGGCAGGGGAGGTTCCTTACTATAATATACTATATATTAATATAAGCTGAAAATAACACTCAGGGGTAGGATAACACCATCCATCTCTCTTTTTTCAGAGATGATGTTCACAGGGCAAAAGGAGAATTCTTAGGTAATTGTTGAAGGCATTTCTCTTCTTTCAAAAATGATGTTCGAGATACCAGAGGAAGACTTCCTGGTAGTAACTGTAACAAGACGTAGTAACACAACAGGATGAAGTGTAGCACAAAGTCTCCACCTCAATTGCCAAAGAGAAATATATACGTAGAATAATGGGAGCACAAAGTCTTCCCAAGATCTTTTACACAAAAACAACAAACACACACTAAAGATAATTGTGGTAGCACAAAGTCTCCCACTGTTGGCTTCAGGACATCTTTCTAATTACTTCCACTAGTTCTGCTTGTTTAATTAAATGGACAAGACGGTATTCAGGAAATAGACATAAGAACAATTTCCTAGATAACACAAGCTATTTCAACACAAAGTCTAAAAGGTCACTTGCTTTCTCATTCAAATAACAAAATATGATTAACAATCTGAGCTCAAAGTCTCAAGAATGCCTTTCAATTTGGGTAGAGTTTTGCTTCTATAACAGAGAGATCTCTTTTACATAAAATAAGAGATTACAATATATAGCACTCCCTGAAGGACTTGGGTGCTTTGTTTCATAAAATGGCCTATGCTGCATTCAATGCCTTGAATGCATTTGAAATTCTATGAAGGGGCCATGCTGGAATAGGTCGTTGACCTTAACTTTGGCATTCTAAATCATCTCATGTGTCTCCTCCTAAGCATGGTCCATCTGGTCTTCTTAATGATGCTTACATGGCTATTCATTCACCTTTACTTAATGTAGAAAAAAATAGGCCACACCTTTGAATACTCGCGCTCTCTAATGTCCACCTACTGGAAATAACTATTTTGTAGATATTTCTAAATTTCCTATAGTTATTCCCTCTTTCCTTGCCACATTTTGTCCTTCCTTGGCGATCTGAGCTCTTGGGCTATCTTCTCACTTTCTGCTGGCTCCTTCGACTTCTTCTTTAGTTGGTCATTGAGTTTGTTCTTAGGTTCTGTGCCACATTTGAAAATCAACAAATATCTCACTATCCTAAATTTGACATCTACGGGGATGTCATTGGTCACTTGTTGCTTGAACCACTTTAAACCTTGAACCTTTGAACCTTTTCAGTTTAAGGTTCAACGGTTCAATGGTTCAATCTATTTCTTTGAATCCTTTGAACTTTTGAAATTTTTGGATCCTTTCCTTTTCCATTGAACTTGTTGAACCTTTGAACCACTTGAACCATTTTGGTTCAAGGTTCATCGGTTCAACGGTTCAATATTCACTCTTCAAAGCCTTCTTTTCTTTAAGTCCACTGAAGTCATTGAACCTTTGAACCTTTGAACTTGCTGAAGTCTTTGAACTTTCTAGATCCTTTGAAGCGATTGAACTTCCTTGAACTCTTTGAGCACTTAACTCTTTTTGAACCTTTGAACTTTTGAACCACTTTGAAATTTTGAACTTGTGAAAGTTCAAGGTTCAATGGTTCATTGGTTCATTGGTTCAATGGTTTATTCTATTTGTTTGAAGCCTGCCGATGGACCTTTGATTGAACCTCAGCATTGAACCATCCTTGAAATGCCTAAGTGTTCAAAGAAAGACTTGTTTCTTTGTGAAATCCCCCCTGTTGAACCTATTGAACCTTTGAGCCTGCGAGTTCCTTAGTTGAAAATACTTGAATAATTGAAGAATTTGAATACTCAGAACATTTTTTGAAAAAGAAAGAGATCATTTTGGCATGTAGGAACAAAATAGTTGATATGTTTTCCACAAAAACAAGTGATAGTTTTTGGGAACAACGTATTCATTCACAAAGTACTTTGTACTCTTGTGAAACAATGGGCAACTCATGGACCACACATCCCTAACTAGTTAACATGCAAAGAAGTTTTTTGCGTGAGATTTGGATGAAGAAATTAAAAAAGGGGTTGTTAATTTATTTAGGATATATGGATCTTATAAAACATTTGGTAGCATGTAAGAATGTATTGACTACGAGTGAGTTCATCCTACCCATATGTTTTGGGTAAATGCACTATTTTCCATGTTGAAAACTTGGGCACGTACATGGTACATGGTTAACAAAAAATGAAGAGAGACAATACACTTAAAAAAATGAAATATGAGCTTCAAATTACTTTCAAGTTTCAATTGAAGGAGTATAATATAAATGAACGATTACAAGTTATGCACGAGGCATTGTTAAGAGATGATACACAAATAGACTATTTATTCATATATATGAATAATGAAGAAGACTGTAGAATCAATCAATTATTCAAGAGGATTGCACAAGCACAAAAAATAAAGGGGAATGAAGCCTAAATTGCATACAATAATTTGAATATGCATAGATTTGAAGACCAATTAGAATAAAGGACCTATGTAAGGTAGGGGAGAAAAAGTGTCTAAAATTGAGGTAAACCACTTATATGTTGAGACAACCAATAGTGAGAGTGATAGTAGGTGAAAATAAAAATGAGAATAAATATTATCACCAACCTTTGCATGTGCAGGAAATAAATGTTGGGACAAATGCAAAACCAAGGATGGCCACAATTGGGGATGACTGGACTACTATGATATATGTGCATTGAACTAATTCAATATTTATTCTCAAATAATTATATAAATATGAAATGTGTAAATAAATTTAGATTAAAGATGAAAATTAAGCTTTGAAAAGGCACAAAACCAATAAAAAATAGACCATTACAGATGAACTTGAATCTCTATGCTAAGGTAAAGGCGGAGATTGGTAAGATGCTTGAGGTAGGGGAAATATAACCTATAGAGGAATTTGACTGGGTTAGCCTGATGGTAATCAACACAAAGAAGGAAGGAAGGATCATGGTATTTGTGTATTACCAAGGATTAAATGATACATGCATTCAAGATCCATATCCAAAACCATTTACAAAGGAAGTGTTAGGACTATCTAGGTGTGAAATTTACACATTCATAAATTATTTTTTGAGTTATCACTTGGAGATGAGGACAAGGATAAAAAATCATTTACAATATAATAAGGACCATTTGTATATTAACATGATGCCATTTTTATTGAATAATGCATATGAAATATTATTGTGTATTAGGGTGAAATCATTTTGAAAATTTATACACAAGTTTCTCCAAGTGTATTTCAATGATTGAAAAATTCATGGGTTGGTTAGAGATCATTACATTATGCAAATTTGTATTTACTATTCAAACAGTGTAGGAAACTTTAGATATATTTATAGATGAATAAATGTACATTTAAATTGATGTTTGTCACTCTACTTGGACATGCTATATACAGGGAAGACATGTTGGTACATTCCTCCAATATAGTTGTAATCTTGAAATTAGAGGCTCCACAAAAAAAATGTACACACATTTTTAGGACATCGTAAATATTTCCAAAAGTTTATTCACAAATATGTGCATGTTGTAGGACCATTTTAGGAAATGTTAAATAAATATGGACCATTTCAATGGATAGAAACACAACACTTATCTTTTGAGATGTTGCAGAATAAATTGTACGGGGTGCCAATAATATAATTTCCATATTGGAAGATACCATTTCATGTGCATGTTGATGCATTTGAAACAATAGATGGGGAAATACTCATGCAAATTGGTGAAGGAATGATAAATCATTTGATCTGTTTTACGAGTAAGAAATTTTCCACGACAAAAAATGATACTACATAGAGGGAAGCATTGACCATGGTATATGCACTGTAGAAGTTTAATAAATACCTATTTGGTAATTCATTTGTTTTCTTTTCTGATGATGAGGCTTTAAAGTATTTTTTTTTAACAAGCCCATATTATATTGAAGGATTTTCCATTGGATATTGTTATTTTGGGAGTTTCAATTATCAGTTGTAGTGAAACTAGGAGGTTAGATGTGGGACCAAAATATTTGTAATGAATTGAAATAAAAGAAGTGGTGAGGTGTTGTAAATGGTGTCTCCAAGTTGTCCAAGAGTGTACATGAGATGATATGTATGCATGGTCCTCAATGACAAAGTGTACCCTAGTGCTCACATAGTTTGCATGAGACCCTATAGGTTTTGGTCTTGTTATGGATGTTGTTGATGATGTGTTCTTGATATAGAGGCCCTATGGGGTGTAATAAGTGCTTGGTATACTTTTATAAGTGAAAATAATTTATTTGAGTAGTCTTATGAAGGTCTAGGTTATCCTAGTCATCTTGGCAAAGTTCCTTGAGTGAGCAGATTGATGACATCAAAATTTACACGTATGAAGGTGTCATAAGAAAGTGGTCACATAGGTCGGATTAGTTTTGTACCTAGAGCTTGTGTTTCAAATTTCATGCCTTGAAATGATGTATATCAAAATTTATGAGAGTGCAAAGTTGCTCTCCCAGGTAGATTTCATTGTTTTTATACTTAGTCAAATTTGCATTTTTTAGTAACTGTTGGAATTCAAATATTTGAATTTTACAAGGGAAACCGGTTGTGATTGTTTGATCAGTATCTTGATCAAATGGATGAATTTTATGATGGATTAAAAATAAAAGTGGTAAATAACTTCAATGTAAATCCATGGAAATTGATTAGGAGGTTTGATTGGTTGTACAATTGCATTTATTGTGGCTCAAAGTTGACCAAGGGTTTGACCTTCATTTGTTAAGGACCTGAGAAGGGTGTTTTAGTTTGTATTAATGTTATTTGGATGTTTCATGATGAATTATATATTGGAGAGTGTTTTATACTCCTTGAAGATCATTTGTATGGATTTTGGAGGTTTGACCAATCCATCTTCAGTATGAACCATTGCTTGGAAGTTGACTTTTTATTCATTCATGGTGTTTTCATATACAAGGCAAATGATTGAACGGTTTGGAATATGCAGAGGTGAGTAGTGATGAATATAATCACTTGAGGGTGTCTTAGGGGTCATATGGCATGGACCTATGTGCTTATAAGTGGTCTCATGTTTCTATTTTGCTTGATGAAGTGTTAAAGGGATGAATAGGTCTCCATGGACCTAAAATGGCTACCTAGGCCTAATTGAAAGGTGTTGTTGGTTAAGAGTGATCTATCAATTCTATGGTCAACTTATGTAGGTGGTGTTGATATTTTTATAAGTGGGATAAAATCCTTAAGGGTTAAGGAATGTCTTGTGGTTGACCAAGAAGGTGGTGATCATGAAGACTTTATAAAGAGCAAAAGCAAAGATAAAGGTTTATAGAGAGAATGAGCGAAGAAAAGAGAAGTGTGAGTAAGTTTGGTGGATGAATTGAATAACATAGTAGTGTGAGGGATATGTGTGTGAATTAGTGGTCATGTTTTTGATGTGGTAATAGTGTTTTGTAAGGTTGATTGTTGAGGATGAGTGAAGAGGTGTAGAGTGATCCAACAGGTTATTTTGGATACATTACATGTGTGTGAATACTTTGAAGGGTTTAATAAAGTTGTTATTCATTGTTTCTCCATCATATTGGAAGGAAATTATAGTTCTATAGGTGTTTATATCATAGGTGTTGTGTGGGTGCTCAACATCTAAGGCAAGTGGGTGCTTGTCCATGCTTAGGGGTTGGTGCTCCTTGTGAAGTGGGTGAGTCATTAAAAGTATCTTGTTTGTTATCTCTTATAGGACTTTAGTCCATTTGTTTGTAGGTTTGAGAGTGGGTTTTATCCCCCATGAGGGTTTCCCACATAATTCATGTGTTATGTGCTTTGATCTTGCATTATTTTCTTTGTTCATTGCAATGAATGGTTTATATTCTTCATGAATGCTTATGCTGAATGGTTAAGAGTTTGAATAATTGGAATTGAAGTTGATTTGATTGCATCACTGATTCACCAGCCCCGCTCTTAATGATTGTACCTCTAATAAGACAAATGCAGGACCAAACTATTTCAATGCATTTAAATTATAAAAGGTGTGAATTTGATAGAAGACAAGATCATTAATACAAAACTTTAATGTGTACAAAGATTTATAGAAGAAATGACATATATAGCTATGTTTTTAACATCATGGTTAGTTCCAAGTTATTGTATGGTTAAACAAAATAAATAACATGCAATAAAGGTTCTACCTTATTAGTTGATTAGGGGATAATTATATAGAATACAAATGGATGAATTCATGTGCAGGTGTTTGATGGAGCATGAATTCATATACCTGTTGCATGAGTGTCATGAAGGCATTACAGGTGGACACTATGTAGGGGAAGAAACAACACAAAAAATATTTTTGGTTGGGTATTGGTGGCCAAATTTATACAAAGACATTAAAGAGTATATGCAAAAATGTGATATATGCAAAAAGGTAGGAAAACCCAACAAATGTGATGAAATGCCATTAATAACGATAGTCGCATAGGAACCTTTTGACAAGTGGGTAGTGGATTTTATGGTTATATCCACATATCCCATGAAATAATGCACATTATATTATAATCACCACTAATTATCTAATGACATGGGTTGAGGCTACAACAACAAAGGATTATACAATAATTATTGTAGCTATATTTTATGGGAGAACACAATAACAAGGTATGTGTGTGATTTGAGTGTAATAAGGGATAAGGTAACTCAATTTACTTTAAAAATAATGTGCATGAATTTTTAAGAGTTATGATTGTGTATCACAAGACAATACCATACCATCCACAAGTAAATGGTATGGTGGAGGCTTTAAACAAGATTCTAGGCACTACACTCATAAAGATATGTGAAGCAATCTGGGAATAATAGAATGATAAGAATTTTGTTGTGTTTTGGTCATACATAAAAACACATAAACTAATAATAAGTATACTCCATTTTAGTTGGTTTATTAGAGAGAAGCAGTACTACCAATAAAGTTTTTTATACCTTCATTGTGCATTGCACACAAGCAACATTTTGAAGAGAGTGTGTTATTGGTTAATGGAATGGTAGAGTTAACGAAATTTGATGAAAAATGTTATTATAAAGATGGAGGCAAGGAGTAGAAAATAATCATAAGAAGTTTGGTATGACAAACACATAAAAAGAAAAAAATTGTAGTGTAGGTGCCAAGGTGTTATTATATGATTCTAGATATGCAAAACACTCAAGAAAAATCCATATCAAGTGAATGAGATCATATATAATTCACAAAATTTTATAAATTGGTGCATACAAGTTGTGCAAGGTGAATGGTGAAATGTTACAAGGAACTTTTAATGGCTTTAGGCTTAATCCCTACTTTGACTGGCCTTAAAGAGGCAAAAAGTATAAGGCTAGTGGCCATGAATAAATTATAACTCAAAAATATTTATTGATTTTAGTATTTTATTTATATTAACATGATTTTTTTAGATTAATAATTGTAGATAAGTTTTCAAATGTGATGTAATCAAGTGGTAAATCACTAGGCTTTCATAGTGGAGGTCCCTTGTTGAAATGCTTAAGATTCATGTTACATGATACAATGTACAAATAATAAGTGTTAATATAGGGTAAACTATCACATCCAATTCTAGGTGTGGCATACCCCAATAGATGAGGTCAGGTGAAATTCATGAGTGAATTGTATGAAATAGATACCCCTCAATTGTGGCATCTACGCTGAAGGACACCTTGTAAGGGGAATTTACCAAATATAAAAAAAGTATAGATAATTCTATGAATTCATTCAAGAAAATTGAGTGATGGGTCCTTTAGAATCTTTATGCTAGATATCTAATTAGCTCTTGGGGTTTGTTCTGCACATCTATTTTATATACAAGTGATTTTTTCTCTAATTGAAAATTAAAAAGAGAGAACAAGTCAAAACAACAACAAAAGTGAATGATGTGTAAAAGGACTTTGTATGTATTTTTTATGGGAGAAGATGTAAGTCAATCTACTTGACAAGGCAAAAGTTGAAAATACATGCATAAAGGCATAAGGTGGAAGTTACACATGAGTACATGTGTGTGTATAAAATTAAAGGATTTTTTTTCATAAAGAAGTTGGACGCTGAAAAAAGGTATAATACATGTAAGGCATCAATGTGATAGAATGGGAAGATTCAAATTTAAACAATGAAATGGTGAGAAATTGTTAAAAATATGACCATTGTGATATAAATGGTGGATAGTTAAACAAGTGATTACAGGGAGGTGGAGAATTAAATGCACATAATAATTTATAGGAAGAGGAATAGTCTAAAAAATAAATTTTGTGTACCAATATATTTTGAGCAAATAAAGCGAAAAAGAGTTGGGAAAAAACTGTAAAAGAAGCTGCAAAAAATTAGGGCATCATGAGAGAAGTGTTTAAGCACCATGAGGAGTACAAAGGTAAAATACAAGTGAAAGGTGAACTTAGAGATTTAAATAAAGGGGAGTTAGTGAGGAAAAAATTGAAATGTATTGTTTTGTGAAAGGATAGGAAAAATGCAAAGATGGGGAAGCAAAACATTACAATGGAACAAGCATTGGAAAGTGAGAAAACTGTTAGTTCAAGATCAAAAAGTGCATCAATTAAGGAAGAGGAATAAAAAAAATAAATAAATCCAAAAGGAACCCAATGAAGTTACCTAAGAAGGCATGGGGAAATAAGCCTAGGGTACAATTTATGGTGACACCTATGGGATACCTTGATTCAATATAGAAGGGAGATAATATAGACATAAAATATGATGGTTATGTGATTGAGGATTTCAATCATAGTAAGAATGAAAATGATAAGGTATTCAAAGTAGAATTGGATGTGCCAAGGAGAGAAAAAAAATTAGTGAGGATAATTCTAAGGAGACTAGAGTATGACAACTACATGAACTATTGTATTTTCAGAAGCCAAATGAATTGACAAAATGGTTATTATCAAGAACTCATGAAAGAATAATAAAATTAATAGGAATAATTATCAATATTTTTCCCACACACATCAAATGAATAACATGGATAAAAAATGATGGGAAGGATATGAACATAACAATGAGGGAGTCGGATAAGATTGACGAGGTTGCTGAATTATTGAAGTTACAATGAGGAGGTTATACTATTAATTTGAAATATATCCATAACTTTTATACTCGGGTAGATGTGCATTTGATCAACACGAATGTAACCATGGTAACATGTTGTGGGTATGTATCCAAAGATATAGTATATGTTGTATACATGATATCAAAACAACATATAAAGTTTACTTTTACAAAGTTTATAGTTGAATAAGTGAATGTAGTGATGGATGAGGAACACATAAGGGGAGGAACATACTAATGGGGAATGCACTTTATTTAATGCTATTAGAAGAAGTAGGAATAATGGACAATTGTATATTTGAGATAATACCAGAGAAAAGGTCTCAGGCCATTAAGTGTAGTGTCCACTAGTATGAGAAAAAAAAGAATCTCAGCTATAAAGGTAAGATGAATGGATGCTATGAGAACGTGCATAACTCTTATGGAGGGGATAGTAGTATCTTCAAGAATAAATTAGAAGCCTATAATGGGTTTAAATTTTTTTTTGTAATGAATCATTAAAAATTGGTGAAGATTATATAATAATGGAAGAAGGAAATCCCTGGGATGATGCTTCCTTATACAACGTTGACACAATATTTGGAGATAGTGTTGGATCAGTGGGAAGGTATTTTGAGAGCACCTATGAATATTTGTATTTAAGGAAATTTCACAACTAAAGAATAATTTTGGAATTATACATCATGTTATAATAAGAAGTATAAACATATTTCCTTGTCATTATAGTTAGACACTTAGAAATTGACAAAACATTAAATGTAACATCGTATTTTTAGAAGGAAAAAATAACTACGACCTTGCAAACATAATTTTTTTTCTTTCCTACACAAATAATTATTTTTATCATAACTCCCCCTCACAAGATACCCAAATGTTCCTGAGCATAAATCCAAATATTGTGTAGATCACACAAAAAAAGATGATGACCACAACAATCACTATTATTCAGGTAATAGTTACAAAAGAGCATACATTTGAGCCCTATCTACTCATAATGACATGCATGACTGTGAATTTTCATTTTCAATGCATCATGGGTATTTTAATTTGTTTATTCTCACTTTGATATTGAACTTTCACCACTTTTGGTGTAGGTCCACATTGTCTTCCATTTAGCATTGTAGACAATGATGGTATATATTACTTGACTTCAATAAAATACTCAATGATGGATCTTAATTTTTAATGTAGTTTGGTAAAATTTTGATCATGGACGTTACATTCACCATTCATCTATTTGTAGATTAATTGAGAATTAGTTTCTACACATACCATACAATTTGTACATGTGAAGGTTGCACCTATACCATCAATAAGTGCTTTGTAATATTCAATGTTATTTTTTCTCTCATCTCTTAATTAATTTTTTGTAAATTGTATTTCATTGTTATGAGGACCATAAAAATATATGCATACTTGAATTCAACATTGCTTGGAAGGGAAGAAACCAAAATTTTCAATAGAGATATTTTGTCTTTACTAGTTCCTATAAATATACAATAGATCTTCCCATCAATTCACCTATTATGGAATTCATACTTGAAATAAACATAAAATAAAAAATGCATATCTAGGCATACTATAACATGAATGGAACACTCCCAAGTAACCTAAAGGTGACCTAAGTGACACAATCATGTTATATTGTTACTAAATGCCTAAGGAGACATAATATTCCATTATTAAAATACACAATCATGTTGTATTATTACTAAATGACCGAGGACACATATGAGACTGGAAACAATCAAGTCACTAATGATTGACTACTACTATTCGCTAGCTAGAATCGATAAACAAGTTTTCAGAAAAAAAACCAAATTTCACATTCACCAATGAACACATTTTTGATAGAATATTCACCTAAATTTCTAATAAAAAAATACATACATACATATATACATATATACATATATATATATATATATATATATATATATATATATATTTAAATTCACTAATATATACATGTGTTAGTAGTAAATTCTATGGTTTTCCTTCAAAATTGCCTACAATACATATGTTTCCTATTTTTAAATCTGAAAATATTTTCCTAAACTTAGATACATGTAAAAACATTTCCCATTTCCTATATATTTTCACTAATTTTACCTATGGAGACATACGAGATTAGTAGTCATCACCAACTCATGATTACTATTTGTCAGCTAATAATAACAAACTAACATTTAGTATTAACTAAAGAACACCAAAATTGACCCATACATATGTATTGTGTATGCAATATAAATAAGAGGAGAGAGGTGGAAGAGAGGGATCCAAAATAGGTAAAGGTAAGTTTTTATTTGTATTAACAAATAATTTTATTGTTAATACATAATATAGAACTTGGGGCATGTAGAGTAACCATTTAAAGTATGAACAAAATGATAACTAGATAGAGAATCAAACCCAAAACTGAAATGCCATCTAAACGAATTGAGGAAAACATGTTGAAATATGCCATCAAATATCTTGTCATGTTTTGAATCTAGTACTTAGTGTAGATCCATTAATCATAAATATTTAGGTATTTATGAAACACTCCTAAAACTCACAAAATTTTGTTGAGCCATAAATTATGGAATGGGGTACAATGATGTAGGGTTTGCCAAAGTTAGATACCAAGTAAAGCTCTTCTCCACATGATAACTAGATGGAGAATCAAACCTAAAATTGAAATTTCATTGAAATGAATTGAGGAAAACATTTTGAAATATTCCATCAAAGCTCTTGTCATGTTTTGAATCTGGTACTTAGTGTAGATTTATTGATAAAAAATATTCAAGTATTTGTGAAACCCTCTTCTAAAACTCACAATTTTTTTTTGAGCCATAAATTATGGAATGTGGTATAATGATGTAGGGTTTGCCAAGGTTTGATACCAAGTAGATCTCTTCTCCAAATTTTCCCTTGTTTGATGATCATCTCAAACTCTACCTATATTATCTTGTAATAATCTTATATATATTTGCATCATACCTAGGTTTGGATAAAAGAGGGGTAGGGGGAATTTAGGAAAAATGATACATAGGTTTAAATATACTTGAAAATATGTGTCAAATCCTATCATGTGTATGTGGTAATCACCCTTACTTGTTCTTAGCCTTGGGTCCCACCCCTTGGTACTTATCACTTCTTATAATATTTAAAACCCATAACCCTTGAATACACCCCATTATACTAGTCTTGATGTAAAGAGATTAAAAAATCCTTAGTATATAAGTAAATGGTATTATACTACTCCCTTAGTGAATTTTGTATGTTAGTCACCAACCTTATGCTAATGTAACTTGTATTTGATTTTTTCCCCTCAAGTGTTATAGCATATACAACTTGGATGTGTTGTCTAAGTATCGTGACTTGAAGTTGGAGGGGTTCATGGAAACAATCCCATTCTGAGTCAACCATTGTGTGACTTAACTCAGAGGTGCTAGTGAGATAGGCCTTCTGGTGGATGTGTGCCAGTTAGTGACCATAGATGTGAAGGCACTAAGCTATGCGAATGATGGAATATGACCACTAATTAATACAACTAGAATTCCTTGTCGATTGTTTGGATTTTTTTTCTAATATAGGAAAAGAATCAAATATAGTATATTATATCACCATCTAGGGCTTCTAGATATCTAAAGGTGAAAAGTAGTTACTAAAGGTGCATAGATGTGTAATATCATAAATGATCTAGTTTTAATTAAACATTTCAAAATACATGTAAAATATAGTCAACAATGTTTAATTATTTTTTTAATCATGTAAATAAGTAGGGGAATTGAAATGGAATTATTTTGTTATTTAATGATGTAAATATGTCTCATGATTTGAACCTAAAAACACAAATTTAAGACTATTGGAAAGGTCTCCTAAAAATATGGATCTATTTTGAGAAGTATGTCGAGACTGTTTATGTAGTTTTAGTCAAGGTTGTCACCCTATTCCATATGCATGCACTTCAAAACACATGTACTTGTAATGAGATAAATATACTTGACCTATAGTGTTAAGGAAATTAATTTTTTGGGGTGTGCATTAGACTAGTCTGAACTAACTATCCCTCTAACCCATTAGATTATAATAAATATGTTAATAAACAAATTTTGATACTATCATCATATCACACCTCAGAACTGATAAGCATAAACCTTGTATGTCACCTCATGTTCTCTAGTTTATAAATTAATTAATTAGGTTAATTATTATTTTATGCATATATTTAACCAAGTTTGAATCTTTATGGGTATTTTTTTAATGATATTTATGTAAATTCACTTATTCATAATACAATTTAGTGAACCCATGCTTTGTTATACCCCTTTCTAGGGTTAGATATTATTCCTTAGGTAAATATGTTTTTTTTTGTTTTTTTTGGGGTTTGTTCAATCACATTCTTTCGGATCTAAAATACCTAGCTCCTTTGTGTTTCATTCCAAACTATAGGTTAGTTTTTCCTAAATATTTTTTCAAACCCTAGGGAACTTACATGGTGTGCATATTTAATGTTTTATGTCCTCTCATGCCATCAAAATTGGTTAGATGTAAGGATGCAACTAGGATTAATCATGAACCTATTTATTTTATTGTAATTCCTTTAGTTAATTCTTGATCTTGCTAAAAAAAGTAACGAAATCCAGAAATGTAGCTAATGTTGCTCCAAATATTGTGTTTTATGCTGTAAATGATAAAAATAAGTATTTAAATTACTTTTTTATAGATGGTTATAAATTAATAATGCATTTGAATTAGATCATGATCAACATGCTTGCTTAGATCAACAAGATAGCTTTGAAAATTTTGCACATTTTAGGAAACATGTCACTGAAAATCCTAATGAGATAGTTGGATTGATGAATGTATTGAAATAAGTTACAAGCAAAACCTTAGATCAAGAGGCCCAAATTAGGGTTAGTATTCAATATTTATCATATAATATAGATAATATTTATGTTAGTAGTCGTATTGTCAATAAAATACATGTCTTATCTAATGGATTACAATTTATGCCTTGTCATGTGGTCATTTCTCAAATTTATTCTAAACCTATTGACGTTAAATTTCCTAATCCTAATGTTATTTATATTATTAATTATGTTTCTTCATCTTATTAGGTTATTATTATTTCTAAAAATGCTCCTATTCCTTCCCAAAATTCTATTCATTCTTATGTCTCTCAAAAACCTCAAACAACAAATGATTTTCCAATACTTCAACCACCTCTTTCTCATGATCTTCCTCCAATTGCTTCACATGTTTTTAATGCCTCTCTTTTTAAAAATTATTTTTTCCCAATCTATTATAAGCTATTTCCAAGGATCTTGAAGGATGTGCACTTGATTGGTTCTATGCTTTACCATTTGGATCCATAAATTCTTTTACAAGTTGATGACTTCTTAGCCCATTTTCAATCAACATTTTTATGAAGGTTACATTTTCACAATTGGCTAAAATCAAAGAAGTATAAAATGAGACTATTAGTGAGTATGTGTTTAGATTCAAGACAATGGTTACCAAGATAAATTATCAACTAAAAGATAGTGAACTTCAAAGTATCTTTACTCATTTCTTGATTTTAATTATTAAGGACAAAGTGGTCTTAAACACTTACCATTATTTCGATGAATTTTGTCACGTAGTTAGAGACTTTGTGTTCAATATTTTGGATGAAAATTGACTTAAACACGGGTCAAATTATCCAACTTCTAATGGTTATATATTTATAAACAAGAAAAATTTCAAGGCAAAAAGTAATGAAAATGTCTATCAACCTAATAGTTATGCCAAGAATGTGATTAATTCTATAGATAATCATTTACCACACTCATATTATCTCAAAAAAGGGATCATAGATGGTTAAGAGTGAGTCAAAAAATAAGTTGAAAATATTTCATGAATGTGTTTTATTGGAAAGTGGTTATACATCAAAATGCAATATATCTACTCATAAATATGTGCAACCAGATCTAACTGGATTTACCTTGATAAAATAGTAAAATTAGACATAATTACATAAAGTAATATTCTGAAATAATTGAAATGTGAAAGGATATATTTTTAGATAAAAATCACAATTATAAAAAATATAGAGATAGTTGAGAGAAACATGCACTTGGAAATTGGTCTAGACAACAAGACAAACAAAACCCAATTTTTTTACAAACAAAGAACTTTTCCTAAATGACAAAAATGTAACACTCCTTTATCAGTATTGCTAAAAATGTATCACTATGTATTGGACAATTATAAAGTTTTGTAAATAGGATTTGATGACCCTATTCCTATGCTCCTAGGCTTCAAAAATATTTCTCTTTTTTCCAGACTTCTACACAAATCTTTTTGATATCCTTATTTAAAACTCTATAAACTCATCACATAGTAATAAAAATGGGGGAGTCATTGAGGGGAATTTGTTATCCCCCCATTATTATTAGGCCCCTATTTTGTAATAAATTTTAAAGATAACTATTGATGCACTTCGACAAGAAATTTTAGAGCAAGCTGTAATCCCTGTATGAATTTATACTAGCATGAACAAGTGGCACAATGCAATATGAAGATTATAATATTAAATCAAATTATTCTCTAAACACTTGAAATTATAATTTTAAATAAATGCTAGACTCTTTATTTCAATTCAATTATCACTCTAGCCCTTTGCATTCAATTCTCTTGTCATTCATGTTGTGTATTATATACACTAATGCACCTATGAATTTATAGACTTATTAAATTCAAATTAGTACCTTATTGTCATGGAAGTGGAAACACAATAGGTAGTAAATTCTAAAAATAGGAACACAAGGAATGAGGGATCCAAAATAAAGGAAAAAGGGTCCATAAAAAAAGGTGTCATAAATGTAACACTATAGTATTGACAAACCAAAACTATAGTGGTACATACCTGAAAGACCATAACCGTACTACTACATTTTTAAAAAAATCCAAAAGCCATAGAAAAACATGGTGAGGAGAGAGAAAAATAAGAAGAAGAGAGAAAATAAGAGGAAGGGGAAATAAATAAGGAGTTAAAAGGACCTTAGAACATAGGGAAAATGCTGCTACAAGAGCTTACTATGAACTAATAATAGATAAACACACATGTATCCTAGATATGACACATAATCTGGTTGCACATATTTATGAGTAGATATATTGCATTTTGATGTATAACCACTTTCCAATAAAACACATTCATGAAATATTTTCAACTTATTTTTTGACTCACTCTTAACCATGTATGATCCCTTTTTTGAGATAATATGAGTGTGGTAAATGATTATCTATGGAATTAATCACATTCTTGGCATAACTATTAGGTTGATAGACATTTTCATTCCTTTTTGCCTTGAAATTTTTCTTGTTTATAAATATATAACCATTAGAATTTGGATAATTTGACCCATGTTTAAGTCAATTTTCATCCAAAATATTGAACACAAAGTCTCTAACTACGTGACAAAATTCATCGAAATAATGGTAAGTGTTTAAGACCACTTTGTCCTTAATAATTAAAATCAAGAAATGAGTAAAGATACTTTGAAGTTCACTATCTTTTAGTTGATAATTTATCTTGGTAACCATTGTCTTGAATCTAAACACATACTCACTAATAGTCTCATTTTATACTTCTTTGATTTTAGCCAATTGTGAAAATGTAACCTTCATAAAAATGTTGATTGAAAATGGGCTAAGAAGTCATCAACTTGTAAAAGAATTTATGGATCCAAATGGTAAAGCATAGAACCAATCAAGTGCACATCCTTCAAGATCCTTGGAAATAGCTTATAATAGATTGGGAAAAAATAATTTTTAAAAAGAGAGGCATTAAAAACATGTGAAGCAATTGGAGGAAGATCATGAGAAAGAGGTGGTTGAAGTATTGGAAAATCATTTGTTGTTTGAGGTTTTTGAGAGACATAAGAATGAATAGAATTTTGGGAAGGAATAGGAGCATTTTTAGAAATAATAATAACCTAATAAGATGAAGAAACATAATTAGTAATATTAACATTAGGATTAGGAAATTTAATGTCAATAGGTTTAGAATAAATTTGAGAAATGACCACATGACAAGGCATAAATTGTAATCCATTAGATAAGACATGTATTTTATTGACAATACGACTACTAACATAAATATTATCTATATTATATGATACATATTGAATATTAACCCTACTTTGGGCCTCTTGATCTAAGGTTTTGCTTACACTAAGCACATAATGAGCATGCCACAATCTGGGTAAACAAGACAAAAAATCCACACATATATCAATGAAGAAAGAACTTAATTAGGGCACACAGAGGAAGTACACACAAGTATGTGACACAAAGTATAAAATAGAAGCAATGAACATACATCAATCATTGGGAGAACAAAAGAATCATGCCAAAAAATAAACATATGAAGAAAACACATCAAGTAAGGGCCACACAAGAGAGGAACATTAAACAATAGGAATATGAATCAAACACATCAGGTAGAGAGCACACAAGAGAGGCATTTCAGAAAGTAAGTTTGTCAAACACACTAGAATCAAAACAACATAAAGGAAATAAAGCACCCATATAATAAAACACAAATAAATAATGAAGTCAAAGATAGTACAACAAAAATATAATAATACATAGAATCACTAAACACACAAAGACACACACTAGGCATGATAAATTTGAATATATAAGATCATATGAAAGCTCAATATTATAAAGGTCACCTCAAAAGATATAATTTGAAGCATTGTTAGGAGGTGGGAGACAAAAATACCTTAAAAAAAGCATGAAAGGTGATTATATCCAATTGTGAATCTATAATTATGTGTATATACTTATATATATAGCATATATCTCAATAATAACATTAGTAGCATGTGCATGAACAAGATAACATTTATCAAAAGGTAGTTAATCATAGCATGACAAGATTTGTACCCAAGTAACACTCAAATACAAAGGCAATATTTTTAGAAGACATGAATCAATTAAATAAATCATCCAATAATAAAAAAGAAGACAATCTGAAAAATAAATAACAAGTAATAAAGGGTGTAAGGGCCAGGGCCGGGGAATCCATACTAACTTATAACTTCCCTTAGATATGTGCACACTATGGGGCATGTGTACTCACTATATAATTTTTTGTCATTAGTGGGATGAAACACAACAATTAAAGTCTAGGTATGTAAGAAAATAAAATTGCTTTAAGAATGAAAGATTTGTACATGAAGAAGGAAAAATAAGTAGCCAAATAAAAATGGGGAAATTTGAAGCATGTAAACCATGAGAGGAACTGGAGAAAGAAGCCAAAATGAAATATAACCAAAATAAGAAGATAGAGAAGGAACAAGGTAAAATCAAAAGTAAAAAAAACAATAGATGAAGAATAATAAAAAAATTGGAGACAAAGGAAGACCCAAGTGGGTATAAAATAGGAGAATAATGCTAAATAATAACAAGGATTCCCAAAATCCACATATGAAACAAAAGAAGGAAATCCAATGTAAGCAAGCAAAGGAAAATCAAGAGAAAGGAAACTAAGTACATAAAATAGAGGTAACTCAAGTGCAAATGTATGGGTTTAGTAAACATGGCTAAGTAATAATATCAGGTGAATCATCATCATAATGTATATAAGTAGAAACATCCATATCATCAAGAATAAGATCATGATGTTAGTATAAGAAATAAAATACATTGTCACCACCATGATTATAACTACCATCAATATGACCAATATAAATAGTGCATGCATTTATATTATCCTTTTTACCTCCTTTTAAAGTACCACCCTCTCTTATCTAAATATTAGCTTGAATATTTTGGATGTCATCTCTATATTCCCCATGACAGATAGGAGTAAAGCATAACTTGGACAAATGTTTGTCTATAGTATCATTACACATATCATTATCCTGATTTGTCCTACTTATTTTTACAACATCATATGTCTGCATTCCTTCCATGGGGGAATACTGTTTAGGAGCTATGATATTTGGCTATGGTATATCAAGGCACGGAATAATAATTTATACAGGTTTTGTAGTATTACAAATAAAAAAATGACTTCATTCACATTACAACTATAAATTTAACCCTATTGGATAAATTTTAAACATTGATGTAATATAGAGGGGATTGACTTTAGAACATGGATCCATGGTCTACCAAGTAAAATATTATAGCTTACATAATTAGATAATGCTTTACATGGTATAATTAAAGTTTTATATTCAACAATTATGTCCAATGCAATAGCTCTTAGGCTCTTCTTGGCTAGTTTTCAAATAATTTTATGACCATTTATGAATATGTAAGTGTTATTTCTTGTACACATTCAACATGCTGTGATAAAAATAACCTAGTAGGTGGAAGCATAGATACTTGAAATTTAGGCTCACTCTTCCAAGGTCTTATGATTGAATACTTCTTTAGTAACTCAAATAAAGCCTTTGTTGAACTTGTACTAGAGGATCATAAGTAATGCCTTAAATAGTAATCAATTATATTTTATGGAAAATTTTTAAGCATCAATGTAATGTTGGTGAAATTTATTTCATTTGATTAATCCATGGCTTCCAAACAAAAAATAATGTCCCATTATTTGATAATACAAGCTAAGATGGTATTAGGACCCACTGCAATTGTTAATGTAATGCATCCAAGTGGATTATTAATAATCCCATCATATTTTAATAATTATGGTACTATCGGTTATATCTTTTTGATAATTTCTAAGATTAGGTAAAAAATTCATCATGCACACACTTGAATAATTATCAATCACAATTCCATTTGTTTCCCTTAAATGTGTATATATGAAATTTTAAATGAAGAGTGGTCTATTATTATAGTTTTCATTTGGAAATTCATGATCATAAATTATAATTGGAGGAGGCTCTTAATGCATTGTATCAACCACACCTACGACTCCATCAAGTGATGAGCTTTATGAACTTGTGATGATTGTCACTGATCTACCATATGAAAATTTACTTGGTCTTTAGATTGAATGTTGTGATTTGGAAGAGGATTTATAAATATTTTAAAATAATGATTTAATTAAGCCACTTATTCATTAAAAGTACTATTGAGACCCTCTACCTCAATTTTATTACTTTCAATGAGGTCTTGGATCTTATCTTTCAAAGTCATGCATACGTTTGAAGAATTTAAAATTACTCTGTGATAATCACAATATACACTAACATCATAATTCTTATGAATATGCCTAGGTGGATCCAAATCTCTAATAAGAGGTAACATAATCATATTACAATCAAGTAATTTTTTAAGACTCTCATTTAATCTTGTTATTTTTTTTTCATTCTCTTTGTTCCAATAAAACTATCGCATTAGGTGGTTGGTTCACCACATTCACTATATTATTGTCTTCATTCTTAGATTAGGGAAAAATATGAACCCCATTGGCTAAATTAAATATATTTAAATCATCCCAACTATTCATATCTAAATATAATAGCTGTATTCAAACTTAAAAAATATGATTTCGATTCAAGTTTTCACATATAATACGACTAGGTGCCTCCAATAAAAATACAATAAAAACAAATGTAATCTAAACAAGAGGTAAAAACCACTTTACATAAGTTTCAATCCAATTGTAGAATTATAGATAGGTGAAGGTGAGCATCAAGAGAGTAAGAACCATGTGAAATCAGTGTTAACACCATCAACATGCAATCAATCAAACTATGAAGGGCCAAATGAAGTATCATCACCTATCAACATATTCTTTATTATGACTTGCTCTAAAGTCCTTAGTGTTAACATAGGTTGATAATAAACATTCTATAGGGACATGTTTTTTGGTGTAAAAGACACCCCCTTATAAATAATGTTATTAACTTTATTAATGAATAAGTTAGTAAATATATTAGTTGGTTTTATGGGTAATATTACCATATGAAAATAAGTTTCTAAGAAGTTATAAAGTAGTTTATTTACTGATCTAAGGTAAATAAATAAATACAAATTTCATTGAGTGTTGGGGGTTAACTGAGTAAAGGCATCCTCTTTTATTTATTTATACTGAGTATTAATAAAATACTTGTTACCCACCAGAGTGGGAACAAGATTCAACCTAGTAAATAAAAGAATGCTCATGTAAGAGAAGAAGACTCAGGTGAAAAAAAAAATATATTCCATAAGATTTTGTTTAAGAGAATATTATTGATGATGTTAAAAAGTTCCTAAAATTTAAAATTTATTTTTTGATAAGTATTGCTTAACAATCTTGAATTATGTTGATTAGAAACATTTGATGGAAGCATCAATTATATTTTAATGAATTATGGGATGTTGTGAAAGATGAAATTTTCTTATTACGTACTGCTTAAAATAATTTGGATGCATTCAATTTAAGATATTCCAAAGTCTTAGCTTTAATCAAAATTTTTTTACTAGGGATATTTATATTCACATTGAGAACTTTCCTCATAGTTACATTGCTTGGAAAACTTTATCTAATTTGTGTGAAAAAATATCCAAACATAATAAAATAGATATCCATATTTAGTTGTTTATGCTATATTTTGGTGGTGATGGGGATATGAGAGAATACATATCAAAACTAAAAAATATTACATAATAATATACTAGGTTGGGTTTGGGGAAACTTGATGATGACCTGATGGTCACTGCTATGTTAAAAGGACTTCATAGTTCTTCTAGAAACTTTGTTGAGATGATTCATGTTTCTGATAAGATAAATTGGACTAATTTTGTCAAACTTTCTAAATCACTTATTCAACATGACATATTCCTACCTTAGAAAACTAAAAAAATTAGAGGAGGCTCATGCCACAAAACCAAAATAGTTAGCATAGTTATAGATGGGTTAGAGGTTATAGGGGAGGAAGATTTAAAGATAGAAGAAGAGGGAATTATCAAAACCAAAATAGTTATACCTATTAAAAATACAATAGATATCCTCATCATAATGAAAAAAGTGATATAATATGAGGTCAAGATCAAGCCAGAGGTAGAGGTAAAGGAAGATCACATATCAGGTGTGGAAAATTCAGTCATACTGTAACCCAATGTAGAATTACCTATGAGAAAATTTATAAATTAGAGAAAATACAAAAAAATGATTCTGCTAAGTATGTAGAACATAACTATGATGAGTTTGGAAATATTGCACATGAATCAACATTTACAATATTAGGGGAATATACCAACATAAATTACATGGATTTTGAGGCTAGGGATGAATTTATAGATGTTTGACACCTAAATATATGTGCAAACAAACATATGACATACAAAAGAGAGTTATTTTGGAATTACAAAGAAGCTTATCTATCTCATATCACCTTAATAGATAAATATTTACATATTCCACTAGGAATTGGATCTATTAGGATTCTAATTCCTAATGGTTGTATTAAGTATCTGTAAGATGTCTCATATATTTCTAATTTGAAAAATCATCTCCTGTCTCTAGTTATAAATTAGAAGAAAGGTTTATAAAATTATGCTAGAAAATGGGCTTATTTACATTAACTCAATCAAATAAATTTATAAAACCATATAGACCATATATTAAGATGAAAATTTTGTTTGATTGCATTATAAAATGTTTCCTCCCACACAAGAAATAACAAAAATAGTTGAAACATGAATAATGTCTATGAAATATTTGTGGCATTGGCAGTATGGACATTTAAATTATGGTGTATGGTTTTCCTAATTTTAGGAGAGACAATATTATTTGTGAGTCATGTGTCTTAGGAAAAAAAATAGGGAAATAATTTCCTAAGGAATCTTCTTGGTGAGCCAACATGTATCTATAGTTGGTTCATAATGATGTATGTGATATGAAAAAATCATCCATTAGAGGGTGAAAATATTGTGTTTTTTATTGATGTTTTTTTAAGGATGACATAGGTGTATTTTATGGAGGTTAAATTAGAGGTGTTTACTAAGTTTATTAAATGGTTAAACTTAGTTAAAAAAGAAATAAGTTTTAAAATGGCTACACTTTGGTCAGATAATGTTGGTGAGTACACCATAATTGAGTTTTTAGATTATTGTTGGGAACATGAAATTGAATGATAATACACTAATGATTATACTCCATAATAAAATAGAGTTTCTAAGATAACAAATATAAATTTACAAAACACAAATTGAACCATGTTGTACTACAAACAACTAGATGATAAAATTTGGGCCAAAACTATTGGTACTACAATGTATTTGAGGAAGAGGTCCCCTATATTTGCTCTTTTTTTAAAAACTCTATATGAGGCATGGAATGGTTTTAATACTAAGGTAAAACACTTTCCAAATTTTGGATGTACTTGAAATGTGTTAGTTCCTATTGAACCTAGAGCTAGGTTGGAATGTAATATCAAAAAATGTAATTTCCTTGGGTATTATGATAATAAAAAGGGCATCATTTACTTTAAGATGATATAGGAAAATTCATAATAAGTAGAGATGTGATTTTTGATGAGTTTGGAAATATGAACATTGTAAAAATTGGTTCATAATTTGATAGGTTGGAGAGAAAGATATAGACGTGGCAACATGATAATGGATTGAGAAATGAACCCAAATTTCATAGATTATGGTTTGAGGTTGATTTGAATCAACCAAGTGTTCCTACAGTATATTAAGTTCCACAAGTAGCCACAATAATTATTCAAATTATTTAGGATGTGATAGTTTATAAAATTGATAAAATTCTCTACGTTCCCATGCTACTTGTTCTTTTACACAAACAAGAAATCACAGTGGTGATTCACATATAGAGACTTTAGATGCTCTTGATCTTGATAATTTACAAAAATATCCTAAGTGGGCTTGTATTAATTTTTATGATGTGAAAGTATATGAAGTTAGTAAAATAGGTAAATTATGAAGTGATTGCTACTTTTTTGTAAAACCACCTACTTTTGAGGAAGCATCTACTGAAACTTTTGGGAAGAATGTTATGCAGGTCAAATATGTGAAAGTAGGTTTACCAAGTTAAGTATAAATATAATGGTTTTATTGAAAAACATAAGGCACAACTTGTTGTAAATGGGTATGCACAACAAGAAGGTATATATTATTATGAAACATTTGAGCCTACTACTAAGTGGCATAATAGTTGCATGGTTCTTGCATTAACAACACAAAATGGGTGGAAAGTACATCAAATGGATGTCAAAAGTGCCTTTTTGAATGCTGACCTTTATGAAGAAGTCTAAGTGACACAACCATAATATTTTTTAGTTAGTGGTTCTGAAGATAAAGTATGTCGATTGGTAAAGGAACTATATGGGCTCAAATAGGGATCAAGGGCTTGGTATGAAAAAATGGATTCTTAATTAAAAAAATGGTTTTGTGGATAATGAATCAGGTGATACACTGTATATTCAAGTGCATAACAAAACATTGTTAATTTTTATCCTCTATGTTGATGATTTTTTTTATCATATGAAATGATGACAAACATAATAGGGCCATTAAGAAGGAACTAAAAGAAGGGTTTGAGATGACAAATCTTGGTCTTCTTCATTATTATTTAGGTATAGAGGTAACTCATAAAGATAAAAGTATTTTTTTCGAACAAACTAAGTACATTTTAAAGTTATTACAAATGTTTGGAATGAATGAGTGAAAAAGTACACTTAAACATATGGAAAGTCACTTGAATTTGTTTAAAGATGATGAAGATCAGTTTTATGATAGCACAAAATACAAACAATTAGAGGGTGGATTGGTATACTTGATGACAACTAAGCCATATATTCATTTTTTGGTAGTATTATATCAATGTTTATGCATGATCGTAGAGAAATTCATTGGCACAAAGCTAAATGATGACTTCGATACCTACAAGAAACAAAGACATATGGCCTTGAGTACCACCAAAATAAGATATTCAAACTCATTGGATAATGTGATAAAAATTATGGCAGTTATGTGGATGAAAATGTATCCATAACATGATATAATTTACATATGGGTTCAACTATTATTACATGGTATTATAAAAATAAATATAAAATCAAAAATTCATTAACAAAATCAAAGTACATTATAGCATGGGATGCCTCTAAGGAGATAACATATCTACAACCCATTCTTGAAGATCTTCATATACCTTATATTACTCCTACACACTTATGTATGGATACTCAAAGTGAAATAAAGATGTCAAAGAATCCAATGTTCCATGAAAAGACTAAGGACATTGATATTAAGTATCATTATTTTCTGAATGATAGTATCGAAGAAAACCATGGAGCCAATATTTTTCTTGACTATAGATTGAACAACTAATATTTTCGCAAAAACTATGATACAAAAAAGTTTGAAAATTCAAAAAACTACTCAGAATGTGTCAAAAGAGATTATTTTGGATCACACAAGGGTTTTTTTAGGACTTGCTCCAATTTTATTAGTGCTATCATAGGTTGATAATAAACATTGTAAAAGGGCAAGCTTCTCTGTGTAAAATACTCCCCCTTTTAAATAATGTTATTAACTTTATTAGTGAATAAATTAGTAAATATGTTAGTTGGTTTTATGAGTAATATTACCATATGAAAATAAGTTGTTGAAAAGTTATAAAGTAGTTGATTTACCAGTCCAAGGTAAATCAATAAATAGATCTTTCATTGAGTATTGGGGATTAATGGAGTAAAGACATCGTCTTATTCTTTCTTACTGAGTATTAATAGAATTCTTGCTACCCATCATAGAAGGAATAAGATTTAACCCATTAAATATGATCAACTAATGATAACCATGAATAAATAATTAGAATAATGAATAAGAACATAATGATGTAGTCATGCTTATGCTTGGCCAAATACTTAGTTTAAAAATTAAGCCAAAAAACACTTGAAACTTTGCTCAATAATACTTGAGCTATGGGATAGTACTTCCATACAATATTTTTAATTCTAATATATTCATTTGATACATCCATCTCAATACTTCCTTCAACCATTCATTTATGACAAATATTGATTCTAAATATTTTAAAAATTCTAATCCATGGTTTAATAACCCATGGGAATTTACAATAACACGTTTATCCACCACATCTCATTGAGATGTTATAATTTAAAAAGAAGAGAAACCCAAGCTCATCAACCTAAAATACCTACATATCTACAACTACAAAATTAAGGTCATATAGTTATCCTAACTAATTATAGTATGTCCCCATTAAATGATCAACAAGTTATTAAATATCATGGTAAGATGGGTATAATATCAAATGAATTATCTTAGACCAGTTTTGATTTCAAAACATATAATTCCAAGATTGTAACAATAAGTTTTGATGAGAATTCCTATAGGTGAAAGAAACCACTCCAACCATCTTATATTTAATGAGTGTTTTCAAGATCTTACAGTCATAAACATGTCACACTTCATGGAAATCAGTTTTAAGTAAGCATATACCTTCTAAGGTTTAATAAATTCTCATTAAAACAAAGATCACATAAGCCTTAGCGATTATAACAAGGTTAGTGGGTGTAGAATGAGTCAATAGGAGCAAAGATCCCATTGGATCTACCAACACCTACAAGCCCCACCTAAATACTTAGGCAGCCATATAAAAAACCCATCTACCAACATCACCCATCCTCATAAATCTCTTTTAGATGTGGTTTGAAAAGTAAATAAGTCACAAACTAAACATGGATTCGAGCATAGTTCCATGTAAAGCCTCATATCATTTATACTTCATATTTAACAAGATCATCTAAAATAGAAAATGATGTAGGAATGTTGGGGAAGGAAATGAGACATAATCCCATTTTATTCACTAACATACCCATCTTATATCATACTAAGCACACTTAAACAACAATTTAACTATACACATGTCAATAGTTTTTTTTCTCATGGCTAGTATCAATCAAGGTATTAAACAAATTTACTACAATCATGAAAAGGGGTTGATATTTAAATATCATCAGTAATTAAATAATTTTTAAATGGTAAAGGCTTGTGGTATTTGGAAAGGTAGTGGGAGAAAACTCCCACTAGATTTCCTACCACTTATCAAGACACTTACATTAACCCAATCGAACACATCCATGTATGCAATAAATATCCTATAAAAGTGGGTAACACATGACCCAATCTCATTACTTAAGGTAAATTTATATTAAAATTAGAAATAACATAGGCATTAGAGATGATATTTATGTTTTATTCATATAATAACATATCCATTATAATCCCATGATATATTCCCCCAAGTTCTACAACTAAAAATAACTCAGACATAATCAACAATCCATATCTCCTAAAAACACACAATTAATCATTTTAAAACCAAGCTTGCTGGGACGCACACACACACACAACACACACACACACACACACACACACACACACACACACACACACACACACGCACACACACACACACGCACACACACACACACGCACACACGCGCACACACACACACACACACACACACACACACACACGCACACACGCACGCACACACGCACACACGCACACACACACACACATGCGCGCGCACACACACACACACACATGTGCGTGCGCACGCACACACACATATGCGCACACACACACACACACACACACACACACACACACACACACACACACACACACACACACACACACACACACACACACACACACACACACACACACACACACACACATGCACACACATGCACACTCACACACACACCTAATCCTTAATGCACAAAAATATGTCATCTCATATTTTATGGTCCATTTTTAGAATAATATAAAATAAGGTAGTTTTAACTGTCACATAAAGGCTAAAAAGTTGGTCAACATAATGAACTACAAGGCTAATGAAAAAAAAATTCTCAACCAACAACCATGACTTATAAAAATATATATATATATATATATATATATATATATATATATATATATATATATATAGATATTTCCAAATAAAAAAAGGCCTTCAAGATAACTTATCAACAAAACCATCTTTGTGGCTAATCAAACTGATAGTTCACAACCATTTGCATTCATCATGAGGAATAAATTTGGCTTCATGAAAATAGGCTTATTTAAATTTATGCTCATTTTTCATCTGAAATATTATTCTACACAAGTTTATTATCTCTAAATGATAACGAACCATGATCATAAGATAATGTATCATAATCATTAGCTTAGTTTAACATTCATGTATAAATCAAAGCATAAAAAAGGTTGAGATAATTATATATAGTCCACATGGATAAATGTATAGGGTGAAAATGGTCATCATCTAACCAATGATTTTTTAGGACGTATATTGCTAATAATCCCTATTGAAAATTAAAGTGAGTGTACATGTTATGCCCAACAAGTCTAAATATTAAACCCTAATACACATAAAATATATACTACAGACCATGTAAGATTAAAATTAACATCTATAGAAGTATGATATAAAATATTTTTTCTTAATACACCCGCCATGAGTTTTTATCAAACCTCATAAATTATTAAGAATAAAATAATTCACCTCTTTAAAAAATAAGGAGAGAGAGTAAAGAGAGAAGGTAAATATCATGCTTGAATAAAAATGAAGATTTAAAATGGACCACCTAAACACACACAACTTACCCTTAAGGATTATTGAACTATCAAATCTTAGTAATCTAATCACATGGTTCCACCAACCTGATTCCCAAGCCAAAGCTCAATGGGTGGATAAATAACCACACAAAACCTTCAACCAAGTTAATAATAATTTCACTAGAAGTCATGGCAAAATAAATAATAATGCAAGCCACACAAAAACCAAGCTCTTCATTATTATTCATGACTGCCTACTATCACACACCCAATTAGGTGGCCCCATAACTACCACATCCAAGTTAATTAACATGTATATGGCCAAAAGGCTACCACCCACAATTTCAAGACCCAATCTATTTCAGGGTTTAGCTTATAAAATATGTAGTGGGGTACGATGCTCCAAAATTTCTCTTAAGCCATAATGTCTAAAATATTTTTTTTGTTCAAAGTAATAAAAGAAGAAAATGTAATAATTGAAAAACTTCCTCCCTAGTGCTTGTTAGCCAAAATTTGGCTACCTTGAATTAGAATCATTTGAAACTTTGACTTAGTCTTAGCTTTGTTGATAGCCATTATGAAGGCTTTGTATTGGTAATTAATGACCTAGGTTGATAAGTAATGTTGCTTCTTTGTTAGCTTATAGGTTCATTTAAGTTGGTTTAGTTGGCATCTAGTTCAAGTCATGTTGTCTTGTCATCAAGTGGTCATTATTTATGGTCATCATTTTGTGTTTAACATTGTTTTAAGGTAAGTCTAAAAAATTTAAGGTAAATTAAAAACCAAGTTAATGTGGAGGCATGCCCAAGAAGACAAGGTAGTGATGCTTACTGGAGCAACCATGGCCTAAAGCTGTTCAAAATGGTAAAAGAAACAAAACTAGTAAGTGGATCACATTGTTTATAAGGATATTTGGATAATTTAAGGTAGTTTTGATAAGAATAAGGTATCTTGTTAATTTAGTCTAATTATGCTTTTCAATGATAAAGAGGACATTTATTAGTAAAAGCAAATGTAAAGATTTTGTCTTTGGAAAATGGGGATATTTAAAGTCATCTAACACCTCGGTGATGACATTATGCTTGTACATGATTGTATACCTCCTTCAAAGGTCATAATAACTGACTTTCAATGTTGGAGTTCATTTGTAATTGACATTTATTATTTTAAAATGCATAAAGTAAGAGTTTTTAATATAATTATAAGTAAAAAAGGTTGTGTGGATTTTTTTTAATCTTCTTCCATGTTTGTATAGGTCATATGAAGATGAAGAGTCACCGAGTTCAACATCTCCAATAGTTTTAAGAGGTAGAATAATCAAAATCTTGAGAAAATCATACTTTTAGTGGTTTTGTGGAGAGGGTTAATGGGTGAAAAGGTGAAAACCCTTAAAAATGTCTCCATGGTCTTATTAGGCCCAAATCTATGCAAAAAGTGGAGGTGTAGAGCCAAACAATGCAAAAACTCATCCCATTTCTCCATTGGCCTTCTTGGCAACTCAAGACAAGCCACATGTTTTCATTTGGTAATTTTGAGAGAGAGGGTGTTGGAGTCAAATATATTATCCATATGATGGGAAAATAACTACCTTACACTTTGTGGCATTGGTTTCTTAGTTAATCTCCTTAACTTTATGAACAATTATTAAGAAGATAAGGGGTTGAAAAAGAAGCTTCAATCCCCATCAAGGTTAATTTTTATCAAGTGTGAAGTCTTGAGGTTAGATGAATGGATGAAAATGATTGGGGATGGTATATTTAGAACTATTATAACCATGAAATATCATATCATTTCATTTTTATTCATGATCATGTTTGGTACAGAGTCAAATAATCTTGTTTTAGTAGTTTGAGCATGGTAGTTTTGTATGCAAAGAGTTTGAAGTTGTCTTGTTGCATGAAATGAGTGAATTTAATTTTAAAAAATGAATTCAATATATTAAATGTATCTCATACTCATTTAATACATCAATGGGTGACAAAATTTAAGATAGGCAAGTCATTTTCCATGCATAGGGTGGACTGTTAAAGCTAATTACCTTGGTGAAGTTCCCTGATCAAATGTAGTATGTGGTCATTATTCAAGCCTTTTAAGGAGAATAATTTTTTTAAATATTATTTGAGATTATTTTTAGGAATTATTATCATGTCTGGTCCTTACATTCAGAGTTCATAGTGTCCTTCCTCAAACCAAGATCCAAGGAGGACTGTGAGCCTACAGGGCTACAGACTTGTAAGTCACCATTAGCATCAAGTGTTTTTATTGATGAATTTAAGGGTTTATTTTCATGATATTATTAATAATTCATAGGATTTTTCAAAACAACCAAAACCCATAACAACTCAAACTTCAGTTCACTATTGGCTGCATGGACTATAGGCCCAAGTGGATTGTGTTGGTTAGATAGGACTGTGGGAGTCAAAAAGAAGACTATGAAGCCTCCATATGAAAATTAAAGGTTATTTGAGCACATTAAGAGAATAATGAGTAATTAAATACAAATTTAATTTTACTCCAAATTCTTGCAATGAGTCAACTAAGCTCAAGATAGAACAAAACACAATAAAAAAGGTTTTTAGGCCCAAAAGATAACTTATAGGCCTAACTAAGCTCAAGATAGAACAAAACACAATAAAAAAGGTTTTTAGGCCCAAAAGATAACTTATAGGCCTGTCAATAGGCAAAAGACAAAAGTTTGTTTATGTTGGTTGTTTGAGAGTATGAAGAGATAAATATATGAAAAAAATTTATATTAACCTATTTAAAATTATATAGGTCAATTTTATAAAATTGATTAGTCTAATGTTTTTTTGGTAGCTTACAATCAAGATACGTCTAATGGCTATTTATAACCTGCTTGTAGGCAATGCAATCAAAATGAAAGTTGTGTGGGGTGTGAATGGGTTTGTATAAGGTTAAAAAATAAATAAAATAACTCTCCAATACTTTCTAAGGACCACTAAGTTCCAAGATAATAAATGAAGGAGATAAACCCTAATTGTGCAACCAAGATGTCTAAATAGATACCTACAAGTTTGTGTTCAAGCTGTGAGGATAATATGTAGTCTTGAGTTGAGTATGAGTCTTGGGAATAGTGATAAATTTTTGGGGATATGGTTATCAGGTTGTTAATTCACCAAATTAAGAAGGGAAACAATCAAGATAGATGTTTTTGAGCTTTAGTAGGGTTTAGGCTTTGACATAAGCCTACAAGCCTGTCATAGGCTTAAATGAGAAAAGACACATTCATAAGGTGAATTTGAGATTAAAGAAGGATATAAAGAGGTTAGTATAAATATTAAATTACTTAAAATATTTTCCAAAGAACACCAAGTGGAAAGATGCCTATAATGAGGATGCAGCTCTAGCATGACAGTCTACAGGCCTAATTCAAGACCCCAAACCTGCCTACCCAAAATAATAAACAAAAATGTAGGTTTTTATTGATATTTAAGTAAATAAAGAGTTAAATAAATAAATTAAAATAGTTTAAATGTTTTTAAACATTTCATTATGATCATAAGAACTCAAAAGGAGGCATTCTTGAGCCTAGATATTCAAGAACCTAAAACTGACACCTATAGGTCTGTGCTAAGTTTGAAGAGAACATGCATATGTTTGGAATTGATATGGAGTATATATGGATGTGAGATATGTGTGGGATCCTATTATAATAATCTATATGTGTTGTAACCTATGGAAAAGATAGATACCCTCAATGAAAGACTATTAGGGCTAGAATCTTAAACTGGTTCTCAAACCCTCAAGAAGGCTCAGATCTAACTTTAAGACATTTGAGAGGGAAAGTGACTTTAATAAGTGTTGGATAA
This sequence comes from Torreya grandis, assembly GCA_037957365.1. Lineage (NCBI taxonomy): Eukaryota > Viridiplantae > Streptophyta > Pinopsida > Cupressales > Taxaceae > Torreya > Torreya grandis. The sequence goes on along the minus strand of JARHVA010001687.1, from coordinate 1,970,598 downwards.
TGTATTTGAGGGTATATAATACCTATTAAAATAATTTAAAAGCAAAAAAATGAGCATTTTAATGATAATCTAGGGTCAAAACACTCTCTCAAGCTTCTTAATAGGCCGAAACAGGTGGAAAAGGTCACTTTCCTCATGTGTGAAGTATGACCAAAATATTTATGGGAACCTAAGATTATTGGGGAAGGATTAAGAGTTTATATAATATTTATTATTTTCATTGTTTCTTGGTTTAATCATTTAAACTTTATGAACCATCTTTAAGACCCTAAATGCCCTTAAACCCTGCCTAAACCCTCCAAATAGACCCAATGGAAGAGATGGACATCTTAAGTGATCCAAGTGGATTGAAATGACTTGAAAAATTATTGGATGATACTTATACACTTATAATAACCTAAAAAATTTCACTTTTATTTCATGTGTGAATGACTGTTGTACAAAATTTGGCCTAAAAGGTGACTATTGAGGCTTAAAAAAATAATTTTAAAGATTTTCATGGAGGATAACCGAGTGCAGACCTAGTGAGGCATATTGAGATCATATATGATCAAAATAGAGAATATGAGTATGAAACTAAGGCCTAATTAATAAATATTGTAGTGATTACAACACTTTTTGGATGTCTTAAGACACATGAGGGTAAGCAACAGGTAATGAAGAGTCCTTATTAGACCTAATGTAACTATGCGTCAATCTTGAAGATGTTTTTGAGATTGAACAGAAATAGAAGGAATCCTATAGGGTTTATAAAAGGTATTAAATCTATGATATTAATATTAAAATAAATAACTAGGCCTATGATGGTAAGATGGTCTTGTTTTGTGATCCTCATTTCAACTAAGCAAGCTTCTCAATCAGTTTGCAAGTCCTTATTAGTTTGAATAAGCTTGAAAATTGATTCTCAACTCCAAAAAATTGATAAGAATCATTGAGAGGCTGCCTAGGATGGCATGGAGGTTGCTTCATGAAGTCAAGATGCCATGTGTCAAGTTTCTAAATTGTAACTGCTCCTTCAAAAAGTGCTTGTAACTCTTCAAACAAGACCCCCTATGCCACTTAGTGAGGTTCTTCATCAAGTTGAGCCAAAACATGCCAAAGAGATAGATGAAACTTATATTAGACTTTCTTCCATTTGGCATTGTAACAAAATTAAGGTGGATGACACTTTTCTATGCATCTCCTATGCTTCTCTTTCTCTTTCCTTCTCACATTCTCCTATATATGCTATCTTGAATGGCTTGTTGTGGATCCTTTAGATGAGTATGGAAAATCCTTTCTCAATTAAACTCTTTTACTATCCTTTAAATGATGAATAAAGTTGATTCTTACTTTCCTGCATGCTTACAACTAGTGTACTTGTGTGATTATTGATGAATGCTAATAGTAGTGATTTTATTCTCCCTCATTTGTCCTCTCTTACCTATTTTTAAATAAATTGACTTATTATAGGTCACATGGTGAGTTTGAGGTAGATTTATATGGTTTGAAATTGGATTTCAGTCATTAGTGTCTTTGTTGAGTAGTGTGATCAAATTCAAGCCTAATTCATGTTTTAGTGCATGATAGTCAAGTGGAGGGTATTAATTTAGTGCATCACCTCCCTAGATTATGCTATTTTTAGTTATCTCTAACTATTTCCTTGTAAGAAATATATCTAGTAGTAGTTGAAGGTGATAGCATCAAGGGAGATATACCTATCTATAGATTCACCTCACTAATTAGGCTACCCATAGCATAGAGGTGTCTTCATGCTATCACTTAAGTGAGGAGGCTTGAACAACTTCCTCAAGGGTGTAACTTTTATTAATAATAGTTTTGGCATGACTAATGGGACTAGGATTACATCCTATTAAAGAGTTCTTGATGTGGCTCTTAAACACATCAACCTTTGGAGGCATGAATCCAAGCATCAATAGAGACTCCAAGTGAATTTTAATTGGTATAAGTAGCCCAGGTGTCTAAAATAATTTTTTTTTGGCATGTATCCTAATCATTATTTTGGTCAAGATGCATATTCTATGCCTTCATATTATCCATACTAGGTTGATGGTATTTATGGATTCACACAAGTAGATCTTAAGTAGTAGAATGTCAACCTTACCAAGGCTATCAATAATCTTATGTTTTTATTCCCAATCCAACTCAGTCTCCTTGGAAACCTACTCATCCCTTCAGTCAAACTTGTCAAAGCTATGGTAATCCTAATTAATCCCTAAAATAAATTCTATTGGAATATGAAATGAAAATTAAGAAGATTGATAGAGAAAATAAACTTGGTCTGTGTCTCTATCCCTTCCAATTAGAGTGATATGATTAAAAAATAAAGAAGTTTCTTGCAGTTGATCAAGAACAATTGGGCAACCATTAAAAGTGAAAATCAATATATACCAATAGATGATGTGAAGGAAGTAAGAGGTCTGATTCAATGTCTAGAGAACATATTGATACTTGATGAGAGGAAGCAATTGTAATGCCTTTAGTCTTGTATGCCCTCTCCCACTCCAAATCAACCTCCTTTTACTCCAAATCCAGCCCAAGTTGTAATATGTTATCAAGAGAGGTCTATGTCTATGAAATCTTCACTAAATCTTCCTCAAGAGCCCAAGACCATTCCATTTTTGAGACCTTTTTAGACCAAGACCCCTGATTATGTCATGCCTACTCTTAAGATAGATCCTTCTCCCATGCCTATCCAAAGTCAAGAAAAGGAGTAGTGTATGGAAGCCAATTCAAGAGACCTCTAGAGTTATTCAAACTCTTCAACTACACTCTGACATAAGGTTACAACCATCTATGAAGTTCAAGACACCTACAAGTTTGGTAGAGAAATTGAAAAGTGGAAAAGGAAGAATATAACATATTCAATGCAATTCTCTTCTCCATCCCTTCAAGAGTATCATGACCATCCTATTGCTTATAAAATCCCAAGTTGGAAGGACACTCTAGTAGGTTTCAAGAAATATGATGAAGCCTCTTTCCCTCCCACCCTCTCTTTTTGTGAAGGATAATCAGTTTCATTGAGAGTAAAAGGTGGATGTTTAGATGTGAATGAGAGTTTATCAAAGCTAGGTGATGAGGTGGCAATTCTTGAAAGTGAAGATCAATTAGCTTCAAGTGAGCCTCAAGAAGGCTATGAAGATAGTGTTTCCAATGTGTATGACAAGTAAATCTTACTTAGTACTCATATTTTTCAAGAATGAAACAAATTTGTCTTCAAGTATGATAAGAGAGATTATCTTGATGGTGAAATGCAAGCTAACACGACAACAATCCCTTATCAAGGTGATTCCATTAAAAAGAGTGAAGAAGAAGATCTTGATTAGGCATGGTAATAGTTGTACCATAATATCATGGAATAAATGGACTTGATTGGCAAACATATGACTCCTCTAGAGCATGTAGATAAATTCTAACATAAAGTTGCTAAAGCTAGAAGCCTCCTAGAAGAGGATGAATCAAGTTTGGCACAAGAGAGACATGATGAGTTGAGTCTTAAATGGGCAGAAGAACTTCCATTCTTCATGGAGGAAGAATAAAACCAATATATTTCTCATGGATTGAGTCATGGTGAAGAGGAAAGGGACTATACAATAGTTGAGTAGATTATAGCTGAACATGAGGTAAGTCTTCTTAAAGATACATTAGCTATTGTTCTTGTTGAACCTCATGGGTAAAACATAGAACTAGAAGAGGATAAATTGTATCCATGCCATGAGTCTATTTAAGAGTTTTAAACATTTAACCAACCTATTTTACCTCAAGAGAATGTCAAGGTTGAAATTAAACTTGACATGATTTCAAGTGATGAAGAATACACTGGCTTTTAGGAAGAGCTAGAATTTTTTTGCTCTAATATGGATAGTGAGTCTATATTCCATGAGAAGAGTGTTAAAAATATTATCTTGGCCAATGAACATGATCAAGAGATGCATGAGAAAGCTCTTGAATAGAACACCATGTTTGATGACCTTGTTGAATCTCATGAGCAAGTTCAAGGAAGCTGTGAAGACATGTGGAAGTCCTACTTGGATATGTTTAATGAGTTTGAATATCTTGGTAGGCTGGTACCTTGAGAATAAGTTATTTATGAAGAGTTCAAATATATTTATAAGCCAATAAATCATTAGCCATCACCAAGAAGTTCAAACCAATGGTATAGTAAGGTATGATGAATATGTCAATCTTCAAGATGAACATGAGATGGATTTTGAGAAGTCAATAAAAGATGCAGTTGATAATGATGATGTCCTTATGAATCAAACCATGGTAAATTTGGAGGTCTATCACATTTCCAAAGATGGACAATAATATGAGGTATAAATTGAAGATCTTGATGAGTTTATCTTTGTGGGAGACATGCTTACTATTGTAGACCCATTTGAAATCAAGCCAAAGAAGGTCATGGTAAAGAAAGGAGCTGGTCAAGCAATGATAAAGTTTGATTAGTAGCTTACACATCTTCCTTAATCATCATATGAAGGTGATTTAAAGAGTTTTCCTTTTGATCCAAGAGGATCAGTCTTGAAAAGTTAGTTGTACATAGTATTTCTTGTCTTGTCTTTCCCCTAAGTGCTTTGTAGCACAATGTGTTTTGTCTTGTTGGTTTTTGTGTGTGTCTTGCCTTGGTGTTCTTGCTTTTATATTGCTATGTTGGTGAAGGTAGTTAGATGTTTCATTCATTTCAAGAGGTTTGTAGTCAAGTCTCAAGGTCATTTTAGGTCTTGTGTTGAGCTGAGGTGACTCCATAGCCCAATAAATGGACTAGGCAACTAGTCTAAAGTACATAGTAGGCATGCAATCCCAAGAGGTCACCAAAGATGTTACCCAAAATTTGGCTACATTGAATGAGGATCATTTGAAATTTTAACTTACATGGTTTTAAATTTGTTGATAGCCAATATGGAGGCTTTGTATTGGTCATTAATGACCTAGGTTGATAGGTAATGTGTCTTCTTTGGTAGCTTACATAGTCATTTATGATGGTCTAGTTGGCAACTAGGTCAAGTCATGTTATATTGTTTAAGGTAAGTTTAACAAAGTTAAGGTAAGTTGAAAACTAATTTAATGTGGAGGCATGCCCAAGAAGACAAGGTGGTAACCCTTCTAGGAGCAACCATGGCCTAAAGTTGGTCAAAATGGTCAAAGAATTAGAACTAGTAAGTGGATCCCATTGTTTAAAAGGCTTATAGGATAATTTAAGGTAATTTTGATAAGATTAAGGTATCTTGTTAGTTTAGTTTTATTATGTTTTTCACTGATAAAGAGGACACTTACTAGTAAAAGTAAATATAAAGGTTTTTTATTTGGAAAATGGGGATATTTTAAGTCATCTAACACCTTGTTGATGACATCATGCTTGTACATGACAATATACTTCCTTCAAAGGTATTTTATGACTAAATTTCAATGTTGGAGTTTATTTATAAATGACATTCATCATTTTTCAATGCACAAAGGAAGAGTTTTTAAGATAATTATAGGTAATAAAGGGTGTATGTAATTTTGGAAATATTTTTACACATCTTTATAGGTCAAAGGAAGATGAAGAGTCACTGGGTTTAACATCTCCAAAAGTTTCAAGAGGCAGAACAGTCAATATCTTGAGAAAAACATGATTTTAGTGGTTTTTTGAAGAGGATTCTAATGGGTGACAAGGTGAAAACCATTATATAGGTCCCCATGGTCTTCTCAAGTGCAAATATATGCAAAAATTGGTGGTGTATAGCCAAACAGTGCAAAAATGCATCCCATTTCTCCATCAACATTTTTGGTAGGTCAAGACAAGCCACATGTTTTCATTTGATAATTTTAGGAGAGAGGGAGTTGTATTCAAAGATATTAGCCATAGGAGGGAACCCTAATGCCCTTACACTTTGTGGCATTGGTTTTTTGGTTAATCCCCTTAACTTTATGAACAAATAATTGTTAAAAAGTTAAGGGGTTAAAAAAGAAGCTTCAATCCCCACTAGGGTTAGATTTCCTCAAGTGTGGAGTTATGAGCTCAGAGGAATGGATGAAAATGATTGGGTATGGTCTATTTAAAACTCTTATAACCTTTAAATATCAATTCCTTTCATGTTTCTTCATGATCATGTTTGGTACAATGTCAAATAACCTTGTTTTGAAATTTTGAGCTTGATAGTCCTAAGTGCAAAGAGTTTGAAGTTGTCTTATTATATTAAATGAGTAAAATTAATTTTAAACATTAAATCCAATGTATTAAATTTATCTCAATATAATACATCAATGGGTGAGAAACCTCAATATAGGCAAGTATTTTTCCTTGCATGGGGTGGACTATTGAAGTTAATTGCCTTGGTGAAGTACCCTAATCAAATTCAATATGAGGTCATGGTTCAAGCCTTTGAAGGATAATAAAACTTTAAAATAGTATTGGAGATTATGTTTAGGAAGTATTACCATGTCTAGTGCTTGCATTCAGAGTTCATAGTGTCCTTCCTCAAGCCAAGATCCAAGGAGGACTGTGAACTTATAAGTTTGCAAACTTATAGGTCACAATTAACATCAAGTGTTTGCCTTGATGACTTAAAGGGTTGATATTGATTGTATTATTAAAATTAATAGGATTTTTAAAAACATACCAAAACCCCTGACAACTTAAACTTTAGTTCATTATTGGCTCAATGGACTGTAGGCCCAAGTGGATTATGTTGGTTAGATATGACTGTGGGAGTCCAAAAGAAGGATATGAATATTATATATGCACATTAAAGGTGATTTGATCACATTAGGATACTGATGAGGAATTAAATAAAAATTTAATTTTGATCCAAATATCTTCAATGACTCAAATAGGCTCAAGAAAGAACAAAACATAATGAAATATGTTTTTAGGCCCAAATGATAGCCAACAGGCCTGTCAATAGGCAAAAGACAAAAGTTTGTTTATGTTGGTTGTTTAAGAGTATGAAGAAATAAATATAGGCCAAAATAAAATTATATTAATCTATTAAAAATTACATATCTCAATTTTATAAATTTTATTAGTCGAATTTATTTTTGGTAGCTTACAGTCAAGACAGGCCTAATGGCTATTTACAACTTGCTTGTAGGCAATGCAATCAAAATGAAAGTCATATGGGGTGTGAATTGGTTTTTTTAAAGTTAGGAAATTTATAAACTAAATATCCAATAATTTATAAGGACCAAAAAGTTCTAAGAGAACAAATGAAGGAGACAAACCCTCATTGTGCAACCAAGAACTCTAAATACAGACCAACAGGTCTGTGTTCAAGTTGTGAGGATGATATGATAATTTGAGTTGAGTTTTAGGCTTGGGAGGAGTGAATAAATTTTTTTGAGATAATTAATAGGTTTTTTATTCACAAAATTAATAAGGGAAGCAATCAAGATAGAGGTTTTTGAGCTTTAGCAGGGTTAAGGCCTTGACATAAGCCTACAAGCCTATCATAGGCTTAAATGAGAAAAGATACAATCATAAGGTGCATTTTAGGTTAAATAAGGATATAGGGAGGTTAGAATAAATATTAATTGACTTAAAAATATTTTCCAAAGAACACCAAGTGGCAAGAGGCCTATAACGAGGATGCAACTCTAGCATGAAAGTCTACAGGCCTAATTAAAGACCCCAGACATGCCTGCCCAAAACAATATAGAAAAATGAAGATTTATCTTGATATTTAAGTAAATAAAGAGTTAAATAAACAAATTAAAACAATTTAAATGTTTTTAAACGTTTCATGAGGATAATAATAACTCAAAAGGAGGCATTCTTGAGCCCAAACAATCAATAACCTAAAATTGCCACCTATAGGTTTGTGTTAAGTTTGAAGAGAGCATGCATATGTTTGGTATTGATATGGAGCATATGTGGTTGGGAGATATTTTTTGGATATTTTTATAATCATATATATGTTATTTAACCTATGGAAGAGAGATATATCCTCAATGAAAGACAATTAGGGCTAGAATCTCAAATTGGTTCCCAAACCCTTAAGATGGCTCATATATGACTTTAATACCTTTGAGAGGGAAATTAACTTGAATAAGTGTTGGATAATATAATGGAGGGTATATATATCCTATTAAAATTTTTATAATAAAAAAAATGAGCATTTGATTTAAATTTTTGGGCCAAAACACTCTCTCAAGCTTAACAACAGGGCCAAACAGGCATAAAAGGTCACTTTCCTCACATGTGAAGTATGACCAGTAGTTGAATGGGACCATAATATTATTGGGGAAGGAGTAAGAGGTTATATAATATTTATTGATATCATTTCTTCTTGGGTTAATCCCATTAACTTTATGAACCATCTTTAAGACCCCAAATGCCCTTAAACCCTGCCTAAACCCTCCAAACAGACCTAATGGAAGAGATGGACCTCCTAAGTAATCCAAGTGGATTGAAATTACTTGAAAACTTATTTTATGATACTTACACACATATATTCACCTAAAAATATCACTTTTATTTAATGTGTGAAGGATTGTTGTATGGAATTGGCCTAAAAGGTGATTATTGAGGCTTTAAAAGGAAAATTTTGAAGATTTTCATGGAGGATAATTGAGTGCAGACCTAATGAGGCATATTAAGACCATATATGATATAAATAAATTAGGTTTGTATAACCCTAAGGCCTCATGAATAAATATTACATTGATTACAACATTATTTGTAGGTCTCAAGACACATGAGGGTAAGCAATATCCAATCAAGAGTCCCTATCAAACCTAATACACCTATGCCTCAATATTGAAGATGATTTTGAGATTGAAAAAATATAAAATGAATTATATAGGATGTATAAGAGGTATTCAAGCTGTGATAATAATATTCAATCAAATAACCAGGCCTAGGATGGTAAGATGGTCTTGTTTTATGATCCTCATTTCAACCAAGCAAGCTTCTCAATAAATTTGTAGGTCCTTATCAGTTTGAAGAAGTTTGAAACTTGATTTTCAACTTAAAAAAATTGAGAAGAAGCATTGAGAGGCCTAAGATGGCATGGAGGTTACTTCATGAATCTAAGATGCCATGTGTCAAGTTTCCAAATTATAACTGTTCCTTCAAGAAGTGATTTTAACTCTTCGAACAAGACCCCCTATGCCACTAGGTGAGGTTATTAATCAAGCTGAGCCAACACATGCCAAGGAGATATATGAAACTATTCTTAGAATCTCTTCTATTTTGCATTGTAATAAAATTGAGGTGAATGGCACTTCTCTATGTATCCCCTACACCTCTCTTTCTCACATTCTCCTATATATGTTACCTTGAATGGATTGTTATGGATCCTTTTATTGAGTACAAAAAATCCCTACTAAATTAAACACTTGTACTATGCCTTTGAATAATGAATAAATCTGATTCTTACCTTTCCACATGCTTGTAACTAGTGTACTTGTGTGATTGTTGATGAATGGTTTTTAGTAGTTCTTTTACTCTCTCATTTGTCCTCTCCTAACTCTTTACAAATGGATTATCTTATTACAGGTCAAATGGTGAGTTTGAGGTAGATTTACATGGTTTTAAAGTAGATTTAAATCATTAGTGTCCTTTTTGAGTAGTGTGATCAAATTCAGGACTAATTCATGTTCGTAGTGTATGATAGTCAAGTGGAGGATGTTAATTCAGTGAATCACCTCCGTAGATTTAGTTATTTTTAGTTATCTCTAACCATTTTCCTTGCAAGAAATAGATATATTAGTAGTTCAAGGTGATAACATCAAGGGAACTAGCCTAATATATATATTCACCTCACTACTTAGGCTACCCATGGCATAAAGGTGTCTCTATGCTATCACTTAAGTGAGGAGGCTTGAACAACCTCCTCAAAGGTGCAAATTTTGTTGATAACTTTTTTGGCATACCTGATGGGACTAGGATTGCATCCCAATGAAGAGTTATTGATGTTTATCTTCAACACATTAGCCTTTGGAGGCATGAATCCAAGCATCAATGGAGACTCTAAGTGAATTTCAATTGGTATAAGTAGCCTAGGTATCTAAAATTAAAAAATTGGTATGTATCCTAATCAATATTTTGGTCAAGATATATATTCTATGCCTTCATATTCTCCATATCATGTTGATGACGTTCATGGCTTCACCCCAAGTAGCTATCAAGCAACATCATGTCAACCCTACCAAGGCTATCAACAATGTTATGTTTTTCCTCCCAATCCAACTCAATCTCCTTGGCAGCCTACTTATCCCTCCAGTCAACCTTGTCAAAGCTATGATAATCCTAATCAATCCCTAAAAAAAATTCTATTGGAATATGAAATGAAAATTAGGGAGATTGATAGAGAAAAGGAACTTGGTCTATGTCCTTATCCATTCTAATCATAGTAAGATCATTCAGAAAGAAAGAAGTTTCTTACAACTGGTCAAGAACAAGTGGGCAACCATTAATAGTTAAAATTAGTATATACCAATAGATGATGTGATGGAAGTAAGAGGTCTGATTCAATGTCTTAAGAACATATTGATACTTGAAAAAAGGAAACAAGTGCAATGCCTTTATTATTATATGCCATCTCCCACTCTAAATCAACCTCCTTTTTCTCCAAATCTATCCCAAGTTGTAATATGTTATCAAGAGAGATATATGCCTATGCAATCTTCACTCAATCATCCTAAAGAGCCTAAAACCATTCCATCTTGGAGACCTTCTTAGACCAAGAGCCCTAATTATGTCATGCCTAATCTTGAGAAATATCACCAAAGTCAAAAAAGGAGAAGTATATGGAAGCCAATTCAAGAGACCTCTCAAGTTATTCAAACTCTTAGCCTACACTCTAACATAAGGTTATAACCATACATGAAATTCAAGACACCTCCAAGTTTGATAGATCAATTAAAGAGTAGAAAGGGAAGAATATAACATATTCAATTGAATTATCTTCTCCATCCTTTCAAGAGGATCATGAACAATCTAGTAATTTTAAAGTCCCAAGTTAGAAGGACACTCTAGAAAGTTTTAAGAAATCTAATGAATCCTCTTTCCCTCCCACCCTCTCCTTTTATGAAGGAGAATTAGTTGCATTGAGGGTAGAAAGTGGATATTCAAATGTGAAAGAGAGTTTATCAAAGCTAGGTGATGAGGTGGTAGTTCTTGAAAGTGAGCCTCAAGAAGTATATGAAGATAGTGTTTCTAGTATGTATGATAAGTAAATCTTCCTTAATAATCCTCTTTGTCAAGAAGGAAACAAATCTATCTTCAAGGATGATGAGAGAGATTGTCTTGATGGTGGAATGCAAGCTAACATGGAAATAATCCCTTGTCAAAGTGATTCCATTGAAAAGAGTGAAGAAGATATTGATCAGGCATGACAGTAAGTGTACCATAGTTTAATGTAAGAAATGGAATTTTTTATAAACCATATGACTCCTCTAGATCATGTAGATGAATTAAAACATGAAGTTGCATAATAATATAACCTCTTTGAAGAAGATGAATCAGGTTTGGCACAAGAGAGACATGATGATTTGAATCTTGAATGGATATAAGAACATCCATTCTTCATGGAGGAAGATGAAGACCAATCTAGTTCTCATGGATTGTGTCTTGGTGAAGAGGAAAGTGACTATGCAATAGCTGAGCAAATTGTAGTTGAACATGAGGTACGTCTTCTTTAAGATACATTGGTTATTTTTATTGTTGAACCTCATGGGAAAAAGATAGAACTAGAAGAGGATAACTTATAGCCATGACATGAGTCTATTCAAGAGTTTGAAACATTTGACTAGCCTATTTTCCCTCAAGAGAATGGCAAGGTTGAAATTGAACTTGACATGCTTTGAAGTGATGACGAAAAAGCTGCCTTTCGAGAAGAGCTATAATTTTTTTCCTCTTTGATGGATAGTGAATCTATAGTCCATTAGGAGAGTGTTAATAATGTTTTCTTGGCCTATGATCATGATCAAAGATACATGGGAAATATCTTGAAGAGAACACCATGTTTGATGACCTTGTTGAGTCTCATGAGCAAGTTCAAGGAAGCCTTGAAGACATGTGGAAGTCCTACTTAGATATGTTCAATTATTTTGAAGAGATTTTTAGGTTAGCATATCCAAAATAAATTATTGATGAAGACTTAAAATCTTTTAGCAAGTCAAAAAATCTTACTATCCATCACCAAGAAGTTCAAACCAATGGTGTGGTAAGGTATGATGAATAGTCACTCTTCAAGATGAACATGAGATGGAGTTTGAGGAGTCAATATAAGATGAAGTTGATAATGATGATTCCCTTATGAATCAAACCATGGTTACCTTGGAGGTCTCTCACATTGCCAAAGATGGACAATAATATGAGGTATAAATTGAATATATTGATGAGTTTATCTTTATGGGAGACATGTTTGATATTGTAGACCCATTTGAGATCAAGCCAAATAACCTCATGGTAAAGAAAGGATATAGTTAAGAAATGACAAAGTTTGATCAGTAGCTTACACATCTTCCTTGCTCATCACATGAAGGTGATTTAAATAGTTTTATTTTTGATTTAGGAGGATCAATTTTGAAAATTTAGTTGTACATAGTAGTTATTGTCTTATCTCTCCTCTAAGTGCTTTTTAGCACAGTGTGTTTTATCTTGTTGGTTTTTGTGTGTCTTGCCTTGGTGTGATTACTTTTGTCTTACTATTATGGTGAAGGTAGTCATATATTTCATTATTTTCAAGAAGTTTGTAGTCAAGTGTCAAGGTCAATTCAGGTCTTGTGTTGAGTTGAGGTGACTCCATAGCCGAATGGATGGACTAGGCAACTGGTCTAAAGTGCATAACAGACATGCACTCCTAGGAGGTTACCAAAGATGTTAGCCAAAATTTGGCTACCTTGAATGAGGATCATTTGAAACTTTGACTTACATGGTCTTAAATTTGTTGATAGCCATTATGAAGGCTTTGTATTGATCATTAATGACCTAGGTTGATAGTTAATGTGCCTTTTTTGGTAGCTTATAGGGTCATTTAAGATGGTCTAGTTGGTAACTAGGTCAAGTCATGTTATCTTGTCATCAAATGGTTATTATTCATGGTCTTGATTTTGTGTTTAGCATTATTCAAGGTAAGTTTGACATAGTTTAGGTAAGTTAAAAACCAAGTTAATGTGGAGGAATTCCCAAAAAGATAAGGCAATGACCCTTACAGGAATAACCATGGCCTAAAGTTGGTCAAAATGGTCAAAGAAGCAAAACTAGTAAGTGGATCCTATTGTTTAAAAGGTTATTTGGATAATTTAAGGTAATTTTGATAAGATTAAGATATCTTGTTACTTTAATATTGTTATGATTTTCAATGATAAAGAGGACAATTACTCATAAAAATAATATAAAGGATTTTTATTCAAAAAAGCAAGATATTTCAAGTGATATAACACCTTGTTGATGACATCATGATTGTACATGACCGTACACTTCCTTAAAAGGTATTTCATGACTAACTTTCAATGTTGGAGTTCATTTTTAACTTACATTTATCATTTTATAATGCATAAAATAAGATTTTTTAATAGAATTATAGGTAAAAAAAGGGTGTATGGAATTTTGGAAATCTTATTCCACATTTGTATAGGTTAGAGGAAGATGAAGAGTCACTAGCTTCAGCATCTGCAATAGTTCCAAGAGGTAAAATAGTCAAAATATTGAGAAAAATATGCTTTTGGTGTTTTTGTGTAGAGGGTTTCTGATGGGGGACAAGGGTGAAAACCCTTACAGAGGTCCCCATGGTCTTTTCAAGCCTAAATCTATGCAAGAAATGGAGGTGTATAGCCAAACAATGTGAAAAACCCAACCCATTTCTCCATCAACCTTCTTGGTAGCTCAAGACAAGCCACATGTTTTCATTTGGTACTTTCAGGAGAGAGGGAGTTGGAGTCCAAGATATTAGCCATAGGAGGGGACCCTACCTTCCACTTTATGGAATTGGTTTCCTGGTTAAACCCCTTAACTTTATGAACAATTGTTAAGAGGTTAAGAGGATGAAAAAGATGCTTCAATCCCCACTAAAGTTGGTTTTCCTCAAGTGTGGAGTTATTAGGTCATATGAATGGATGAAAATGGTAGGGGATGGTCTATCAAACACTCTTATAACCCTGAAATATCATTTATTATCATGTTTATTCATGATGATGTTTGGTACATGGTCAAATAACCTTTTTTTGTTAGTTTGAGCATGACAGTCCTATGTGAAAAGAGTTTGAAGTTGTCTTATTTCATGAATTGAGAGAAATGAAGTTTCCATAATTAATCCAATGTCTTAAAGGTATCTCATACTCCTCTAAGACATCATGGGGTGGACTGTTGAAGTTAATTACCTTAGTGAAGTACCCTGATCAAATGTAATATGAGGTCATTATTTAAGCCTTTGAAGGAGAATCACACTTTTAAATAGTATTGGAGATTATATTTAGGAAATATTACTATGTTTGGTCCTTGAATTCAAAGTTCAAAGTGTCCTTCCTCAAGCCAAAATCCAATGAGGATTGTCAGCCTACAGGGCTGCAGAGTTATAGGTCACCATTAGCATCAAGTGTTTGTCTTGATGAATTCAAGGGGATGTCTTAATTATATTATTAAGCCTTCATAGGAGTTTTAAAAACATACCAAAACCCTTGACAACTCAAACTTTAGTTCACTATTGGCTCAATGGACTGTAGGCCCAAGTGGATTGTGTTGGTTAGATAGGAATGTGGGAGTCCAAAAGAAGGATATGAATATTATATATGCACATAAAAGGTGATTTGATAACATTATGAAATTGATGAGGAATTAAATAAAAATTTAATTTTGATCCAAAGGTCTCCAATGAGTCAACTAGGCTCAAGAAAGAACAAAACATAATGAAAAAGGTTTTTAGGCCCAAATGATAGCCTACAGGCCTGTCAATAGGCAAAAGACAAAAGTTTGTTTATGTTGTTATTTTGAGAGTAAAAAGAGATAAATATATGGAAAAATCAAATGTGATTAATATATTCAAAAGGACATAGGTCAATTTGAGAAATTTGATTAGTCTAATGTCTTTTTGGTAGCTTACAGTTAAGATAGGCCTAAGGCTATTTATATCTTGCTTGAAGGCAATGAAATAAAAATGAAAGTTGTATGGGGTGTGAATGGGTTTTTATAAGGTTATTAAAGACATAAAATGAATCTCCATACTTTCTAAGGACCACCAAGTTCTAGGAGAACAAATGAAGGAGACAAACCCTCATTGTGCATCCAAGAAGTCTAAATAAAGACCTACAAGTCTATTTTCAAGTTATGATGATAATATGCAATATTGAGTTAAGTTTGAGGATTTGGAGGAGTGAATAATTTTATTGGAGATGGTGAAGAGGTTTTGGATTCACAAAATTAATAAGGGAAACAATCAAGATAGAGGTTTTTGATTTTTACTAGGGTTTAGGCCTTGACATAAGCCTACAAGCCTGTCAGAGGCTTAAATGAGAAAATAAACATGCATAAGGTTAATTTGAGGCTCAATAAGGATATAGGGAGGTTAGGAGAAATATGAAATTACTGATAAATATGTTCCAAATGTCACCAAGTGTCAAGAGGCCTATAATAAGGATGCAACTATAACATGACAATCTACATGCCTAATTGAAGACCCCAGACTTGCTTGCCCAAAAAAATACATGAAAATGTAGGTTTGTATTGATATTTAAGTAAATAAATAATTAAATGCATAAATTAAATAATGGTAAATGTGTTTAAAACTTTCATAGAATAATAAGAACTCAAAAGGAGGCATTCTTGAGCCCAGACAATCAAGAAACTAAAACTACCACCTACAGGTCTATGCTCAGTTTAAAGAGAAAATGCATATGTTTGGAATCAAGATGGAGTATATATGGATGGGGTCCTGGTATAATCCTATAAATTTTTTGGAACTTGTGGAAGATAGAGATATACTCAATGAAATATTAGGGCTAGAATCTCAAACTAGTTATCAAACCCTCAAGAAAGGTCATATCTAATTTTGATACCTTTGAGAAGGAAAGTGACTTGAATAAGTATTTTAGAATGCCATGGAGGGTATATAAAAACTATTAAAACCTTTTATAAGAAAAAAAATGAGAATTTTAATGACATTTTAGGGCCAAAACACTCTCTCAAGCTTCTCAACTGGCCCAAACAGGCAGAAAAGGTCACTTTCCTCACATGTGAAGTTTGACCAGTAGTTGCATGGGACCCTGAGATTATTAGGTAAGGAGGAATAAGTTATATAATATTTAATAATATCATTGGTTTTTGGCTTAATCCATTAAACTTTATGAACCATCTTTAAGACTCCAAATGCCCTTAAACCCTGCCTAAACTCTCCAAACAAACCTGATGAAAGAGATGAACCTCTTAAGTGATCCAAGTGGATTGAAATGACCTTAATTTTATGACATGTGTGAAGGATTATTGTATGGAATTTGGACTACAAGGTGACTATTGAGGCTTAAAAAGCCAAATGTTAAAGATTTTCATGGAGGATAACTAAGTGCGAACCTAATGAGGAATATTGAGACCATATATGATCCAAATAAAGTATGGGTGGATAACCATAAGGCATCATGAATAAATATTAAAGTGATTACAACATTATTTATAGGTCTCAAGACACATGAGGGTAAGCAACATGCAATCAAGATCCCCTATTAGACCTAATACACCTATGCCTCAATATTGATGATGTTTTTGAAATTGAACATAGAGATAATGACTTATACAGGGTGTCTAGGAGGTATTCAAGATGTGATAGTAATATTTAAACAAATAACTAGGCCTAGGATGGCAACATGGTATTGTTTTGTGATCTTAATTTCAACCAAGCAATCTTATTAACAATTTGTAGGTCCTTATTACTTTGAATAAGATTGAAACCTGATTTTCAGCTCAAAAAAGTTTAGAAGAAGAATTAAGAGGAATATGATGGAATGGAGGTTGCTTCATAAAGCCAAGATTTTGTGTGTCAAGTTGCTACTCGTTCAAAAAGTTCTTGTAACTCTTCAAACAAGACCACCTATGCCACTTGGTGAGGTTATTTATCAAGTTGAGATGACACATGCCAAGGATATATATGAAATTTATCTTATACTCTCTTCCATTGGGAATTGTAATAGACTTGAGGTGGATGACACTTGTCTATGCATCCCATACGCCTCTTTCTCTCTCTCCTTCTTACATTCCCCTATATATGCTACCTTGAATGGCTTGTTATGGATCCTTTGGCTGAGTATGGAAAAAAAATACTCAACTAAACACTTGTAATATACATTTTAATGATGAATAAATCTGATTCTTACCTTCCCACATGCTTGTAACTAGTGTACTTGTGTGATTGTTGATGAATCCTAGTAGTAGTGCTTTTACTCCCTCTCATTTGTCATTTTCTACCTATTTTCAAATGGATTTTATTCTTGAAGGTCACATGGTGTATTTACATGGTTTTAAAGTGGATTTAAATCATTATTGTCCTTCTTAGACCTCTTGACTAGCCCTCTCATTAATTGCATTGTCTATGACCTCCATGTTGAAACACTCATGTTTAAAGGTCCTTGTTGTGTCATGTGATCAGATTCATGCCTAATTCATGTTATTAAGGCATGATAGTCATGTGGAGGGTGTTGATTTGGAGCATCGCCTCCCTAGATTAGTCTATTTTCAGTTATCTCTAACCCTTTTCCTTGTAAGCAATAGGTCTAGTAGTAGTTCAAGGTGATAACATCAAGGGAGCTATCCCTATATAGAGATTCACCTCATTAATTAGGCTAGTCATAGTCTAGAGGTGTTTCCATGCTATCACTTAAGTGAGGAGGCTTGAACAACCTCATTAAGGTGCAAATTTTGTTGATAACAGTGCCAATAATCCAATGCATTCATGTTCATAATGATAACAAGATGGATAGACCAAAAGGCCAAATGATGGAAGTTTTACCTAACCAAGGTTATGATAATGCATATAAGGTTTCGAAACCCATGGTGAAAATATCAAAAGAAGAATAACACATAAATACATATTATAAAAATCGTTCCTTTTCCATAGGTTAACTTAAGGCTTAAACCCATACTTATTATTATTTGTAAATCTCATGGGAAAGGTAAGGTCCTTTTATCTTTTTAATCTTACCTTATTTAATTGAAATAAAACATAATGCTTAAAAAGAAGCTCCGAGGTCAAATAGGCTTAAGATAAAAATATAGAGATAAATTGACCATTCTTAAGTCCTTCATAACCATTATTGGAATATGTAAATAAAGCAAGTAGTAGCACACACTAATTATAGAAGAGAAAATATTAATACAAAGATGAAATGAGATAAAATACTAAGACTACCCCTAAAAACAAGATCGAAGTTATGCGAATACCACTCAAAAGAGTATACAAATGAACTTTCAAAATTTTAAGTAGTTATAACAAGAAACATAACACAAAAAAGACAATAGATCACTACATATTACTAATATTTTATAGTTTTAGTGTGTTAGGGTAAAAAACTCTAATACAACATAATAAAATGATTACAAAATGAGATATGAGATAAATACAATCTAATAATAGTATTTAGATCATCCTCATGGATAAGAATAGTAAACAATCATAAACATAAAAATTGAATAATCAACGATTAAGTAAAATAACATATATTTTGAAATGAACACACCTAGGTAGAATCTTAGGATACTAAGAGTGCAACAATAGTTTGGATGTGATAATGAAGATATGTGTGAAATCACAACCTTTGACTATCAAATAAAAAATCTAGTGCATGTTAGCTTGCCACTAAAGTTTTCTTAGTGTAAATTTGGCCACCAAATATGCATTCCCTTTGTTGTTATCAGATATGTTCTACTACACTAAATTTATAATACACCCTATTTATGATCCCAAGTTTTATTAAGCAAGTGCATTATTTGATGTTGTATAGTCACGTGTCTTTTATTTTTTAAATTTTTGGGTAGAATGTTTGATTTAATCTATTTTTTAATTTTTGATACAGTTCACCAAAGAATAAAAAAAGGTTGTAGCTATAAATTCCACAAGCTATAATTAGATCTAATGTAGTTCTTTATGCTATATAAATAGAATCTCGAGCAAGGGATTTTCATCCACTTACTTAGACGTGTAATGTAACCACATGAACATTCACCTAACCTTCTTTTGGTAAAAGTGGATGATGTCACAATACTTAAATAATGTTTAAATATAAAGTTGGGAGGATCTATCACAAGTGTAATAATATATATGTTGAATGAGGGCACTAACTTAAATTTTAGAGAGGAATTCAATGTTCAACTGATACTTAAAAAATGACTTGGGTTTACTTGGTATATATAGGGATATTTAAGACATAACCATGCTAAGGTCGACCTTACAAAAATGTGCTATGCTAAATCATGGTGTAGGCAATCAGATCAAGGTTAAAGGACCTAAAGAATTGCATATGATGGATTTAGAGGACTACCAAATTAGTCACAAGAATAATAAATTCCCAAAATGTGGAAAGTAGTCTAAACATATATGAATTAGACTCAATACTAAAAATAGATAAAATTGGTTTATGTTAAAAACATATAAAGGGATTAAGGTTGGAGAGAGACTAGTATTGAGTAGGAATTGTCATAAAAATAGCCAAATATACACAAGTGGACCAAGTGTGACAAAATTGGTAAACGACACTATGAAAAAGGGTCTTATAAAAAAATAGGTGTCTACAAATAAATTACTAAGTCATCACACACAACCCTAAAATCACAAACCAAGTCAACATTAATAAATGTTTATCTCAAATATGTCATCCTTTAGGACTCGCCACAATGGGATGGGGAGAGAGAAAACTATCTAGCATGCACCTTAGATAACCACAAGGTGGTTTGTCCAAGTTAATATGATATGACATAATAAAAATTAACAATGATACATAATCTCATAAAATTATGATACCATAAATGTTAATAAAAAAATCATCGCAAGTAAATAGAATTTGTGCCAAAAAATCATAATTTGGAGCAATGATCAAAAAACACACATGTACCCTAGAACAATAAAATTTTATGACTAATAAATACTCAAGGACAATTTTTAATGTGTTTACAAAATGCCCCACTTTGGGGTATGTGTGCATGCATATCAAAGTAAAATAGGTAGAAAGTGGATACATAATTTTTTGCTAATGAAGCTCCCATACTAAATTTAATCTTCTTGATAGAATTACAAGAAAAATTACATGAGGATAAGTTCTGATGACAATAATTTGTTGAAATATAAAGAATACAAACTGAAACTAATACGCTTGGTTTTTATAGAAATTAGAGGGCACCCATATATGAGTTCCATCAACCTTAAAATATATGTTGAATCTAAGTTTTTTTTGAAGATATGTGGATACCCTTATATAACATGGCTCTAAACCCATACTATATCTTGCACACATTTTTGAGTAAAAATTTTATTGATAAAAAATCAAGTCTATAACAATAATCTTAATAAAAAATAACAAGATCAAGAAATATTTTGAATGTATCCCATGATGGGAATAAGTGTCATATATTGGAGATGTATAGGATTAAGATAAAATGCTAACACCAACATCTAGAGAAACAAGAGCTATACTTAATATGTGGAGCGTATGTCCATTTTAGAGTGAAGTGTGTCTAGGCTAGGGAGTAAGGAAGCCATATGTTTACCTTACCCAATCTTGTCTACATTATTTGGTATCAGAGTAAGGTTGTGCTTTGATGGGTTGAGTATGTGAGGTTATAACTAAGTCAAGTTACAGGTTGTGAAATAGAATATTACATAGTTATTGTTGAGAGTTACGATGGAAAAAAATGAAACATATAGGAGCACCCCATGCAAGAGGAGTAAGAACACATAGAGTAGCATATTTGGCAAAGATGTTGAGAGGAATTCAAGAAGGGTTGGATGCAATGGAGAGTATACAAAGTAAAGGAACTAGTGTTGCAGATGTAAGTGATAATGAAGAAGGAGCATAAGAGATTCAAATTTAAGATATAATATATGAACTTAAAGATAATTTTTTGAAGGGTATTGCTAATAGGGGAAATAAGCCTATGCTGGACAATAATAGCTATAGAGGAATTTTATGCCCCAATGATATTATTGATTGGATCACAAAGTTAGAAAAGTATTTAAATTATGAGTTAATGGAAGACCCCATGAGAGTGTAGTTTTCATGCACTAATTTGAATGAACATTCATCCTTATTGGTGGATCATGTTTAAATAGAAATGAGGAGAAGAGTGAAAAAAATAATCAATACTCAAGATAGAATGGTTGAAAATATGAAATTCATATCTTTACCTTTTCATTATCAACTGAGTTTATTCAAGAGTTGTATAATTTGGGGCAAATAAAGATGAGTGTAAAATATTTCACAAAGGAGTTTTATAAGCTCACCATAAAATTAGGTCAATTTGAAGATAATCAAGATAGGATTTCAATGTATATAAATGGTATTCATATTTCCATAGAAGATGAATGGAATGTTTGGGGTGAAGTAATCAGACGAAGAGAGCATTGCATCCCCAAATTACGTGGAGGAGTTGAAACTAGAGAGGATTTTATGATTAAGAGAGTGTTGTTAAAACCAACCAAGGGGAAAATAGACTAGTGGAAAGAAATAATCTATTCTAGGTCATTTGAAGTTTGAGAGGTAAGTGTTGTAAGGTTATTTTTGATAGAGGTAGCATGAATAACTT
The DNA here is from genome assembly GCA_037957365.1 of Torreya grandis. NCBI lineage: Eukaryota > Viridiplantae > Streptophyta > Pinopsida > Cupressales > Taxaceae > Torreya > Torreya grandis. Next base: position 1,948,892 of record JARHVA010001687.1, on the reverse strand, counting down.
GGTTTTTAATGATATTATATAAAATATTGGAATGAAAATAATAGTTCACTCCAATCCAAACAAGGTGTCTTGATTACAAAAATGACATCAAATTTTAATGAATGAACAATGTATGGTTAACTATCAAATTGGGTCTTACAAGGGCAAAAGTTTTGTGTGACATTATTCCCATGGATATATGTCATATTTTATTTAGTAGACCATGAAATTTTGATAAAAATTTTGTGCATGATGGAAGAGATAATACTCGTGCACTTATAAAAAATGGTAAGAGGTTTACATTGAGCCTATTGAAGGAAAGAGGAGAAGATATGGACAATAATCATAAGGTTTTGTTAGTTTTTGGTAAACAATTTTTGAAGGAGGCAAAGAAAGGAAAGGCATGTTTTATTTCATCCCCAAACCTATAAAAATTTTTATCATAAAATAATTAAGTGAAATTTCACTTGAAGTGCATAATTTTCTAAATTAATATGTTGAGATCATTTCTAAGTATTTCTCAGATGGATTTCCACCTATGAGGAGCATTAGTCATAACACGTATCTAGTGTTTGAATATAGTTTTCCAAATAAGATAACATATATGATGGCACCTATTGAAATTGAGAAAGTAAATAGACAAGTACATGTGTTATTGGAGAAGGATTTGATAAGAGAAAGCTTGAGCTTGTATGCAATACTAACACATAAGAAAGGTGGAGAATGGGGTATGTGTACAACTTCAAGAGACATATCAAATAAAATTTTTATTTTCCATGAATGAATGATTTGATAAGATAAAGGTACTTCACAAAGATTTATTTAAAGAACTAATATTACCAAATAAGAATTAGAAAATGTGATGAGTGGAAGACCTTGTTCAAGCAAAAAGATGAGTTGTATGAGTGGTGGTTATGCCACTTGAGTTGTTAATTATACCAAGTACATTCATGAAACTCATTAATGAAGTGTTAAAAATGTTGGAAAAAATAATGTTTAAGTGGTGATATTTACTCTTAACATTATTCAATGGTTAATAAATAAAATAAATATATTTAATTTATAACACAAAGTAATCTCATGTAAATAAATTAAATATATTTTACTATTGGGTTCTTCGGGGAGAGGTTGGACCCATTGGTTACAACGGTCCACTTCCACACCCCATTATTTAAAGACATTTAACATTTGATAAATGTTACTCTTGAAATTTTCTCATGTACAATATGTTGGGTGAATATTTTGTCACCAGCTAACTGAGGGCAAAATAGGTGTTTCAACCACAACATAGGGAGATTGATCAGCCAAAACATGCAGGTTTACCACATCAAAATGGGATAAATCTCTCCTCTCATCAAGGGGAGGTTCCCTATAACTATAAGGTACTATATATATTAATATACTATAAATAAGCTAAAAATAACACTCAGGGTAGGATAACACCATCCATCTCTCTTTTTTCATAGATGATGTTCTCAGACATAGGAGAATTTTGGTGAAATCATTGAAGGCACTTCTCTTCTTTCAGAAGTGATCTACAACAAATAACAGGAATTCTGTCTACTAGTGATAAGTAAAAGGACATAGTGACACAATAGGATGAGGTGTAGCACAAAGTCTCCACTTCAACTGCCAAAGAGTGAAATATATGAAGGATAATGGGGGCAAAAAGTCATCCCAAGATCCTTTACATAGAAATAGAAAATAGACAAACAAAAGACAATTATGGTAGCACAAAGTCTCTCCACAGTTGGCTTCAGGACACCTTCCTAATTACTTCAACTAGTTCTACTTGTTAAATTCAATAGATAAGATTGCTTCTAAGAAATAGACATAAGAACAATTTCCTAAATAACACAAGCTATTCCAACACAAAGTCTGAAAGGTCACTTGTTTTCTCATTCAAATAACAAAATATGATTAACAATCTGAGCTCAAAGTCTCAGGAAATGCCTTTCAATTTGGGCAAAGTTTCACTTTTATATTAGAGAGATCTCTCTTTAATAAAATGAGAGATTACAATATATAACACTCCAAGAAAGACTTGGGTGCTTTATTTCATGGAATGGCCCATGCTGCATTCAATACCTTGAATGCATTTTTAGTTCTGTGAGGGGGCCATGCTGGAAAAGGGCATCGGCCTTAACTGTGGCATGTTAATTCTTTTCAAATGTCTCCTCCAAAGTATGGGCTACCTGGTCCTCTACTTGATATTTGTGTAGCTGTCCACTTCACCTTTACTCGATCTAGAAAAATAGGCCACACTATTGAGTGCTCGCACTCTCTGATGTCCACCTGATGGACTATTTCACCTACTAGAAATAACTCCTGCATAGATATTTCTAGTCTTTTTGCATCATTCCCTATTCCTTGTTTTATTTTGTCTCTTCCTTGTGATCTAAGCTCACGGGCTATCTCTTCCCTTTCTACTGGCTCTTTTAGCTTCTTCTTCATCTATCACTGAGTTTGTTCTCAGGTCCATGCCACATTTGAAAATAAATAGGCATTTTACTACCTTGAATTTGATGTCCACGGGGATGTCATTGGTCACTTGGTCACTTGAACTACGTTGAACCTCAAACCTCTGAATCATGAGAATACATCGGTTCAATGGTTCGGGTGGTCCTATCAGCTCTTTGGTTCAATTGGCTCCTTGGTTTAATCGGCTGAACCATCTCTTCAAAGTTGTCTCTGGAATATTCCACTTCCTTCCTTCTCTCAAAGCTTCCTTTCAAATTTTGAAATTCCTTGATCCTTTGAACCTTTGAACTTTGAACCATTTTGGTTCAAGGTTCAACAATTCATTCTCTTTCTTTGAATCCTTTGGTCCTTCAAACTTTCTGGATCCTTTTCTTTTCTGTTGAACTTGTTGAACCTTTGAACTTTGAACTCTTTTAGTTCAAGGTTCAGCGGTTCAATGGTTCATTCTTTGCTCTTCAGATCCTTTTTTCTTCCAAGTGTCTTGAACTTTATTGAACTCATTGAACCTTTGAACTTTGAACTCTTTTGGTTCAAGGTTCAATGGTTCAACAGTTCAATATTTCTTCTTTGAAGTCTTCTTTTGTTTAAGTCCTTTAAAGCCGTTTGAACTTTTCAAAGTGATTGAACTTTGAACTTGCCAAAGTCTTCAAAATCATTGAACTCTTCAAAGTGGTTAAACTTCTTTAAACTCATTGAGCGCTTAAATCTTTTTGAACCTTTAAACCTTGCTGAAGCAGGGTTCAATGGTTCATTCCATTTGTTTGAAGCCCACCGCTAAGTCTTTTTATTGAACCTTGGCATTGAACCAGCCTTGAAATTGCCTAAGTGTTTGGAAGTTATCCCTTTATGAGAGCTCGCCTGTTGAAGTTGTTGAACCCGTTGAACCTATGAGTTCTTCAGTTAAAAATGATTGAATAATTGAAGAACTTGAGCGCTCAGAACATTTTTTTGAGAAGGGAAGAGAGAATTTTGGCCTATAGGACCAAAATAGTTGATATGTTGTCCCCAAAAACAAGTGATAGATTTTAGGAACAACAGCTAGCTCCAGTTGGGGAACTTCCATCGATTGTAAAAATAATCGAAGGGAGTAAAATCTAGAATCTCTAGTGCCTTTAAGTATGCCATTGGGCTATGGAGTCATGCTACCCAAAAAGAAAGGTGCCCAAAAATAAAAATGAAAAACATAAAATAGAAATATACAAATGTACAACTGGACTTATTTGATACTTCAAGAATTGAAGTGCTTCAGATGCTGCCCACTGTGAGGCAGTGAAAATGGTGTTCTATTTTTATATATTAGTGAGAAACCATTTTCTCCCTAGAATATATGATTGGCGAATGGACCTCTCCACTAGTAATCAATTTTTTTGTGCATTCCTTTTGGTTCTCTCCTCTTGCCCCAAAGCAAGACTGGATCTCTAATCCAAAAACTATGAATCCTTGCTCTCTTTCCAGAGAGTTTCTTTTCTTGACTTTAGCACATAGCAATATGGTCCACTATCATAGCTTGTTTCTCTTCTATTCCAGTGAAGCACATTATTTGATTATCAGCATCAAACACCTGCTAATGGTTAGCTTTATCAGGCACACTTGGTCGAAAGACCAGTTTGATAGTGTACCTATTATCTTTGAAATCGAGGTGAGGAACCATGAAGGTTGTAGGGACAACCAATGAATTTGCATGATTATGAGGCTCTCTGGGCACTACAAAAATACTGAAAGCTTTAAAACTTTCAATTTGATCGCATACAAGATTGTGATAATGTCACAATCTTTCAATCTTGGTTTGATGTAGGTTTCTCACCCGACAAACCACCAGTTTAACATCTCCTTTGGCATGAAGGAGCTTGACACCTCTATCTTAGGCTGCCTTCAACCCAAGTAACAAATATTCATATTCAATAGTGTTTTTAGTGTTGCTAAACTGTAACTTATAAGAATAAGGAAAAATGTCTCCTTTAGGAGATATTAACACAATCCTAGCTCCTGAGCCGGTAGAAGAATTGCTGCCATCAAATTCTAGGATCCAAACATCATCAAAAATTGATCTTCTATCATAGTTTTCTTCATTAGAGAGGGAAAATCCTTTTTCATCTGTAATGTGCCCTACCAATTCTTCTAATGTCATGTTTGAATCAATTTTTAGATCATCACCTACAAGACTTTCATCTGCTGTAACAAGAAAGTCTTCAGTAGACAAAAATAATTACCCCTACTTAAAGACTCAAATAAAATAAGCTTTAGGGGCTGACATTTGGGTGATAATGTACCTCGACTCCTTAAGGAGCATCTTCTGCATGATGCCCTTGATAGGGATCCTCACCTCAGACAGGTCCATGCTCAATTCTCCACCAACGTCCTTACAGAAATTTCATCCAAGCAGAATGCCATATGAGGCTGGGACGTCAGCCACCAAGACTGTCATCTTAATTCTCTTATCTGGAAATGCCATAAATGCAAATTGGGTGTCTTTGATTTTTCCCAGTAGTGGCACTTGTTTTTACTCCATGGAAAAACATATCCCAAAGGTCTTGGTCAGTGTGAGACTAAGAGATTCTGTGACCTTGGTGGGCATGACATTGTCAGATGTGCCTGAGTCGATGATGTAATTATTTAGCTGATGACTATTTATCAATAGGGAGACATAAAATGGTTCTATCCTCCTGGGAGTAGCAGGAGGAGTAATGATAAGGTTATTTGGGGTAGACATGTTCTTGGGGGACCAGGAGTTACTTTCAGGATTTCTTGTCCTGTAGGGACGGTCTTATTCTTCACACATTGAACTAACTTATCCAACTACTCAGGATTGGATTGCAAGAATTTGAACTCAAACATTTAAATTTTGTCCTTCTAAAATGGTTGATTATATCAAATCTCTGAAATGAATTAGGAATAGGGGAAGGTAGTTCATCCTTTTGGTGTTTAAGGGGGTACTAGTTTGTGAATTTGAAGCAAAAAGTGTAGGAACATTTAAAGTACTTACTTTTTTATTGCTCACCAGGTCCTTTGACTAGAAAGGTAGAGGAGTTCCTTGTTTTGCAATTGAAATTGCAAGCTAAGATCCTTCCCCTATTTTTTATTTATCAACTTGTTGAGCTAACTGGTTCTGTGACCTGGTAAACACTGCGTATGATCCATCAAATGCTTCACCTTTACTTTTGGGTTCATCCTAGTAATTCAAGAAACCAATGTTGGAGTTGCTAGATGATTCATCTTGGTCTTCCACAAAGAGATCAATGCCATCTTCTTAGTTCAACTCAAGTTTGAAAGAAAAATTTGATTCTATTTCAAGGTATCCAACTGCTGAGTTGGCTGGAGCTACTTTAATAGCAAATTTCCCCTGAGGGGGAGGAATATGATTTGGCTGCCCTTGATTCTTGGTAGCATTTCCTTGGTGTGAGTAATTGGGAAATGTCCTCCTTGGTATATCTTGGTATGAAGGAACAGAAGACATCCCTTGTGCCATTTTCTTTCTGAGAGCTAGCAACTCATTTGATAGCTTCTACACCATTGGATTAGTGGTGCCTGTAGATGGATATTCAGAGGATGAAGAAGATTTACCTCTGTTAAGATCTCTACTTATCTTCCCTATTAAGATAAGATCATCTTCCACCTCAGTGGCTAAATCTTGAGCTACAACAAGGTCTATGTGGCCAGCCCATCTCAATAGGAAACTCAATTTAGGCAGCTATGAATTGATGAAGAAGCATTTGAAATTCTCAGCTATTGGCTGAGCAATTATGGGAATCCTATTCCTTAGCTTATCAAACTTAGCTATGAAGTCCCTCATAGGTTCATGAGGCTCCTTCTTCATTTGTGTGAGTTGAGCCAGTAGGGCATGCACATCTTCTACAAGCTTGAACTTGGCTTCAAATTTGGCTTTGAGAGTGTTCCAATCAATCACCATTTGTGCTTGTAGATGTTAGAATCAGTCTGCAACAATGCCTTACAATGTTTCCACAAACAACCTGACTGCTACGTCCTCCTACTCCACACCTATCACAACACAGGCTATGCTGAAGGCTATAATATGTTCATTAGGATGAACTCTCCCATCACTAAAGAACTTGGGGAAATTCTTCCTTGAACTGCGAGGCAGTTCATGTAGAGGTGGAGTTAGATTGAGCAAGCCAAAAGAGTTACCCTAGGGCCCTTAAACTACCATTATATGGATATGGAAAGGGGGAATAACAAATCTGGGTGGAGTAGGTATAGACAAAGCTCTACTAATAGTAGAAATGGATGCTTTGCCTGGTAATAGAGACCTAACTTTTATAGGAGGAAAACTCCTAGTTTGTTGAAGTTGAGATGGTGAAGGGAAAGGATCAAAATCACTTTGCTGTACCAACTCAAATATAGGGTCAACAATCCCTTTAGCTCTCTAGATTCTTGTATAGTGTGAGGCTACTAGATTGTGAAGTAAAAATGAATAAGGATAGGGACTGCTTCAATTTGAAGCTTGAGGCTTCAAACTGCAGAAGACAATCCCCAGTGGAGTCACCAAAAACTATTGGGTGAATATTTTGTCACCAGCCAACTGAGAGAAAAATAGGTGTTTCAACCACAACATAGGGAGATTGATCAGCCAAAACATGCATGTTTACCATATCAAAATGGGACAAATCTCTCCTCTCATCAAGGGGAGGTTCCCTATAACTATAAAGTACTATATATTAATATACTATAAATAAGCTGAAAATAACACATAGGAGAATTCTGGTGAAATCACTGAAGGCACTTATCTTCTTTCAGAAGTGATCTGCAACAAACAACAAGAATTTTTTCTAGTAGTGATAAGTAAAAGGACACAGTGACACAACATGATGAGGTGTAGCACAAAGTCTCCACTTCAACTGCCAAAGAGTGAAATATACGAAGGACAATGGGGGCACAAAGTCATCCCAAGATCCTTTATATAGAAATAGAAAATAGACAAACAAAAGAAAATTGTGGTAGCACAAAGTCTCTCCACAGTTGGCTTCAGGTTCAGGACACCTTCCTAATTACTTCAACTATTTTTGCTTGTTAAATTAAATGGACAAGAATGCTTCTAAGAAACAGACATAAGAACAATTTCCAAAATAACACAAGCTATTCCAACATAAAGTCTGAAAGGTCACTTGTTTTCTCATTCAAATAACAAAATATGATTAACAATTTGAGCTCAAAGTCTCAGGAAATGCCTTTCAATTTGGGCAAAGTTTCGCTTCTATATCAGAGAGATATCTCTTGCATAAAATGAGAGATTACAATATATAGTGCTCCAAGAAAGACTGGGTGCTTTGTTTCATGGAATGGCCCATGTTGCATTCAATGCCTTGAATGAATTTTTAGTTCTGTGAGGGGGCCATACTAGAAAAGGGCATTGACCTTAACTGTGGTGTGTTAATTCTTCTCAAATGTCTCCTCTAAAGTATGTGCCACCTGGTCCTCTTCATGATATTTGCATAGCTATCCACTTTGCCTTTACTCGATATAGAAAAATAGGCTGTGCTATTGAGTGCTCATGCTCTCTGATGTCCACTTGGTGGACTATTTCATCTATTAGAAATAACTCTTGCACAGATATTTTTGGTCTTTCTGCATCATTCCCTCTTTCCTTGTTTTATTTTGTCTATTCCTTGTGATATGAGCTCGTGGGCTATCTCTTCCCTTTCTTCTAGCTCTTTCAGCTTCTTCTTCAGCTGGTTATTGAGTTTGTTCTCAGGTCCGCACCACATTTGAAAATAAATGGGCATTTTACTACCTTGAATTTGACATCTACGGGGACGTCATTGGTCACTTGGTTACTTGAACCACGTTGAACCTTGAACCTTTGAACCATGAGAGTATATCGATTTAATGGTTCAATGGTTCAGGTAGTCCTATTGACTCCTTGGTTCAATCAGCTCCTTGGTTCAATCGGCTCCTTGGTTCAATCGGCCGAACCATCTCTTCGAACTTGTCTCTGGAATATTCCACTTCCTTCCTTCTCTCAAAGCTTCCTTTCAAATTTTGAAATTCCTTGATCCTTTGAACCTTTGAACCATTTTGATTCAAGGTTCAACGGTTCATTCTCTTTCTTTGAATCCTTTGGTCCTTCAAACTTTTTGGATCCTTTTCTTTTCTATTAAACTCGTTGAACCTTTGAACTTTGAACTCTTTTGGTTCAAGGTTCAACAGTTCAATGGTTTATTCTTTGCTCTTCGAATCCTTTATTCTTCTAAGTCTCTCAAACTTTATTAAACTCATTTAACCTTTAAACTTTGAACTCTTTTGGTTCAAGGTTCAATGGTTCAATCTTTCTTCTTGAAAGTCTTCTTTTGTTTAAGTCCTTTAAAGCTGTTTGAACTTTTCAAAGCGGTTGAACTTTGAACTTGCCGAAGTCTTCAAACTCGTTGAACTCTTCGAAGTGGTTGAAATTCTTTGAACTCATTGAGTGCTTAACTTTTTTTGAACCTTTGAACTCATTGAACCTTGCTGAAGTGGGGTTCAATGGTTCATTCCATTTATTTGAAGCCCGCCACTAAGTTTTTTTATTGAACCTCGACGTTGAACCAGCCTTGAAATTGCCTAAGTGTTTGGAAGTTGTCCATTTGTGAGAGCTCACCTATTGAAGTTGTTGAACTTGTTGAACCTACAAGTTCCTTAGATGAAAATGCTTGAATAATTGAAGAACTTGAGCGCTCAGAACATTTTTTTGAGAAGGGAAGAGAGAATTTTGGCCTGCAGGACCAAAATAGTTGATATGTTGTCCCCAAAAATAAGTGACAGATTTTGGGAACAACACAATACTTTATGTGAAGAATATTATTTGTATATTTGTGCGTGGCATATATTATATAAAGATTTTTATGAAGGTTTATTAGAGGAGTGACAAGAAGAGGATTTGTATTGGGGTGTGGTGATTTTTATTAATGAATATCAACTATAGACTTTTTACCTCCATTGGAGGTTTTATCACCTATATGTTGTGTCATTGATCTAGTATTTTGTTAATTTATTACCATCTAAATCTTCTAGGTATGCATTGTATATTACCTTACATGAATTTTGTTATGGAATCAGAGCTATGAGATGGTATATTGAGTGGCAAAGACTTGAAGATTTATATGTGGGGCATTCTAACACCTCAATTCAATTTTTATCTTCAAAAGACAAGGTTGATCTATGTTATATGACACTAAGTCAAGTAAACAAATTAAAAAAAATTATATTTTAAATATTTAGTGCTTGGATCTCTCTCGTGAGGTGTCAAATCTCCTATTTTTGGTCTACAAACACCATAAACGAGCATGTTAAAAATTTATATCATTAGTTTTTGAGATTTCATGTTGCTTGGGAAATGATGACACACTCTTTTGAGGAGGTTGAAGGCTCAAAAATATTAGAAATTAAAATTTCAATCCTTTTCACCTTGAATCTCAGTTCTTGTTGATTATATATTTATTATTTGATCCTGTAAACACATTATTAAGAAGTCTATTGAAGATTCAATTATTTTTTTGAATATCCTTGTTGCTTATGGTATTATAGTACAACCATGTATAATAGATATCAACACAAAAATTATATTTTTTCATCAAAATTTGATTTTGAGGGTTGAATCTTGCTCAAAGGACCATTTAAAGGATGTATGTCAAGTTTTATGGCCTGAGATGACCTCTTCATCACTATATAATCTCTTATGTTCTTCTCCTATGCCATTATGAGCCTAAAATACATTTTTTAGGTAAGTATATAGTTTGTAAAAAATATTTAAAAAATACATTAATTTTTAAATCAATAATTTCATACAAAAGTGGCTCCCATCTTCCCTAGTTAGGGTTTACCCAAAAGTATTTTTTTAGGAATTTTTTTTACTTGCACATTATAATATATATTTATATATTTTTTATTTTAAAAAATCAATTGAAAAACACTTAAAAATAAATTAGTGTATGTAAAAGTATAACTAACTACTAGATGAATCGATAGTTATCTTTTTGCTATAACCTTGTAAACAAGTGGTTTAGTGTTCAAAACCCACTAGTACTTCTTTTTTGTCAATTTTGTTTCACTAAATTTTATTTATAATAATAATTAATTTTAAAATATTTCTAATTTGTGTTTGAAGTAATTCACGTGAAAAACATTAGTGTAACGTTTACCTTTATTTTTGAATTTTAACGTTGATAATATTTAGTCAAGCATAGTCATGTGACCAGTCATTTCTTAAGTTTGACACATTACAGACACATTTGTGTGGTCTATTTTTTATTTTGAAACTTCTTAATATATTTTAAATCATAATGTTTAGATAGTTTTTCCTAATACAACACTTAATTTAATGCAATTTGTTACAATTTTTTCTTATTTTTTTACATACATTTAAATAATTATTATTTATTTACACTATAAATTTGATTTATTATCAAATAGAGTACAAATTCACATTAAAAAATATCATTTTAACAGTTTTTTTAGTGGCATAGTGTCCAATTTAAAGGAAAGTTATGGCTTCACCTAATTTCATGCTTGATAAATCTTAAATGCTTAATGAGTCTAACTATAACATATAAAAATTCCACATTAAAGTAGAATTTATAAGATGAAAGTTGTGAAACATTTTTGTTGGGATGAAAAAACCCTCATCAGGATGACATGTTACACCCAAGCTTATAAATGTGTTTCAATAAAAATCATAAGAAACTATGTTAATTATTCAAATGAATGTTAATGATGATTTATTATTCCATATTGGTAATCAAGAGTCTCTGAATGATCCCTGTAAACTCCTTGAGTCTATGCACGAGGGCACTTGTGTCTCAAAGATTATTAAGGTGATTCTTAAATTGCTTACTACACCATGAAAGATGATGAAAAAGTTAATTTTCTTGCTAAAATTAAAAATATTAAATCTTAATTAGATGATTGTGACTGCAATCTTATTCAAGAAAAGATTTTGTATTTAATTATTCAGCTTAATATTCATGAATTTTTTTGCAATTTCATTTCTATTATTAACTTAAAATACCAAACAAAGTAAGATATTTCTAAACTCACTACTTTATATGCACTTCTGATTCAAAAAGAAAAAGTGATGTCAAAGTGTAGTTCTAAAAAGAATGCCACCCAAACACTTCTCACTCTCAATCTTATTTATGAGAATAATAAGAACAAAAAATCTAACCTTAATTTGTAAATGGAAAAAATGGGACAAGAAATATGACAATAAGAATCATAAAGCTAAGTTTAATAGGAATTGTGATCTGTGTGGTAGATTTATTCATAGAAGGGAAAATTGTAATAAAAATAAGTATAAAGTTAATCATAAAACCTGTAAAATTAACAAAGGGAGTAAATCTAACCATAACTATTAGAAGAATCAAAATCATAATATGAACAACAATCATGAACAAAATTTTAATGTTATTACTTCATATGTTATCTTGTTTGCTTCTAATGAGAATGAATATATTTTAGATAGTGGTGCATCACATCATATGACTCATTTATCTCATATTTTATCTGATACTAGAGATAATTTAAAAAATATTTACTAGGAAATAATTTATTTGTAGAAGCTACTAAGCAAAGAAAAACAAAATTTGTAAATGGTGTTATTAAAGATGTTTTCTATGTACCCAAATATAAGAAAAATATATTATCATGTTCTCAACTTAGGAATGATAATTTCAATGTAACATTGTTTAAGGATAACATGTCTATAAATAATCAATATGGTTCCTTGATTACTAAAGGTGTTCAACAAAATAATTTATATATATTTATTGCTTCTTCTGTATTTTTTTTTCATCACATAGTAGGAACGAATCGTAATTATGGCATGAAATATTATGACATGTTAATTTTATAAGTTTATATGATATGTCTTCTTATATTTTTTTTTGCTTTTCTTCCTTCTATTTCATCTCATCATGAATCTCGTGAAGGATGCTTACACGGTAAAAAACATAATAACCCTTTCATGAGAATTATGATGTGAATTCCTCACATCCTTAAGAGTTAATTTATAGTGATGTTACAAGACCCATTGAAGCTATATCTGTTAATGGTTCTTTATATACTATTAATTTTATATATGATCATACTAGAATTATTTGGTTGTATTTTATAAATAATAAAATTGAAGTATTATCTAAATTCAAAGAATTTAAAGATGTTGAAAATACTTCTAATTTTTATATTAAGAGATTAAGATCTGATAATGGTGGTGAATATATTAATAAATAATTTGATTATTTTTATATTAGTTGAGGTATTTAAAGGGAACTAAAAACTCCATATTCCTCATAACAAAATGATATTGCTAAAAGTAAAAACTGCATCATTATTGAAATGGTTAGAACAATATTGCATTCTATAAATATTCTTAAATTTTTATGGGCTAAAGTCATGAATTCTGTTTCGCATATTCTGAATAGAGTCCCTACTAAAATTTTGCATCTTTATACCATTTTATAAATGTGGTCTAATAATAAACCCAATGTGGCTCATCTTAGAATCTTTGGTAGTCTTTCTTCTATCTTTGTTTCAAAAGCTAACAGAAGGAAACTTGATCCTACCTCCTATTCATGCATCATTACATGTTATAGAGGTAAAACTAAAAGATTAAGAGTGTATGAACCATCTAAAAGATAAATCATTGAGAATAGGAATGTCTTTACTCTTGAAAAATATTTCTATGAGCCTTCCATAGAACCCCCTCAATGTGTTTTCATTTAATGAACTTGGCTCTCATGTTCCTCTTTATGATGGAACTGAATCCCTAAAGGAAGTTGATCCTTTGTTGGATAACTTAGAGTCTAAGGAACCTACTAAGTTTCATGTTTAATCTAAAAGATCTAAATAGACATAATCCCTAATCCATCTTTTTATTCTTAATAATATTAATAAATTAATTATAAATCAATATTTTTATCATGATTTAATGACTATGTATGAATGCAAACCTCAATATTTTAAGAAATATATTCAAGATGATAGATAGGAAGTTGTTATGTAAGCTGCATATAATGCCTTAATTAAAAATAAAATTTGGGATCTTGTCCCTCTCCACTTAAAAAGCATATTTTAATTTTAGGTGGATTTATAAAACTAAATATAATTTAATTGGTAAAATTGATATATCTAAAACAAGATTATTTTTTCATGGTTTAACTCAAAGACCTAGGATTGATTATATTGAAACTTTTAATCCTGTAGTGAAAATAAGTACTATTAGACTACTCATTGATCTTGTAGATCATAATGGTTGGATTATAAACTAAATAGATGTCAAAAATACATTCCTAAATGATCATTCAAAAGAAAAGATCTAAATGTATTGGTATAAATATTTCACTAACTCCAATAAAAAATATCTTATTTGTAAGTTAAAGAAATCGTTGTATAGTTTAAAACAAGCTCCTTGAACTTGGTATTATAAAATCATTAGTTATTATAAAGAAATAAGTTTCTCTAATTATTATTCAAATAATGATCTCCTTGTAAAAATTGAAAATATTTATATTATTTTAATTGTATCATATATTGATGATCCTCTTATTACTTGTAATCTAATTAGTTTAATTCTTAAAAATAAGAATAAACTAAATCAAATATTTGAAATAACTGATTTAGACATTCTTCATCATTTTTTAAAGAATGACTATATTTCAGGATAAAAATTCAATTATTATATCACAATCTCAATATGCACATAATCTTATTGTTAAGTTTAATATGATTGGTGTAAACCTAAATCTACTCATATTGAAGTTGGTGTTAAGCTTGATCCAAAACTTACATGTGAAAAAGTTAATCCTACTTTTGTAGACGACTTATTGATAGTTTAATTTATCTAATTAGTATTAGGCCAAATATTTTATATATTGTAGATGTTGCTTCTAGATTCATACATGATCCATATAAATATCATTAAAAATTAACAAAACATATACTTCATTATATAAAAAGAACTGTAAATTTTGATTTATTTATTTTTCATTGATAATGTTAAATTATATGGTTATTATGATGTTGACCATTTTGATGATACTAATATGCTTATAGATATGTGTTTAAGTTTGGTGTAGATGGTATCACTTAGAGAAACAAAAAATAACCCTCTATATTTATTTCTTATATTGAAGTAGAGTACAAAATGTTAGAGTAGGTTGTTTACCTTAACTCATATTCACCTAGGTATTTAGTTATTCCCATCCACTTATGTGCATATATTTTATTTATCTTATTTTAGATATTACATATTTATCTCTTAGATATTATGAAGATATTTTATAATTATTTCTATCTTTCAGGGATAATTATCTTTTAGTCCTATATTTGATCTCTTATCTTGATCTCTTAGTTTTGATTGATCAATTACCTTGATCTCTTAGTTAAAATTGATCACTTAGCTTGATCTCTTAGTTAGGATTGATCTTACTTACCTATATATACAAGGCATATTCATTATATTTGAAAGCTATAGATATGGAGAACAATTTCAGCATTGTATAATTTATTAGTGGATAATAGATAGTTTATTCTTTGTGTGTAATGCATTATATTTATAGTTATGGTAATGGATTTTTAGAGATATTTTATTGAAGAGTTTTCAAAACTCTATCACAGAAGTGTTATGGAAGCTAATAAATAAGTCACATGGCTACAAAGGTTGTTAGGAGAACTTCATTTGGATGTTTCTCATAGTACCACCTTTCTATGTGATTACCAAAGTTGTATAGTTCTGGCAAAAAATCTAGTGAAACACTAAATAACTAAACATATTAAAGTTCATGTGCATTTTATCTAGGAGAATGTCCTCAATGATGATATTGATCTACAATTTTGTCCTATGGATGAAAAAGTGACATGTATCTTCATAGAACCACTTGGTGATACCAAATTTTGTTAGTTTCATAAAATATTGAGTCTCTCAGACTTACCATTTAGAAATATTGTGCATGACATTACTACTTCTTAGTGGACATGTGTCTTATTCTCCTTCTATATACTTCTTCTCTTTGTAAAATAACATTATAATATATCATGTTATGTAATTTTAATAAATTTCATGTGGAAGTTTTACTTTTATAACCAATACTTAGAAGCATATATTGTAATGGAGGTCATTATGTTATAAAAGGTTCCAAATATGCTTAGTCGATTATTTATTATAAACTGTGAGATGTAGTCTCACGATCGTGCTAGCCTAAACTTACCTTGAGCAGTTTATGGATTATAATTCTTTTTGTTTCAAAAGGTGACTTTGGCATGATAGATATTTTTTAATCCTTCAAATTTTACATAGTATATAAATATTTTATTAAGGTTACTTTGGCATATATTACCACTTAACATTAAGGAGTGTTGGAATAAATAATGTTTAAATAGTGATACCAACCCTTAACATTATTCAATGGTTAATAAGTAAAATAAATATATTTATATGAAATAATTTTGTATAAATAAATTAAATATATTTTACCATTGGGTTCCTCAGGGAGAGTTTGAACCTATTGGTTACAACAATCCACCTCCACACCCCATTATTTAAAGACATTTCAACCTTGATAAATGTTACTCTCAAACTTTTCTCGTGCAATACTTTGTGTGAAAAATATTATTTATGTATTTACGTGTGGAAAATATTGTATAGAGAGTTTTGTGAAGTCTTATTAAATAAGGAGTGAGAGGAAGAGAATTTTTATTGGGGTGTAGTGTTTCTCATTAATGACTATCAACTATGGGTATTTTACCTCCAATGAAGGTTTTACCACTTATATGATGTGTCATTGACCTGTGTCATTGATTTGGTCTTTTACTAATTGATTATCATCTAGAATTTATGTGTATGTATTATGTATTGCATTACATGGATTTTATCAAAAAATTTACTTGGATAGATTTTTCTTTGTGTATTTAGATGACATTTTAATTTACAGTTGAATAAGAGAAGATAATTTGTTGTATTTGAGGTTAGTATTGCAAAATTTAGTAGAGGATAAGTTGTTAGTCAACTTGAAGAAGTTCAAATTATTATAGGAAGAGTTGATATATTTGAGATTTTTAATCTCACATGATAGGTTAAGAATAGACCTGGAAAACATAAAATAGTTGTGGGTTGGCCATCACCTAGGACCATGTTTAAGGCAACAAGCTTTCATGGGTTAGCTAATTTCTACTAGAATTTCATTAGAAACTTTAGTGAAATATGTGGATCCATTACAAAAATAAATGAAAGGTGATAAGAAAGAGTGTATCGAAGTAAATATAGAAATGTAAATTAAACTAAAGAATCTTAATCAAAACTAACTCAACCTAATCTAGAGCTACAAACAAAAGAAACAACACAAAACTTATACTTTAGTTATAAAAAGCTTCTTCTATTATGATGTGAATTTGATTAACTGTATTTGAATTATGGCTGTTCACTCTTTCGATGCAAGGTAAAATGGGTAGCATTTTTGATACAAAAATATTCTTTGATAGCTTTGATTTGCTTGTAATTTTGATATCACTTCATTAACATAAATCAAAATAATGAAAGTGATGGCTTTCATGCTTAATTTTTTTTGAGGAAACATCAAACAGTGGAGAATTATTTAATTTTTAAAATTATCTAAATAATCTATGATAGATTATGAGTCCTCATCCATGAGAATGATGACCATTTAAAATGGTTGAGAGAAACATGGAGATGGTTAACTGAGTCAACAAGAATGGGTCAAACTATTTGACAACTCAAGGGATGACTCAAATGTAGTTGAATAAGTTATGAGATTGGTTGGGGTGGGTTAATATGTGAGGGAGATAAAGGTGGAAGATGTTAGGTGAGGTATAAGATCTTAGTTTAATAATTAAATTTAGATTAAAAGTTTGCACAATTGATTAAATTTGATTTGTTCAATTATTTAAATAATAAAAGAGATGTCATGAATTATAGTTCGAATTTTAAGAAGAAGAATTAATAGGTTTTAGGTGTCTAGATTTACCTCTATTTAAAATGGTGTTGCACCATAATACCTTTTCAAGGAATAGTAAAAGAAGTACAATGTTTATAATTAATAAGCAAAATTTTCCCCAAATGAATGAGAATGAATATAATGATGCCTCCTCTAGAGTTTATGCCAAAAAATAAACAAATGCTCAAAATTAATGAAAGAGAAAAATGATTAAGTGGTTTAGACCATAAAGAAATAAAATTACTAGAATCAATGTAAAAATTTCAAGATTAAGGTATGTGTAAATAAGTTACCCCTAGTTGTGAAAACTAGAGCATTAATAAAAAAAATATTTTAGCATATGAAGATTATACATTTAGGAATACTCATGACACATGAGTCATGTGAGCAGATGTGGGAATGATATATCTCAAGGTAAGTTGTATATTTTTAAAAAATAAAAATATAAGTTTTCAAATTGTAATGAAAAATTTATGAGAGTTATAGTTGCATGCAATTGAAATATATTTAGAATGCTTTGATTTAGATTGTCCTAAAATTTGAATTAAAACATATGAAAAATGAATAAAGTGGAGAGATGGGGGAAAATATTTGAAATAAGGATGAAAATATAAATAGAAGTATGATTGTTAATAAATTCATTTGTGCACATTTTATTTATAAAGTGATTTTTTAGTAGAAGTTATGTGAGGAGATTTGATCCGAGTCCTTGTAGGAAAATGAACTGTATTCCACACCACTAGCACCACGAAGAGCACGTGAGGAGACACTAGAGACTAGAAAGGAGCGGGCCTTCAATAAGTTAAATTTCATGCCTTAGTTTTTTGATTTAAGTGTATTTATTAGGGGTTAAAGTTTATGAAAAATTCATAATTAGGATATTTACTAATTTAATAACAAAAGTTATGAATTTGTTAGGGCAAATTGTGAAATTTTTGAACTTGATAGTGAATTCACAATATAGGGTTGCAAAATCATTTGGGTAGAAAAATATATAATGGATTGGTGAGTTCACAATTTGTAGTTCAAAAATCATGAAAATGAGTTGTCAATTCATCAAACAGGGTAGAAAAATCGTCTGTGAGGGGAATAGATTAGGGCAATTACAAAATTACATGTCAGAGTAGCGAAATTAAAGATATAGACAACCAATAATGTAAAAAAGAGTAGCAAAAACATAGTAAATGCAAAATAGAAGATTGGAAATTCAAATTCGACAAAATGGATTTTGAAAATGTGAGGGAAAATAACAAAAATGCTATATTTATAAGAAAAAGGGTAAGTTAGCAAATGAATAAATAAGCAGAACGTTAAATAGCCAAAAAATAATGTGAAGGAAGATGTTTGGCTTGTTTTTTGTGTTTGTGCTATGTAATGTTTTGAATTAAAGGTATATGGATTTTGTAGGGCGATAGGTATAATTGACATTGTGTTAATTTGTAATGATTATAGGAGGTATTATCATTACATATGACATGCAAGCAGAGACCTAGGGCATTAGAGTGAATAGAAGGATTCACCAAGTATGAGATGAGTATTATAGGCTACAGAGTTGCCATATATCATGTAGATTCTTGAGATCCATGCATATAGGGATTTTTTGACTGTGTTGGTTGAGAGATGACATAATGAGACCAACACACTTCACCTATCAATAGGTGAGATGACTTTGACACTGGAGGATGTGTATCAGATTTTGGGGATTTTGATATGAGGTAGATGAATATACTAAGGTCAGGGTCCTCAAGAGAATACACTGTATAATATTTTTGAGGACATATTGATTCTAATGCTGAGAGGAGGGGTGGATATTGACTAATACATGTGGTTAAGGATAAATTCTTTAACTATGGTACTCATGGTTATTTTCAGTGGCATTATGCTTCTTGACAAGAGTGGGAGATCATGTTTGATTATTTTGTTGGGTGTCATTGGAGATAAGATGGAGATGGGAGAGATATTATCATGGGGACCATGCATTCTTGCATAATTATATAAGAATTTACATCGTGTAATATACATAAATAGGAAGGAGATTAGTCTGTCCACACTATTACATGTTTAGTGCTGAGAGCACATTTTAATTGAGTGGCTAGTTGGACATATGAGCACATATTAAATTGATGATCCTATAATGTATGGATGGGATATGATCATAAGCACACATAAACCATATTTGGGGGACAGAGAGATGTATAGGAGAGCTATTGATGATATAGGTGATGACTAGGTCACTTGGAGACCACATTGAAAGATAGTTTTCCAATGGCCATAAGATGAATTATATATGGATTACACGATGAGTCAGTGTTATGTTATGGGTATACATGATTACATCATAGAGAGATATGACCCTGATAAGGTGATGAGATAATTTGGTATTAGACAACATATTCCTTTAGGTCCTCACATATTTACACAAACAGTTAGAGAGATCTCATTGAGGGGGTGACTCTTGATCCTATTATAACATATCATAGTTGGACACAGTTATAGATAATGACATGGATGGATATAAGGGATGTCATTAATGTAAGATTACTAGGTGGATATGTAGATTGGTGTGCTTGATAATGACTGATGTAATTGATAGTCTATACACACCACCATGCACTTGGAGGCAGAGATTGGTTGACATTCTAAGTAGATAACCATGAGAAACAAACTTAGGATCCCATATTAAGAGTGCAGTGACATGACATAAAGGAGGCAGATGAGGGTGGGATAGAGGAAATGCTTTAGAGGAGAGCCAACTATATGATGTAGAGGTTACAGAGGTGGAGGAAGCTGAGATTTTATGAGAGGTTGGTATTAATATGGGAGGAGATATAAAGATGAAGGTTGATACATATCAGGTAGGAAGAGGGGAGACTTTATTAGTATTTATTAATAGTGATGGAGAGAGGGATGGATATGATATAGTGATGAGATCAGTGCTTGAGACAAATGTGGATAAAGGAGACATGGTAGGTCCTTCACATATAGGTAGATCACAGGATGATCAGACCCTAATAGATAGACCACATGAGAATATCTAAGCCTAGGATAGTGAGATTGTAGTTTTACATAGAGAGGTATCTAGATTACAAAGGGAGGTTAACAATGTAGGGGGTTAGTTATCACTTAGAGTGGCTGATATCAAATGTCTACAGGGTGAGAAATAACTAAATTAATGGTTAAAGATAGAAAAATGAACAAGACAAAAATAAAATAAACAAGTAATCAATACTTGAAAGATAAAACAAAAGACTTAACATCCTAAGTGAGATTTAAGACAATCGGTAGCCAATATATAGGATAGTAGTACATCAATCTATGAGGAAGTATAAAGAGGAACACACGAATGAAAAACAAATTCATGCTTAGGGAAATGGATGATGGGCAAGGAGGTGTTCGAGTTGACCTAAAGACCTCATGTCTCTAAGTGATGCATACACAATCCACTTTGAAAAAAGTCTATGTAGCTCTCTCAATACAGGAAGTGATGAGAAAGTGGAACATTGATGAAACATTGAGTGTTAGAAGAATATATGCATGATTTTCCCTCCCAAGAAATGTGAGTGAATGAGGTTAGAAGCTAGCTAAGATGGTAGATGTTTTTGGTAAGTGTTTACGTATATGTTTGGATGCTTTAATTTAAGATAGGTGATAAATTATTGTGACAAATATGGTACTATAGAATATGTTCCTCTATTATGAGCAAGAACTTAGGTACACAAGTAGAAGTGTTGAACCTTAAACTAAAATGTTATAAGATGAGTGATGAAACAAGTGACAAAGGATAATGTGAAAATATACATTGAATTACTAAAACTCGATGCCCATAATAAAATAGGGTGAATATAGATAATGGATTACACATTTCACTAGGAATCTAGTTTTCACTATGGCACTTGTGTAAAGTGCTAGTAAACTGGTTTCACTTTTACACGATCAATGTTTTTTGTTTTTTAATGTTTTTAAATTTTTTTCTAGATTTTGATTTTTTTCTATTTTTTTGACACCTAGGATATCAACAACAATATATAAAAAAATTAGGCATAGAATCTTTTAAGGTGAACGATATTCATAGGTTCATCAAGATCCTCTCCATCTTCTATAGCCAATCTGTAAGCCCCTTATCCTTATTTAACAATGATGATATATGGGCCCAATGAATTATGCTCAAATTTTATTTTCTTCTCTCTTTTAGAATTTATATTACATTGGTTTTTTCTTAAGACTAATATCTTTGATTTCAAAATTTTTATCTTTTATCTGCTTATTATAGCTATGAATAAGACAATTATGGCATACTTGTAAATGGTTTAAAATTATAACAACCCCGCTAGGTTAGACAAAGAAATACATTATTTTTTCTTAAATTTCACACATCTACCAAATATAGATTACACCACGATAATCTACAGAGATACCATCATAAATACATAAGGTGATAATATCAACAAGCATAATACATCCCATAATACTAATCTCTAATATCATGAGTACATGTCATAATGTGAATACAGAAAGTAATTACATTATCAACTATAACTAAAACAAGTCTACAGCCATTGTTGTTGATTTACAATAACATATAATTACAAACTCTTCATGAAAATAATCATTGATAAATATAATATAATACAATGCACACATAAATACATGGCTCCTTGGAGCATGAGTTCTTCAAACTCTTTAGTATCTATGGCAATCTCAAGTGTAATCTCAATAGTAGTATTGCTCTGGAGAGGAACAAAATCATACAAATAATTTTTCACACCAACCATAGATCAAAAATTCCTTGCATAATATTCTATTAGAGAATGACCCTCTCTTCACGAATGAGTAAATAGTGATGGAATGGGAATACAATGAGATTAGTAAGTACCCGTGTGATGAATGATTCTAAACTAAACAGGTAGTGTATCATAGAAATTTATTCTATTATAAGATATCGCACAAACATGTGAATCATACTCATGAAATGATAATGTCTCACTAAACATACTTTAACCTAAAGTTTTATAAATAATAAATAATAATCTAGATCAATCAAATTCATACACACCACTTGATTGAATTGTCTTTATTTATCATTGTGAGACTAATAAGCCAATGAAGTCCATCTTACTTCTTACTCCAAATTAGTAATATAGATTGGTTAAATACAACTCAACCACAATATTCATTAATTTACATCTTATTCACACATATAATCAAATTAGATGCTAAACATAGGAGTAACCAAATCATACATTTATTTTGTAAAATGTTTAAATGAATCTTACATTATTTTTATCCCATACTAAAAATAATGACTACTATCTATACCACTAAGGCAAATATACATAACTGTAGATTTCAACAACCATAATTTATTTTTAAACATGCTACACCTATAATTACTCATATTATCATAGTCTAGTATTCTAAGACATAACTATTATTTCCCTAAAAAATAGTCATATAAAATAGTCTTAAAATCATGAAAAAAAAATATAAAATTAACTATATACATGGAACATAAAACATATCAACACAACATTTGATGAAATCTCAAGGGTTGCATGCACGTATATACAAAATATTATCAATTATTACACAATAAATTATCCACAGCAATAACCAGTATGTATACAGTAAAACAATCAAATATGGATATGAGTTGAGATATAATAATTAAAGTATGCTCCATCGAGGTACAACACATTTTTATACTGTATTACCCTATGATATCTCATACTATCAAAAGTTCTCAAATATATAATAACACATAATCTAAACTTATGATTTTTTAAAGACTTAATCGATCTATGTAGATAATAACAAGTAATCAATACAAAATTATACCACCCAGATATATCTTAAATTAAATTGCATAAAAGTATATCAAAATATCATAATTTATAAACATGCATCACGATGCACCATTATGAACTAAGTATAGCTAAACCTTTATACATAATAACACATTCATAGTATGTAATGCACACAAGTATTCTATGCTAGATACATATAAATAACAATCATTCATATTATTAATAATGAGTCAGATAATTCATAAACCTATTATGAATTTACATTCTAATGACTCATTTTATTCTAAGAGATTGTTCCAAAGGGTTATAGTTTCTAATTTTAAAGAAACTTAATGACTAATTCAAATCATCTATTGAACTACATGTATAATCTTTATATACTAACACTTGCACATTCTAATGTCTATCACATGTAGATATTCTAATTCTATGCAATTTTTGAACCATGATTTATTGTTTTAATCATAAATACTAAGCATAAAAATCAACTAATAAAGTTGTTATAAATACATGAAACACACTTTACAAACACCATCTAAAAAACCTAGAACTTTATTTTTCCAAAATACAAGTAATCTAGTTTCATAACCAATTATATTTGGGAGTTTACAAGCAATCATTTTCTATCTTTAATCAATCCTTTCAATTTTTCATTAATATTTCTCTTGAGAATATTAACAAATAAAATCTACCCCCATGGTTCTAATTATGTAAATGGTCGTAACTTAATATAATGTCACATTTTGTGTGATAGGTTTTCATACATCAAGGAATCTAAAAATTTCACTAGTTTATAACTCATAAAAAGAGGTAGTTATGTTTTACCCATTCGACTCCATTCACACATTGCTATGGTTATCCATATAATAATTACTAAGAATCCAATTTTGTATCACTACTTTCATACTATAGTTACCAATTCAAGATTTATGCCCACTAAGTAATAAAACTCTAATGTCATTGTAGCTAAAGTAAAAATACATGAAAAAACTTGAAAGTTTGTGATAAAACCCTAATTTTAATCTCTTATAAAAATAATCAAGCTTACAAATCTCATTCGAGTCCCATTACAAAGATGGTTAATTTTAAATTTTCTCTAAAAACACTTGGTGGAAAGTGAAGCTTTGTTAAGTAATTATATTTATCTAACTCTTCAGCTTACATTTTATATATTTTAGCTAACTAACATTCTATTTACAACTTCAACCAAAAGTTTGTTATAAAAGCTTCTGATTACTAAGTTTCAACTGATGCCTAATCTTTACAAACTTAACCCCAAATACTGGCATATGTCCACTAACATTATCTGAACGCATAACACTATTTAAAAACTGGTCCACATAATAATCTTTATATACAAGTATTATAATAATAAACATTGTAGGAAATTGTATTATATTCATAGTATCCATGAAATTTTAATGATGCAAATATTTTTATACTCTTTTTATGCATGCCATCAACATCACTATGTTACTTTAATCAATATTAAATGGATTTAATTTTCTATTAATTATAATATGAAATAAGTGTATATATATATATTTGATGATTCTTAATCATTCAGTTAACTGGTAAGAATGGGGTGATGCTTCAACAATTTTAATACATAATCCATACTTATGACCTTTATGTCCAAAAGGAAAAACATAATATTTTTTAAAATGTATAGGTAATACAAAAGATAAGTCGATGCCTTCATGAAATTGAGTTTTGTTTACATAAATAACTAGATTTAAAGCATATGAAGTTCGATGTCTAGATGATAAATCAACCAAATCACCCCTTTTTATTTTCATTAACTTTCAGTTGAATAAATATAACACAAGCTGCTAATTAAATAACATAGATAATATTTATTATCTTCTTTATGTTTAAAAAACACTATTGTAGCTGTATGACATTTTCAATTATAACAAAAAATAATTTAAAAAAAAATATATACTGGTTCCTAAACACTACAGTTGGCTGACATTAAAGAGAGTGACTTTTATGACGAAGGTGAGAATTACTATACGCCACATATATAATTCGATGCCCTAATGAATTATTCCATAAAAATGGTCCAAGTTACTTTTTATAAATTTCAGTTCCTAAAGCTTCTTACATAACGTATAATTTAATATTGTATATTGTCAATGGATTATTATATATCATATAGGTTTTAATACTTAAAGTGTTATTTTTTTTATTATTATTATTTTTAGTATCCACTATGCCATTATCATAATCTATGGAGTTACTAGAATAATAGACCATAAGATTTCATGGGGTATGAGTAATTACTTGTATTTTCCACATAAAATATTCATGGCTCTTATATGTAGAAAATAACATTCAATTGTTCTAAAATATACAATGAACTAAAAGTTGAATTACAACACCTACTTGGTATTTTTCATCTTATTTTTGAAATTCATGCTCTTTACTTTCTTTCTGGCCTTCTCTCCAAAGCTGTTCCCTTTTGTTATTTTCTCAAATGTGTAGACTATGATTTTTTTTTCATTCTTTCTCTTAAATAGAAAATAGGTGTTAATTCTTTTTTTTCAAATTTTTAGTTTTTGTTTTCTTTTTATTTTATTTTTTCGTTTTTACTAATTTTAAGATCGTTAATTCTTCTTCTTCCTTTTTTTAAAGATTTCTCATGATGTCCACCTTTCATAATCTCCCTCAGGATTAAAAGGGTGCACTTTCTTTTTCTTTTTTTCTTTTTTTATTTTATTAATTTTTTATTTTTTAGTTATTTTTATTTCTTTGATTCCCTTTTTTTGATTTTCTAATTTTAATCTTTTTTTAATTCTTTATTTATTTATTCCCTTCCTCATGAGATTTAACTAAATCTCTCCTTTTCCCTTTTTTTCTTTTTCCATGGTAATTTCCAAATTTATATATATAGTTTAACATGATTTAAATATGGAATGCTAAATTCTTTAATTTTTACTAGATTAGCATCTAATTATATTTTAACAATTTTAAATGATAATTTAAAAATTTACAAATAACTTGTATTTTACCTTTGTCAAGATTATTCCTATCATCATTAATGATAAGACATGCCAAACACACAAGAAATCTTTACGATAATTTTACCCACTTTAAAAAACCACACAGAGCAATACTTTAAGCAAGTAATTAAACATACCATAATTAAGCTATTTTAATGCATTTCTATCAATTACTAACTACTATAGTATGTGTGTGCAGGGTTTTACCAATTCTCTGTAGACATTTAATGTCTCCATCTACATCAACATCTTCGATGATACTCTCCCTCTATCATGCTCGAGAGATGAATTCTCCTGCATCCATCTCACAACATGTAAATAATTAGATCATATCACATGATAAACATAAAATAATAATATAATTAAAATAATATATTAATATGCTTAAAATGTAATCACATATATTAACCAACTCGCAGTAAGCAAATCATGTATCATCATCTAACTAAGCAACATTCTACTATCTCATAATGACATAAATCTCAAGCTTAGTCAGAAATATAAACTAATACCATATGTGTCCACTATAAATATCTATGACTACTCAAATAGTTGACTTAGTAAAGAATTGAGATGCAACATCTTTCCCCCCTAAAACTAGTCATCATCCCCGATGACTCTTATTCAACCATAAGTTTTAAATTAAAACATTATTTAGCAAATAAAAAATATGATATATAATATTAAATTAAATGAAAAATTCCCTATAGAATTCACCATAGTTCCTTAAGTTGCACTATTTTTAGAGTATTGGTCCACAAAACCCTACCTTGTGACATCTCTCAATTATGCAAACATGGTTTTTAAGTATTACTTACTTTATATATTCTTATCATGATCACTCTGAGGTCCAGAACTAATAAGAAAAACCTATTTACTATAAGACTGACCACTTCTGTTACCTTGAAGGGTCCACATCTCTGTGAAAATTTCACTGAATTTTTAAAAAAATACATAAAATCATCATAAAAGCCAAAACAAATGATCGAAGAGAGTTCTAAAAAACCTTCTAGCCCCTCTGCACATCTCTCTAATCTTAGAGAGTTTTTTTCTCATTTTGAAGAAAAGTAATTAGAGAAACTGGTATGAATGATGTGCATAAATTAATACTATTGCTACCCCACATAGCTCTTGATAAGTATAACATGTCAATATTATCACTACTCCATAGATCTCCTAACAAGTATTACGATGATTAGGAATTGAAATATTACATTTTCAATGTATACAAAATCATGGAGTACTCATCTACAATATACACGTGTATGGTTATACGATTGAATTTGACAAGTTCCCTTGTCAAATATTGAATTTTGCAAGTCCATCTATTGGATCCAACTCAGTAACAATTGAGTCAATATGAGGTTAAGTAGGATACCATCCTATCACTTAGAACCCACATTCTGAATTCACCATTCTTACCTTATGTCTACATGACTTAATGATCTCTAAAATGTGCATAATGTTTCAAAGAATCATAATTTTATGCTAACAAATCTTAGAAAGCAATAATGTGAGATAAATAATTTTAAATGTATCAACATACATAAAAAAAAAATCATACAATCAATCCATAATTGTATTAAGTTATCACTAGCCAAACCTAACTAGTATCATCTTTCACAACTTAACTTATAGTGTCATATTCACAGTGAAGAATGAATAATGTTATAATTAACATAACATACATAGGTCAAGAATCACATTATTCTTTTAGTCTTAAAAGAAAACAAATGAAAAAATATCTCTTTGCTTGTTCACCTATCACACAACAAGTTAAAAGTTTATTCCAACCCCTAGATTGATAAAATGTTATGTACCTCCTATACCCTACTCACTTCCTGTGAAAGGTATAAAAATATCTCTTCAAAACAACATGCATTAAGCAAAAGAGATCAATATCAATCTAGTCAAGAGTGAATAATAACATAGTAATTATAATCATTCTATATAAAATTTAATATGCTTAAAATATGACTACAGCTTAATGTTGCCAAAATACTACCTACTCACTAAATCTGTAAGTATGGTATCTCAATATATTTCCTCAACCAAAAGAAATAAATTACTAACCACAAAGATGTATCAATCCATTAAATCTAACAACTTATCTCTCATCAAGAGTAGAAAACATTCTCCCACCAACCTCAAGAGAGTATGATCAAACAACATTCAAAAATAAATTCTCATTTAAGAGAACACTAAAATCAACAACATGCAAATAAGATTCTTCTCAGTAGCATCATAATAATGTCAAAGGAGAATGAGATAATTACAAACTCATCTCTAAGATAACTAAGAGAGATGACACAGGGGAAAATGGTAAGAGAGATAACTAAGATAACTAAGAATAGTGCAATGGTAAAGCACCCCAAACAAGGGAAAATTAAGGTGTCAGGGAACAGAAAGAGTGAAAGTGTAAACGGGAAAGGCAAAATAAAGCTCCCTAGTGCTAAAAAGCAGAATGTAGAAGAAGATACAGAACGGGAGAGAATTGAAAACCCCAGGGAGGAAAACTTGGAAGAAGAAGAAGGAACTGAAAGCTGGGATACAAACTCTAATGAGGATGAAGAATGTTATGAGAAGAATGAAAAAGATGATGTCAACACAGAGGAGGATTCTGCAAACAGAACTGTAGATATGGAGGAAAACCAGAAAGTGTCGGAGGATGAATTTGTCTAGGATGACCCTGTTGAGGACCCAAATTCAAAGAACGAAAAGGAAACTTCAGGTCAGGATGATAATCAAGATACGGATATGGAAATTCAAACTGGAATTAAAGAGCGGGAACAAAAGAGTCGAGAGGATATCTTTGAAGAAGCCAGGAACAGTCCCAATAAAAATTCTGAGGAATGGAGAGGGAAAAAACAGAATGATGAAACACACACACCTATGGCTTGGGTTAATTGTAAAGCAGAGGCATCATCCCAATTTGATTCTTGGACGTGTAGGGAGATTATGGATCTCAAGAGGAAAGTGGAAACTATGGAAGATTCCCTGAAAGCTGTTTGGAACAAAATAAACAATATGGAAAATAAGATAAGGGAGATCCCAGTCAAGCTCAAAGCCCATGAAAATAACCTCCGAGAACTTATTAAGGACAACAGAACAAAAATGGAGGAAGTTACGACCAATATTTGTGCTGCTACTATCAATATAGGTAAAAGAGCCAATGAGGAGACCAAAGCCCTGGAGGGACCCAACAAAAGGACGAGACAAATTTCTAGAAAGAAGGTTACACAAAAAGGAGCTATGCAGGCGGCAACCACTGCCTAGGATACTGTTATGAAAGGAAAAGAAACTATGAAAATGATATTGGAACTGGATGAATAATCTGGTTCTTCTGGTTGGTTTAGTAACTGGTCCTATTTTTTGTTTTCTTTCTGTAATCCTTTGCCTTTGGTGATACCAGATCTCTATTTTATCTGGGTTTTGACTGGAAGTCTTTCTGGTGGTTTTAGGTCCATTAAAAACCTATTTTTGCTACTTCCTTGTAGTAGTTTTTAGGCTTTGCCTGTGGTCTTGGACGATCTTTCTTTCTTTCTTTGTAACAGGGTTTCAGGGCCCCTTCAAAACCTGCTTTTACCTCAATCTAAAACTAAGAGAGATGACACTCCTTCCTCAACCACATAACTTAAGAGGGCCAACCAAAACTAGCTCTTAATACATGGCTTTTCCTAACCCAAGACATCCACACTATTCTATAAGAAATTTTCCATTTCTAAGATTTATGAATATAAGACACAAAATAAACACATATCTTTAAGTGAGAAGAATTTTGAGATTATTAAACACTCACAAAACTCAACGATAAATATGACTTGATGATCAAGAAGGATATAATCATACTTGAGGTGTTTGATCTAAGTGATCAAACTATGGTAGAAAGATTTTATTTATAACTCATGAACTATGTTATATACCCATCTACCCAAGCCTAAAATACAACCATCACCATTAGAACACTCGATAAATTGATCTCTTAAATAATTCAAAGGGTATGAGTGCTCTTAAGGGCACACACTCAATGTTTCACACACATTTTATGAATGTCACAAAACTTCTATCATGGTGTAACATGATTATACACTGAGACACCATAAATACAAATATCAATGCAAAACTTTAAGTCACTAGGTTCACAAGACACAAAAATACTAATGGACTCATTAGGTCCTAGAGTTCGAGCCATAAGTTTGATACCACATGTAACAACTTCGCTAGGTTAGACAAAGAAATACATGATTTTTTAAATTTTATTTTAACACATATACCAAATATAGATTACACCATGAGAATCTATAGAGAGACCATAAGAAATATACAAGATGATAATAACAACAAGCATAATACT
Source organism: Torreya grandis (assembly GCA_037957365.1). Classification (NCBI taxonomy): domain Eukaryota; kingdom Viridiplantae; phylum Streptophyta; class Pinopsida; order Cupressales; family Taxaceae; genus Torreya; species Torreya grandis. The sequence continues at coordinate 1,918,336 of JARHVA010001687.1, read as the reverse complement.
TCACATAATATTGGTCTCTAATATCATGAGAGTACATGTCATAATGTGAATATAGAAAGTAATTACATTAAATCAACTACAACTAAAATAAGTCTACAACCACCACTATTAATTTACAATAACAAGTAATTACAACTCTTTATGAAAATACTCAATGATAAATATAATACAATACAATGTACATATAGATACATGGCTCCTTCGAGCACGAGTACCTTGGACTCTTTAGTATCTATGGCAATTTCAAGTGTCATCTCAATAATAAGACTGATGTGGGGAGGGAGAACGTCATTCAAACATTTTTCCACACTAATCACAAACCAATGATCCCCCACACAATCTCTTATTAGAGAACCCTTCACAAATGCATAAATAGTGATGGCATGGGAATCCAGAGAGATTAACAAGTATCCATGTGCTGTATGATTCTAACTAAACATGTATTGTATCATAAAAATTTGTTTTATTGTAAGATATCACATAAATATATGAAACATACTCATGAAATTATAATGTCTCACTAAACATATTTTAGCTCAAAATTTTATAAATGATAAATAATAATAATCTAGATCAATCAAATTTATACACACCACTTGATCGGATTGCCTTTATCTATCATTGTGAGACTAGTAAGTCAGTGAAGTCTATCTCACTCCTTACTCTGAATAAATAATGTAGATTGGTCAAATACAACTCAATCACAAGATTCATTAATTTACATCTTATTCACACATACAATCAAACTAGATGCTAAACATAAAAGTAAACAAAACATATATTTATTCCATCAAATGTATGAAAGAATCTTATATTATTTCTATCCCATACTAAAAATAATGACTATAGTCTATACCACCCATATAAAATATATATAACTTTAAATTTCAACAACCATAATTTATTTCCAAACATACAACACCTATGATAACTCATATTATCATAGTCTAGTATTATATGACATAACTAGTAGTTTTACCAAAAAATAGTCATATAAATAAATATACAAGTAATTATATACACTGAACACAAAACATACCAACACAACATTCACTAAAATCTCAAGGGTTACATGCACGCATACACAAAGTCTTATTAACTGTTATAAAACACACTATCCACAATAATAATCAACATGTATATAGTAAAATAGTCAAATATAGATATGAGTTAAGGCATAATAATTACAGTATGCATCACTGAGATATAAAATACTTTTATACTATTGTACCTATAATATCCTATATTATCATAGGTTCCCAAATACATAACAACATATAATCTAAACTTATGATTTTTCAAGACTCAATCGATCCATGCAAATAATAACAAGTAATCAATATGAAATTATACCACCCAATTATACCTTAAATTAAACTGCATACAAACATAGCAAAGTATCACAACATATAAACATACATTACGATGCATCATTATGCACTGAGTATAGTTAAACCTTTATACATAATAACACATTCATAGTATGTAATGCACACAAGTATTCCATGCTAGATACATATGACTAACAATCATTCATATCATTAGTAGTGAGTCAAATAATTTATAAACCTACTATGACTTTACATTCTAATGACTCATTTGATTTTAGGATACTGTTCTAAAAGATTATGTTTTCTGATTCTTAAAAAAATTAATGACTAATTCAGATCATCTATTGAACTACATGTATAATCCTTATATACTAGCACTTGTACATCTTAACATGCACCACATGTAGGAATCCTAATGTGATATAATTTTTTAATCATGATTTAGTATTTTAATCATAAATACTAAGCATAAAAATCAACTAATGAAGTAATTATAAATATATGGAACAAACTTTAAATACATCATCTAAAAAAACCAGAACTTCATTTCTTGAAACACAAGTAATCCATTTTCATAACCAATTTATATTTGAGGGTTTACAAGCAATCATTGACTATCTTTAATCAATCTTTTCAATTTTTTGTTAATATTTTTTTGAGAATATTAACTAAATAAATCTACCCCCATAGTTCTAATTATGTAAATAGTTGTAACTTAATACAATGTCACACTTTGCGTGATGGGTTTTCATACATCAAAGAATCTAAAAGTTTCATTAGTTTTTAATCCATGAAAAGAGGTAGTTATGTTTTACCTATTCGACTCCATTTAGACATTGCTAAGGTTATCTATATAATAATGATTAAAAATATGGTTTTGTATCACTATTTTCATACTATAGTTACCAATTAAAATTTTATGCCCACCGAGCAATAAAACTCTAATGTTACTATAACTAAAGTAAAAATCCATGACAAAACTTGAAAGTTTGTAATAAAACCTTGATTTTAATCCCTTATAATAAAAAATCAAGCTTACGAATCCCTTTTGAATCCCACTACAAAGATGGTTAATTGTAAATATCCTCTAATAACATTTGGTGGAAAGTGAAGCTTTGTTAAGTAATTATATTTAGCAAACTCTTCATCTTACATTTTATATACTTTAGCTAACTAACATTCTATTTCTAATTTTAATCAAAAGTTTGTTATATAAGCTTCTTATTATAAATTTTCCACTAATGTCCAATCTTTAAAAACTTAACCCCAAATACTAATCAACCAAATATAGGCATATGTCCACTAACATTATCTCAACGCATATGGCTATTTAAAAATTAGTCCATAGAATAATCTTCATAAACAAGTATTATAATAACAAGCAATGGAGGAAATTATATTATATTCACATTGTCCATGAGATTTCAACGATGCAAATATTTTTATATACTTGTCTTATGCATGCCATCAACATCGCTATGTTACTTTAATCAATATTTAATGGCTTTAATTTTATGTTACTTATAATATGAAATAAGTGTAAATATATATATTTGATTATTCTTAATTATTCAGCTAATTGGTAAGATTGGGGCTATGCCTCAAAAAATTTAATACATAATCCATACTTATGACCTCAATGCCCAAAAAATAAAACATAATATTTTATTAAAATGTATAGGTAATACAAAATGTAAATTGATGTCCTTGTTAAACTGAGTTCTATTTGCATAAAAAATCAGATTTAAAGCATATAAACTTTGACACCTAGATGATAAATCAACCAAATCACCCCTTTTTATTTTCATTAACTTTCAACGGAATAAATATAACACAGGCTACTAATTAAACAATAGAGATAATATTTATTGTCTTCTCTATGTTTAAAAGCGCTATTGTAGTTGTATGGTATTTTCAATCATAATGAAAAATAAGTTTTTTTAAATATATACAGGGTCCTAAACACTATAGCTGGCTGACATTAAAGAGGGTGACATCTATGAGGAAGGAGAGAATTACTGTAATGCCACATATATAATTCGACGCTTTAATGAATTATTTCATAAAAATAGTCCAAATCATCTTTTATAATTTCCAATTCCTTAAGCTTCCTACAGAGCATATAATTTAATAATGTACATTATCAATGGCTTATTATAAGTTGTATAGGTTTTAATACTTAAAGTTTTATTTTTTTTAGTATCCACTATGTCATTATCACCGGTTTTATTATTCACAAAGAATATGAAATTTCATAAATCTACAACCTACCCAAGTATGGCGCTTGGGGAAAAAGAAAGTATTATGACAGTCTACGAAGTTACTATAATAACAGACTACAAGATATCATGGATTTTAAGTAATTACTTGTATTTTTCACACAAAATATTCATGGCTCTTATATATAAAAAATAACATTCAATCATTCCAAAACATACAATGGATTGAAAATCAAATTACAACACCTACTTGGTATTTTATGTCTTCTTTTCTGAATTCATGCTCCTTTTTTGACCTTCTCTCCAAAGTTGTTCATTTTTTCTATTTTTTCAAATGTATAGACTATAAAAATTCTCTTTCATTCTTTCTCTTAAATAGAAAATAGGTGTTAATTCTTTTTTTTAGATTTTTAATTTTTAATTTTTGTTTTCTTTTTCTTTTTCTTTTTACTAATTTTAAACCTTTAATTCTTTTTTTTCAGATTTCTCATGATGTCCACCTTTAATAATCTCCCTCTAAATTAAAAGGGTGCAATTTCTTTTAAAGATTTTCTTTTTAATTTAATTTTATTAATTTTTTGTTTTAAAGATTCTTTATATATTTTTTTTTATGTTTTTTTAGTTATTTTTATTTCTTTGGATTTTTTTTCTAATTTTAATTATTTATTTATTTTATTCCCTTCCTCATGAGATTTAACTAAATCTTCTCTTTTCTCATTTTTTCCTTTTCCAATTTTTTTTCTATTTTTTAAAGATATTTTAATGCATTTTAAATATGAAATGCTAAACTTTTTAATTTTTATTAAATTAGCATCTAATTATATTGTAACAATTTTAACTGATAATTTAAAAATTTACAAATAACTTGTATTTTGTCTTTACTAAGATTGTTTCTATCATCATTAATGATAAGACATGCCAAACACACAAAAGAAATCTTTACAATAATTTTACTTACTCTAACAACCATAAAAAATAATACTTCAAATAAGTAATTAAATAAACTATAAACAAGCTATTTTAATGCTTTTTTTACCAAATACTAACTACTATAGTGTGTTTGTGTGTGTAGAGGGTTTCACTAGCTCTCTGTAGACCTTCGATGTCTTCATCTACATCACTTTCTCCGATAATGCTCTTCCTCCGACACACTCGAGAGATGAATTCTCTTGCATCCACCTCACACCATGCAATGAATTAGATCATATCATATGATAAACATAAAATAATAATATAATTGAAATAATACATTAATATGCTTAAATTGTAATCACATATATTAACCAACTCATAGTGAGAAAATCACGTATCATCATTTAACTAAGCAACATTTTACTATCCCATAATAGCATAAATCTCAATCTTAGTCAGAAATATAAACTAATATCATATGTGTCCACTATAAATATCCATGAATAGTCAAATAGTTAGCTTAGTGAGAAATCAAGATGAAACAAAAGTATTAAGTCTTTTCTCATCTATAAGGTTGAGTTTACTAAGGCATTAAGTATGATAAGATTCTTCATTAATGATTTGTTCTAAGGATATATGCAAAAATAAAATCTTAACTTTGATTAATAGAATAAACTCAAGGTGTATGAATGCTAGTACGATATGTACAGAGGGTGGGATATAACTACGTATGCTAGTCATGACCAACTTCATTAATAATTCATTTAAGTATGCATAAAATGCTTTTATTGGTTGCTTTAGCTTGGTCATTGCCTTATAGATAGTAGGGAGTGGACAACTTGGGCTTGATATGGTAGCTTTTGTAAAGAGCTTTAACTTCCTTATTCTTGAATGATTTTTCATTATCATAAATTTTAGTGAAATGGATACCAAAGCGACAGATAATGAGGTTTAGGATGAAATTTGATTTCTAGTTAGATAAGTAAGGGCCATTGCCTCAACCCACTTGGTAAAGTACACAGTTGTTGTAATAATATGATTATGACCATCAAAAGAACTGAGATTAATTTTTATAATAAAGTCTAACCCACATGTGGAGAATAGCCAAGGTATGCTAATAGGTTTTAGAGCTTGTAATGGGCTATGTATAAAGTTTCCATATTTTTGACAAGGTATGCATTTCCTAACATAGGCACATGAATCAAATTCTATGGTAGGCCAATAGTAACCTACTTGTAAAAATGTCTTTGCTAGGACTATGCCACTTGAATGTGCACCACATATTCCCTCATGAACTTACCTAATTGCCAAAGTAGACTCTTCAGAATTCAAATAGCGTAAAAGAGTTAAGTCATAGCCTCTATGATACAAGGTGTTACCAAGGTTGGTGTATAAAGAGGTACATTAGATAAATGATTTGTATTGATAATGGGATAGGTTAGGTGGTCAGGTGTTATTATGAAGATAGGTATATATGTCATAATTCCAAAAATAAGTGGGACTAACCACCTCATAAACCATTTCTGAATCAGGCATGTTGTAAGCTGATATCATTAGGTATTCAATAAGTAACTTGTGTTTTGCATTTAGATCAAGCAATGAACCAATGGTAGCCATGACATCTACTGACATGTTGTTGATTATTGGTACTTATTCAAATTGGATGAATACAAAAGATAACTTTAAGTTATCCACCATCTAATTGTAAGGGATTAAATTATCATCATGATTTTGGAATTCATTGATTAGTTGGTTAATGATAAGTTTAGAATCACAAAAAATAAGATGTCGAATGCCCCATTAGATAATTATTTTGAGATCTACTATAATAGATTCATACTTTACAATGTTGTTTGTATAAGGAAACTCAATTTTTAAAGCCTTGAATAATAATCCCTATTTGGTATGACTAACAAGATCTGTGCCCCTAATCCATGATTAGTGAAGGAATCATCAAAGAATAGTTGTCAAACTAGAGACTCATCTATGGACATTATTGATTCATCTAGAAATTACATAATAAGAGGTGCTTCTGCTAGTATATCTAACAAAACTTATCCCTTAATTAATTTTTTATTTATATTCTCAAGATCAAACTCACTGAGAAGCATAACCCACTTAGCCATCCTACATGTTAAAGTTGTTCTAGACAGAAGATACTTAAGAGGGTTGATTTTTGCAATTATCTTAGTTTGATTTTTAAGCATGTAATGTCAAATTTTTTGAGGTAAAAATAGTTGTGAGACATGAATTTTCCATTTGAGAGTAATTGAGTTCATAAGATATCAAATTCCTACTTAAGTAATACATTGATCAACTATCATCATGTTGTGCTAATAATGCCCCTAGTGCAAATTGAGTAGCTGATATATATATATATATATATAGAAAATGTGTACTATATATATATATATATATATATATATATATATATATATATATATATATATATAGAAAATGTGTACCAATAATAGGTGGCATTAATACTAGTGGATTGGAAAGATATTTTTTAAAGTGATCAAATGTTGTTTCACAATTCTTGTTGCAATTGAAAGGAGTGTCTTTCTTTGGCAAGAATGTGAAAAGGTGACATAATATCATTTTATACTCTCATGTATTAAAAAATGTGATAAATTATTTTAGTATGTTCTTCTCTAGATTTGGATTTTACAAGTATATCATCAACACAGTCCTCCATAATATCATGAAAGATGACAATCATTGCCTTTTGATATGTGTGTGTGTGTGTGTATAGAAAATGTCTACCAATAATAGGTGGAATTAATACTAGTGGATTGGAAAGATATTGTTTAAAGTGATCAAATGTTGTTTCATGATTCTCGTTGCAATTGAAAGGAGTGTCTTTCTTTGGCAAGAATGTGAAAAGGTGACATAAATCTACAAGCTGAGATATGAAATGCCCAATTGATTGAATTTTACCTTGCAAACTCAAATATATTTGAGATTCTTTGGTGGGGGCATATCTATGATAGCTAAAACTTTAAAAGGATCAAATTATATGCTATGTTTTGAAATAATTCAACCCAACGAATTTCTTGATGTTATGCCAAACACATATTTATTAGGATTTAATACCATTTTATACTGTGATGTATTCATAAATGTGACAAATTATTTTAGTATGTTCTTCTCTATATTTAGATTTTACAAGTATATCATCAACATAGTCCTCCATAATATTGTGAATCATATCATGAAAGATGACAATCATTGTCCTTTGATATATAGCACCTACATTATTTAAACCAAAAGGCATCAATTGGTAGCAAAAAATTCCTCATAGTGTTTTGAATGTTGTTTTATATTGGTCTTCAGTAGTAATTTTGATTTGGTTTTACCTTGAAAAACCATCCATTAAAGAAAATATTTCATGAATTGTAGTAGAATCCATGATTATGTCGATATTGGGCCATGGAAAATCATCTTTTGAACATTATTTATTGACATCATGTAAATTTATACAAACTTTGATTCTTTATGGATTTTTTGATACTGGTACTATATTAGATATCCAATCTGAATAGTCAATAGGGCATATGAAACTAACTGTCAGTTGTTTCTTCAATTCTTCTTTTACTAATAATGCTATCTTGGGATGCATCTTGAATTTTTTTTGTTTGATTGGTTTGACATCTATATGTACAACAAGATGATGCACTAATAGTTCTAGATCAAGCCTTGACATATCTGCATAAGACCATGCAACTACATCAGAGAATTTATGAAGTAAAAGTGTAAGTATTTCCCTTTTTTCTTGAGTAAGAGAGACTACAAGTTTGAAAATTAGTAGATCTTTCTTTGTTCCAATGTTTACAGGAATAGTATCCTCAACTAAGAGAGTTAATTCTTATTTTAAATTTGGGGGTGGCAGAGAAATACTGAATTCCTCCTCTAGGTCCACTTGATTTTAAGTAGATGTTGAATTGATATTTTGATATGGTGGTTGTTCTCCAAAGTATTCAGATGTATCTAACTGAATTGAAAACCCTTTCTTATGATAATTTGCTAGAATATGGTCCCGTATTATCAATTTTTTTGAAATTGACTCATCATTTTGAAAATGATCATGTAAAGGTGTTGCATTTTGGCACCACTTTATTAAGGATGGATATGTGAGGTCTAGTGTAAAAATATTATTCTCATGAAAAAGAATAGCGAGGGAAAGGTCTTTGAAGTAACTAAGAATAGGACCCATTTCACTGTCTGAAGAATCATCCTCTGACTCACTAGAAAAGTCACTTTGGAAAATTTTGAGATGCACATTGAGTGGATTCAACCCTATTCCATGTGTGATTTTATTTTATTTTAACGGTATGGGTTTAATGGATCCTTGTTCATGGAGATCGAGGCCTTTACCTTTATAATTCATAATATTGCACATGATGGACTTGGTGATGAGATATTTATTATTTGTAAATCAAGTAGTTAATTCATCGAAGTAAATCTATGAAGGATTAAAATATTTGATATGTTTATATGAAAGTAAACCACCTTCTATAAATTTTGTTTTGTTGAATCTCTTAACCACTTTATTATTCTTTTGATGGTGGGGCCTGCCATAATTATGTAGATTTATATGGATTTTAATTGTATAGTTGAAATATTAGATTATGTACTCATTAATTCCTTTATCAATAATTTTTAAATGGGATGATAAGGATGCAGATGCTTTGGGAGTGGGTGGTTGGTTTGACGCTTGCTCAGTAAAAGGCTGATTGGAAGCTTGTTCTATAGATGGTTGATTGGATGCTTCACTGGTATAAGGATTTTAAATGGAAATGGAAGTAGTTGGTATGTCAATACAACCACCAAGAGGAGGTGTTTGAAACAAATTTTTAGGATGGAAATAGTTTTCAATCAAAGGATAATCCTTAATAGGAGTAAATTTTTCATCGATAACTGGTAAATAATTAGATTTTTGGTATTTGTCTTCTAATAGCTTAACAATTTTAAAAGGGTTGAGAATCACCTTGAATAGTTACTTTCATACCTTCACATGAAAATTTCAAACATTAGTGTAGGGTGGATGGTATAGCATTCATTTAATGTATCCATAAATGTCTAAGAAGTATGTTATAAGGCAAATCAAGATCAAGCACATGGACTAGAGTTTCTTTTATAACAGTCACTACCATCAAAGGAAGATAGATTGTACCCATGGATTATCGCTCATTATTGTCATATGCCTTTATAGTGATAATATTAGTTTCCAATGCTTTTGTTGGATATCTTAAGTGTTTTATTAGCTATAATGTACATATATTTAATGTTGAATTGTTTTCTATAAACACCATCTTCACCTTGTGCCTAGAGATGATAACTTATATGTACAATGGAAGATTGTGAAGAGATCCCAAATAAGAGACATCATAATGGTCAAATGTTACTTAATTACTAGTTGACAAATTGCCTACTAATGCTTATAAGTTTGAAGGGTTGATGTTTTGAGGGATGCTAGACTCTTGAAAAACTATGTACAAGATATATTTATATACAGGGGATGTCTTGAGTAGGTCTAATATATAAATATTTGTGGGTGTTTTCTAAAGATAATAAATAATATCATACTTGCATTCAACATTTGATGATAATGCACTTGGAATGGTAAGCTTTGCACACCTTGTAGTAACAACACACTCTTGATGTTGCAAAGTAATGATATTGATGTGGTTGTTCATAAAATCAACACGATTGACTATAAAGTCAAAAGGATGAATAGCTTGGTTGACATTACTAGATTCAAGTTGTTCTTATTTTTGCTCACTTTTTCCTTGCTCATGATTGGAGAATGGATCTTGGTATATTCCCAATTTTTGGTTGTTGTATGTTTTAGATTTTTGGTTTTAAATCGCTATGTCCCCTTGATAAATGAGATCTTGAACATAGTGCTTGAGGCGCATACACTGATCAATAGAATGTCCTTTTATCCTATGGTATTCATAGTATTAGTATTCTTTATAACAATCAAGTTTAGGAATATTATCATTGAAAGGTTTGGTGTTTGGCCAAGTGATCATGTTAGTGCGGGCCAACTTTTAAAAAATATTTTTCTATGTGTCACCCAATTGAGTGATCTTACATGTAGGTCTTCCTTGTTTGGGTTGACCATCACGAATGGCTATGTTATTAATGGGTTAGGTGTAAGTTTATGTTTAATTTTGGAGGGTTTTGAATTTTTTTAACTTCAGTTACATCATAGCCAATAATATTTTTATTCTTTGTAAAGAATTTAGGTTTCTTAGTTGGGTTAGAGGAATTGTTTTCAGGTTTAAATATCTTGATCATGCCTTTATCAATTAATGTTCTTTCAACTTAGACTCCATTTTCAATGATTTCATCAAATGATCTTGGGAAAAGGAGTAATAAGTGATGTCCCAAGTCTGAGTTTAGATTATTCATAAATATGTTCACAAGTTCGGTTTTGGGAAATGACCATGTAAAATAACATGCCATTGCTCACCATCTTTGTAGGAAGGAAGCAAAGGTTTTTTTACTGCGTTGTTTGGTATTATGTAAAGATTAATTGATTAATCTAAAGTGGTCAAATATTTTTCAAAGTTATAGAAAAATTGATTAATAAAATTCTAATAAATGTCCTCAAAAGTGAAGATAGATCCTTTGGGGAGAGTGAAAACCATTCAACGGATTGACCCCTAAGACTTCATGAGAATAAATGTAACATATAGATGTTTTTATAAGTAACATATGTACATGCATTATATAAGATTGTTAGGTATTGTTTATGGTCTCCTTTGCCTTTGTATTTATCAAATTTTGGGAGTTCTAAGTATTTAGGAAAATGTGTTGTCATGATACTTAAGTCATAAGGATATAAATAAATTTCCTCGAATTTGAATTATTTTTGCCTAGAATAAGAACCATGTTGTAAGCCTTGAACCCTATCTTTAATTTTTTGGAACTCTTGTAAAAAATATGGAGATAGTTGGTTAATTTGACTTGTTGAATTATAGAAGTTGTATGGTTGACCATTGAATTGATTTGTGCTAATCTGATTTTGTGGAAATTGATTAAGTGGCTAGTTGAAGTTATTTGGAGGCTGGTTAGTAAAGTTGACATTTTGTGGATTTATAAAAGGGTTGGGATTAGTGGTATAACCAAGGTTTGTTGGGTTTGGATTGGCATTTAAAACCAAGGTTTATTATATTTGGATTACTTGTAAAGTGAATGTTTGGGTTTGTGTCAAAGTTCAAGTTTATTGGGTTTGAGTTAGTATTGTAACCAAAGTTAGATTGGTTAAATAATTTGGGATTTAATTATTATAGATTCATGTTATAGTTTAGGTTGGATGGGTTAGATCTCATGTTTAAGTTATGATTGACTTGATTTTGTTGAAGTTAAAGTTTGTGGAGTTTAAGTTAGTATTGTAGCCAAAGTTACGTTGGTTAAATAATTTGGGATTGAATTGTTGTGGATTCATGTTATACTTTAGGTTGGATGGGTTAGAGTTCATGTTTAAGTTAGATTTATCTTGATTTAATTGAATTTAGTTTTGGTTTTGGTTATATTGGTTTTGGTTAAAGTTGTGGTTAGGATTTGTGTTTAAATTATTTGGGTTAAGGTTTGTGTTGAAGTTGGGGTTGTTTAAATTAGTTGGGTTTAAGTTTTGGTTTGGATATGAGCTAGTCATATGGTTAATATAGATGCTAGGGCTTGGGTTGGAATAAAAGGAAGGGTTTAGATTGGAGTTAACATTAATTGGATTTGGATTTAGATTGGGTGGAACTGATCCAAGAGGATTGGGATGAGAAAACTGATTTGGTAAACCACTCCTTAAATTAAGATTATTTATCATACATGAATTAATGCTCAAACTTGGATTAGATGGTTGGATTGGTGAGCTAGAATGATGATTCAAGCTCTTATTTTGTTTAGATGGGTAATGATTGGTGAGCCATGGAGACTCTAAATTGGGTTGATTTTTGAGTTTGACTGAAGATTCAAACTCAGATTGATTTGACCATGGACTTGTGAACTTGAATTCATATTTAAATTTGATGTGATCAAATTTGTATTAGTTAAACTAGAATGAATATTCAAGTTTGGATTAGTTTGTTGTGTGATTGGTAAACTTGAATGAAGATTCAAGTTTTGGTTGGTTGGATTGGTCATTGGTGTGTTTTCATGTATGTTCAAATTTGGATTGGTTGGGTGAATATGTGAAGGTAAATTAGGATTCACACTTACATTAGGATTACCAAAAGGATTAGGTGTTTAATTCCAATGAAGATGTATAATATCTTGGTTACTATGTTGAGCAGGGATTTTCATAGAAAATCCATGAATTGATTGGGATGATTCCTCATGTAGGATAGCTTTCCCTTTGCCTTGATAGACTTGGGGATTGGGATTTGAGGATCATACATGGGAATTGATACCCTATAAATAGTCTTGGAATGTAGATTGATCATAAATAAAAGGTGAAGGCTCTTTACTTACAATCAAGTATTGCAAGTTTTTACATCAAAGTCAGGCAAGAAATTTGCTCCTAATCTTAAGGCTTGAAACAAGACTTCATTTTTTTGGACATGATATATAGGTCAAAGGAGGGAGGAGGTTGGATAACTTTGGGGCTACCCTCATCTTGGTAAGTCCCTCCTTTTTCTTGTTTAGTGATTTCATGTATTTCTAAATGATGCTCTTGGCCTCTGAATTGAAAAGGGTCATTGCCAAATGGCACAACCCTTGCATTAGGATTATTAAGCATGTAAATTTAATTATTGATAGGCAAAATGGATAAGGAGAAAGGAATTGACTAATAAAAATGAAAAATTTAAACTAAGAACAATAACAAAAGTGACTAAAATTTTTGATTTTAAACTATCTACTTTTGAGTTTTTGAAGAAGTTTGATTTTAAGATGTTTTGATAGCTTTAAAACTCAAAATAAATTGTCACTCAAGGATATTTTATCACATATAAAATCATAATGAAAAAATTAACAAAGTCCTAATTTAAATAATCGAGTAATTTCATAAAAAGGTTAAAATCTAGGATTAAGGTTGTGAACAATGTTTGGGCCTTTCAATGTCACTTATTTTTGCTCTCAGTCAAGGCCTAATATTTCAAGGAACTAACCATGGAGGATTCTAAAATTAACATATACCACTAATTATAGTTTCAAAGGTGTGTGGAATGTAAATTATTAGTGCTAATCGATGCACCAAAGTTGAATGATAAATAGGCTTTCTTAGGCTTAAGGTTTTCACAAGCGTTTCTAAAGGGGAGTCTTCTAATATGTCTTTCAATACATTGAGGCCTGATTTTATGGAATAAATTGATTGATTAAATGCACATTATTTTGTCTTATCCCAATGTGCCCAACACAACCATAGAGGTCTCAGTGTGTTGACAATTGATAAAATCATATTTTGAAGCAACTATTGAAACCATGGGTATTAGAGCATGAAATCACCTTAAATCATAGTGTGTTTAAAACACACAAATACTTATACCATTAAAATATTTGGATTTAAATTTATATACCCCATCTATATATTGGGTTTATCCTACTACATGGTGGTGAAATCCTCAGTCAATAGAGCCCATAAAAAAAGAAATAAAAGTTAATGCTTGTTTATGATTTATATGTATCATCACCAATGTGACACCCAAGAAAGAGTATACACAAGCACAATTTAGGTAACATAAAAGTTATGAGATTAATTTTGATTCTTGAGTATCATCACTAACGTGACATCAAGGGAAGGACATACATAATTTCACAACATAAACAGAACGCTGGAAAATATAAAAGAATTAACTCTAATAAATCAAGTATGAGCTAATTACTAGAAACTAAAAATGAAAACTGAAATAAAAAAATTTAGTAGCAAAAATAGAAATATTTTGGTTTTGTTTTAGCCTCTTTTACAAAATTTATTTGACTAGCATCCTGTAAACAATTTGTTACAAAGTTTGTTTTGGCCTAGAGTCAAGGCAACCTGTAATAAAGTAAGAAAAAAACACAAAAATAAGAGAAAAATAAGCCTCTATTACAAATTCATAAATACATAGTCAAGCAAAAAATTAAAATTATTATTGGTTAGACATACAAAAATAGACAAAATGTAGAAAATTACATAAAAATGAATTCATAATTTTACAAGAATAGTCACTGAATTTATTGATATAATTACTAATTTTGTAGGTGAAAATGATGATTTAACAGTAGATGATGATGATTTGTAGTTGATGATGATGATTTTGAAACTAACCTGCACAAATATGTAATAACATAGAAAAGATAACAAAACACAAGGAATGATTTCATGATTTAAGAATGATTTCATAGGTGATTTGATTGATTTCATAGTTAAGAACTATGATTTCACTATTGAACTCATTGAATTCGCAATTAACATGAAATATAGAGTTATAGAAAACAATAAACATATATAGAAGCATAAATCAAGCAAAAAAATGTTAGAAAGAATAAAAATGAGAAAAATACTATAAAAATAGGGTAATAATAATTTCATAGTTCTCTATGGTAATTTCACTGTTAACCTCTTTGAATTAGTAGTTATGCACAACAGAACTTAAAAATCCAAAACATGACCTAAAACTTAAAACAACACTTCCAAGACCAAGATTATATGTATATGTAGAATAAAAACAATAAGAATCAATTGTAAAATGTTTCTAAATGCACCTATGATGATATGAGATGAGGGAAAGGTCCCACTAGGTGTGCCAAAATATATTAAAAGAAATCTAGAAATGCGAATTAAACTAAATAATCTTAATCTAAAGAATTAAACTAAATAATCTTAATCTAAAGTGAATTAAACTAAATAATCTTAATCTAAATTAAATCAACCTAAGCTAGAGATACAAACAAAAGAAAAAACATAAAACTTATACCTTAGTTCTAAAAAGCTTCTTCCATTGTGATGTGAATTTGATTAGCTCTCTTTAAATTGTGGTTGCTCACTTTTCTAATGCAAAGTAAAATGGGTAATATTTTTTATGCAAAACATGCTTTTTGATGGCTTTGATTCACTTAAGATTTTGATAGCACTTAATTAACATAAACAAAGATGATGAAAGTGATGGTTTTTATGCTTATTTATAGATGTTTGAAGGAAAGATCAAATGGTGGAATAATTTTTGGATATTTCAAATTATCCAAATAATCTATGGTGTCTAATGAGTCCTCATTCATGAGGATGATAACCATTTAAAATGGTTGAAAGAAACATGGAGATGGTTAACTGAGTCACCAAGAATGAGTCAAACTATTTGACAACTTAAGGGATGACTCAAAGGTAGGTAAGGAAGTTATGGGACAGGTTGGGGTGAGTCAATATGTGAGAGAGATAGAGGTGGAGGATGTTGGGTGAGGTGTAAAATCTATATTTAATAATTAAATTTAGATTAAAAATGTGTACAATTGATTATATTTTATTTATTCAATTATTTAAATAAGGGGGGAGATGTCATGAATTATAATTCAAATGTTAGGAAGAAGAATTAATAGGTTTTAGGTGCATTTTGACACTAAATGTAATTTAGGTGTCTACAAAGAGTTTAAGAGGATTTTTGCGGTCAAGAACAATTATTATAATTTAAAGAAGGTGACATAATAACAATGTTAGCTTTCCCAAAAAAATTATTTCAATTTTATTTTGATGTTAGTGGGACAATGGTAGTATAAAATTTGAGTCAATAAAGTGATCCCATTGCCTAATTTAGTGAGAAGTTGAAAGAATCAAAACATAAATACTCTTCTTATGATCAATAATTTTATGTTATGGTTTAAGTTATGAGGAACTTGAGGCATTATTTTTTTCCCAAGGAGTTCATGTTCTATATGGAAAATAAAACACTATAGTTCATAAACAACTAAGGTAAATTAAATCAAAAGAATTTGAAATGAGTTGATTTTATTTAAAGTTGCTAATTTATATTAAAGCATATAATTGGAAAGTTCAATAGAGTTGTAGATGCATTAAGTAGGACATGTATTGTATTTAATGTGATGAGAGTGGAATTAGATAGGTTTGAATCCATGAGAAAGTTGTATGACAAAAATTTGAATTTTTGGGATGCATGAGAGGTGTGCAAGAATCCAACTAACATAGATAGAACTCCATGTCTTGAATAGTTTTTGTAGTATGGTTTTTTGTTCAAGGGGGGAAAATGTATACCTCAAGGGTCAATGAGGGATAATTTGATAAGTGAGAATCATATTGGAGGACTACTTGGTCATTCAACATGCATAAAACATTGGCTCAACTATGTGAAATTTAATGTTGGCCAAAGATGAGTGTGGACATGAAGAAGTTTAGTCAAGAATGTGCAGTTTTCTAATATTCCAAGGGAACATTTCAAAATATAGTTTTATATCAGCATTCACCAATACTATAGAGGCCATGGGAGGATATAAGTGTGGATTTCAATCTTGGGCTACCAAGAGCACAAAGAGGTAATGATTCTATATAAATTTTTGTTGATATATTTTCAAACATGGCACACTTTTTCGCATGTAATAAGACACATGAAGCCAAAAACATTTCCAATTAATATTTTGAATAAGTA
This sequence comes from Torreya grandis, assembly GCA_037957365.1. NCBI lineage: Eukaryota > Viridiplantae > Streptophyta > Pinopsida > Cupressales > Taxaceae > Torreya > Torreya grandis. The sequence continues at coordinate 1,901,293 of JARHVA010001687.1, read as the reverse complement.
GTATTGTTTTATGGTTTTACAAAGATAATAATATTATATAAGGATACAAAGTTTGTCAAGAAATTTTGGAGATTTTGTGGAGAAATTTGAGCATTAACTTGAGTTCCAATTTAGCCTATCACCCATAAATATATGGAAAAACAAAAGTGGAGAACAAAATCCTAAATAATTTGTTAAGATTCTTGATAGGAGACAATCCTAAATAGTGGGACATAATTTTGGCATAAGTTGAGTTTGCCTACAACAACTTAGTCAATCAAAGTACAAAAAAGGGTTATTTTCAAATTGTGTATGGTTGTATACTAGAGGTGTTAGTGAGTTGAGAGATACAAATGGAGTTAATAGAATAAGTGTTGAAGTGGAGGATTATGCATCATATATACATGATTTGCATTAATAAGTAAAATATATATTGGAGAAGAGTGTCATAGACAAAAATATCATGTAGATCAAAGTATAAGAGAATATGAATTCTAATAAGGTGACTTAGTTCTAGCATATATGAGGAAAGAGAGGTTCCCAAAAGGATCATACAAAAATCTCAAGTTTAAAAATATTGGGCTATGTACAATCCTATGAAATTTTATATTGAATCCTTATGAGATAGACCTACCAAATGGCATTGATATCTCACATATATTCAATGTAGTATATTTGTGCCCTTACTATGAGTAACATATGAGTGATAGAGGAGCAAGTTTAGATTATTCAATTATGGATTAGAGACAATAATTTCTTGAGAATTCAAGGGAAGATATTGAGATGGTGATAGATTCCAAAAGCTCTAAGAGGAAAAGAGACAAAGAGTACAAAGAGTGTACGCTCAAGTGGATGAACATAACAACTAAATATCCAACTTGGATGTGCACATATAAGGTTGAAACATATAAAAATTTAGAGGAAAATCTCACACAAGGTTCACTAGTAGGGTGCCATGAATTATTTCATTTACCAAAGGTGTACAATGCAGGAGCCCCTGGGTTAAAAAGTAATCTTGCATCAACCAAAAACATGGGTTGGGGTTTGTGCATGTTTATACATGTGTTTTATCGTGATGTCACATATGTGTTACAAACACTACACCAACCAAGTAAAATAATGGTACAAGGAAAATATAACTAAATACAATAATATATAATAAATACAAAATGAATAATATAAAAGAAAATAGAATATAAATACCTAAAATTTTAAATGATCAAGAAAAATAAAATAGATGAGAAGTGATAGACAAATAACTATTATTTACTTACTTGGATATTGAAGGTGGTTAACTATACTAAAAAAAGGCTATGGAATAATGAAAAAGAGATCCTAGAAAGATGGTAGTAATCTATGATGATAACTAATTTTGGACTATTCCTAAAAATGGTAGTAACCAAAATTAGAATATGAAGTAGGTAGGTAGGGTCAAAAGTGGTCAAGTAGGTTTGAAAAATGGCTTTGTAGATTGAGGTTGAAATTTTCTAGAACCCTTCTTCAGTAGTAAAAGTTTAGAATCATCTCTATGATAAGCAAAATTATGCATCACATGTTATAATTTATTATACTTTGATATAACCCTAATCTAACCTTAGCACCTAACAACTTATCAAAGACAAAGGGAAATGTGCAAATTAAATTATCCTGCCCCACCTTAGGGTTTCAACTACATATTAGTGATGAGAAACATTGACACATGTAGTTCTAGTACATGTGAATGACCCAACCCAAGTGAGAAAAGACTCCACCTCCTTTCCCTATGATAATTAATGAATGTTATATGTTCTTTCATTAAATTCAACCTTATTTTGGTATAAGTATGGGCCATAAGACTTCACTAGATGATAATAATAGGATATGATGTAAACGTAGGCTCCTTGAAAAGCATGTGAAATATATGATGAAATGTGTATATAAATGAATTAAGGTAAATGTGATATATAGGCTTATTTGAATTAAAATTGGAACACATTCACATATAGGCTAACCATGGAAAAGTGTGAAAACAAATAATCAAGGAACATGAAAACATGGAAAATAGTACAAAGGAACCAAAAATGACAAGATAACTTTTAAAATTTTCTTGCAAGGTTCAAGACCACTTTCATATTTAAAAAATGATTAAGATAGAAACCCCATTAAATAGTGTTTTGGAATTTTTTTGAGCATCCAGGGTTGTGTTGGGAGAAATAAATAGTAGATATGTAGGTTTTGAAGTATTGGAGATTAAATGGAGGTATTATAATTGACCAAATTAAACAAAAAGTAAACTTTTAATGAAAAGCTAAGGCAAGGGAAGATAATATGGGGTCCAACACAAGGGAAAGTTCACCAATAAGAGCCTAATGTAAACAAGTGCTTACTTAAAAATTACCTTAAAGGGTTGGGATAAAATTTTATACTCCTTGAAATGATTCACCCATGCTCTAATGTCAATATCTATAATTTACCTACAAGCAAACATGAATGCAAGAAGTTCAACATCTCAATTTTTAAAAACTAGTGTAGCTAAATGAAATACATGAAAACTAAAATTGAGAAAATTTGAATACACCCAATGGTATGCAAATGACACTTCCACCTCTAAAATATGGAACTAAAAATTGAAAATGAAACTATAAAATTGAAAAAGTGGAATTTTATTGACTCTTTCCCACCTCCTTCCATGGGAAAAATATGATTCTTTGCCAACAAAGCAAATATATGTTACCACTATGTAACTTATAACCACACTTTAACCAATTTATGTTTAAACTATGAAAAAAGATAAAATAAGCTATCTGTCCACCTCCTTTAGACGTTAGTAATGTTCTTACATATCACTAATCTCAAAATAAAGAGTCATGTGCACCATGTGTAACATAGATAGTAAGCAAAAGTTATAATAATCATGAAAACATAATGTCACCACATGTACATACTAGTAGAATGATGTGATCATTAAAGCTTACTAATAACCTAACATTAAGATGCTAATAAAGTACTGATACATTAAGATTTGAAAAATAGAGGGGCAAGTGATATGCCCTAATGATACCCCATCAAGAGGGATAAGTGATATGCTCTACTATAAAAAGCAAGTAGGGGCAAATGATATCCCTGAACATAACCATAATATATAACAATGAAGCATAAAATGATAATATGCCCCAATATGCATGGACTAAACGTAGTATATGACAAGTAATAGATTTTATGATATATATCATGGAACTAAGTATAGTATCACATAGTATAGTCAAGTAATGTAAACATAAACCCTCATTTAACCACATAGAACACAAGTGACAAAATAAAACAAGCAATGAATCACACATAAACAACACAAATAGGATCCAATATAAATAAATAAAAATAATACATGACAAATAACATGCACAAGCACACACAAACATGATCATATACATGCAATAAATCAAACAATCATAGGGAAAACAATAGAGTATGTTATTTATCTATGTAATTGAACATGTAAGATGAAAGTTAGAGAAATATATGCATAATCAATATATGTAACTTTATATGATAGTGAAAAAATAGGAAATATAGAACTTGAAGCTCATTGAATGTTTCCCCCAATATATGCATGCCCTTAGTGTAAGGATACCCCTAAGTTTGTGCATGATGAAGCCACAAAACAACTATAAGTCCAATATCATATGTAACATGTATATATTCCACCTAAGTAAAATGATACCATGAGAAGCACATGTGTTATAGTGTATATGTAAACCCTGAACTTGGTATATGTTGGGTAAAGAACAAGGCTTTCTAAAATCAGAATGTATATTGGATGGACACGCGTGAATTATATTATTTTATTTTTGTATAATATTTTATATGCATTCAACCTTGTAAACATAAGAAATAGATTGAATAATGCGAGGAGTCTTTCTTTTTAGCATATCGAAAGGCTAGAATATGAAGAGATAATTGTTTTTAATACTCTATATATTTAATGCTCATTTGTAATAAAATATGGTTCCGATGTGTGACAAAGATTAATACAATGTTTTGAATGGTTTTCCTATATATCTTTTACTTCTGGTCTGTGCAAAGTGAGTATTATGAATATCTTGATCTATTTTCATATGGTTTGTGCTAATTGTTCTATATATATTAAATTTACATGTATTTCATATAATGAGCTTAACTTAGTAACTAATGGCATTATTCAATATGTATTTCTGAAAACTGTTATGTTTTTTCATTGACTATACAAGTTATCCCTATAATTAACATGCTCTAGAGTTTTCTAGGAACTTTGCTAATAATGGTGCGGTGACTATGGAACCTTTTAAAATATGTTGAGATGGTTGTCAAGGTAGAGAGATTTGGAAAGGTGGTTGGATGAGAGAATCTAAAACTTTGCAGAGGAAGAAGCAAGTAGAGTTAAAGTGACCATAAAGGAGATAATTCATGAACATATATATAGAGATATTTATGAAATATTCTAGTGAGAATTACCTAGAATGTTAGCTGCATGCTTGTCAAGACTAGAGTATTACTATTTCTAACTAAGGAGGATAGAGTGTATAGTTTGGACATAAGACAAATTAGGTAGACTGTGAATTATAGATACTGATTGGACATGAGTTGTGGACTATTGGACCCAAACTATAATTATTGGCTATATTACAAAATTTATTGTGCAAGATTATTTAGCCTTTGAATATGTATAAGACCTATTTTTAATATAAATCCATGATAAGTTCCTTAAATGACTACCTACATTGATTAAAATGTTGGTTGTGGAAAAGGCCATGGTGCCTCCTACTTCCAACATGGAGTAGTCACTTCGGGCACCATGGGGGTGCATACATGATAAAAATGAATGATGTGGAGTTGAATAGAGGAACTTGAACCTGACCCTAGAGTATGGAAGATGAGAAGAGCCATAGTGAGAAGAAAATTTTGGTATTAGAAAGGAAACTGCAACAATAGAGAAGATGGAATAAAGTGAGTAATCTAGAATTAACTATGAATAGGAGTAGTGGTAGAGTAGAAGATGTTGGAGATGGAAAGATGTAGAGAAAAGCTATGGAATATTTTGAAAACAAAGAATGCACATAATATGTAGAAGGGCCCGATGAAGAAGAAGAAAATAGAAATAGTGCAGATATAGAGTTCATGGAGTAGGAAGAAGAGGGTAGGATAGTAGTAGGATATCTAGAAGATAGAAATAAATCATAGTTAATGAAAGGGATTTTGTTTGGACCTAGGAAGGAATGTTCTTGGGAATAATTTAGGTTTGAGTGTAGAACTATCATAGGTTCAAGTTCAAAGTTAGAAGAAGTTCAAATTAGAGATCATTTACTTCAAGAGTACGTATCACCCCCAACCCAATATATTATTTAGGAGAATAAGAAGTGTGGGAGAATAGGCAGATACAAATTGGTTTGATTACTTTATAAATAAGTTTGGTAAGTTAAGTGTGAAGACAAAATAGTAAATAGATAAGAAGAGGACAAAAGAGTTGTGATTATTTTTTAAGATACCTAAAAAGAATAGTCCATATAAGTCCCTATCCATAGTCAATAGTGTGTAGACACATATATTCATATCCACCAACATGCATATACCTACAGTCCTAGTCACTAGTGTGCATAAAGCAGTGTTAGTAACTTCAAGTGTGACAACTATGTCACTCAATGCAAGTGTGCTTATTTATTTAATGCAATATGATGGATATATGGATCCTTAATAATACTTGGTAACTTGAGATATGAAGTGGAACATTAAGGTGGTAACATCTGATGATGTTAAGAAGTGTGAAATTATAGGGGTTCTATCAGGGTAGGCTTTAGAGTTCATTTGTAAAAGAAATATAAATACCCTTGATCTTGCATAAGTTAAAGATCTATTGATAGAAAAATTTAAGGTGAAAAATGCACAAGCCAAACTAATCAAGACCTAAAGGACATTTGGCAAAAGTCTATAGAATTAGTCAGAGATTATAATCGTATGTCTTCTAATGTTATGAATAAGATTGATTTCATCCTATAAGATAAGGATGACACAAATTGGTTCATAGAAGGTTTATGACCAATAATTGGATTTACTACTACATAGTCTTGGTTCTTGACTAAAGTTGATGCATGATATGTTATTGTATGAGTAGAGAAAATTAAGGATTATAAAGATATTCTAGTAACAAGTTCTAAAATAGAAGTAAAACTCAATGCTTTCATGGGAAAGATGGATGAGATGCACGAGAATGATAATCCTAAATTAGGCTTATGGTGTATAGAATGTGGTCAAGAAGGTCACCATAAGAATGATTGTCTAATGCTTAAAATAGAATTCTGTGAAATTTGTCGAGTAATTGGACATGTTACTTCAAAGTGCCATATTTTATAAAAATATAATCACAAATCATAGAGCATGTACTATAATTTTTTCAAATCGACAAATCATGATGAGAGGAGTTATAGAGCTCTACAAGAGCTAAAAAAAGATATTACAAAGAATGTCTTCATAGTTATTGTGAAATACTTACCAACTACAAATTAGGGTATCTTAGGCCCATATGTGGATATGGCAAGTGCGACATAGAGTACTCCTTAGTGGATACCTTTATCACCATAGTACAAACCCCAAGGTTTGGTTTGTTGGATTTCATCTTCACTGCAACACCAATATCAATCTTATTGGAATAATGTGAGTCCACAAAAATTTAATTAGTCTCTAAGTTTACCTCAACACCAATATGGAGGATACAATGCTTAATAAAACTAACAAGGAGGATAAGCTATATAATAGTCATAAGGATGGGGATACCAATAAAATAAAGGTAGCTATAGAGGATGATATAGGGGAAGATACTGAGGAGGGTATCAAAGAGTCCATCATAATGATAATTGATAAGATTGCTTACATATGTAATATTTTTAATGTGGAGAATATAATCACTATGCAAAGAATTACCCTACCAATCTGTAGAGATAGACCTACTACATGTACTATAGAATTGAAGGTCAACATCAAATAAAATATTGTCTAGTGATCAAGAAATAAAGGAAGTAAAAGTTGGTTTAAAATGTAAACCTCATCAATGTGTAACCTAATGAGAATGCATTCATCTAGCTAGTTACCAACAATAACATGTAGAACAAGGATTGATATCTTTGTAGATGCTAATAAATTGAGAATTAAAAAAGTGTAGCCTAATCAATATCCTAATCCTATAATGGAGAAGACTTTGATGTGTCAGACAACTCAAGTTATATAAAATATATAACAAAATTTTTCAGAAGGAGACACAACAAACATTGATGCACAGATGTACAGATAAATTATGTACATAATGAAGCAAGAAGGTGTTGTAACTACTTTGAAATACTTGCTAAATTTAATTAGTACACTCTAAAATGAGGATATATTATAAAATATTACTAACCTCTTGCATGATTTGATGGAGTGTGCACAACGAGGGAAACAACATATAAATGAGGTTGTCTAGTATGTAAAAACTAAGAAGCCTTGGGATGTTGACTCCTGCATAGATATTGAGTTTACAAGATACAAAATTCCTAATGCAATATTTTATTTTAGTAGTATTGTGAATATGATATCGAGATCAACATGGGAAACTATTGGTACGCTAAACTTAAGCTACAGTCTTATCACCCTCATACTTGCATATTATGGATGAGTAGAGTTGATTGGTCACCTTGAGGATGTGGAGATTAAAGTGGCCAAGCTAAGTTTACATGAAAAATTTGAATTCATTGATATGAAGACACTAAAGACCCATCACACTATATTAATTGGTAAAAAATGGGCTTACAATGGTCAAATGAATATTAACATAGTGCACAACCAACTAGAGGCTCATTAAGGAGATAAGATAGTTTTCATTCCTTTGAATATAGTGGAATAGAATCCATAAATAATTTTGAAGTAACCAGAGCCACCATATGCATATGGTGATAATAGTTGGTTTTAATTTGGCACATATACATAAAGGAATGCATTACAATCTATCAAGTATCACCAACATCACATTTTAAAATTGAAGGTTATACCTTACCATCATGTTGTATGTTTGTCAATGATGTCTCCAAGGTGACCAAGGATGTTGATGAGGTGTCATGTGTGTTAGGATGACAATGAAAAAGTGTGCTTCAATGAGCTTCAATGTTCCTGCATGATTCTTTAGTGTTTGACTTAGTAAAGTAATTAATGGATTATATTTATGATATAGACATGTTTTAGAGACCCTATGGGTTTTTATGATATTGTAATTCATATGAAAGTGAACAAAATTCATCAGAATAGTCATTTGAATGTCTAATCTCATGTAGTCATCTTGATAGATAAAGTTGAGTAAGCAGTTTGATGATGTCATATTTCACACGTGTGAAGGTTTCAAGAGCATCTTGATATATGGGTAGATTCCCCTATGTGAGGAGATCATATGGTTAAAATTTTAGGTGATAAGGTGAGCATAGAAAAATTTATTAAGGTGAAAAGTTATCCTTCCAAGCAGAGTTTTACTAAGTTCCCATACTTAGCCAAATTTGTAAGAAGAGATCTACAATGAGCATTTAATCAGATCATAGAGCTAATAATGAGCATTTAATATAACCAGATAAGGATCCAGTGACACAATTAAAATTCAAATAGTTAATATTACATGCACTAGCGACATTTTTCATAATTATGGAGCTTGAGCAGCAAATCTAATGATGAGCATGAAACCTGTCAGATAGAGATCAATAGTGAGAATGTGATCATGTAGATTATGATCTAATAGAGTGTATTGAGTAAAATAATCAAGATTGTATGTAGGGATTATAAGTGTTATAATTTAATTAGATTAAAATATTAAATTTGCTCATAGTTCATGCAGAGCTTCCAAATGGTGGAAGTTCATTGGAAGACTAACTACAAGGTACATAGAGGGCACATGGGGCTGTGAAGTGGCATGATTGTGGAAGAATGGATCTAAGATCAACAATGATAATTATAGATTAAATAATAGGATAATCCCAAGGAGATCGATGGTGCATAATTTTTAAAAGTTTTTAGGGATCATGAGATGATGTCAAAGTGTTTGATGTTTAATATTAGCATAGTGACTATTGGAATTTGAATATTTAAATTAACGAGGGAAAATCAGTTTGTAGTTTTTGAGATATATATTTTGATCCAAGATGAATTTATTGATGAATTAAAAAAAAGTTGTAAATGACTTTAAGGTACATTCATATAATATATTTAGAATGTTATAATGTTTGTACAGTCAAATTTATTAAGCTCTAAAGTTGATTGTGTGTTTGACCATGTTTTACAAGTGACTTGAGAAAGAAATTGAGTTGTTATTGATAGTATTTTGATGTTTCAAGATGAAATAACTACTAGAGAGTGTTTTATATTCCATTAAGACCATATTTGTGTATTTTTTAGGTTTGATCAATTCATATTCAATATGAACAATTGCTTAGAAGTTGACTGTGTGTATTGAATGCATTGGCAGATTGAGTGACCATCTTACAGAGGTAAATTGAAGGTATTCTGAGTAAAATTGAAGAATAAAATGAGTATGGAGATGTTATATAAATATATAAATATTATTATAAAGTAATCGATGTCATGATATGCCCCTAATCAGATATAAAGAGTCAAAATAGTATAACTATATTTTGATTATGTGTGACTAGTCTGAATGGTCATTGGTAGTTTGATTTGAGTACTTAGATCTTGTGTTGGAGTGTCTAAGGTACATGAAAGTATTTAATAGGTTTGAATAGTTCACCCATGTGATCTAATCATATTGATATATAAATGACTTGAGTGTTTGCTTCAAATTTTTGAGACTGTGTTTTCTATATTTGAAGACCTCAAGAGCAAGGAGACCTAATTGGTAGGTTTGAGTGTTGAGTTGATGTTCTAGGTGGAATGGAACCATGAGGGATTAATAAAGGGTGTATTATAGATATTTTTTATGTGTTTTAATCTTTGGTAGAATCTGAAAGTGGCCCAAGGAGTTGAAGTTATAATGTATGGTTGAGTAGGCCTAATTATTTTAGGTCTCACCAAGACCTAATGGTGGTTTCAGGCTATTGAGGTTATGACCAACCTATGAAGAGTATGGTTGTCACATGTAACATATGTATGTACCTATTTTAAATGTTTTTTCAAATATGTAAAGCATCTTATCCAACCAAGATTAGTTAAAGGAAAAGTGTGGTATAAGTACAAGGTCTAATTGGACTAATTGTGCTAGTTGTGTGTGTGTGTGTGTGTGTGTGTGTGTGTGTGTGTGTGTGTGTGTGTGATGAGAAAAAGATTTATGAAGGCTATGTGAGTTGTGTGGATGTTTTGAGAGGAATATCAGAGTTAAAATTGCATGTATCATCTTGTGGTCATAATTCTAATGTTGAATTTATAGGTTTGAGTCATGAGAACAAGCAAAGGTGTGTAGTTTGATCCAAAAGGTGATTTTGGATGCCTTGCTTATGTGTGAAGGTTTGAATGAGTGAAAAGGATTGAAAGAGGTTTATTACCAAGTTTTATCTATCATATTGAGAATAAATTAGATTTATGGAGTTGTTTATTTCATATATTTTGTTTTGGTAGTCAACATCTTAGGCAAGTTGGTGCTTGTCATCTTGGGGGGTTGGTGTTCTTTATGAAGTGGGTGATTCACTAAAGTTTCATGTTTGTAATCATATGATAGTAAAATTAGTCCATGTGTTTGTAGGATTGAAAGCGGTTTTTCTCTCCAAGAAGGTTTCCCACATAGATCTTGTGTTATCTTGCATATCTTTCATGTTCATTGTTATGAGTAGGTTATTTGCTTCTTGATTGCTTATGGTTTATGATTAAGGGTTTGAAGTAATTAGTTTGAAGTTTTAAAATATCTTGATTCACTGATTCAGCCCACCTCTTAGTGATTTTACCTCTAATAATTGGTATTAGAGCTAGCCCTTCTAAACAAGTTTAACCACTTGAAGGTAATCTTAGATATAATGAAAAATTATTAAGGTTTCTCTATTAATCAAGCTTTGTTGTTCAATGGATCCAATTATGCTTTTGGGAGTGTAAGAATGAAGACCTACATCATTTTCTTGGGGTTTGACACTTAGCAATATATTTTGGATGGTTATCCCATGCCACATACTCCTCCAACTAGTGGTGAAGATAAGAAGCTGAGTGAGAATAATTTCAAAGCTATGAATGCTATCATTTATGGTCTTTCTGAGGCTGAGTTCACCAAGGTAATCCATTACAAGTCTACCAAGGAGATTTAGGATAAATTTCAGCTCATCTATGAAGTAGATTCAAAAGTCAAGTTGGCCAATCTACAAACTTATTGAAGGCAATTTGAAAGTCTAAAAATGAAGGAGGAGAATATTGTGGCTTCTTATCTTATAAGAGTTGATGAGGTAGTGAATATGATAAAAGGCATGTGAGAGGTTATTAAAGAAGGCACTATAGTGAAAAAGGTATTAAGGTCTCTCACTTTCAAGTTTGATTGAAAAGTTTCTACTATAGAAGAAAGTCATGATCTCACCAAAATGAAGTGGATGAATCGCATGACATTATTTTTGCCTATGAGATGAGAGTTAATGAGGACAAACCACCAAAAAAATAAATTGATTTCAATGCATAAAATAATCAAAAGAAGATATTCCAAGGTAAGAAGGTGAAGGATGATGAGATTTTTGATATTGATGATGATGAACTAATATCTTTATTAACAAGAAAACTAAAAATAGGTTTAGGAAAGTTTAAGGGTAAACTTCCCTTCAAATGTTTCAATTATAGAGAGATAGGTCACTTTGACAACAAGTGTCCTCATAAGCTCTAATATCCAAAAAAAGTTTTACAACGATAAGAGGAGTCTCTACACTAAGGGATATTGTAGCTCTTCTGATGATAATGATTGCAATGATTCTAGGTATGATCGTGAAGATAATGGTCCTATTGAAGATGAAGCTCTCTTCATGGATGAAGAAGGTAGCTACTCATATAAAGAAAAATATACATGGCTTGGACTTAGTTTAGGTGATACAGATGATGAAGAAGACAAGGTAAACTATGAGACTAAGTTGATGAATGCCATTGAAGATTTGAAGATTAAGCAGAAGAAAACCAAGAATTCTAAGTCTCAAATAAAGGACTATGAAGAGAAATTCAATGTGTTTGAGGAAAGAATAAATGAAGACACCAAAGAGCATGAAGATATAGTCAAGAATCTTAGATATCAATTAGAAATCCTATCTAAAAGCCTGACAGCTAAACAAAATGAGTACTTAAGGTACGTGATTGAAAATGAGTCTTTAAAATCCAAGTTAGAAATGACATCTAGTAAGATGAAGTCATATGTGATGTTTGAGAAAATCTCAAGTGATCTAGACAACATTCTGAATAGTCAAAAGCATGCTAGTGATAAAACTAGACTTAGTTACAAAGAAGAACAAAAGAATGTAACCCAAGACAAGATAAAGACTAATGTGAACAAGGACAATCAGACCTTGAAGATCAATCATAAGTCAAGGAATGAAGGTATAGGCAAAATGAGGACAAATTAGATTAGACAACCAAATGCCATGAGGCATGGAAATTTTAATGGTTACTGCTACACTTGTAATCAATTCAAACATAAGCTAGAGAGTGTAGAAGACCTTCTAAGAATGAATTTTATTGTAACTATGAATGTAATCATCAATCAAGTGATGTGATTCAAAGTGAGTGTTATATTTGTCATAACATAGGACCCATTGTAAGATTTAATCCTAACAAGGTAAGACAAGATGAGTTCACTTCAAGAAGAATGGTTTGCTACCACTGTGAGAAGATTAGTGACATTGCTAGGTTCTGAAAGCAAAGTCCATCAAGTAAAAATAAGTTCAATTAGATTCCTAGAGTGTAAGGAAGAAGGCAAGTTAAAATATGGAAACCAAAAGTGGAAAGAATGTGCCACAATCAGTCTAAAAGTCCAAGTGGATTTTTTGCCATGGTAGAGAATGCTACAGAGGTTGAAGAGAATATGATATCTCATTGCTTACTCATTTTGGGAATAAAGAATATGCAAGTGAACATCCTGATGCTATTGAGCAAGTTTCTTATAAAGAATACTAGTTGACAATGTCAAGTGTTGATGCTTTAAAGTATGAGACTGATACTTCAATTGAAAAGGTATTCCAAGAATCTTTATTTTCTCCATGTATTGTCAATACCATTCTAGAAGAAAAGGAAGGAGACAAAGAAGATAAACAAGTTGATTTAGTCAAGCCAAAGAAGAAGAAGAATCATCAGTTCAAGTTGTCTAAAAAGGAGAGAGAATATGAGAGTTATGGGTAACTCCTAGTTTCACATTGTTCTAGGACATTATAGGTTAGGGGTGACTCTCCTAGGCTTTAAGGAGACACTTGTTAGCAAAAGGAAACATAGTGGATGTTAGTTGAGTTTTAGCTAATATTACAGGACAAGAAAGGTCAAGAGAAGATATGCTTGGTTAAGGGGGAGCAATGAGTCTTATGTAACTACTCCAAAATGTTGTGATGGAATGTTTCAAAATATATATTCAAGAATAATGATATTAAAGCAAAAGTTTTGGTCAAATCTTTGAAGGATGGTCTAGTTGGCCAAAGTCGTGAAGAATGAAGCTATGTATGCAAGATCTACAATTAGGGAATGGAGGTCTCATTGTGTCTAATCAAGGATGGTGAGTTGTCAAAATGTTCTATTTTACATATAAAGGTATGTTGATCCTATTCTATTGTGTTCAAGGTGTGTTCAGGGTTTTTGGTCTTGAAGATAAGAACTTATCAATTTTTTTTGCTTAAATTGATTGATCAAATGTTGAAAGATTGTAGACAAGGTTGATATGGAGGATGAGGAAAATGTATTGCCATATCTTTGATATCATGAAGAAGGTCTTAGAGTTTTTTATATGAAAAGCTATGTCTATCATAGAGTTCACAATGTTATAAATATGAGATAGTTCCATGAGAATGCTTTTAAAAGATTCTAAACCATGATGGCTTGTAGAGGATAAAGGGAAATTGTTTTGAGATCCATATGAGAGTTAATCATGTTTGCTTCAATTGTTTAAGTTGATCTAATGGAGACATGAGATATATTGATGGTTTCATAAGGATATTAACTGAGTATGGATACTGCTAAAGAGTTGCTGGTAGATCTAACACTTTGAAGACTTTTTGAAGATGTCATAATCCAGGTAATGCATAAAATTAAGGGAGGCTGACTTAGATAGTTTGAAAGGCTTAAAGAGCTATTCATGATGTGAGGGGGAGCATATGAGAGATGCCTTAGTAATGGTAGAGATATGAATATGTTTGCTATAGTTTTGATTTCAAGCATATTTGTATGATGACTTGATCAAACCAAGTCATGTGTTTTTGACAATGTATTGAATCTTCATGCATAAACAAAGGGAGAGCTTTGTAAATGGTCAGGTCCTAGGATCAGAGGATTGTGTAGTAGTATTTGAGAGAGAAGGTATGAATGAAATTATGTTGATTCATTATTATTGAAAATGGTCTATTCTCAAAAGGATGCCTAAGCTTAGGTGACTTAAGGGGAGTCCATCTTAAATGTGTTCAAGATAAGTTCATGCAGTTTTTCATGTTCATATATGTCTTACCTTCCTAGAAGCTATGTATGATCAAATGAGAGTGTAGTCATGGAGTATGTTTGAGAAGCTCAAGGTAAATACAGGTATGCATAATGTTAGGGGGAGTTTGTATCATCTCTCAGGTGGTCCTTTCCTATTATTGGTCATTAAAGTATTTTTAGGTCCTCATGATCAGAAGATGAGCCCACTTTGTCATTGTGTCAAAGGGGGAGAAAGTAATTGAAGAGAGAGATAGAGTCTAAGCATAAGCTTTGTATTGGTGTTTAAAATCAATGGAAAATGGGGATATTTTTGTAGGATTTTCAATCATGTCCCCAAGGTGACCAAGGATGTTGATGAGGTGCCATGTATGCTAGGATGACAATGAAAAAGTGTACTTCAATGAGCTTCAGTGTTCCTGCATGGTTCTTCAGTGTTTGACTTAGTAAAGTAATTAATGGATGATATTAATGATATGGACATGTTTTAGACACCCTATGGTATGTTATGAGTGCTTAGAATGCTTATAGAAGGGGAAAAAATTCATCAAAATAGTCATTTGAATGTCTAAGCTCAATTAATCATCTATACAGATAAAGTTAAGTAAGTAATTTTATGACATCATATTTCACACATATGAAGGTTTCAAGAGCAACTTGATATATGGATACAATCCCCTATGTGATGATATCATATGGTTCAAATTTTAGGTCATAAGGTTGATCGTATAAAAATTTATTAAGGTGCAAAGTTGGCCTTCCAAGCAGAGTTTTACTAAATTCCAAAGGTGAAAGAAGAGATCTACAATGAGTGTGTAATCAGATCACATATCTAATGGCAAGAATTTAATATATTTAGATAAAGATACAATGACATAGTTTAAATTCAAATAGTAAATATTTCATGCACTAGTGAAATTTGTCAAATCATAGAGCTTGAGCAATAGATCTAATGACGAGTGTGAAACCTATCAAACAGAGATCAACAGTGAGTGTGTGATCATGCAGATTATGATCCAATGAAGCGTATTGAGTCAAATATTCAATATTAAATATGGGGATGAAATTTGGAATAAGTTAATTGTATTCAAATATTCAATGCGATCAGAAGGCATGTGGATCTTGCAAGTGGTGTAAGTTCATTGGAAGACTGACTATAGGGTACATAGAGGGTACGTGAGGCTGCCAAGTGGCGTGATCATAGAAACACAAATCTAAGATCAATAGTGACCATTAAAATTTAAAGACTAGGATACTCTAGTGGAGATTGATGGTGTGTGTTTTTTCAAAGTTTTTGGGGAGCATGAAATGATGTCAAAGTGTTTGATGCTTAACATTAGCACAATGATCGTTGGAATTTGAATATTCAAATTAACAAGGGAAAACTAGTATATAGTTTTTGAGCTATATATTTTAATCCATGATGAATTTATCAATGTAGTAAAAATAAAATTTGTAAATTATTACAAGGAAAATATATAGAATCTAGTTAGAATGTTTAAATGTTTGTACAGTCAGAGTTATTAAGCTCCAAAGTGGACTATGTGTTTGACCATGTTCTGCAAGTGACTTGAGAAGGATAATTGAGTTATTCTTGATAGTATTTTGATGTTTAAAGATGAAATAAATATTGGAGAGTGTTTTAGACTCAATAAGGACCATATTTGTGGATTTTGGAGGTTTGATAAATCCATATTTAGTATGAATAATTGCTTAGAAGTTGATTATGTCTGTTAAAACACTAGCAAATTGAGTGACCATCTTGCAAAGGTAATTTGAAGGTATTTTGAGTAGAATTGAAGAATAAAATGAGTATGGAGATGTTATATAAGTCTCTAATTATTATGATAAATTATTGGATGTCATGATATGCCCCTGATTAGATATGAAGAGTCAAAATGGTATAATTGTATTTTGACTATGTGTGACTTGTCTGAGTGGTCATTTTCAGAGAGTTGACTTGAGTGATTAGAGCCTATGCTGGAGTGTCTAAGGTATATGAAAGTATTTTAGAGGTCCTAAAGGTTTCACACATGTGATCTAATAATATGTCTATGTGAAATACATGAGTATTTGCTTCAAAAGTTTGAGACTGTGTTTTCTATATTTGAAGACTTGAAGAGCAAGGAGACCTAATTGGTAGGTTCGAGTGTTGAGTTGATGTTATAGGTAGCATGGACCCATGAGGGAGTTATAAATGGTATATTGTATATAGTTTTGATGTGTTTGAATATTTGGTAGAAGCTAAAATTGGCCTAATGAGTTGAACTTGTAATGATGGGTGAGTAGGCCTAATTATTTTAGGTCTCACCAAGACCTAATGGTGGTTTGGGGCTATTGAGGTTATGACCGACCTATGAAGAGTGTGGTTATCTCATGTAACATGTGTATGTAACTATTTTAAGTGTGTTTAAAATATGTAAATCATCTTGGCTGACCAAGATGAGTTAAAGGAAGAGTGTTGTATAAGTACAAGGTCTAATTGGACTAATTATGCTAGTTGTGTGTGTGCATGATGAAAAAAATATTTGTGAAGGTTGTGTGAGCTGTGTGGATGTTTTGATAGGTAGATAAAATTTTGGATTACATTTATGACCTTATAGTAATAATTCTAATGTTGAATATATAGGTTTGATGCATGAGAACAAGTGAAGGTGTGTAGTTTGATCCAAAAGGTGATTTTGGATGCCTTGCTTGTGTGTGAAGGTTAGAATGAGTGAAGAGGATTGAAGTAGGTTAATTTTTAGGGTTTTTACATCAAATTGAGAATAAATTATAGTTAATGATTTTTTTATTTCATAGATGTTGTGTTGCTACTCAACATCTTAGGCAAGTTGGTGCTTGTCATCTTTAAGGGTTGGTGCTCCTTTTGAAATGGGTGCTTCACTAAAGTCTCATGTTTATAATAATCTTATAGGATAAGTAGTCCATGTGTTTACATACTTGAAAGTGAGTTTTCTCCTAAAGAGGGTTTCCCACATGGATCTTATGTTATCTTGCTTATCTTTTATGTTAATTGCTATGAGTGGGTTATTTGCTTCTTGATTGCTTGTGGTGTATGATTAAGGGTTTGAAGGAATTAGTTTGAAGTTTTGAAATATCTTGATTCACTTATTCACCCCCCTAATGATTATACCTCTAACACATCAATCTAATATCCTACTAGGCTAGAAGTTGATGTCCTATATAATACATGTGCAACAATGATGGATTATACCAAACGTACTCTAGAGGGTGTTTTACCTTGGGAAAAAACATCTTTTATAAGTGGCAACTTATACACTCACATGTTAAACTAGGCAAGAGGAGATCATGAGCTATGACTTATGCACATTATGTTTGTTGCATAACATTAGTTACTTAAATAATTTATGATAGAATAATTTAATCCATTCATCTTTAGGTTAAATACCCATATGGTAGAGGTTGATCAAAGATTCAATGAAATGAGTTATGCGATGAAAATTACTCTTACGACTTGTTGGGTAATACATAAAGATCTGGAGATACACTGGGAGAAGGTATGAAATTTTTTATGTACATGGTTTCATTTACCACCTATAATGAAATTTTAATGACCATTATTTCAAAAAGGCCAATGTCCTGAGCTACATATTCATCAATGTGTAGATATGTAGTCTACACAAGGAGTGGATGCAAGGCATTGGGTACACATTTTTAGCTATACATTAGCACCACTACCAATAACCTGGTACATGCATCAAGAACAATAAGAGAGACCAAACATTGGGCACAAGTGAAAAAATATTTCATTCATACTTTTATGTTTGAAGATGATAACCCTTTGGTGCATAATGCATTGTAGAAACTTAAAATCTTTCTATGTCATGGACGAGTAGAAGATTTAGGAGCTAGAACAAAGTCATCATCACAATAGGAAGAGGCTAGTGACTTGAATCTGGCACTTCATAGTTACAAGAAAATTCAATAGCATCAAGATTTTATAAAGCCTTGTAATATAATAATAGACGAGCTAACATAATCTAGCAATAGTGATGGAGATATGGATTTGGAAGACTTCTTTGAACTAGAGAGGGAAATTGAACCAACACTAGCCCAAAATGTAGAACAAGTGGAATAAGAGAAATTAAACAATATAAAAAAATTATAATGGGAAGGAGAGCACACTCTAAAATATGTTTTACCCAATGCATAAAATAAAGTATATCAAGAACCCTTTAAAAAGATTAAAGAAAACATTGGAATAGAGTCAGTTCTTAAGCCTGCACTTGTAGGATATTATTGGTGACACAAATAGATCTCGAAGGCATTGTAACTACTATGAGACTATCAAGTTATATTTATGGCAAAATTCTATGAAATAAAAGGTGTAGATCTATCATTGGAGGAGATGCACATAGAGTTGAAACAGTGTGTTTGACCCATCAAGAAGTGTCTGTACAGGTGAAACCCCAACATGAAAATAAAATTTAAGTGAATTGGATCAAATGCAATAAGAAATATTCATTTATCTAATGGAAAAAGTAGACTGGGTGAGTCCCATAGTGATACAATTAAATAAATCTAGAGAGATAAAGGTTTATGGAGACTACCATGTATTCAATGATGCCTACATCAATGATACTTTTACAATACCATTCATGGATGAAGTCCTAAAGTCAGTCATAGGTCATGAAGAGTACTCATTTATAGATGGATTCAATGGGTACCATCAAATTCTGATTGCATATGAGGACCAAATAAGACTAATTTTAAAATTTAATGGGGATCATTCACATACAAAGTAATGCCTTTTGGTTTGAAGAATACGCCAACAGTGTTTTCTAGAGCTATAAAAACTACATTTAAATACTTCATTCATGATTTCTTAGAAGTATATTTGGATGGTTGGGATGTCTTTTTTCTATTTAAAGAGCATATATTGAAACTATGATTGATGTTAAAATGGTGTTAAGATCTGTGCATTGCTCTGAATTTAAATAAGTGATTATTATTAACACCTTTTGGTGTTTTTTTGGGCCATGTTGTATGTAGTGATGGCATTCTAATGGACCAAGATAAGATTTTTATAATAGTAGGGATACCACCCTTGACAAACTTTATAAAAGTGCATACCTTTCTCAGCCATATAGGATACTATACATTTTTTTATCAAAGGGTACATAGCCATATCTATGTTAATGTAAAAAATAATACACAAAGATACAAGGTTTGAATCGACAACATAATGCCAAGCAACATTTATAAACTTAAAGAAAGGTTGATAACAACACCTATTTTAGTATTTCTTAACTAGAATTCATTCCACATGTATGTGGATGCTTCTATTATTGAAGTAGGAGTTATCTTAGCATAACTAGGGGATGGTAGGTTGGATCACCCCATACACTTTGCTATCAAGAAGCTATCAGTAACTAAAAATAACTATACCACTATATAAAGAGAAGTTTTAGCTATGGTATTTGAATTATAAAATTTTTGACACTATCTATTAGCCACACCGTTTGAGTTTTTTTTACTGACTACCAGGCATTGTGATATCTAGTTAATAAGTCAATATTGGGAGGAAATATCTTTAGGTGGCTCATGTTATTTCAAGAGTTTCAATTTCAAATCAATGTAAATTTAGGATGATAAAATGTTGGACCAGATCATCTGAATAGGCTAAAAAATGGTGAAGAGCCATAATAAATAGAGAATGAGTCTCCAGATATGAATTTATTCAAGGTTGCTACAATCCTAGATAATATAGAAGATATTGCAAAATTTTGGAGAAAGGTACTTTCCCTATGCATTATATAGAAAGAGATAAAAATAAAATGGTCACTCATTTTATCCCATATAGTATCATCAACTAATTTTTGTACAAGATTAGGAAAGATGACGTGTTATACAAAGTAACATTAGAGCATGCATGACCTCAACTTCTTCAAGAAGCACACTAAGGAATTATAGGGGGTCACTTCATAGGAGAAGCCACTGCTATAAAATTTTTATAGAGTGGACTTTGGTGGTCAATTTTGTTTTAGTATGTGCATAGGGTAGCCAAACATTGTGATGTGTGTTAGTGAATGAGAAATTTAAATCAATGTGATGAGATGAGTTTAGTACCAATGCTCATAGAATAATAATTTGAATAGTGGGGAATCAATTTTTTTAAACCTATAAGTTCTCAAATTAAATTAATTCATGCGTGTTATATTATTAATGTGAGAAATTATTTCACCAAATGGATGGAAGTCACATCAACCTCGAGTTGCAGTATGAAGGATGCTACCAAATTATTGTATGAAAATATTATTACAAGATTTAGATTATCAATCATGTTGGTCATTGACAAAGGAATGCATTTCCTTAATAACACTATCAAGACTCTCACTAAGGATTTTATGATATCACACCATAAGAGTATGACTTATCACCCTTAAGCAAATGGACAAGCTAAAGCATCGAACAAAGTATTGGGAAACATATTAACAAAGATATGTAATGTGCAATGGGATGATTGGGAGGATCACATTATTATTATTCTTTGGACATACATAAAAAATTACAAGCGGGCCATAGTTTTCACTCCTTTCCATCATGCCTATGGTCTGGAGGTAGTAATGCCTATCGAGTGCATTGTTCTAATATGCACATTGCAATGGTTATGAGGTGAAGAAACTAAGATTATTTAAATCAAAGATTATGTGAATTTTTTAGAATGGAATAAAGTTAAAAAATGGCACAATGGATGCAATAAATCCACAAGTTCATCCAAAAGGCATGGCATGATTACAACTTGTGATCTAAGCAATTTCACCCATAATAAGTGATATTATTATATGATGGCTAGTTTAAGGCATTCATAGGAAAACTATGCATTGGATGGAAGTGAATTTACATTATTCATGAGTTTTTAAAATAGGATACCATTATGTTAAAATATTTTCATGGAACCATACTACCAGGACGTATTAATGTTTGTAGGCTTAAACCTTACCATCGTTAGTCTCTATCATTATTGTTGCTAAGAAGGGTGGGTATTAAGTGGCACCATGTAGATTAGGGTTTTTATTAAATACTATTTTGTGTTTTTTAATTATTAGAGTGTTTTTATAGTGTGATATTTGTATCAAAACACATTACAACAAATAAGGAGCAATTACAATCATAACATGCGATCAAATTCTAGAGACAACCTATAAGAAGGAAAATTGGAACCACCTACATGGTGGTCATGAAATAAGTCTGGGAAGATATCACTGATAAGATAGGTATGATGAAAGGATTAATAATGGTCATTCAAGACAATTAATGACAAGGCACTTGAATAAAATACATCTTTCCCAAAGTGGATTGCATGGCCAACAGATAAGTGGCATTATAAAAGAGAGAGGATAGTTAAAAGGATATCACATCACATCAAATAACCATTGATGGATAAATAAATGTTTATAGACATAAAAATGTCACTTTTAGATCAATCAACCTCAAATGATATTAAGTTTTGGGAGATAGATCATGCACAACAAACTTTGTGTATTTAAAAGAGTCAACCACATGGATTTGGGTGTTAAAATCTATATAAATAAGGATGTAAACAATACACAAAAATTACATAATTCAACTAATAAGTGTATTTTTTAAAGCACTACTTTTAAAACATCTTTCTATGCATAAATTGCATTCTAGAACCAAAACAAACAATACAAGTCTTCAACTCAAGCCAAAGCAACAACTATGGAGAGAGCTTCATTATTGATTCCACTTACATATATATAGAAGGAGGAGATAGGGATTGGCTTAGGTCTCTAATAAACCAAATATAATGACCCCAACACATTTCATTTCATCAATCAAGTAGAAGTTACTTTGTTTGCTTCTGTGCCATAAGAAGTTGCACAAATAAGATCCCTAGTGCTCCCACATCCATTACAAGGCTAAAATATAAAAATTCTGATCAAGATACCCATATTTGGACAAATTGATGAGGTCATGATTAATATTATGAGTATATATAATTAAGGGGATATTCATTTGTCCTAGGATATCACAATTTTGATGAATGCACAGACTATGGCATGGGCAATAGGCCTCCCAACCTGAAACAAATCCCCCCCCATATAAGTCCACTGCTTCACCAATTCATTCAAAAACCAAGAATAAGTATATAAAAAGGGTAAGTAGAATAATACCAATTGATTCAATAGATGGTGATTTTATGTGAATTCTAGTTAAATGTATTACAAAGAGGTTTTGGCAAACTACAAAATAGGCTAAACAGGCAATAAAAGGTGTGATAAATATTACGCATCACATGATATGCCTATGTGAGGAATTCAACTAGCCTAAGTTTTTAGCCTTGGATTTAACTACCAACATTGATAAGATCCTTATAGGTACCTCTCAGACAATCTGATATCAGTTCTTGGTGTTACATCTTTGTTTCATGTAGTGGAAATCACCAGAAGGTTAGGTAAATCTGACTATAGATTTTTGGCCTACTACCACATTTGTAAATATTACATAGACCAAAATGGGTTAATGTTATGAGAAACTAGGGTGGCTCAACACATAGTGGATTGAAGCTCTAGCCTTGATCAATTCACACCCCATAATACCTTAATAGGTCATCAATATCTGAGGGTAATAGGTGTTGGTTACAAAATTACACAATGGTATCTAGATCAAGGTACATGAGTTACTAATTCCAATTATAATCATAATGCCATTATTATTCATAATGTTGGATGTGCAAGCATAAGTTTTGAGGTATAAATATATAGCTACGAGGATGGTACCACCTCTACAATCTATTCCCCTAGAAGGACAATAACCAATTCCAAAATAGGCATAAGGAAAACAACAAGCACAACCATAGGCACCAATACAAACATCAATAGCTCTTGTGCATTAAGATAAATGCAAGAGGAAGGCACCACATGATGAGATTCACCACCATCACCCAAGAAGAAGATGAATCACACAAAGTCTTGGTTAGATAATATAAATGTGCCAAAGATAGCAAGTGAGTAGCTTTTTAGAAATGGGAGTCAAGGAAAAATAAGTCTTGTAGACCATGCTAAAAGACATCAACATGAAGTATATGATTAGGAGGAAGAGAAGGAATTATTTTTTTATAAAGTAGTGTACAATTTCCAAGTGATAAACTAGGTAATGTAAGACCTTCGTAGTGATATTACTCAACCACTCCCCTCCATTATTGTTGGCAATATATGTCAAGAAGAAAATCAAAAAAAATTGACACCTAAAATATTCCATAGAGATCCAGATACGAGATCCTCTATTGTGTACCAAGAATCACAACTTACATAGGAAATTTTAGCTCTAGCCTTGATGCACAAACCAAGGACTCATATTTAAACAAGGCTATCTCCCATAATAAAATATAGGACAACATCCTTTGGAGAATATATAGAGGCAAATGGTGTGTAGTAAGCACAGACATTACAACAACAACCTCAAACCCAAGTTGTGAAGAAGCTCAAGAAGACCCTCATTCCTCTACCCTAATCTAGGAGAAAGACATTTACATGTAAAATTAGGGTTTTGGAATCAATCTACTAAGAAGTCACCCAATCAGCTACCAAATTTTACACATTAGAGGGAATGGAGGAGCCTGAAGGAATAACTTTACCGTAGCTAGAGCCATAAATAGAAGCTTTGTAAGAATCAACAAACCCAAAGGAGGAGTGAACATAGGTTGAGAGGAGACAAAGAAAAGATGAGAAGAAGAGAAAGAAGAAAGAATTGAAACAACAAGTAGCTATGTAAGAATCCCAATGTAAGAAATAAGAAGCTACACAAGAAGAACAAAAAAAAAAGTTGTAGAGGAGAAGCACCAAAATCAAGTTGAAGAAGTAGAGACAATAAAGAAGCAACCCAAATAAGTATAGGCTACATGAAAGAAATCAATAAAGTAGAGGCTCATAAGAAATGACCCAAAGAAGTGGAGGTAGATAAAAAGGAAAAAGAACAATCACAATGAAAATGGTAAGAAACATAGGCTACATAACAAAAGAATGGAGAATAAGAAGCTCTATAAAAAGCTAAAGAGAAGTAACACAATTATAAATAACAAGCCAAGTGTATAGCTGAATCACAAAAAAACAAGGATAGATCCAAAGCTAAATCTAAAGCTAAGGCTAAGGATGAGGTAAAAGCCAAAGCCAAAGCTAAATTTGAAGCTAAGGCTAAGGCTAAAGAGCAAGACAAGGCCTAAGCCAATGCATATGATAAGGCTAAGGTTAAATTTGAGGCCCAAGAAAGAAAAAAAAAATAAGCCAAAGGCAAGGAATCAAAACACATAGCATAACACAATTAGGCAACACAAGAAAGTTCATAAGAGGAGGCTTCATAGCCAAAACCTCAAATCAATAGTCAGTTTATGTGGGATGTTCCCATCATCCACCTGATGTACCACTTTATTGATTTCTTTATCTCAATTCATTCTATACCCTTCAATAATTCCAACCACATCCATGGTACTTGATACCACTATGATGGAAACATCTTTAGATTTTACCTAGCTGTCATTGACCAAACAGATGGAAGACACAACTACATTTTAGGAATCTATTTCATAAAAGTTTTCAAATTTAGAATAAGAATTTTTCTAGTTGTGAGGTGATAATGCAGACTTGATTTTGTATCTTCTCAATTTTTTCCATCTAATCAAGAATAATAACCCATTACTGGTCACACAAGTCTTAGGTGTCCAAGTGATGTCCAAGGAAAAATATCTCACAACTTTACTAAAGTAACTCACTAAGGACTGGTTGAATGTACAATAATTATAAGAATTATGAGCATAGGGGTAGAACATAAAGTCAAAGATGGAGGAAATTTATGATCTACTTGAGGAATATGAGTATGTTTTGGACATTATTTCATAGCAAGAAAAAAAATTATGAAAGTGATATTGAACTAGAAACAACACCTTAACAACTCATTGGCCACTACTCAACTAAAGTTCATAATAAAAGATAAATCCAACACTATAATGTATGATCTGATGACTAATTTGAATGTGATGATCAATTCCCTAAAGCAATTATTGGATTTGATGGATGCCACCATACAAAAACTTTAGGATTGTCATAATGAGACGTTGCACACTACATTTGCTAGCCTATTAGTTCAAAGTCATACAGATCAATTGGATGAGTTGATTTTGGATATTCAGCTTAAGGCATCCAATGTTAAAACACTTATTACCATAATGGAGGATGAGGATGTGTATAATTTTATGTTAATATGGATCTTGCTATACATAATGTTTACTATGGTGTAGGAAGTGATCATGGATTGAGAGATGCTAAAGCAAGATCTTTCATAGATCGATCCATCAATTTCTCAAATTATGGATGAGCAGCAATTCATTCTAATGTAACAAATTTAGAAATTATAATATAAAAATATTTCCACGTAGCCCAAAGTAGACACTCAATAGCAACCTCCTCCACTGCTAGATATTATACAACCAAGTGGGTCAACAATAGACTAATTAAAGTAAGCACAATAACAAACAACTATGCAATCATTTCCTAGTTCACCGCCACCTACCCAATAGGTAATGTGCACCTCAATTTTGTAGTTTTATATATTTTTTGCAATTTTGTAAGATAATATTAAGCATTCCAAGCTGGTTGAAAACCCATTAAGGGTAGCCACCTAGTTATGCTAGTCTATTTAAAACTTAAGAGGGCAGTAAGCTAGTACACTAATTATTTCAAAACCTGAAAGGGTGGATAAGTAGTGTGAAAAGGGTGAAAATTGGTAAACAACACCTGGAATGATAACTGCAACTCTTATTTATGGCTCATCTCCTTAGTTTCAGATTAAATTTTATTGTTATGAGTTTGTCTCAAGATGAGACATTGATTTAAGTCTGGTAAAGAACAATGCTTTCTAAAATCAAAAGGTATAATGGATGGACATATGTGTGAATTGTATGATTTTGTCTTTTGTATAATATTTTGTATGTATTTAACCTTATAAGCATAAGTAATAGATTAAAAAATGTGAAGCATCTTTCCTTTTGGCATATTGAAAGGATGGAATATGAAGAGACAACACTTTGTAATACTCTATATATAGTGCTCATTTGTAATAGAATATGGTTCTAATGTATGATAGAGATTAGTACAATGTTCTGAATATTTTTCTTATACATCTTTTACTTATGATCTGTGCACAATGATTATAGTGAATGTCTTGATCTATTTTCATATAGTTTACACTAATTATTTTGTATATATTAACTTTGCATGTATTTCATATAATGATATCAAGTTAGTAAATAATGGCATTATTCAATCCATATTAGTGACAACTGTTATGTTTTGTCATTGATTACACAAGTTATCCCTATAATTAGCATGTTCTAGATTTTCTGAAGAACCTCTGTTAATAGTATATAAACACGATATAAATCAATAATAGTAAATCCCAATGTGACCAAGATGTATGAAGGACGTAAGGAAAAATCCTAACCTGATATAAGAAATGTAGATCTATAGAAACACAGGGGTAGCATGCCCCCAATGGGAATGTGTAATTGATAAGTAAAATAAAAATACACTCTTGTATTGCCTAATGATGTAGGTGCACTAATGAGTTTACCTTAATGAAGGCATGACATATATCATGGAAATAAAAGCAAGGACATGAAAATCCATACTATATAGATCATGGAAAATAAAGGATCTGAGGACATGTGGTCACCATAGAAAATAATGAAAATCAAGATCAAGCTTGAATATACAAAACAAATCAAAGTGATCAAAATATTAAGAAAATAAAACTTATGAGATGAATAATCAATAACTATCAAATCCATGTGGCAAAGGAAAACTATGAAAAGTCATCAAATCAAATAAAATGATTGGTCAAGAAAATAGAAGTCAAATGTAAAATAAAAATAAAAAGGATCTAAGGACATGTGGTGACCAAATAAAATAATGAAAATCAAGATCAAGCTTGAATATACAAAACAAATCAAAGTGATCAAAATATTAAAAAAATAAAACTTATGAGAGGAATAATCAATAACTATCAAATCCATATGGCAAATGAAAACTATGAAAAGTCATCAAATCAAATAAAATGATTGGTCAAGAAAATAGAAGTCAAATGTAAAATAAAAATAAAAAAAAAGCCCAAAAAATTCCTCTAGAGTCAACTATCAATCTGTAATCATAAGTCTCATATATACCACATGAATCACTATACATAAATATATGATGAAATTTGGAGGCCAAAAGTATGTTAATCGAGTTAAGGATTGATACCATCAAGTTCCAAATAGGTATCATAAGATATAAAATTAAATTTACTACCATAACTAGGAAATGAATCTTGAAAACCACCATTATCGAAATTGGTGTCTCTAATCTAATGATAAGTAGGATTGTGATTTAAATTTTAAGGGATTTATGGAATGTAAACCCTAGGTTGTTAAAAGGATGGAATATAAAATCAAGGAATAAATATGCAGTAAATATAGCCACTGATTTGTACAAGAATTAACCTAATTGATTATACTAAAAATAACAATGAATCAAACAAATATGTACTTATGTAGAAGCTAACTAAAATGGATGAATAGGAGGTTAGAAACTAATGCAAAAATGATCAGAGAATCAT
Organism: Torreya grandis; assembly: GCA_037957365.1. Taxonomy (NCBI): domain Eukaryota; kingdom Viridiplantae; phylum Streptophyta; class Pinopsida; order Cupressales; family Taxaceae; genus Torreya; species Torreya grandis. The sequence continues at coordinate 1,873,087 of JARHVA010001687.1, read as the reverse complement.
AAACTGGAAATAGGTCTCATAACTCCTAGATAGTAACATAATTCCTTGGAAAATAATGCACTATGTTAGTTTCCTCTTGGTCGTGCTAGTGTCCTCTTGATGAAAACTATGTGAACTTCTGGGAATAGCCTTGCCTGAGTTTGAGAAACTTGTGCCTATGTGAATGAACCTTGCTCCACTATCTGCGACCTATTTTTGACTGATTTAGGAGCAAAACCTAGACCTCCATATTGTTATGGTATTTGAGTGTCATAAATAATAAAAATGTCATGTTAGTTGGGTAGATTGGACATCCTCAACACCCTAATGTGTTGAGAGTTGCCTACATACCAATACCTCGAGAGGGGATCAAGCTCGATGTAGTTCTCCCAATCTAAGTGTTGGTACAAGTGAAAGTGAATGATAGTATGAGTGTCAGCTTAAATGCTTTGAGTGAGGATTGAGACTATAAATCTAAGTAAATTGAGCTTAAGACTACCGTAGATGTCTATATGAAGAATTAGGGTAGAAAAGGGATTAATGACCTTGATTTGCATGACTTTTTTTTTGAGCTTATTTGTGTGTATTTGCATCTAATTTCCATCTAGTGGGTAAAGGGATAAAAGTGGTGTATATATACTAATCTAGTGCTTTTTCAAATGTTATTTGATCCTAGGCCAACCCTAATGTTGCTTGAGAACTACAAATATATCTGTTGGGGTTAAAAAGAGGTAAGGGACACTAGTACAGTCCATTGGTCACTAGCATAGTATGATAGTGTCTGAATGGGCCTGCTAGTGTCTAAGTGGTTTAATATGAGGCACTAAGTGCTTGGATGCCTAGGGTAAGGTATGGGATTACTTTAGGAATGTCTAGTGAGGGGTTAAACCCATTAAAAAGTTAGATTTTGATCGAAAGAGGCCTAAGATAGGTTTAGGGATAAGCTAAGGGTAGGGTGGTCTCATGTGAAACTCATTACACTCAAGTGACATTTAATATGACTACATTTCCCCCCTCTATTCTATAAATGTAGCAAAGCAGTATGAGTAGGATAAAGGAAAAATAAATGTACCTAGATTTACTTAAAAGGTGAAGCCCATGAATTTGGGTCTGAGTATGTGAAGCATACTATATTGTATGTCCTATAAATGAAATATGAATGAACTAGTCCATACTTATAAAATATCAAAAGGAAAGATAGAATTGAGTAAAGAGATAAGAGAGAGAGGAAAGGAACAAATACACTTCACTGGGTACGTAATCAATGCAATAACCTGGTGACATCCTACGTATGTGCATGTATATGGTGATCAAAAGGTGAATAAATTGGATTGAGATGATGGATTTCTCAATATCCATGTGTGGGTGGCTCAATAAATCAATCTAGTTTTGAATCCATCATTTCCCACCTATACTTGGTTGATCATGAACTGTGAATAACTTGGATTGGACTAATGGATCGTCTAACCCTCCTATATAGGTGGCTTAAGAACTCAAGTAGGTTATGAATCCATCATTACATACCCATGTGTAGTAAATGCATCTATAAATAAAATTATACAATGTACCTAAAGTTGTGTGATGTAACTAAAACTATGTAGGATGGCTTTAGGGCCACTTAAAAACTCTGAAATGAAAAATGGCTTAGGGGCCTCTCCAGCACTTGGGAATGTAGCTTAGGGATTATGTGGAAATGCTAACCATTAAAAAAATAATAAGGAATCAATCTCATGTGAAACCTGGTGTAAATGGTGTTTGAAGTATACAATGTGGAGAATGACATAGAGTTGGCATTACATCTATGATGAGCTGGTGCAAAACTAATCATGTGGAAATAATATGTCACATACATGCCCACAATTATGATATTTTTGTATATGGATTTTGGATTGATTTGTAGTAATCTATGTCTATGTATAACTTAAACTAAAATTGGAGTGATCATGCCATGCATGATCTCTTCAATCTGAGTAAACTAGTATGATTCTATGTAGAACTAATATGAGCATAACTGATAATTTGTGACTAATATTATGCAAACCTGAACTGTAACATTGTACCTTTTTATCCAATATAGATTTTCCTCTTTCTATGGATACTAGACATTAGCATAATCCTTAGGATATTATCTCATTTTGATAGTGTCCTTTGTGTCGTGTTAGTGTCATTCTATTTTTTAATGCAAACTAAGATTGATCTATGTCTGACTATTTTTCACTATGTTTTCTTAGTTTTGAACTCTATAATTTGTGTTTGCATGCTAAAAATTATGTCTGAGTAAACCCAAATGGCCTGATATCTATGTTAAACCTTTGTGAATTACCCCTCTTTTGAGGGAAGTTGTTGAACCTATGCAATAACTATCTTCAAAATAAAAACTATGCAACTTGTGTGTTAGACTAAACCTATATGATATTTATGTAATAAACCAATATAATGTGTAGACATGACATCAGAATGTAATATAATATGAGCATAATTTGGTAATGTATGATGTATGTATATCTAGCATTCACAAACTTTTCAAGATAGATATAACAATGTAATCATGTGTATGAATAACAAATATGGATAATAATTTGTGTAGACTACCTAAGGGGATGGGGCATGATGTCCATCAAGGCAGCCATGAATAAAGGGGACATGTATGAGGTCCCTCATGGCATCACAAACTGGATGTGAGTGTAATAAGAAAGATACAAGTGTCATGTCCATGATACATACATGAAGGCATACATACAAACATATAAGGCACAAAAAGTAGGCCAATGGGCCACAATACAAGGGATATGGGCACGTGTCACTAAGTCTGAGAAATAGAAAACATACAAGGACATGTTCAAATTCCACATACATATAGAGAAAGTAAGGTTGGATTATATCCACATGGAATTACATGTTCAAATGTCTACATACACAATTAAGAAGGCACACACAAGGACATGGGCACATGTCCAAAGCGTACACACAATGAAAGGAATTGGCATAGAGCCATAGAACATTGGCATATTCAATTCCCTCAAATAGATGTAGAAGAAAAGAGACACAATCAAATCTAAATTAGGAAAGCTATAAATTAATTATGCATCAACATGTGGTACAAATTTGTATAAGATCAAATATATACATAAGTTGAGTCTATAGTAGTAGTAGTTGACAAAAAAATTGAGTAGTATAGGATGATCAATATCAAGATATAATCAATGATAAATCTATGATATGGAGTATAAAAATATGTAACCTAGAAAACTAGAATTTATGTAGTATGATGCCCCCAATGGGTAGATAGTAGCAAATTTGGAACTGTGTAGAGGACCTGAATCCTATAAGAATCTGTGAACACTCAAAAAAGAACAAGTAAATCATGTATGTATGATAAAACCAACTATAATAGCATAGATAACATATATAGTACATGGTAAATATAAGGAATGTAAACATGGAAATGCATACAATCTAAATTTTTGTATTTTTTGAGCAATATTTGAATATTTTTGTATTTTTGAATATATTATATTATTTTTGAGTTTTTTGAGTATAAGCTATGTACAAGAAACCATGAAAATGCAACTATATATAAGGATCAAGGTAAGATAAACTATGTTTAAGATGAGAGATAATATTAACTAATGAGTCTCACAAGAGATTCATAATCAATGTGTCATTTATCAAAGAGAGGAAGAGTGATCATGCATGTTGTGTGATGAAGAATCTGAGATTGGGGAATTGGATGTACTAAGTGATCTATTACTAAGATTAAATGTGGAGTGGATCAATGAATTTTTGGAGCTAACTAAATTGGTATGCATGATATGGGGCTCTTGGGAACCCATCTGATAGAAGGAGTTGTAATTGTAGTGGATGCTCTATGTCATAACATTGATCTCTATGTTAATGAAGTAGAGAGAGGCTCTCTAGAATCCATAACATGTCTTTGACTCAAGGGTATCTATAATATAGGTCTCTATGGGAGAGTATGTGTATGTGATGATGTCATAAGAGTAGACCTTGCCTGCACTGGTGGGTTAACTAATATTGGAAATTTGTTAATAGACTCTGTGTGTTGAACAATAACTAGTGTTTGATGTATAGCTAGTTGTGGAATAGGTAAAGGATACTCATTTGGAAGGACCTCAACTATAACCACCCAATATATATATATATATATATATATATATATATATATATATGAGACATCTATGTTTGGTGGATGAAATGGATCAAAGTTGTTGTATCCAAGGCCTACCCAATAACATATCAAATATGCTTACACTAGGTATGACTATGAATTTGGTGGCCATGTGTGCTGGCCCAACCTGTAATGGTAGTACTATCTCCCTAATGGATTTCTAAACATGGCCACTGAAGCCACAAATAACTGTATCTATCTAATAAATATCTTACTCTGAATAACCTAAGTGTTCTATAAGTATGATAGTACACATGTTAACACTTGAATTGTTATCAACCATGTCACTCTAAATAGGATGGTGATCAATACAAGCTCGTACAAAGAGTGTAATTAAATCTATGTCATCATATACTATATCCTGCTATGATAAAGTGATGAGAAGTCTAGTTGGCATTGTAGTATAGTACACACTAATGATATTATGTAGAGGGTGTGTGTCCACTGAATGAGTATGATAAGACACTGAAAATGACTATGTTGATATGTTTAATGAACACTTGAAGTGACCATTATCTCATTAGTTGTATGTTTTGAAAATAGATCTAAAAATATTTTTAATTCTTTTGTTTCCATTGGTTTTGGTCTATGTGCCTTTGTAGGAGTGTTGATATCAATGATATTAGCTTCTATCAAATCTTGTATCTTATTTCGCAAGCTGATGCATCTATTTTTAGTATAGATCAGTGCCCTATGATAGTTTTAAAATGCATTGGCATCATAATTCCTTAGAAGATGCCTAGTCGTATCAACCTCTTTGATGGGAAGGAGAGATAGGAAATTGCAATCCAAGAGTTACTGGAGAATACGTCCTGATGATTTAGGATGAGTCATAAAATGTCTCCTTGGAGGAAATGATAAAACCATGTGAGGGGTGGATCTGAAGCTATATTAACTATTATTTTTTATTCATTCTTGTTTTCATTGGGCTTTACCTTATATGGATTATTATTAGAACTCTTATTAGCTGAATCTGATCTAGTTGTATACTTTAATTTACCCATAGAGAGAAGATTGACTTCTCATTCTTTCACTGTATGACAAAGATCTATGAATGATGGAAACTTATTGAATATGATAGCTTCATGTAATTCCAGTAATAAAATATACTTGAATATGTCTTGGAATTCTCTATCTTCCATGGGGTTATTCAACTTTGTTAATATAGATTTATAGTGTTAGGTTGTGGAGCTAAAAGCTTCACCAGGATGCAAACAGGAGAAGTTACGGAGGATGCAGAGTTGCGAGGAGTTGCAAAATTTGTTGCAGGGAAACCGGCATCGGTCTGATCAACCGACATCGGTCAGATAGCAAAGAAGAAGCAACTAGCATCGGTTACCAGTCGGCTGACATCGGTCATGGAGGAGCCGACGTCGGCAGCCTGTGTGTGAACAAGCAGTTCGCATGTTGATCTGAGAGAGTCTATTTTTGGACTATTTGTTTGCATGTTGAAGGCTAGTCTTAGTCTTGAGTTACGTGTCTAATTATTGTAATTAAGATAGTCTAATTATTGTAAGCATGAGATCTATATATGGACTCATGGGCTGTATTGTAAACTTGTAGCTAGTGAGTAAGAGAGCAATAAGCTCCTTCAGAGAGAAGAGAGCAATGGTGCATTCCTCCTAGTGCCGCAATACCAAGGTGGGTACTGGTTTGGAGAATCAGCAGGGTTCTTCATATGTGTATGATCTTGGTTAGCATGTGTGCATGACTTTCTATAGGAGATCTACAATGGTGAGTAAAGTCTAGTGATTTGCAAGTAGCAGCAGAGAGCAGGAGATCTACTTGGAGTATGGTTGTGTACTTGGTGTACTAGCAGCGTGTTACTGACTGGTTGGAGAGGTGAACATCAATTCTGTATTGGAGTTGATTGTTGTGACCAAGAGAGAGAGGGAAGAAGGTCTTGAGGTGTGGCGAACCTTTGAGGTGGAAGAAGTGGCATCTTCTTTATTGTATATTCTTCTGAGTGATTATTAATACAATTGTGTATTGTCTCTCAATTCCTATGTTGTTTCATATTTCTAGTTACTTATTGATTCTGGTTAAATTTCATGTTTAGTTGCTAATACAAGAAGTAATCATATGTGCTCTAATTGGTAGAGCAAGATCCTAACAAAGTAGGGATCAGAGCATGTTTATTGTTCTAGGGTTCCCTGACACGTGGTATCAGAGCTAAGGTTGTAGGAAGCAGTTTTGTGTTTGGTTACAGGTCACTCTCAGGGGTTTTTGATTGAGTGGGAGTAGAGCAATGGCAGATCAAAGTAAGCTAAGAATGGAGGAGTTGAAAAGCACAGATGGTCACTTACGGTCTGATGGAAAGAAAGAGCAGGTAAAAGAAGATTGTTGGTTGGCAGCAGATCAGCATGAAGGAATTGAAGAAGCAGATGTTGCAGGGGATGTGGCACAGGATGCTCTGGGAGGTTTCTTGGATAAAGTTGAATCTTGGATAACAGATTCGGTTGCCTCTTTCCATGCAGCCCTAGATAGAGGAGCTGGTGAGCCTTGCCAAAGAATTGGCAAAGGGGAAGTGAAGCTGAAATTGCAGGCAGATGACACACAGTGGTTGAAGGAAGTCATGCAGGTACCAGTCTTGGAGATGAGTCTAATTTCTTCAAGAAATTTGGGTGATGAGAGATGCACTGTAACTCTCACAGTGGATGCACTTGAATTAGATGGTGGTAAGAAAGTAGGTATCTTTTATCTATCTACTTATATTACTGATTCACCTTCTGTTGCAGAGATGTGGCTTCATAGGCTTGGTCACATATGTAGAAGGAGAATGCAAGTTTTGAAGTAGAAGTTAGATGTCTTTGACAAGCTAAAGAATTGGAAAGCCTTGGTGTTCATGGAGGAGATGACGGATAGAGATTAGGTGAGGAAACTAAATTATTCTGAGCAGAGCAAGTTTGATTTGAATAGGATTTTGATCCATGGAGAGCTTGCGGGTAAAAAGTTATCACTCACAGACGAACACAGGTACCGACGTTGATCAGATAGTAACCGATGTCGACAATAGGAAGACCGACGTCGGTCATAAAGAAACTGATGTCGGCAAAAGGGACACTGATGTCGGCCAGGGAAATGACGTCGATAGTCAGGGTCAGTACAGGGAGCCAACATCGGTCGAAAACAGACTGGGAGATGGCTGAGATCGGTCACTAGAACGGATAGTGGGTGGACAACAAGTCTCAAACGCTCATGTTGAGGTCAGAAAGGGTAAGTGAACCTCATATTCATTATTCACCTTCTTTATATTGCTTATTGATGGTCAAGAACAAGGAAGATGGAAGAATCAATGCAGGTAGAGTCCAGATACAGTGGGAGCTTGGCATGGATGAGGAGTGTGAGTCCTTGGAGAAGAACCAAACAAGTATTTGTTGGTAAAGTTGTCAGCTAGAAGTAAGCACTGAGAGATAGAATGGATTCTCATTTTAAAGAAGAGAGTGGATGGATACAAGAGACAGAAGGCCAAGGCATATGGTCTTGAGGAAGCTGCAGGACAATGGTACAAGTTTGATAGGTGGATGACTAAGCATGGCTTCAGTCAATGTCAGTGTAACTATTGTGTTTGTCTTACCAGGTGGATGGTGATTGCAACATTATCTAGTTACTGCATGTGGATTATTTGCTAGTAGGTTTGTACATACAAGGATTTGTTGAGCTAAAGGTAAGGTTAGTTCAGAGGCGTGTCATGAAGAATTTGAAGTAGCAAAATTCTTTGGCATAAGAGACATGGAGATTTGATCTCCAGTGGGAGCTGATGTGAAGACGGTGTTGGCAGGGTTCATGATGCAGGATGCAGAATCAGAAAGCACACCAAGGGCTGGACAGTTCAAGCTTAGCTTGAAACAGGGTTTGAAATCACATGAGGTCTAGTGTAGACCTGAGTTTTCCCAAGCAGTGGGGGTTGTCAAAAAGTATAGAGCCAATTCGGGGAAGGAGTATTGGAGGGTAGTTCAGTGGGACTAGTAGTAGGGATTCTTGTTTTGCAGGGTCAAGTTCTTCACTACATGGATGTGTAGGTTTGGATATGGCAGGTTACTTTAATGACAGGTATAGCATCACAGGTTGTGTGGTGGTTGGTCTTTAGGATTGATCTTAAAGAGGAATACAAGCCAAGGAATAATTTAGATGGTGTATAGGTACAGGTACAGGTGTAGCTATTTATCTCTAAGTGGGAGATTATTAGGTTGTGGAGCTAAAAGCTTCACCAAAATGCAAACAAGAGAAGTTACGGAGGATGCAGAGTTGCAGAGTTAGTTGCAGGGAAACCGGCGTCAGTCTGATCAACCGACGTCGGTCAGATAGCAAAGAAGAAACAACTGGCATCAGTTACCAGTCGGCCGACATCGGTCATGGAGGAGCCGACGTCGGCAGCCTGTGCGTGAATAGGCAGTTCACATGTTGATCTGAGAGAGTCTATTTTTGGACTGTTTGTTTGCATGTTGAAGGCTAGTCTTAGTCTTGAGTTACGTGTCTAATTATTATAATTAAGATAGTCTAATTATTGTAAGCATGAGATCTATATATGGACTCATGGGTTGTATTTTAAACTTGTAGCTAGTGAGTAAGAGAGCAATAAGCTCCTTCAGAGAGAAGAGAGCAATGGTGCGTTCATCTTAGTGCCGCAGTACCAAGGTGGGTACTGGTTTGGAGAATCATCAGGGTTCGATCTTGGTCAGCATGTGTGCATGAATTTCTATAGGAGATCTACAATGGTGAGTAAGGTCTAGTGATTTGTAGGTAGCAGCAGAGAGCAGGATATCTACTTGGAGTACGGTTGTGTACTTGGTAGTACTGGCAGCGTGTTACTGACTGGTTGGAGAGGTGAACATTAATTCTATATTGGAGTTGATTGTTGTGACCAAGAGAGAGAGGGAAGAAGGTCTTGAGGTGTGGAGAACCTTTGAGGTGGAAGAAGAAGTGGCATCTTCTTTATTGTATATTCTTCTGAGTGATTATTAATACAATTGTGTATTGTCTCTCAATTCCTGTGTTGTTTCATATTTCTAGTTACTTATTGATTCTGGTTAAATTATGTGTTTAGTTGCTAATACAAGAAGTAATCATATGTGCTCTAATTGGTAGAGCAAGATCTTGACAAAGTAGGGATCAGAGCATGTTTATTGTTCTAGGGTTCCCTGACATATAGCGCAATACATATTCAACTATTGGCTCATTGGATTTTTGTTTGAGTTATGCAACTTGAGTGCATGAAACCTTATCATTGATGTTTATTGAAAAGTGTGCTAGAAACATATCTGAAAATAGATTGAATGTTATGATGGATTGATTAGGAAGATCATAGAATCATTGTAATTCATATTATTTTAAACTATGAGGAAACAACTTAGTGAGAAGCCAATCATTGGACACATAGTCCAAACATCCTACGTGGAAAGCTCATAGATAATGTTCTAGGTCACCCTTACCATCATACAAAGTAAGTTTGGGTTTCATAAATCTGTATGGCAAGGGAGTTATTGCTACATGATATGCCAAAGGTGTATGTAGAATAACATTAGAAGCCAAGGCATGATATGGTCTAATGGCACCCTGTTGAAGATGTAACATCTTGGCCTAGAGATCATGGATCTCATACATAAGGTATTATATATCTAGAGAGGAGGAATGCATACTAGCCATAGGAAGTGTTTCTATTGTTTAAGGTTGTTGAGTTATAATAGGTTGTTGTATAATTTGAGTTTCCCCCATAGCAAGTGTAACAATATTAACATCTAGGGGGGTTAAAAGATTGACTGGTCTTGGATTTGTTCTTTATTTCCATTATGGCTTGTATAATATGTGCATGATCATGAGGTTGTTCCCAAAGTCTATCTCTAAGACTTTGTAATATATCATCCTTACTAACTATAAGATTATCATTATCAATTTGGGGGAGTGTATCTCATGTCCCATATTGTGTATCATTATTATCTTGGTTGTATTGCTCATGTTTGGATATATTATCATTAAAATCCACATAATCAGGATGTGAAATATAAATGAGGGGGGTTGTAACTAGTCTTTTTTCCATGGTATAGGCTCGAATGAAATGAATATGGGTATGCTTAATAGGGTTACCACTAAGCCTATCACTTTTTCTTATGAAAAGATATATAACTTTTTGAGATGGCATATAGTAAACAAAATGAAAGAGGGCTACTATAATATAATATATAAAATCTGAAAAGCCTAGCATGACAAATGGAAAAAGGAAAAAGGATGTAAACCATAAGATCATCTAGGTCTATGATTTTGAGTAACATTTAAAGTAAGTGAGGTTCACTAAATTATTTAACTTTTAACAGATTTATGGAATTTAAACCATAGGTTATCAAAGGGCTAGAGTATAAAATCAAGGAATAAATATGCAATAAATATAGCCACTGATTTATAAAAGAATAAACCTAATTGATTATTGTAAAAATAGTAATGAATCACACAACTATGTACTTAGCTAAAAACTGACTAAGATGGATTAACAAGAGGTTATAAACTAGTGAGAAGTTGATCAGAGTATCACAAACTAGAAATAGGTCTCATAACTCCTCATGGACAGTAAGGCGGTTCCTTGGATAGTAGTGCAATATGCTAGTGTCCTCTATGTTGTGTTAGTGTCCTCTTACTAAAAACTATGTGAACTTCTAGGAATAACATTTTACTAAGTTTGAGATGTTTGTGCCTATGTAAACGAACCCTGCTCCACTATCTGTGGCCTATTTTTGATTGATTTAGGAGCAAACCCTAGACCTCTATGTTGTTAGGGTATTTGAGTGGCAAAAATATTAAAAGTGTGATGTTAGTTGGGTAGGTTAGACATCCTCAACACCCCTATGTGTTGAGAGTTGACTACTTACCAATACCATGAGAGGATATCAAGCCTGTTGTAGTTCTTTGAATATAAGTGCTATTGCAATTACAAGTGAATGTTAGTATGAGTACCAACTTGAGTGATTTGATTGAGGCTTGAGATTTTAAATCTAAATAAATTGAGATTAACATTGTTATATATGCTTGTATATATAAGTAGGGAATAATAGGGATTAATGACCTTGATTTGCACAACTTGTTTCTGAGCTTGTTTCTATGTATTTACATCTAATTTGCATCTAGTGGGTAAAGGAATAAAAATGGTGTATATATATATTAATTTGGTACTTTTATGGATGTGATTTGAACCTAGGCCAACCCTAAGTCACCTTGAGAACTGGAAAACTATATGTTCAGGTTAAAAATTGGTAAGGAACACTAATATGATCCCTTGGTCACTAGTGCACTGTCCAAAGGGGTGCGCTAGCGTCCAGGTGGAATAAATTGGGGCACTAGAGGCTTGGATTCCTAGGGGAAGATCTAGGAATACTTTAGGAATATCTAGGGATGGGTTAGACATGCATGAAAGTTGGATAAGGATTGAAAGAGGACCTAAGATAGATCTAGGGCTAAGCTAAGGGTAGGGTGGTCTCAAGTGACATTTTATATGACCACAGATTGAATCTAGTTTTCCTTGAATATGTATGAATAGATGTTTGTTTCTTTTCTATTTGGATTTAATCTTAATGCAATTTTTTTTAGTGTGTTTTTAGATGTAATAGGACACACTTTGGGATTATTTAAATCCATTTCACATATGTTCTATATCTTTGGATTATAACTATACCACATTGATTTTCAAATGTAATATGTTATGTATTATCAAGTGTTGTTTTCAATTCTTGTAACCATGGAACTCCAAGTATATAATTATATTTCATCATGGTAGGCATCAGAAAAAATAATATAGAAAATATGTATGGACCATCTATAATAGGAAATGTAATATAACCTAATGGATTTGCCACATGTTTAGAAATAGATTTCAATACATGAGTTCAATCATCCAAATAATATCCATGTCTCTTAATAAAATCAATGGTGCAACTGTTGAATTGAGTTTTATCATCTATCATGATTCTTTGTCTTTGTTTCCCTTCTACACAAGAACATATGAATAAATGTTATGTATGAGATAAATGTGGAAACAATTTATCCTTAGGAACCATACATTGAATATCATGATATATAGGTCATTTTACATTAGAATTTGCACTTATGACTTGTGGTTTCTTAGGTATGTTAAGTTTAATGTCACCATTATCAACAAGATATTGAATCTTAAATTTTAAATCAAGGAATATATCTATTGTATGACCTATGATTCTATGATAACCAAAAAAGGACTTTGAATCACATGTTCATGGAAAATGAGTCCTATTATATTTATTAGTAGAAGATAAGACAATCATGTTCTTATCAAGTAAATTTTTTAACATTGCACTATGTCTATCTTTGAACTTTTTTAATTTTTATAATCCATGAGAGGAAGAAGTAAGATTGTTTGTAGGCTCCACTTTATAATTAGATAATGATTCAGGATTATTATTGAATGAAATTAATATATCACTGAAGTATAATCACATCAATAAAACATAATATGATGGAAAATAGAGAAAAATATTGCATATATAACCAAACCACTTTGTTGGGACAACCTTAGAAACCTTATAATAAGAATAAAATTTGTAACATGATGATATGGGAGATCCTTGTTCATCCTTATTTATATAAATAATAAGGTAGAGTTACACCCCACTATCCTAATTAGGTTACCCTAAAGATACAACTAACTAATAAGTAAAAAATAAATGTTAAAAGTGCCATACATCTACCCACACATATCCCAACACACATTATAGGCTAAGGGCATAGAATTACCGTCCCCTTAAAATAAATAATATTCTCACATTGACTATCCCTAGAAGCTTATAAAAAATTTATTCACATTCCCATGTCACATCCTCATTAGGCAAACTCTTCCACTTGATCAAATACTATGTAATCATCCTCATCATAAGCCTCTTAATACATGTCTACAAGATTGCCTTATAATCCAAAATGATTCAACCCTCCTCATCAAGCTATGGTAATTTTGTGTAGGATGAAATTCATTGTCCATTGACTCTTTTAAAGCAAGAAACATTGAAGACAATATATATTTTTATTAATGAAGGTAACTCCAGTATATACACCACACTTCCAATCTTCTCCAAAATTGGACAAGCAACATAATAATTATGTGAAATCTTGTTATCCTTATTTTTGTTTCAAGGAAATTTTCTTATATGGATGAAATCATACCAAAACCCAATCTATGATGTCAAAATTATTGTTCACTATGTTGTTGTTTGACTTACTGCTTCATGAAATTCTACACCATTTCCATGTTCTCTTTAAGACTGGATAAGACCTCTTGTCAGTGCTAAATTTTTTGTTCGAGTGATTAAAACTTTGGATGTACCTTTAATTATGAGGTGATGGATGGTGGATGACACCCATACAATGACAAAAATGGATAAATTTTGAACAAGGTATGTAAAAAAGTTTTGTACCACCATTATGCTATTGGAAACCATTGAACTCATCTCTCTTTTTATTAGACACAAAAGAACAGAGATAACCCTCAAAGCATTTGTTAACTCCTTAGTTTTCCCAATCATAATGGGGATGATAATATGGGCTATGTGAAAAATGAGCAACCATACAAGTGAATAACTTAGTCCAAAAATTATTGATAAACTACACTTTCACCATACATGGCTTTAAAGGGTGCCATTTTAATAACAAAATGATAGGTATTATTGTATTGAAATTCAACCAAATGGAGGCAATCCTCCCATTTATATTCTTGGTCTATTACATATATTCTAATCTTTATTTAAACCTTTCAATTTGACCATCTATTTCTAGATGATACGCTGAACTAAATTTTAACTTTGTTTCAAACGCAACATTCAAAGTTTGTCTCCCGAAACAATTTATTAACACTTAGCCCAAAACATTAACACTTAGCCAAATAAAAGGGTCCACAAGAATCAAACTTGGCCAAATAAAATCCTGAAACAATATGTCAAGTAAAGACTTATCCAAATCAAGGTTTTGGACTTAGGCTTTTTTAAATTTATGTTTAAACTATTTCTAGACCTTTGAAGTCTCGAATGAGTGAAAAACATAACTTTATCTAAGATAATCACTTCCAAAACACCATGAAGGTGAGCAATTTAGATCACAACCTTTTTAGAAAAGTGGGGACATCATTAGTAATATTTCCTAAAATAAATAGATAAAATTTAATTAACTTATTAATTACAACCATAATTACATCATGTTGGCCTTGAGACTTAGGTAGTCTCAAGATAAATTCCATAAAAATTATTATGCATTTTCTTTTTAGAATAGCATGAAGGTAAAATAAAACACTTGGATGGTAGTGTTCATCCTTGACATGTTGACACTCCAATTTTTTGTATGAAAGTAGCCTCATCTTTCTTTAACCCAAGCCAAAAATAGAACTATTTTAGTTCATGTCATTTTAGTGACACCGGGATCAATGAAATGAAGTGCATTATGCACTTATTTTGAATTTTTTTTCCTTATATTCCCATAATCAAGAACATAAATTCTACCTTGATGCCTCAAAATTCCATCTTAGTCTAAGGAAAAGTTAACAACTTTTATTGTTATTTCATCAACTAAATCAATACAATGTTTTATGCATTTAGGGTGTATTAGGTACTGATTTAAAATAGAATTTCTAAAATTTGACCTCAAAATGGAAATTATAGCGAGATAATTCCTCTTAATAAGAATATCAACTACTTTATTTTATTTGACTTTAACATATGTAATATTAGTATAAAAATTGATGATGAAACCATATAATTTGCCTCACATTTAGTTCATCTTATGTAAGCAAATGTACAAGGTTGTGATGATCAAACTTTAACTTTTAGTGTTTCCATTGCTTGAGTGCATGCATCACAAGTATTAATTTAAGATCATGAGTTGGGAAATTATGCTCATAAGTTTTGATCTTTTGAGACTCATAGGTAACCACCTTGCCATCTTGGGTCAAAACAACCCCAATGCCAACTTTACAAGCACCAACCTAGATTTCAAATTTTTCATTTTGATCATAATAACAAGGATATGAGCAAAAGTTAACAACTCTTTCATTTTTCAGAGTTGTTTCACACTAAGGAGTCCATTTAAAATTATTTTCTTTCTTTTGTAAAAAATTAACAGGGGTAAAAACCCATGATAAGTCCTCCATGAACCTATGGTAATAATTTACCAATTCCATGAAGCTATGCACTTCATGCCAATTCTTAGGAGCAAGACAATCACTAATAGCTTTAATATTTGTAGGATTGACTTCAAGGCCTTTTTTTGAAAGGACATGCACTAAGTAATGCATATTAATCTGGTACAAAGAGCATTTATAAAATTTACCATATAGTTTATGTTGCTTTAACCTTTGAAAGACTAAGCGCATGTGATGTTCATGTTATACCTCGCTCGTATAGTAAATAAAAATATCATCTTAAAATACCAACATAAATTGATCTAAGAAATCCATGAATACACTATTCATCAAGTCCATAAAATTAACGTGTGTTGGTAAACCAAAAGGCATAATAATGATCTCATAATGTTTATACCTTGTTCTAAAAGTTGTTTTATGCACATATTCGTATTTGATGTGGAGTTAGTGATACCCAAATTGAATATATATTTTGGAAAACATATTTTCACCCTTCATTTGATAAAAAATATCATCTATTATAGGAATGGGGTGCTTGTTCTTAATTGTGACTTTATTCAACATGTAGTCTTCAATGTAAATTCTCAAGGTATCATCATTATTCTTGACAAAGATAATTGGGGCTCCCAAAGGTGATACACTTTACCTAATTAACCCTTTTACCATCAACTATTGAATTTGAACTTTAAGCTCTTGCATATCTATTACGTCCATCCTGAATGGGGCTTTGGATGCAGAGTTAGATCCCAATATAATATCAATGGAAACTCTTTTCTAAGAGGTAAACCTAGAAATTCTTTGAGAAATATGTCCACAAATTCTCTCAAGACATGATAGTCTTATAGAGCAGACTCCCTTTCCTTAGAAAGTTCATTTATCTACACAAAATAATGTTTTTATCCTTTTTGTATTGCTCTTTTAATCTGTAAGGCTGAAATAATATTCTTGGCTATGGGCCTCATGACATCTTGGATCTCCATGGGGTTGTCAGTGTCATCAAGGCATTTTACTCTTTTGATGAAGTAATTAATCTTAGTTTGATGTTGTTGCATCCAATCCCTACCTAATATCAATTCATAAGACCCTAATGGTGTCAAAAACATGTTTACTTGAGTCTTAAAAAGCCCAAGGTCTAATTCGGTTTGCTCTAAGCATTCCAAGACAACCACTCTTTTCTTTGTGCTAAACTCTACCTCCTAACCTTATCTTAATATAGAGGGTTTAGTTTTGTACTTAAAATTATTTTTATGGGAAATAAAACTATCAGATGTACCATACTCAATTAAATAAGTCAATGAAAAAGCATAAATTATACTTTTAGTCTCAATTGGTATAGATTGTAGGTCTGCATTTCTATTATTTATAGAAACATACACCCGATGATTTATCGGTGGATTATGTTGTAGGTAAGGAAAATATTTATGATAATGATTATCACCACATTCCCAACATTCCACAATAGTTCTTGGAGACAAATATTCGATATTGGGTCATGTGGCTAGGTTATGGAAGTTGCCTTGCTACTGATTATAGTTCTCATTATTTTGATTTACAAAATTATGAGGTCTGGAACCTTTGTTTGCATTCTTAAATTTTATAGATTTTTTTCTCTCACAAATCCTTTCCTCTAATATAATTTATTAAATATTTTACTTACATAAGTCATTGATGCTTTAGGCTTGGGTTTCATCCTATTATTTTGATATTCTTGTCGTGTCTATTGGTGGGATTTTTTTCTTCTTCTACACGATGTGTAGATTTAATGACAACAACTAGGGTGCAAGGGTTTATCATGTTCACATCATGAATCAACACCTCATGCAAGCATAGTTTGAACTTAGTTACTTTGGTTTCCTCATTGTGCATGTAATTTACATAACATAAGATGTTGAGAAAACTGTTCTCATATTTTTGAACAGTTATTGTTCCTATTGACCAAACTTTAACCCCAAGTAAAATTTGGTCACCCCCTCTAGCTTGAAACTCCATAAGGTTTTCAATAAATTATAATGGTATTTTCATGGTCCTAAATGGTCTTAAATAGTTCCATATGGTCATATTTATCCTTGTCTAGCATTGTTCAAAGTTTGGTCTTGTGTTCATTTGTCTAGTCCTATTGGTTAATCTCAAGGTTTTGGAATGGTAAAACATGGTCAAAGGTTTAGTTTGGTCTATGGTCATTATAAAAGATTATTTTGATGTCATTAATATCATAATATAATGCTCTAACTTTTTATTTCACTCTCATATGCAAAAAATCACATTTTGGCCACCTTTTGGCTCATGTGGAAGAGTTGGACATACCATCCCAAGAATAAAATATTTAAGAGGATTAAAAACAACAATGATGTTATAAACTGGTCAAATAATTTTCATAGGTAGTCAGATTTTGATAGCATCTGTAGTTCAACACCTAAACTTGGAAAAATGACACTTCACAAGCACATGTATGGCCTTTTAAGATAAATTTTAAGTTGTAAATAATTTATAAGTGTCTCTTCGGATCCCTCAAGTTATTTTACATCTTTATACAAAGTTTTAGGTTGAAATAACACTCAAGACACCTTTTCTCCTCTATTGTTGCCTTCACAAACTCAAGAAGGCAAATTTAAACTGAATGATACAGCTAGGAGAGAGAGAGAGTTAGGAGCTAAAAATTTGGAAATTGATAGGGGTTGTATTATTATTTAAATAAGAGGCATTGGTTTGTATATTTATGGCCTGTTCTTTATGAACAATCGCTAAGAGTGACAAGAGGTCACTATGGCCTATCCATCTAAGAGGGCTCTATCCTTGTACCTATTTCTCCAAAAAAAATATATGAAGAGGAATGGTTTTGAGGGTGTTTTTTAGAGGCCATATAAATCCATTTAATAGTTGTTTCATTATCCAAATCATCTCCATGAAGTGCCTTCACTTGGAGGAAGAATGTCTTGGTGTACAAGTTGTTATAGTGGATCTTGCTAAAAATATATGTTTTATATTCATGGTGGTCACTCTCATATCTTTATAAAAATTAATTACTCATTTAATATACCTAAATTTCATAGATTCCATGTTATTTTATATTAGACGTGTCTTTGGTTCATATTCTTCAAGTGTGTTTGCTCTTTGGAACATGGTCTGTGTTTAGATAGTCTACTACAGGTTTGATTATCATTTTGGATCAAACTATAGTGATATATAATGGTGTTATTTCTTGAGATCATATTTCATTATTGGAAGCATGAGAATATCAAGATAAGATTCTAAATACACTTTCCAATGAGAGCCAAGTGTCTCTTCCACCTACAGGACTATAAAGACTGTAGAAGTAGAAGGGAGATACTCAGAGTCATGGAGAGACTTGATACATATCTTCATGAATTAATTTGACTTGAATACCTCACTTCAATCATAAAATTGACACAAACTAACTATAATTATGTAAGATTATGCACAAACTTCATAAGATATTTGACTACACCTATAGGTATGTATAGACTATAGGGTGAGTTGAAGTTGATAGAAGGTATTGATACTTGTCTTAAGCTCTGTGATCCATTGAAATAGTGATAAGGAGTGAGAAATATTTTGATAGGTTTGAAATTTTTAAGAACTTAATAAAGTGGCTCATTGTATCCTTGAATATTCAAGTAAAGACCTACAGGCCCTAAGCCTATAGGTCCTCATTTGGGACCGAATTCAACTTGAGACCAATAAAATCAAAGTCTTAAACATGGAGACCTAATTTAATTTCATATGAAAATAGTTTAATAGTACATTTAAGAGTAACCTAGTCCCTTGTAAGTTAGATGGAGGTCAAATAGTTGAAACTGAGTTGACAAGCCCTAAAAGACCACCTAAAAGTATGTACGATGCATAGGATCAAGTGAGAAGTGAATTGGAAACACTCTTAAGGTATCAAATAGACCCTATAGATAATGGAATAATTTCCTACTAATTTTAATCCTTAAAACATATGGCAAGAGAGATAACTAAGCTTCAAAGCTCCTATATACAGTCAAGATGGCCCCAAAAGGCCACTTATAGGCCTATTTTAAGATCAGTCCATCTTCAAGCCTAAGGAGGAAGTAGAGATGTTTTTAAGGGTGTTCTAAACCTAAATTGGGTTATAAAATCAAATCCAAGAGTCACTGAGGGCTATTGATGTGAGGGTGAAATCATATAAACAAAAAATACAGTCTTGATCCTCTATACAGCTACCTATAGGTTACTCCAAGTGCAGAATGACCTTAAGCTTGAAGGAAAGAGCAGAGTGTGTTTGGAATATCATTGAAATATAATTGGGGTATCCAAAAATTTAAGGACCAATAAAATATTATTGATGAGAAGGTGAAACTTAAACAAATATGCATCAAATGATAATCAAGACCCTCTAAAGACACATACATGATACATGAGGATACACTGGTCCTAAGCTTAAGTGAGAAACAAAAAAGCATATAAAGAGACTTTGAGGCCTACCTCAGATGGACTAAGAGGTCACAAGGTCAGTATGAAACCAAAGGAAACATAAAAAATATTGACCAAACTGAGTTTCACTTCGCTACACAAAGTCATTCAACACATATAGATTTGCCTACTTTGTTGAGGGTTTTACTTGATTGAAGAAAGGTAATGGATTGAGAATAGTTCCAAAAGGAAGGAAGGTAATTTAGGAATGTTCTATAGTGTCAAATACATCATATAAAACATTAGATATAATACAAGGTGAAAAGGTTAAAATTATGTCTAAGACCTAATGAAGCCTAAGATACACACAGTCACTAGCAAGCCTACAACCAGTCTTGAAGGAAATTAGCATTTTGAGAAATTTATAAGAATAATAACACCTTTTTATTTGGTGTAAATTGTGTTCATGAGTATACCAATGCATCCATGATCACTTCAAATCTATATAAACAGTGAAGGTACTCACTATTTTGTCTCAAACCTTGCCCACTCTATTGGGAAGGGGTAGTCATGAGACTAAGGGGTCTATTTGAGCTCAAACTCATAAAACAAGTATGCCAAAAACCATGGAGATCCCTCTTGGAAATTAAAAATCATGGAAAAGGTTTCAATACACTTTTAGGGTGCACATAAACTTAGTTTTTAGTCCAAATGCCCTTGAGGTCTAGCAAGGAGGTAATACGCTTTAAACCCCAAGTCCTCTAACCAGTATACCAGATACATACAAAAGAGTGATAATCACTAAAAAAGAATTTACAGCCATGTGTAATATTTTTTTTAATGTTTCCAAACCCTTCCTAGTAGTGAGATTAATTTTTGAGGCCCAAAAGCCAATTTGTATCTATCTCGAACTCAAGAAACACTAGGGCTACTACCTGAGGAACAACTTCAGACACTCACACCATCTCTCACACTTTGCATGGGAATATAATAAATTTTGGATAGGTGAAGGGGTTAGTAAATAAGGTTTTCCAAGTTTAATTAGGTCAATTGGTGGTCTATTCTTTATGAACAATTGTTAAGACCCCAAACAAGTCTTAAACCCTTTTGAAACCCTGATGGTGACCAATTAAAGAAAAAAGACCTTTAAAACACATATAATGCCATATTTTACTCCTAAAACCTATTTTATGTTGTTTATTACTCCAATTAGGTTGTACATATGTACTTTGACGCTGATGTCCCCTATATATACTGTCATAAATGCCTTGTTTGTACATTTTTTGGTGTTTTAAAGGTGTTGTGAGAAGGGAAGAACTTCCCAATAACTATATGAGGTAATTTGATCTGGGAAACAATTTAGATGACAATTCGGGTGATGGGTCCACCCCAATTGATGGTGGAACTTTTGGGAGCCATAAATTTTGCACCGTAGCTCCAATTAACTCGTCGTTTGAACCGTTGGAAAGCTAATAATGAGGGGAACATCGTGAGATGTCATGAGCTTTGCTTAATGAATTTTGACCCCCAAAAACCCAGTGTAAGGGCCATAAATTTCAATTTTAGTAGTGTAGTCTAAAAATAGTAATTCCTCGAATTCTGTATTATTGTAAATCGTGGAAGTCAAACCACTTGATCTCCCTCGAGATTAGTGACATTCCACATCCTTATCCCACCTTAAAAACATGTATAAATTAATATTTAACCCAAAATGGAAATTAGACATCTCTTCTCAAAGATAGGCATATGTTTGGGTTTGCAAATTTGATCAATAAAACATCTCTTTTCAGAGATAACATTATTTGAATTGTGTTATTATTTTTGAATTATCTTTCAACCAAAGATTTTGAGTTTTGGATCATAATTTGGGATATTTAATAACTATAAAATTCCAAAAACTTGCACAATATATTATGGAGGTGGTCAAACAAGGCCCATTTTCCAAGGTAGTCTCAAACAGGCAAAAAAAATGCTTGGTGGCTAGGTCATTTCTTGGTTTGCATACTTACACAGGGTCTCATGACCTAAAAATTGATATATAGGTTTTTTATATACTAATTAAAGTTAATAATTCACTTTTGGGGGATTTAAAATGTGTGGTATAAGTTTGGATCAATAAAATAGGGTTCTAGGCAAGTAGGCTTGATTGAGGCCTAATTTAATACAAAGAAAGATATAAAAGATGGACTTCCACTCAGAATATAAAGATGAAATTTGACATGAAATTATATGGAAATAATTTTTCCTATAATATTCCATTATTTTATCAATAGCTCCCTACACAAGGAGATTTATAGGTTTTTTGGGCTATAAGGAAAATAGGCCTAGTGAGGGTTTGAGGAGCAAAATGAGTTCTTGGAAGTTGTTACAAGAACCAAAATGGGATGTTATAGGATTTATAACATATTTTAAGACCATTCATGTAGATAGGATGAATTTAATAATATGAACTTGAGTTTTAGGCCACTTGGACTAAGTTAGGCATGGGAAATGAAGAGTTTCAAGACACCTATGCACACGAATGATGAAATGTCAAATCAGAGGATTTTATTAAGGCATGGAAGATGTCTAGTTATTTTTATGAGATAAATTCATGGCACATTAATTATTTTAAATTCCATTTGTCACTCCTTTCATGCAAAGAAGGGCAGTTTCCAAGAAACTAGTCAAGGTGTTAAGCAAATTTGTAACCCCTACACCACATTGAGAGTTAAAACACATTTAGGAGTGAGACACATGGAATTAGAGGTCTATCTATGAATTTTACATAGCACAATTTCTTGTCATAACTCACATGGACATTTGTCAACCCTTTTCTATTATGCCCATCTCTCTCTCTTCACACTTCTCTATATAAGCAGTCACTTTTGGCTTTGTAAAGGAATCCACATCTAGTATGGTGAAGACATGATGGTTTGAGTATTGTTTTTGAATTTTAATAAAATATTTAACTATGGTTTTGAGTTCATAACTTATTATCTAAGTGTGTAAATTAGTGTGTAGTTGAATTATAGGTGATAACTATCTATCCTTGTGTTCACCTTACTCTCTCATGTTTTGTGTAAGTAGTATGATCTCTAATAGGTCACATGAAGTGTATTTAGTGTATTTATGTGTATTTAAGTGTAAGTAATGGTACTATTTTCTACAATCATACCTCTTATTCGTCCACCTTGAGATATGCATTACATATCACCTCCATGTTCAAATACTTATGTTATAGAAACCTTGGATGTTGAAGACAATTTTATGAGTCATCTTTCATAGTGTAAGTACATGGAAATCATATAGAGATTAATTTGGTGAATCACCTCATTATATTAGGTTCGTTTTCATGTTCTCTCTATCCATTTTCATTTCAACAAGCTAGTAGCATAGGTGATGAGCTTCAATAGACATATAAAGGGAGCTAGACATTCAATCTATAGGTTTACCCTACTATAGAAAACCCATAGGTCTAGGGGTAATCCCATGTTCCAATAAATTTGGAGTAGGATTTAACCACCTCTCCAAGGGTGTAAAATTTAGTTACAATTGTTCCTTACTTCAACAATTAGAATTCTACAATTTTTCACTCTTTGAAGTTTCTATTCAGGTATCTCTTCTTGAATTACCTCTCAAATTTATCCAAAAAAAGAGTCATCAAGTCATAACCCTTGAGATCACACAAGTGATTACACCACAAGGAAACATCACCTACCAATTGGAATACTCTTATATGAGCCTTGATATTGGATCCCATATTATGCAAGGTGAAATATTTATATAGATTCACCAATGATGCCTCAATAACTTCTCCAGATTCTCCACTATAATAGGTACGAGGAGTTTTTTAATCTCCGTAATGATGGGATTTAAAATATCATGTTGTCTTGGGTTTTCACCCCTTTTATCATCTCCTTACATGTCCTCATAGTCACCCCCTTCTTCAAGGTTTTCTAGACTAGTCAACTTTTGATTGTATACTTTTATTTAGACTTGGATGTTGTGAAACACACCCAAAATTTTGTTCTATACAACCTTAAACCCAACATGATCATTGTTGGTGTTATCATTAGCATTTTTGTTACCATCAACATTGATGCTAACATGATCATTACCAATGTCACTTCCATCATGACCATTAAGGCCATGGTTATCAACAACATTTCTATCAACATTTATATTTCCCCTATTGGCATGTGTCCTCACCAGCTTGATAAATTTTAAAACACATTCAACCCATTTGTTTCCCAAAGTTCCCTAGAGTAGAACTAGGCTTGGACACCACTGTCACAACCCCTAAAATCAACCCACGAAATTTTGGGCAATTAGAGTTATGATTCCCATTTTTTAACACCAATCATTATATATGAATAATGAATCCAATCAATTTTAAATGAAATACATATACATGCTTGCTATCACATTCTTGTGGTAACCATATGTAAGTTTACCAACACACTAGGTTAAGTTATTAACACAAATTTCTAATAGTAACCTCAAGGTTATATTCCTTGTTCTGGTAATAATCACTTATTATTTATGAGGCTTCCACCTTTGCATCACAAAGAATACAATAGGAAATACTTGTGATGGTAATAAATTTTCCCATCATCTTAGTTGTATCTACCATCATTTATCCATCCAGGGCTGAATATTCCTTAAATCAATGTTTCTATATATAACATAATCATTGATAAAGATTAGGTTATCTAAATTTTTGACAATACTTTATCCAATAATGTAGTCATCATGATGAGTTTTCATGTCTAAGAAAGATCCATGACTTCTATTATCATAGAGAATGTAAAATAATCTTTAAGCAATGACCAAGAATGTAAACAAGGAGTATTTATTTTAACCTTAAGTACTACTAATGTTAACCATTAAGCATGCAATCTCCTTTGGGCAGAGTGGGACCATTAAGCTCATCCAATTATCCCAAGTGTTATCATATATTGAATTACTCATTGCCTATTCATTCATAATTCTTATATAACAATTAATAATGTTAGGGTTCAATTTTTTTTGACAAACCTCTTAACAAAAGCAATTCAAGAAATATTAGGGTTTTACCCTTCTCTAGTTTCATTAAGCATTAATTCTCATTGGAATTAAAAAAATTGTATACTTGTGTTAATTCTTATTAGAATTAAACAAATATTAGAGTTTTACCCTTCTCTCTTTTTCAAATTACCAAACCCTAGCTTCCTCACCCTTGGATTAACTATGGGAAAAATGTGTTAGTGGAAACACAGTGTTAAGTTGCCTCAATGAACCCTATGTCAATGGATTTTGCCTACATAGTCAATATATGAAGAGGGCATCAGACTTATATATTTAGCCCCTATGCATTGTCTTCTGTGTGTATCAAGATGTAACATGTGATAAGCAAGTACATAGAGTGACCTAGCTTGTAACTTGGAAAATATGGCTCATGCAATGTTCCTTTAGTACTTTGGACCTATATTATGAAAGAATAACAAAGCTTTTCTCACTTGAATGTTTGATTGAGTGATTTTGGTAAGTTATATTATGAGTTTTTAGGTATGTGCTAGGTGAGAAATGAATGAGGGTTGATTTTGTATATATACAATCCCTTTTAGAAATATCTAGTGTTAAATCATGTAGGCTGACCATAAGAATACATTACAGTTACAAATTTGATGACTTTAGGGCATTAGACACTTATTTTGGAACATGACACTAGCATCGATGTAGGCATCCAACTAAGACACAAGTGTTTAGGAAGCTAGAAAATAGGTACAAGTCTAAAACTTGTAGAGGATGATAATATATAGGTTTATAGCATTTTGAGCACTATAGAAGGTCTAGTCATCAAAATAACATATGGTCTGACTAAGAGATAAGAAATATGTACAAGAGATAGTTATTTTGGTATTAGGAAGATCTTAGGAATAAAGGGTATAGCCACTATAAATACTTTCCTAGTATACAAGACTAATGTGATATATAATTTAGATTTAGTGTCTACATTTACCCCCCTTTAATATTGTAATGAAATTGCTAGTTTAAAGGTTGAGTGATTTATTGGTGACTAACCTACAATCAAGAGTATGTTACAGTACATAATTAATGTATATAATATGGAATTTAAAATAATTTGAAATGTTTGAAAGTAAAGAGATCAAGGTTAGGAATACACCTATGTATAGATGCAACCATATTACCTTTTGGCAATTTGATTTGAAGAGACGCTTTATTGTGAAGCTTGGCACTGAGATTAGGACAATAGTAAAACCTTCAAGTGTAAATATATATAAATATTGGAGGTCAACTTTCCCCCAACCTTAGATAAAATTTGAGTTGCTTGAGATTATCTCAACCGTGTAACCCAACCATACTTATAACCTAGTGAGTGTGAGTGATCCAAGTCAGTACACGCTATAAATCTAGTGTGAGTGGATGATTTAATCACTCCATATTATAAATTTGGTAAGATTAAGTGATGTAATCAACTCAACCTTACCAAAAGTGAACCAACCACTGCATTAAATTGTATCAATAACAATACATAAAAAAGTCCATCTTGATGTAGGCTAAGATCTGTATAAGTATTTGAAATTTGAAAGCTGATTTGATTTTTGTAATTTTAGGTTCACTTTTTCATGATAAATAGATTTCATATATGTCTCAATCTGAAACCTAGGTATAATAATGGTACCGATGTATATAATGTTATCACAAGCATGTATTTGAATCATATAATTGTGTAATTTTAACCAATTTTGAAAATATTCAAGGTGGAAGACATGTTCCTATGATATGTCCCCACTAGAATCTGAAATTAAGAACTGATATAAGTGTAAAGAACATGTTTCCATAATATGCCCTCACTATAATCTTAAAAAAATTAGCACTAAATAAGTGTGGAAGTCATACCTCTTTTTGCATGCCCCCACTAAAATTAGAAACTATGAAAGTGTGAAGGCCATGCCTCTATGACATTTCCCCATTGATATTCCCCCCTTTTGAGGTGAGGGGAAGTAAAAACTAGTAATCACCTTACCTCAAAAGGATAAGATAACTATATAATATGTGAATGTATCATGTAACATATAGGGGTATCATGTCTAGGTACATATAGAAATGATATACATAGTATATGATCACATGAAATCCTAAGATGCATGATGTGAATCATGGAAAAGTCTAGATAGTAAGAATACAAGCTCGACAAACAATCAAGCACACATACAATATCACTTAAAATAAAATCAAAATATGATGGTCTAAGAAGACCTCAAACAACGGGCATATTCAAATGCCACACAATCAAAGGGACATAACTTACTCAAATATCTATAAAGAAAAAAATGGCATATTGAAATGTCAATATAAAACAAACTATGACATATGCAAATGTCACTATAGGCAAACATAGGCACGAGGGCCACAATCAATGGAGAAAATTCAAATGCTCGAACAAGCAATATAATTTAAGATAAGACATCAAATAAGCACATAAATGAAAAAGATGGAACATAAGAAACCATGAAAGATATAAGCATGGATAAGGGCATGTGTAAGTATATAAGTTCAAACATGATAATAGAAAATGAACATAGAATGATGTAACATGGATGTATCATGATCAAATAAGTAGATGCCACCAATGTCCAAATGACATGAGTAGAAGGAAGGCCCAACATCTGAAAGTGCATAGAATATGTGCCTAGGTTTGCCTCTATCACACTCAAAAAGATGCATGAAACATGTGTATATATAAATTTTTTGATATGCTATAAACCAACATGTAACTAACAACATAGATGCTAAGGAGCTAATAGAACATGTAAAAGCTGAAAATATTAGAATTTTTTATTTTTTGTAATATTTGAAAGAAAAAGACTATCTTATGATCTCATCCAAAGGATGCTC
Organism: Torreya grandis; assembly: GCA_037957365.1. Classification (NCBI taxonomy): domain Eukaryota; kingdom Viridiplantae; phylum Streptophyta; class Pinopsida; order Cupressales; family Taxaceae; genus Torreya; species Torreya grandis. The sequence goes on along the minus strand of JARHVA010001687.1, from coordinate 1,845,500 downwards.
ATAGGTATCTCCCCACTAGGAACCTAGTGTAATAAACTGGTGGTACTGTCAATGAGCATTTATAGGTGTAATATGTAGCACTATAGGATCTATAATGCTCTTTGTCTATAAAACAAGACTTTGTGGTCGTGTGGAGACGATAGGAATAGGGTTTTGTAGAACCCATCTCTAAATGATATATGGTTTTTTTAAGTAGCAATAATAGTAATATGCTTAGGTTCTTGTATATTTGAATATGGTACGTATTAGATAAGGATTCTATGGAATCCACTTTGTGTCTTTGATGCAATGGTAACTCATTTATTGCCTACCTAATAAAGGAGACTATCTGTTGCTTTCCCTTTTACATAGGATTAACCTTGGTAGGTTTGATAATTAACTACGTGGGTATAAACTTATTTTGTTCAAGTGGATGTTCATATGGGACTTTGGAAACTATAATTACCCTATTGGCATGAATGTATTTAACACATCCATGCACTATAGAAGGTACCACATGTAGTGTATGTATCCAAGGTCATCCTAATAAAATTTCAAAAATACATGTGTAAGGGATAATAAAAATGTAATAACCACATGTGATAGACCCAATTGTAAAGCTACATCTATCTCACCAAGAATCTATTTTGAGGTCCCATCAAATGTTCTAACTGACAAACTAATTAGGTTATTGTGACACCACATTAACCATTATAATTTTTTTCTTTTTAGGTTCTATGGGCTTTACCTTATAACTTAGTGTGATAGTAAAAAAATTATTTGATTTATTAGGTGTGCTTTCTACATGCTCGAGTTTTTTCAACGAGATAAGTTACATTTCATGATCCCGAACAGTATGGCATAAGTCATCGAAAGATTTGAACTTTTTGAAAATAATGGAGTCATGTAATGGGGAAAGCAAACTTTGTTTGAAGATGTCTTAAAGCTCTTTATCTACCATTGGATTAGTCATTTCAGCCAACATTGTCTTGTACCTTAAGACACATTCATTGATAGGTTCATTGATTCCTTGTTTGATTTTTGTAAGCTGGGCATAACAAACCTTTTCAGTAATATTGATAGAGAAGTGTTGCAAAAATTAATCTACAATAGGTTTGAATGTGTTTATTGATTGGATTGATAAATCATAAAACCACCTTAGAGCATATTCCTTGAAGATTCTTATAAATATTTTGGTCAAAAGTTTATCATTGGAGGCATAATCAAGCCATGCCTATAAAAAGATCAAAGATGTTGTTCAAGATCACCCTTGCCATCATAAAATTTTAACTTAGGTGAAACAAAACTAGTTAGAAAGGAATTCAATGATATCTTTGGTGCAAGAGGGTTATGCAACACCTCTTGTGAATCAATAACATAAGGTGATTTCATATAATTTTGTTCTATATTTTTAACCTTAGTTTTTAAAAGTTTTTTAGTTTAAACAAGATCTTGCACCTCTTGGTCTTTAAGGTTCGAAAATTAGGAGGTTACCAAAAGAGGTTCACCCATAGTTTGAGTGGACATAGGAATTGAAACTAATAATTGGGTTGAAGTATTTATGTTTCCCAAGTAAGATGTAGTGATACTATGATTTATTTCAGGGAACAAAGGTGTGAACACATATCCCATGCCCCCATTAGAAGTATGAAGTGATGATGTGCACAAGGGGAGGGTTATTGGTATATAATTAGTTGTAGTTCCACCTAAGGATTCACCATCACTAGGTGAGGAAGTCTTAGCCTTAACATGCTTACTAATTTCATATTTTGTAACATACAAAAATGCATCTATTAAGCCCTTGTTATTAAGATGAGTAACTAATGCTTATTCATCTTCCATTTGAAAATTTTTTTTTATTAACAATTTTCATTGTTTATAAATAAATAATTTATAATTTGAAATAGATTACAACAATTAGAAAAATAGGAGACCCTAAGCCAAATTTAGGGTTTTACATGCAAAGACAAAAAGGTCATTTCACCAAATGACTAACCCTAAATTGAGATGGGTCGATATAGTATATGGTTAAGAATATATAAATGAATAAGCACAATGTTGATAAATATATTTATATCAAGGAAATTAATTTGCAAATTCAAATAAATAATATTCTAAATTTATAATGCTTAGATATGCTAAAATGGAAAGTATAACTATTGATTAATATTACAATAAATTAGGAATAAGAGTTCTTAGTTGGTTTATTGTGCACATGCAAATCTATGTTGAAATAGGTTAGAAGTGGATTGGATTATGATCCTAAAACAGTCGTCATATTTTGAAAATTTATACTCTATGGCCTTGAATGCTTGCGTCAGATCTAGATAGTTGCATTGATGTTACTTTCTGAGTTAGACATAGGGGTATAGTATAGAATATCAATTGTATCTAAGTGCAACCAACTAGAGACTTCAAGGTTTTCTATCACCTTTACCTAGTGTGTTTAAATCTTGTGTATACGCTATCACCCTTTGTCAAATGATGAAACCCTAGCTTTTTCACCCTTGGAATACCTGTGGAAAAATTAGGTTAGTGGGCACACAATGTCAAGCTACCCCAAGGACTCCTCTATCAATGGGTATTGCCTAAACAACCAATACTCAAAAGAGGGCCTCATACTTATGTAGTTCTCCCCTAAGTGTTGGCTTGTGTGTGTATCGAGATGTAACATGTGATAAACAAGTACATAGAATGACCTAGCTTGTAACTTGATAAATATGACTCATGGAATGATCTTTCAATTCTTTAGAATCATAAATGGTCTATCCTTATGAGAATATGAAAGAATAGGGAAGCTTTGCTTACTTGAATGCTTGATTGAGTGTTTTTGGTAAGTTACCTTGTGAGTTGTTAGGTTTGTGTTAGGTGATGAATGAATGAGGGTTGATCTTGTATATATACCAATTCCTTTTTGAAATATATCATGTTAAATCACTTAAAATGACCATAAGGATACACTAAAATTATAAATTTGATGACTTTAGGGTGATCGACACTTAGTTTAGCACATGACACTAGTGTCAGCATAGGCATCCAACTGGGACACAAATGCCCAAGAAGTTGGAAAATAGGTACAAATCCAAAACTTGTAGAGGATGATAATAAGAAAGTTTGTAGCATATTTAGCAGTATAGAAGTCATGGTCATCAAAGTAACATAATGTTAGACTAAGAGATAAGTAATAGGCACAAGAGATAGTAGATGTGAGCCTTTTGGCAACAAGTAGGTCTTAGAACTGAAGGGTATAGCTATAATAAGTACTTGCTAAGTATACAAGACTAAGGTGCTATATAATTTGAATTTAGTGTATGTAGTTTCCACTAGGTTTATTATTTATGACATAAGCATTACAATGTTCATACATAGCAACCAAGTACATTCCAACACTAGTTGCCTCTACCAAATTTCATATAAATGGAACTAAGCTACATAACCAATTAATGATGTTAAACACATCTCAATGTACTGAGATCCTATTAAACAACTAGAATAAGGGTTTCACTACATATTATAGTCAAGACACTTACAGTTCTTGATTCACAAAAGTACCATATCAATAATCTATGTATATTTGCTCACCACATTCTTGCAACACTAAAAACACAATACTATTATACCACTAACAACACTTGGCAAGATTTAAGTATACTTTTAGTTAATGTAACCATTTCCACTTCATTAAAAACTCAATTAAGAGAAGTAAACAATGAAATGATAATAAAAAACAACCCTGCATGAGCATATATTCTCTAATAAACATGAAATAATGCATACTATTTTACCATTTCGATAACATAATAGTCACACTTTCTAGTATACCATCTCATATGATAGTTTTCACTTCATGTAACCTAAGTACAGTCTAGTACTACAAACTATCCATATGTTGATAACATAAAGTCCAGACAAGAAATTATAGTATATAAGTCCATAATCTAATCCTTTCAATCATGACATGAACTAGTAATAACCATTGTAAAAGTGAATCTACATGCATGTTAAGGTAGTATCAATCATACACGGTCTCACCTAACAATATGTATTCATTTTTTAAAATTAACAATGCCAAAAAAGAGCAGTCAACCAACAAATGATAACACAATTTAGTACTTTATCAAGTTCTACATATCCAATACAACCAACTTAATTGAAGAACTCAAATTTAAAAGTCAATGAATAGAGTTAACATTTCTATAAGTAAACTGAGCAAGATCCACATATACCTTATTGTCTTATTACATAGACAACAAACAAGAACTTAGCTAAAAAATGAAGAAATAACCAAGTTGTTCCCAACAATCCAAGCAATTTAGACAATCAATTTCCTTACAATCCATAATACTTCAACATAACATAGTCAATGACATAACATAGTTGAAATCAAATAAGAATGATAAATAAAAAGGCATGATAATCCAAAAGCATGACTTTATGCAAATCACATTTTATCAGTTAACACCCCCCTATGTTACTTATTATAAGATTGTGTTTCCAAAGAGAAACAATACATCTCAACAACAAGCTTACCAAGGTAAGTTCATAACAAGTTCTTATTCAATTCCTAAATGACAATTCATAAGCAACTCGATAACAACACAACAATTACCTAATTAAAGAGATGTCAGTCAAAACCAAGTAGATCAAGAATGCTCAAAACATGAAGAATCAAATACCAATGCCTTAAAATATTTTCTTTTTTATTAGATAATCAACTATATAAACAACTTCATATTCACACATAGTTCTTCACAAATGAATACTGAGTTGTTACACTAGTTCCATATAAGGTAGTTAAGAAGTACAACATGGTCATTGCCAACAACAACTTCTTAACTTATAACATGGAGATTGCATCAAAAGTATTTTTCAGTGACTAAAAATTTTACCCATAGTCAAACGTTGTTTTACTACCTCAAGAGTCATTGGCATATTCAAGTTCCTTCGTAACTAAGTGAGAGAGAATCCATTGCATATTATTCTTGCAAACATGAACACCAAAATTAATGCAAACATGAGCCCATCCATCTGGTAGTAGCCTTACCCACCTCGATGTCATGTCCCCATTCTGGCTGACATCATTTTGTGTGCCAAGACCAGTCTTTATGGACTCTCGTAGACTGATGGTCATGATGAGAGAGTCATTCAAGCGTTTATTTGGGGATCGGATGGCCTATTTTACTCTTGGAGATATGATTTTTCATTATATTTTATCATATGGGGCCAAATGTTATATTTTTAAATTGAGGTGCACTTTTTATTTTATTAAGTTACTTTTTATTTAAAAGTACAAGGAGATTTTATAAGAATATTATGGATACTTCTAGAAAAAGTAAGTGGCTTCTAGAGGAAGATTCCAAAAAGTGAATAAATATACCCCTTGGGTCTCTCATTTTGGCATCCAAGTTTATTTTCTCATCCTAGTCTTCTTCAGCATTTGTGGGGCTTGATAGTCTGCAAATATTCAAAAAAATCCTTGAGAATGATACCTCTCAAGAGATTGCATAACTAAGGAAGTGGAAGATCTTCTGAAGGGTTGCACATTGGAAGTGGTATTCAGCCATTTCATGTTGAGCTTCATTGAGTATTCAAACTGAGTTTAAGAGATAAACAAATTTGGAGTCCTTTAGGTGAGGCGACTGCATCAGTATCCCATTTTGAGGACTTACCAAATTATATATATTTTTATACAGTCCATACAAGTACGGCCTGTACTTGCAAGAAAGTATGGCAGGGTTTTTGGGCGCTGCCAGCAAACTGTGATTTCCAGCCGAATTGATATTATTGTCCAAAATTCATGCTTGGTTGGGAGATTGAAATTTTTATGGTGAGAAATGTCTACCCTAGCCTAGGCATCCATGTTCATGATAGATTTAGCACTTGCTAGTGGAGACAAGAATTAAAAGCCAGAATTGTACCAGTCCGTACAGTACGGAATCTACTCACAATAGTGTACGAACAACAGTCTGGGCGCAATAAACAAACCAGGTTTTTTTTGTCTTCAGCGAATTTATATGGAGGTTCCATTTACATCCGCATATCTTTGCATTAAGATTCAAGAATTTATAACAAATCCTTTATATGTTGTTCATTTTGTTCATGTTTTGAAATCTGAAAATCACCATCTATTGTAAAAAGGAACTATATTTCCATAAATAAGTATATTGGCACTAAATCTTTGAATTATTAAGCTGAGTAGATTTGTTTATATTCAGTTTACTCTTACATATGTGTAGTTTAACTGTTTTCCAACTGTTTGACAAAAATCTATAATGCTATATTAGTATTTTTGTAAACCTACCAACCGTTTGACAAAATTCCATAGTGCAAGATCAGTGTTTTGATAATCCTACTAGTGAGGGTCATTACAGTGGTTTCATAGTGGTTTCCTGCCAGCCTGATTGGGTTATTTCAGATTGAATTCGATTATCAGTATGGCTTTAACAGGAGACAAGGATTTGGAAGAAAGAATGCACAATGCAAAGAAGAAATTAGATCATCCATTTCAGTGAACAGAGGACCTTCTAAGAACTTTGGAGGAGTTGGAAACTTATTTAGGCAAGGTTGATCAGTCAGATTCCTATGTTATGCAAACAGCTCTATCTCCAACATTTGGTTCGTTGGTGAAGCCCTGATTATTGAGACATCATGATGAGGTGGTAAGACTTGCAGCTCTCTCTTGAATTAGTGAAATCATGAGGATAATAGCTGGCTCTAATTCTTATGATGATCAGATTATGAGAGAGGTACTTCATGCCATGGTGAAAAGATTCAAAAAGTTGGATGACATCAGGGACCCTCATTTCACAAAGAGGGCAAGATTACTTGAAGTATTTGCAAGGTGTAGATTTGAAAACATTATGCTGTCAGTAGGTTGTATTGGTGACATTCGCAAGATGTTTAACACATTTTGGAATATTATGGATGAGTTTCATTCCAGCGATGTATTAGCATCGATGCACTCTATCATGTTCACAATCTTGTTTGAGGAGGAGGATGAAATTTCTAAATTTTTGGTAGAAGGTTTATGGTATGTCTGGACAAAAGAGAGGAATTTGTCACCTATGGCATGTACGTGGTTAAAGAGTTTGATTGATAGGCCTAAGGATCGTAGTACTCTCCCTATGATAGGCAGAAACTTGAATGATGAGTTTGATAAACATGTTGATCTAGTACAGGGAGACATTAACACATCTTCAGGTAATGATTTATCTGCATTATCTTCACAAGTAGAAGCGGTTACAGATGTTGTGCAGGTTGAGCTAGTTGCATCAGAAGGTGATATCATAAGCAAACCAGATTGCATGATTGACACAAATAGTGATTCCAGTACAGTTGGTCTGGATGAAGTTACAATAGTTGAGGATACTGTCATGTTTGAGGTTAGTATAGTTGATCAAAAAGTGAGCATTCAAGACTTTGCAAAAAATGAGTATCAGGCACAGTCGAATGCGTCTTCACATGAGATAGAGGCTAGTAGTTCTTCTCGTGGTTTGGCAAGCCAGCTGAAGACGAGGGGAAAGGATATTATCGCGGCTTTATCTCATCATGATAGAATGCATGGATTGATTGAGAATCACATTTGGATGATTCAACTGCAGGAGAGACAGAAAGGAGTCACAGTAGGTTCTTCTTGTGATGACTTATAGAAGATTAAGGAGGGCATGGAGGCAATGAAGGTAAGTTACATACACCTACTTTTAGATCGCGATCATCTCCTTAATCTTGTGGGAATCTATTTAGATGCATTGCAAAAGAAGGAAGAGGAGGTTGACCGGCTTTCTCATGAGCTAGAGGATACTCGAAATTCCTTGGTGTGTACTCAGTTGGCTCTCCAAGATTCTGAGAGACAGGTGGACGAGCTTTGTCTTGAGGTAAGTTCAGTTCAAGAGTTAGCGCATGTGGCAGGGACTCAGCTTTCTTTTACAGTCAGGTCACATGTTGATGATGATATGAGTATGTCTAGCATTCACACTCCGGATTCAGAGATTGTAGTGGGTATAGGAGACAAGTGCGTGAAGTCAGTTGGTATTGTTCACATTACTCAAATGAGGAGTTTACTTGAGTTGCCAGTTGATTTTCATTCATGGATTGGATGTTGGGATCCTTATCTTGGTACTTGGGATTGTTTTGACCAGAGATATCTATCATTCTTTGGTAGTAGTATCTATTGCACTATCATGGACTTGATTAGTAGTTTACCAAGTGTAGTTCTCATCCATGCCAGTAGCTTGTCTGATGCTAGAATTAGTTTTTATACACCTGTGTTGGGCATTGTTCAAGTATCTAGTGAACCATTCATGTTGGAATGGGTTGATGATCTCTCAGATATGGTAGAGTCTATAAAAGAGTCCCACGATCTGATTATTGCAGATGACACCCACGAGGATGTTGTGGACAGTGTTAAGAACTTAGTCTCTTCAGCGGGTTCCTTTGATATGGAGGTTTATGTGGATGCTTCAGTCACTCCGTTTGATGATACGAGTTCAACAGATGGTCTGTCGAATTTGGATGGCAGTATTACAGATGATAACTATTATGAGGTTACTCCTTTGGACAGTGTGCCAGGGGTAGAGTATAAGAGTTTGACCAGCCAGCACAATCATGTGTCTAGTCAGCTGAGAGTTAGTGAGCGAGACATTGCTATCGCTTGCGAGCATTTTGATGCTTCTCATCAGTTGTTAGCAGTTTATGGGTGGGGTTCTCCTATTAGTGATGAGCAGGGAGGTAGTTATTTTTACTTGATAGAGATCCACTCTTTATGGGAGGCTATCCGGATTTTGAGACAGGTTTATATGCGATTGGTAGCCAACAGAGATTATCTTAGGGAGTGGGGCAGTACAGCATATGATGCATTATTGGTCAAGGAAGATAAGGTGAGTGAGCTTACTCAGCAGCTCGAGATGACTTTTGAGATTCTTGAGAGTACATAGTTGGCTTTCGAGGAGTCATAGTTTCATTTGGCTAAGGTGACCATGGAGTTAGAGCGACTTCAGTCTTTACCAGAGTCCGTACAGTCATAGGGTGTGATATATGGTGACTCGAGGATGTCCATAGTCGAGATCGTTAGAGACAATGGAGATGAGCATATATCTATCCTCGATGCTAGTATTGGCTTATCTGGTTCATTTCCACTAAAGTTAGATTCAGTTGAGTTGGGTGCTGCAGTTGAGCATGGTAGTCACCCTGATATGGTGATGGTCTCTACTACTAATGGCACGGGGACTAGTGAGGTTGTATCAGGTATCAGTTGTGATGTTGGTGAGCCAGTAGTTGGTTTGGTTCCTATTTGTGATACTACTCCTTGAGAGGTGTCTTTGGAGGGAGTAGTTGGTTCGGGCTTGGTTAGTGATCAGTTGTAGTTAGTTTCTTCTAGATTACAGTCTGAGCCACTGATTAAGAGTGGTACATTTTATCAACATTACACTCTAAGTGCTTGTCATCAGTTATGGGATGGTTTGACGCCATGGGATGAGAGTTGTGATAGACATGGCATGGTGATAGGTGCTAGGGTTGACAGCTTGTTGGTGCATGACTTAGAGCAGGAGTTGATGGCAAGCAGATTTGGTTTGTGTTATTGCTATCTAGCATGTGATGTCTCTTCATTATCAGTGATGCATAGGAGTTTGGGTGATGAGACTGTGGTTGGTGATCTGTAGAGATATGTTGATTACAGTAGAGGTATAGTGTGTGGATTCTCTACACTTGGCATAGTTCCATTTGGAAGTTGTTGCAGAGTTGGAGTGTGCCTTTCGTATAGCACGGTGGAATGTGTATATGGTATTTGTGGTGTCGGCAGTTTGAGTTGTCCATGCTACTTGGGTTCTGATATTTTGAGAGTTAGTGTCACATGGGTTCCTGATTATGGCAGTTATGGAGTTGGGGTCCAGCTGAGTAGTGGTTCATGATTCATACATGGATTCCTCTTGGTTATATTTTAGAGGTTGTTATAGGAGCCTGCGTTGATTGACAATAGTATAGTTCATGATTACATTTGGGATCCGGGTGGATGGATTGGTTTCTTGTTCAGCCATTGCTTGGGGACAAGCAATTTCAGGAAGGGCGGATTGTCATGTCCCCATTCTGGTTGACATCATTTTGCATGCTGGGATCAGTCTATTATGGACTCTCATAGATTGATGGTCATGATGAGAGAGTCATTCAGGGATTTATTTGGGGATCGAATGGCCTATTTTGCTCTTGGAGATATGATTTTTCATTATATTTTATTATATGGGGCCAAATGTTATATTTTAAAATTGAGGTGCACTTTTTATTTTATTAAGTTACTTTTTATTTAAAAAGTGAAAGGATATTTTATAAGAATATTATGGATACTTCTAGAAAAAGTAAGTGGCTTCTAGAGGAAGATTTCAAAAAGTGAATAAATAGACCCCTTGGGTCTCTCATTTTGGCATCCAAGTTTATTTTCTCATCCTAATATTCTTGAGCATTTGTGGGGCTTGATAGTCTGCAAATATTTAAAAAAATCCTTGAGAATGATACCTCTCCAGAGATTGCATAACTGAGGAAGTGGAAGATCTTCTGAAGGGTTGCACATTGGAAGTGGTATTCAACCATTTCATGTTGAGCTTCATTGAGTATTCAGACTGAGTTTAAGAGATAAACAAATTTGGAGTCCTTTGAGTGAGGTGACTGCATCAGTATCCCATTTTGAGGACTTACCAAATTATATACATTTTTATACAGTCTGTATAGGTACGGCTTGTACTTGTAGGAAAGTACGATAGGGTTTTTGGGCACTACCAGCAAACTACGATTTCCAGCCGAATTAATATTATTGTTCGAAATTCATGCTTGGTTGGGAGATTGAAATTTTATGGTGAGAAATGTCTACCCTAGCCTAGGCATTCATGTTCAGGACAGATTCAACACTTGCTAGTGGAGACAGGAATTAAAAGCCAAAATCGTACCAGTTTGTATAGTACAGACTGTACCTGCAATAGTGTACAGACAACAGTCTGGGCACAATAAACAAACCAAGTTTTTTTGTCTTCAGCGAATTTATATGGAGGTTCCATTTACATCCGCATATCTTTGCATAAAGATTCAAGAGTTTATAACAAATCCTTTATATGATGTTCATTCTGTTCATGTTTTGAAATTTGAAAATCGCCATCTATTGTAAAAAGGAACTATATTTCCATAAATAAGTATATTGGCACTAAATCTTTGAATTATTAAGCTGAGTAGATTTGTTTATATTCAGTTTACTCTTACAGCTGTGTAGTTTAACTGTTTGCCAACTATTTGACAAAAATCCATAATGCTATATTAGTATTTTCGTAAACCTACCAACTGTTTGACAAAATTCCATAGTGCAAGATCAGTGTTTTGATAATCCTACTAGTGAGGGTCATTACACTCGACCATCAGTTTGGGATTATAAGAGGTCACCAGACATATCCAGAATTATAAAAGTAGATGAGAAATAAGAGTTTAGAAAATCAATCTAGTCCACCATGACCAAGGTTTCACACAATATCCAATACACTTTATACAAACCCATGAATAGAGGTTCACAAAAACATGTTGAATTAAATTACAACATTTTTAAAATGGGATGCTAAATCAAATAACATCTTCAAAACATGATGCTAAATCAAATAGCAATCCTAACAGCATTAACATCATTCACTACATTTATATGTCATCTAGGGGTGAGATGCATCAAAACTAAACATGCCCACTGAGGTCTAAAACCAACATCATACATTTCCAACATAACAACATCCATTGCCCATATCCTTAATACCATAGCAACTACGGTACATGGAAACATCGACAAGAGTGATGGGTAAGTTCCAAGAAGAATGGAGACCTTTATTGCAACTTACCCATCCATCTACGGTTCCTAGTAAGATAACAATATAAGCTTTTGCATGGAGAAAATGGAAAATAAGCAAGCAAAATAACTTACTTGTGAAATAGAGTTGTTATTAGTTACCTCCCTCCCTCCTATTTCTTCTTCCACTCTTTCTATGTTCACTTTTGTATATTTTTGCCATAGTACACAACTCCATAAAAAACTCCTCCATTCCATGGTGACTACCAATGACATAAATGCAACTTTAGTGATGAGTCTCAAATTACTCTCCACTTCCATTATGGCTACAACTTGAATGCAGGAAAAACCTTCTTTCTCTCCATATTCCTCTGTCATGTCCCCTTTTAGTTGACATCTTTCCGAGCGGATGATTAGCCTATTATGCGACCCTCGTAGGCTAATGGGATGGATAGAGGGTCTTGATGGAGCTTGGCTTGGCTTCAAGTAGCAAAATTGTTCCAGTTGGCTTTCGTTCGGGCTCTTTCGGACATGTATTAAGGGAGATATTAATATTTGATTAATTTAATTAAATATTAATTATTTGGTCTAATTTTAAAACCCTATTAATACTTGATTAATTTAATTAAATATTAATTATTTGGTCTAATTTTAAAACCCTAATTCTAATTTAAGAAAATCTAATTAGGGCAAGCACACTTTTTTGAGGGTATAAGGGTTTCTCATGCGAGAGAGTTGGATTATGGATTATTGATTGAAGACAATTTTTGCTAAGGATTTTCTTGAGAAGACTGGGCCAAGGGTTCCAGTATTCTATCTGCATTGAAGAACGTGCCCTCTTCAGTGTGTGCGATTCAGAGGTTGTGAGATATCAGCTGATTTATTGCCAGGTTGAGAGATAACTTCACATAGAAGTTATCACAGGTATTTACAGGGATTTATTTAATTAGGTTTTAATTCAGATATTGCACAGATAGAGATCTTCCGTATTAGAGCCATATATCTTGAGATCAGGTGATTCAACATACAGGTTGTGCTATATTATTGCCGGTCGTACGAAGTCCATACAGATCCGTACGCATCTGCAGGAATTGCAGAGACCGACATTGGCAGGAAGAGACCAACAGAGGCCGACATCGGCCAACCCCATACCGACGTCGGCAGGTTAATGACACCAAGAAATTGATGGCAGTAGTATAACCGACGTCGGCGACTGTGTTTTTGACACAGCAGGTCGAGACGTACCAGATCCGGGTTTTATTCCCAGTTTGCAGAATACTCAGGGTTTTAAGACTGTATTTTAAGATTCTTTTATATGCATGACAGAGGACAACTATTGTAATCATCTGGGCGAATAAATAAGAGATTATACTGTGGTTTATTTATCTATTTGAATTTCTCTCCAAAATCGTATCTTTATTCATGCAAAATATCAAAAAGGGTAAAGCAATTCAATAATATTCAATTTCAAATTTCAAGGGAAACAAGGGATATTACAGTGGTATCAGAGCTTTTGTCTTTCTATAGTCCCTATTGGTTGGGGATATTACAGTGGTATCATAGCTTTTGTCTTTCTATAGTCCCTATTGGTTGGGGATATTACATCCTCTAACACCCACTTAGAGTCAACAGTGTTCAAAACAAAATGACTTGAAATGATAATCCTTCAACATGCATACTGCAAAAACCCTAATCAAAATGATTAGGTTGTTTGACTATAGGTGAATGTAAAAAGAATAAGAATGATGCCACCAAGGTCAATTACTGCTACAACATTATCAATACATAAGTCAAAGACTTAGTGAACACTTGACTACATAATGAAATAAAAATATAGTTATAATCATTAGGTCCTCACAACCAAGCAAAAAGACTCCTCCATAATGTCTTCACGTAAGTGTTAAGTGCTCAAGGCCTCAACAAAACTAAGGTAACAAATTTGCTCACTACTGAGGAGTCATGACAACATCTCCTTTAAAAGTTTTTGAATTATAACTAATGTAGTCATAAAAAGCTTTGGTTGCTTGATTCTGGGAACTCAACAAGCTTGTCAATCACAAAGAGCAACACCACACACAAATATGGTACAATCGACTACAAGGCAATGACGTCCTCAAATCAATCAAGAACAAATACACACAATATTGGATAGTCACAACACAAAGCAACATAGAGAGGAAAATGGTGGACATATATGAATCTCATTCTTTACCTCATTCTCATTCACTTGTATGACACTATTGTGATAGTCCTGGGAAAGTCTTCCAAGCCATAGTCTAGCTTAATCATTCGACTGTTACTTGTGATCACAAAAGGACATCAATAATACCGGCTCAGCAAAACATGAATGAAATCAAATATTGAATTGAAATACAACCAAGTGAAATATAACTGCAATATCACAACACATGCTCATGAAGTAAATACTAATCCAATCAGATATCAGTTGTCTCGAATACCAAAAATGTCTCATCCAACAACACAACATAACACATTATTTACTACATGCTCAGGTGGGATATGACAAACATTCATAGAAGCATTTACAACATGCAAAGAGTGGGCCATCACATGTATAATACGGTTTGAAGATATGCACAAGAAACTAAATCTGATGATATCATAATAATATATTAAAACTCTAGAAGAATCGGATCTGAAACAACCACATCAACAATCCTTAGGGGAAAAGAAAGCATAAAACTCTAAAGTTGGATGTTTGAAAATGAGGGGATCATAAAAATATTTTTTTGTGAGGGCACACAAGTGTTAAAAACACTATGCCAACCAAGTAAAACAATGTGCGAGGCAAATCTAATTAAATATAGTAATATACAACAAATCATCCCTGCCTAATGGAGAGGGTAACAAAATAAATATACTTCAAACTATAAATGATCAAAAGAAATGAAAGAGATGAGAAGTGATAGATAAATACGTATTTCTTACTTACCTAGATTTTGATAGTCATTGGATAACCTAAAAAGAAGGCTTTGGAACAATGCAAGAGAACTTCTAGAAAGATGGCAGTGATATGTGATGATGATCAATTTCAGACTGTGCTAAAAAGGGTAGTGACTAGAATTAGAATATGAAATAGGTAGATAGCGCTGAAAGTGGTCAAGCAAGTCCAAAAATAGCTCTTTAAACTCTTGGGGGCTAAAATTTTATAGAACCTTTCGTTAGCAAAGGAAGTCGAGAATCCTCTCCAATAACTAGAATTGTGCGCACAAGTGTCAAAATTTCTTCTCCTTTGATGTAACCCTATATTGACCTCAATACTTAACAACACATCCAAGAGAAAAGGAAATGTGCAAAGTAAATTGACTCAGATGCTCCTTGAGGGTTGTAGCTACATATCAATGAAGAGAATCAAACTTAACGTAGTTTTCAAGCATGGGAGTGATCCAACCCAAGTGAGAGAAGACTCTACATCCTTTCCCTATGATAATCAATGACTACTATATACTCTTTTACTAAATGCAACTTTCTTTCGGTACAAATATGTAGCCACAACACTTCAAGATGTAAAATATAATCAACATGCACAATCCTTAACAAGTGTTTGAAAGATATAATCAAATGTATGTAAAGATAAATGACTTAAGATATATGTATATATATAAACTTCTTTAAATTCAAATTGAGTCATAATCACACATAAGTTGACTATGAAATAATGTGAAGATCGATATTCAAAATTAAAAAAAACATAAAAGACTCGCAAATAAAATTATCTCTACGTAGAACATGCTAAAATTATGAGTCCCATACATTGCTTGGTCTCTAGAGAATTTATAACCCAAATGGATAAGAGAAGAGACAATTTGACCTCCAAAGCTTTGAATGGTTGAGGCCAATGGAACTCTCTGTAATTCAATGAAAGGGTAAAAGAAATATCCATGTTTAACACGTGGAGAATATCTTGGTGTATGTGTAAAACACATCAAAACCTGAATGCCACATCATGGGATAGAAAAGGCCAAGGAAGCACAGCATTCATCGATAAGAGTATAAGAAGATCGTCATTATAAGAAGAAAACAGGGGTTTGCGTGAGGATGAGGCGGAGAAGAAACGAGACAAAATTGAACGGCAAAGGTGGCGTGATAAAACACAATTGCCCCCTAACAAACAAATCGCCATGTCAGCGTCCCCGATTGCTTCTCAGTCCTTACACGTGGCAGATTACAATGGTGGACCTGCTGCCACTTACCTCTTCTCTCTGCTATATAATTGGGATTAGTATCACTTCCATACGCTTTTATTTATACTGAAGAAACTTTGTAATTTATTGGGCATCGGCGGCTTGTCCATCTTCATTCAGTTTGCTTGAAAATTCAATTGGGTTTTGGATGGTCATACAAATTGTGTCCATGGATGCTCTGGTTTGGAATACACTGACAGGTATTGGTAGAAAAGCTGCCCTCGGAGAAGCAAACTCAACAGGTCATTCTAGTGCAAAGTTTGTGCCTTCTGAATTGGGATTAAGGCGTCAGCAAGCCTCTGCCCCTGCCTCTGCCTCAGCACAGCAGCCTCCTGCCGAAACTAAATTGAAAGCTTGCAAAAACCCAAATTCCTCTTTGGTCATTTCTCCCTTACTGCCACCTCCGTCGCCTTTTCCTGTTCCGTTGAAATTTCTTTGGTTTAACAAAACAGGTGAGGTGGGTGTGGGAACAGACACTAAACCGGAGCTAGATACGAAGGAACAGTTCAATTGCAATTGCGAGGCTGTGAAAACTTTTGAGCAAATTGAAGAATCCTTCACCGAGGATGGAGGGGAAGAAAGCACACGGATTACCGCCCTTGATAATCCTGATGATTCATTGGAGAGCTCTGCCGAGCAAACTCCTCCCGAATTGAACAGCCCAGCAGCCAAAGAATGTACTCCGCCTGGAAATAATGCTCAACATAGTCAAGACCGTGGAGACGCCAACTATATCTCACCAAATAATGAAAACAATCCAGAGAAGTCCGATCAAGTAAGTTACAACAACTGGGTTGAGAGAATAATGGAGTTTAGGTCTTACTGGAAAGAGCAGAGGAAATGTGACCCAAATTCTTCTTCAAATGGATCAGCCTCAAGCACAGAGGTGGAGCCCTGCTTAGCGCCACAGGTTGATTGCTCCTGTGAAATGCATGCAAGCAACATTGATCATGGCATCTGTTGCAATGGTGATGAGTTCTTGTGCTACTGCTCCCTGATGAAACAAGAACCTATCAGTATGAATGACAGGGATTCATTCTCTGGGTTACTGCGTCCAGTGCCTTTTCCAGAAACAAAGTTTTATGTTCAGATGTCATTTCTTTGTGCCCGGGCATATGCGATTCCTAAGATTAAGGTATGTATGCTTCAAGTTGTCATCTCCATGCTTCTGAAGTGTTTTTGCCTTGCATAGATTATTACTGGTAATAATGAAGAAAGTTGTGATTATGGTATATTATGAAGAAATTTATACAGCATTCTTTCTTCTTATGGATAGTTGTAGTTTGGAGTATAAGGCTTAAATCTTTCATTTGTGTCCCCACAGCCACGGGAACTCTGGAAGTTGTATGGTCTTCGTTTTGTTACTTCATCCTTGCACAATAAATCTGAATCAACTGCTGAAGTGACTGCAAATGCTGAGTTGCAATCAACTTCAATCTCTTCGGAGATAGGAGGAGTAGTCGACTCTAGGGGCAATGATGAAACTAACCCTAGGCTCTTTGTAAACCCTAGTGTGGCTTATGAAATAGCAGCATCTGCAGCTTCTTACATACACTCGCAAACAAAATACATTCTACCCTTTAAATCTGAGAGCAGCAATCAAGCAGATAATGACGAAAACTTGAGCATCAAGACAAAACAGCGTGCAACTGTAGACAAGAATAATCAGATGAATATTGAAACTGAAAAGGAAGCAGAAGTTGCTGTGGCAGACCAAAGAGCGCCTGATACAGATAATCAGCAGACACAAGCTGAGTCCAGTAAGCTCTCTGGC
This sequence comes from Torreya grandis, assembly GCA_037957365.1. Taxonomy (NCBI): domain Eukaryota; kingdom Viridiplantae; phylum Streptophyta; class Pinopsida; order Cupressales; family Taxaceae; genus Torreya; species Torreya grandis. Next base: position 1,827,736 of record JARHVA010001687.1, on the reverse strand, counting down.
ATGTTCAAATCAGAGATGGCAACAGTTGTAGCTAACTCATCGGTCACAGCACTGGTAGCCACTGAGGAGGATGCAAAACAAGGAGCTGCAAAAGATCTACAGTCATTACATTCTTCTCCTTGTGGGTGGTTTATATGTGATGATGACAGTAGCCATACTCGCTACTTTGTTATTCAGGCAAGTAAAAGATGAAAAGCCTTCTAATACTAATTTATACAAGTTCATTGTTATAGATAATTGCTTTGCCAAATTTGAACAGTTTTTATCGAATTCCATATGCAACAGTGATTTTTAAAGACAAGATTTCCATTTTAATCATGTGTCAACGTAGTTTCCCCTGCTTAAAAGAGTTTTAAAAAGTTTCATTATCAAGACTAGTGTAATTTGTTTTGTAATGTGGTGCTCTGTTACCAGAAACCTGATCTTTTCCTTCTACTATTTTGCGTTTCAACGGCCTGAAACACAAAATCCCCACATATAAACGCACACACATTTCTTATATGCAACCTTTTCAATCCCCCGTTCTCCATTACATTGCTGTTTTGGGCACGTTTCTTGTTTCTGGTAACATGGGTGTGGTGTGCAGTATAGGGTATTGCAGGTTTGTATATTTTAAAAGATTGTACGTATCTTAACAAGTTGTTTGTACTGAGTATTTACAGGGATCTGATTCATTAGCCTCATGGCAAGCAAATTTGTTTTTTGAACCCACACAATTTGAGGTATGGGGAAGAGCATCTAAGATGGTGTGGTATGCATTCTGAAAGCCTAATGTGGAGATTATTTTAGTCTGATTTTGTATGAAATATTGTGAAATAAAAAGTATTATTATTAATTTTTAAAATGGATAGAAACAATGCAATTATCTGATTCACAACTAATATAATCCTGGGATATGCTATTATACAGAACTTTGAAGTTCTTGTCCACAGAGGAATTTATGAGGCTGCAAGGGGAATGTATGAACAGCTTTTGCCCGAGATTCTCTCTCATTTGGGAAAACATGGAGAGAATGCACGATTTCGATTCACAGGTCACTCTTTAGGAGGAAGTCTTTCGTTGCTTGTAAATTTGATGCTGCTGATAAGAGGGGTGGTCTCGATAACATCACTTTTACCAGTTATAACGTTCGGTTCACCTTGCATTATGTGCGGCGGAGACTACCTTCTCCAGAAATTAGGTTTGCCCAACAGTCATGTACAGGCTGTTATGATGCACAGAGATATTGTGCCTCGTGCCTTTGCATGTGAATATCCAGTCCATGTTTCTGAATTTTTGAAGAGGTTAAATGTTAGCTTCCGAAATCACCCTTGTCTCAGTTTCCAGGTAATTTTTTGTTCTTCTGTTGGAAAAGTTTTAAACATTTTCCCAAGAATTTAATCCAACACTTTATGTTTAGGGAAACAGCCTTGGCATGTGTTTCATTTTGTTGTGCATGAATTGTGTTTTTAAATGCAGAATGTTTTGTATGGCTCCATGGGTCAGCTGTTGATCTTGCAGCCAGATGAGAAATTATCTCCACCTCACCCTTTACTCCCTTCTGGCAGTGGTTTTTACATACTCCATCATGCTGCGCAGGATATGATTGAACATGAGAATGAGCTTTCAGACACACTTAAAGTTCGAGCTGCTCAATCTGCCTTTCTGAATACACCACACCCACTTGAAATTCTCAGTGACAGGTGTGCTTATGGTTCTGAGGGATCCATATCTAGAGATCACGATGCAAGTAATTATTTGAATGTGATCAATTACATTCTTCGGCAACAGATAAAGCATCTAAGAAAGTTGCAAAGGAAGCAAAGAAAGCAGATATGGTGGCCTTTGGTCACTGCAGATTCTTCCATGCCTTCACATAGGCCCTCCCAAGTAGCTACAAAGGAGAGTAAAATGTCCAAGGATTTGAGAAGAATGTGCAGATAAAGAAAGTAAAGGTTCTGCATTATTCACAGTTAATGCCTCTTTGACACAATTGGATGGAATCTGGATATGATCCAATTCAAATGTCGACAAAAGCTTGCATTATTTATCTGCATTAGCTTAATAATCCCAATTATTTAAATCGTTAGGTTGCTTATTACGTCTCCAAGCAGGCTCATTGAGCACATTACCACCTGTAAAAAAATGTTATCTGATGTGCAAGATGGGTTTCTTTACGATGGCACAGTGATGCTCTGTTGCCATAACAGTTGTAATTTTGTAACTAAAAGGCATAGATACTTTGTACTTGTAAATAACATGCATAGATATTCTTTGCAACAAGCATGAAAGCAAATGCACTTGCAAAATTTGGTCTCAATTGAAATGGGTGACAAATATTGACATGCTCTCTTGAATTGAATTTTCCCATCAGGAAACTTTTGAATTGGATTTTACCACCAAGAAACACAAGCAATTTGAATCTACTAGATTTGTGCTTAAGTGATTTACAGTGGAATTACATTGTTATTACGTGTTATGCACATATTCTCGGTTGAGACAGTTATGATAAAGTGTGGTCTCACAGACCATTGGGTCTGGTAGACGTAATTATATTCATTTCATTTTAAATGTATATTTGGGGTTATGAGGTATCTGCTTACTGGAAGTGTGAACAATCGAATTAATCATATTGGGTCAAATGGGCAACTTGTGGGTTAAGGGTTTACAACTTTACTCTACATTTTAATAACATATATAAAGAGTTATATATAATGAGAGGGAAATGGGTTTGTGGTTAAGTCAATCTTGAAGATTCACGATGAAGAAGATACAATTTCTCAATCATGAGAACCCTGAAAGAAGTCCAAATGTTTTGTACTCAACTAAAACAGATCCAATATTACAGATTCACAGGAAGATTTCAAAAATGAACATTTTTGTGTCTATAATTCCTTGGAGTATGTTGGAAGAAACCTTGAATAGAGTATAAATTCTTCTAACATTTAATTGGCTAAGGGGTTGCATGATCAATAAAAAAAAATCAAGAAAACTCAAGTAGATGGTGAGAAAGTTGTGTGCAGATTTGAAACTTACTATCAGTGCATGTTTACATTCTGATGTCTATGTTATACTTTTGGATGGTTTAAATATTGTTCTTGGATTCTCTTGGTTGAAAACTTTAAGAATTGTCAATTTCATATACAAAAGGAATCCATGAAACTTTGATTTACATAACACGAGGAACTATTTGCACTTAAAAAACATTGTTGTATTTGATTAAGGCAATATCCCCTAAAAGAATAAGAATTTGTAGAACACAAGGAAGAGAAGCATGAGAGGACTTGGTTGATCATGAAGGAAGCTCAAACCCTTCACACATTCAAGGATGAAAGGAACATGTGAAAGAATATTAAAAGAAGTGAAATAGGAGGCTATGTTTACAAAGGTTTTGTCATATCATCATCCACATGACCATGAGAAAGAGTGGAAACTCTGGACATGCATTATAAAAGGAGCATGAACTATTGAACATGGCTTCAACAAAGGCCATCACCAAAGATATATCATACATAAGCCTTCATTAAAGATATCTCATACACATGGACGTTTACAGATTAAGTTTTATTGGCAAGTTGTTTCGTGTTTTTGGTCGTCTATGTCATTTCATTGAGTGAAACCATTCCATAACCTCTATGTTTATAGGGTATTAAAGAATACTCATTTTTTTTTCTACCCCTCAATCCTCCATTTTAATAATCCTTCCAATACTTCTGTCTCATTAAATAATCTATTAACATTAGGGTATTTTCAAAGTACCTTTTTTTCATTACATATTTTATACTCCTAGTTATTTCTTCCTATCACACATTGGTGTTAAAATACACACTACACCAAGTATAACAACAAGTATGTACACACACAAAAATTAAAAGAGTCATATAAAGCAACCTAGGTATTACAATAAGGAAAATATTAAAGTGAACCAAAATAGAATTTAGGCATGTTGGTAATAACATCATCATCATGATAAATATATACTCATAATACAAATGTGAGAAAATCAAATCAAATTACATACCATGTTAGTTCAATGGATTTTCCATCTTCATTCGAGTAGTTTGTAAGAATATTATCGTTAATCATCATATAATTGGTGTCATCAGCTAGCAAAACCAATTAATTATCGTTAATAATTGTGTATTGCCATCAACATAGATGGTTCTCAATACAACTAGGTTTAGTTATACACCAATAACAAACATTCATAATAGAGTACTAACAAAGTAGTAATTAAAGAATAAGAATTGAGGCTTTTGCAATCTATAAAAATATAAGAGGAATTTTGAAAAAAAACCACATTAATTATATTTATTCATTAAAAAAATGTTTCGGATGACAATATTTAATTCATCATCAAAATGTAGGAAATATGTAAGAATTGCATAACGAAGCTCCTTATATAGATAACTATGTGTGGTACATGATACATATTGGGCCTACTTTGGGATAATTAATAAATGCATAACTAGCCGTTACAATATTAAAGTGTAATTACCAATTTGAAAACATTAAATGCACAAATCATAAAGTGGTGGGATGCTTCTTAATTTATTAATGATGGGCCTCTATGTGTGGCTTCAACCCAATCCATCATTCATGTTCAAAATTTAGCGAGTGTTTCCCAATTTGTATAACATCCCTCAACCATCACTTGAAGTGGTTCTTCATTGCTAAAACTTTGGTTTCTTTCAATCAAAAGGTGGTGGTTGAAAACTAGTATAACAAATTGGTTCTTAATATCTCAAACATGGTATTGGATTGGACTACCTTTAATGGCTTGAAGAGAGGGTTGGGGTTTACAATCTCTTTGTAGTATATTCCCAAAGAATATTTCTTGGTGGAGATTGATAATGTGTTGAGAAACATCCCATATGACGTCGCGACAGAGGTGAGACAAGATTGTGCAGTAACTTTGAGGTATGTTAAACCTCTTCGTTGTAGTATCATAGGTGAGGAATGGATGGCCTTAAAGAGATTAAACAACAATCAAGATTTTCTTGTGGTTGGCAAATAAGGGGAAAGCAACAATTGTTTTAAATCGTGAGGACTACGATGGAAAATTGATTTACCACTTGCATAATAGTGGGGGTTACAAAAAGCTTCATTATTATCTAGTTTCATTTATCATGAAAAGGGTTTCCAAGTTGATAAAATATCTTCATTGGATGAGAGTGTGAAGAAGAAGTTGATTCCCATCAAATAAATCACACCTATAATTTATGGGACTCCTAAAATTCACAAAGAAGGGGTCCCATTAAGACCAATTGTAAACACCTCAAATTCCCCCACATATCCTTGTTCACCAAGGTATTGAGCTTGGAGGTTATTGAGTTGGTCAAATCTTGCTCTGATGATGAAATGGCGAGGTTGGTTACCTTTTGTTTGAGATCCACTTTCTTCTCTTTCAAGGGGGTCATCTATGAGTAGAGGAAAGTGATGACAATGGGTTCTCCACTTTTGTTAGTGGTTGGGAACTTGCACTTAGATATACCTTTCTTCTATCCCTTGGCTTTGTTTTACTTGGCTCTTATCTCACGATTGTCTAGCTTGATCCAAACATCCATGACACTCATCCTACAATGACTATAGTGTACATATTTTAAGGCATATTAATTTTTCATATTTACATATTTCTTATCTACACATGCTTTGGATTCCATTTGGGCTTACATGATTACATACTCTTACTTCTACATTCTACATGAGCACACATTGATTCTTTCCCATTGGGGGTACACATATTTGCATCTCCACATATGATATTGAGCTAAATTGTTGTAATACACATATACCGTGGGGGCATGTTGCTTGCTTTCACTCTCTCCACATGACCATGATATCACATATAGTGCACACTATGCCTTGACACATGTTACAGATTGTTCGGATTCCTCCCTTATTTTTGAAGCCTTGCTACTTATATTTGCACATGTTAAAAGATACCAAACACAATCAAATATTTTAAAATTACAAAAAAAAATAAAAGTATTAAAAAAAAACAAAAAAATCAAAATATTCTAAAAAATAAAAAATCAAGATCTAAGCATGACAATAGTTGATAGTTTACTTCTTTATATATGTTATTTATCACATATTTTGGTAGATAAAATATTATTTTTCATACACACATGTATTTCATGGGGTTGTGTGATGCACAACTTACATATCTACATGGATAATTAGATGTTGGATCCCCTTTTACTGAGTATTCATGCCTATGCTAGGGGCATCTAATTCTACCTGTTGCATTCACTGGTTATATCTATCTATGACCTTTATACCATGTTAAGTTACATATCTTACAAGTGCCTTTCTAATATCTCATATCTTACATTCTGCTAGATGAATATGCTACCTTTTATTGATGTGGCATTGATACATATGGATGGAATATATTAGTTCACTTGTTTTATGCTCTTCAATGTTGTTACTTTCTTGCATGATAGGTTAGATATTGCATGCTTATTTTTTGTGGCCCTTGCCACGTGTGTCCACAATTTGTTTGAACATCCCTATGAATTTTTTTCTTGGTATATGTGATATTTGAACATGTCCATTACTTGAGGCCTTTGGCCCTATGTTTTGTGCAACATTTAAACACATACCTTTTTTGTGATATTACTAATGTCCTTTACTTTCAGCCCTTGACCTTGTTTGTTGTGACATATTCATGTCCATTATGTATATGTTGAGGTATAGTGTAAAACATTATTAATTTAATGTTATTATATAACGTTCATAGATTTGTTAATAGGTTTATTTACAGGTTAGTGCATAACTGTATGGATAATACAGTAAGATATTATATTGTTGCATATAGGTTTGGTTTTAGTATTACGAGATTTGAGGTTAATACTTGAGAGTTTGTAGGGATTTGGAAATCCCCTATTGTAGGAAATATCATCCTATATATTTGTAATGTGTTCAAATGAAATTAACGTAGCAGAAGAAATAATATATGGTGTGAATATATTATTGATAAAAGATTTCTCTATGTTTAGACTCTTTTATTTTTTGTGATTCGTGCTCAGATCTGAACCAACACCATCATCTAGTATCAGAGCAGGATTATCTGATGGAGGGTTAGAAGGAAAAGAGGAGCAGTTGTTCTGTACTTTGCTCCTGTAAATGAGAAGAGATACTAAATAGTGTGTTTGCAAGTATTATGGTAGCTACTGAGTTTTTTAGTTTTATAAAACATTTTCTATATAAATGCATAGTTGTGAGGTTTGGTAAGAAAAAAATTTAGTAGATTTCAGATCTGAATGTGATTTAATCTCAGAGCACAGTAGCTATATTCAACTATGTTGATCAATAGAGACCAAGTATTTCAAGACAATCCTGATGTCAATCTAAATGCAATCTTCTATCGATGTGCATCTCTGACTTCTAAATGCAGCTGACTATGATCCCATTTCACATGCAACCTGTCAATCTCGTATAACCTACAAAATTTGTTGAATTGCCCACCATTTGGTTCATGGTAATCTTTGTTTTGTAGAACTAGCACTTCCATTCTAATCTTTGCCATATATCCCAGCTAAGCAGATCTGTCATTCAAATATGCAGATCATAGCATATAGTCTAATCTTAGTAATAGTTGCTTATGTTTGTCATCCATTCACCCTATCTGTAGATGAGACTGTGCGTGCCTCAATATACATTGAATGTTATGAATATAGTTTCAAGTTTTTGGTCTATCATCAACAAAACACTCTTCATCAGATTATGTATCTTGTTGTATATCGATCTGTATAACCTATGGATCTTTCTCTAAGCATCTCAAAGATGCATATACAACTCCTCATGTGTGTAGACTGCTTCTGCCTTCAGATCGAATAATTTGGAATATGGTCCATTCAATCTAGTTGTCCATCATTATGATTCTGGTCAACAAAATTATAAGCAAATCTACATCTCTATCAACACTTGGATTTCAACATCATTACACGACCAAACCATCTTCTTGTAAGCTCATAATTTTAGGTTTAGGTATTTTGGTTTGTTTAGGTGAAATCTTAAATGCTTTGGTTTAGTAATATGGTCAAAGTTATATTTAATAATCTTTCATTATTTTTTAGGTTAAATGTTATTTGTTCTTCATTTTAAGGTGTCAAGTTTTCAATGAGTAATTTTATTAGTTTAGAGTTGGTCATTTGGTCTTTAGTTTTAATATCTCAATGCTAACTTATTTTGTAATGATTAAAGCTTTGAGTCTAGGTTTTATAAACATAGGATTTTATAAGTCAAATAGTCTATTGTACAATAAAAGTCTTTGTTAGTGTTAAAACTAAAAAGTCACCATTTTCAATGTCCACAAATGTGTCAAAAGAAAAAATGTCAAAAAGTAAAATAAAAGGATGCATTTTTGGGTGACCTCGAAATCCTATGAAAATGTATTGTTTCACATTGAGGGGGGGATTTATCCTTGACAAATTAATGAATCGGAGTTACATCTACATACTAGCTAAGTGAACAACTTCATCTATTGGAGGAAGGATGAAACGGATGTTGGAGATTCCAAAGCCTCTCGTCAATCACCATTGATGGGGCCCAGAATGTTTTGGTGATATTTTGTGTGGTGTTTTTTCTACTATGTGTTTGAATAATAATAGGACATTCTTGTTCACATGTGTGGTGTGGTTTTTTATTTCTTCGGTGTGGTGTGCTCTATGCCAAATTACCTAATGCCAAGGATAGTTCTTTAGTGGCAGTGGAAATCATCTATGTTATTTTTATTTGGGTGGCAATAAACATTAACAGAGGCTGCATAAGATGATAATAAGGATTTATTCCTCATGATTTTTATTTTTCAGATTTGTGTGTATTTTCATTCCCCTACTTATTTATACATCCTTTGAGATTTAGAGAAAAGGAAGAATTTAGATATAATGGAATGTGGCAAATAGTTGTATAGGAGGGCAACTAACTACAAATATCCCATGACTGTGTTACTTCTTTATGGAGATGACCCCTAGTGGCACGTATGTACGGTCACATAAAGTAAATGTGAGATATATTCCTTTGCATAGTAGTTGTCATGTGCAATAAGATCGCGTTATTAGTATGCAGACCTAAAAGTATGCATTAGCATATGATTCTGTTCGGGCCAGTTCTTGAAGATGTATGTTCTCCCTATGCTCACATTAAGGAGGTGTAGATATGATTAATTAATAATGTTCACAAGGAGGTGAATGTTGAGGTATAGTGTGAAATATTATTAATTTAATGTTATTATATACCATTAATAGATTTGTTAATAGGTTTATTTATAGGTTAGTGTATAATCGTATGGATAATACGGTAAGATATTATATTGTCACATATAGGTTTAGTTTTATTATTAGGGGATTGAAGGTTAATACTTGAAAGTTTGTAGGGATTTAAAATACTCTATTATAGGAAATATCATCTTATATATTTGTAATGTGTTCGAATGAAATTAACGTAGTAAAAATATATATATATATATGATGTGAATCTATTAATGTTAAAAGATTTCTCTGTGTTTAGACTCTTTTACTTTCTATGCTTCGTGCTCAGATTTGAACCAAAACCATTATGTATGACCCTTGGCCTTATTTTATGACATTATGTGTTGGTGTTTATTATGCTTATTGGGATTGATTTATGGCACCATGATCCATATAATGCACTTTTATTGTGCATTCTTATTTAGAGATGATTACTTTACTACATGCCTCATTGTTACACACACACGCACACACACACACACACACACACACACACACACACACACACACACACACACACACATATGACACTTATATGCCTTGTATTCAATATGTTACATACATTGTTCGATGATAATTACATTACTATGATAAAATACTTTCTTATGATAAATTATTATATCTTTATCATATGATATAATTAACTCTTATTTTAAGATGAGTAACTTACAAACTACATCCCTCATCTCAAAAGGGGGCATCACAGTGGACTTGCCTTAGAAATCCAAGCCTCCATGAACAAAAACATCATATGCGAGATAAATTATCAATTTAAAATAGTCAAAATACAAATTTCAAAGAATAAAAAAAATGAAAAATCAGATTTTATGATAGAGTACATGTTCCAAAGATTCAAAGTAATTTAAAAATCAAACACATAATAAATATTGGCATATTGATACATATTTTGGGGGCATATGACATGCATATGCACTTACTTTTCAAATACTCAAGTAAAAAATTAGATATATTTTAATGCATATGTATGGATATATACAAAAAAAACTACATGAACAAAGATACAAGGTTCATATATAGTTACAATTGAGCATATATATGCATGACATTCCATATCATTTGGCAAAAATTTAGGGGCATGATACTTATTCATGCACATTTTTTAAATTCAAAAGTTATAATTTCAAATACAAAATATTCATTTGAATTTGCACTAAGGTCATGATGAGGGCATGAATATTATTCATTATCTTTTGATCATGCAATTAGAATCTAGATCCATCTATAGGGTGTGATTCATTTTTTTAGAGGTAATGCATGTTTATGTCTAATCACACTCAATGGCTTTGGCATTACTTATAGCAAACCCATTGTATCATCCCATCTTTTGTTACGAGTGATGTATATTTGATTCTAGTGATACTCATTGGCCTTGTCATTTCTTATAATGAACCATCATGGTTCCACCTTCTTTGGATTAGTGCATTGGGTACTATTCCTCGTTCATGATAGGTTGAATTTGTATCTTTCCAACTCAGGGACTTGATTAGTTATTCAAAATTGAGTTTGATCACTTTAAATTTACCAATGGTTCAAATTATCCAATTGCTTCAACAAAGGGGCACAATTATCCATCATTTTTTATAGGTTATGTATGCAACAAGCTATGATTAACCTGAAACTTATCCTATATAAAAGACCTAGTCTCGAAGGAGGAAAATCAAGTAGAGGCCATTGGTACTTATTTATATCTAGGCATGACCAAATAGATCCACTAAATCTAGCTAGAGAAGCACTTATAACAAAACATTAATGGAGAGGGTTCAAAAGCCTTTAGACAATCAACATAATGGAATTACCCTAACTATGTATTTTGATATTAATCTGATCTAGTATTTCCAAGCTAGAAATACAAATAAAGGGGGATGATTAAACTAAAAATGGTAAGGAACAATAGTAGGCAAATGGGGGCCTAAGTTACCTAGAGTTGGAAATGGCAAGTTAAAAACACCTTATAGCCACACTAAGTATAAGGGTAGATGAGATTCAAACAAGGATTTATACATTCAAGCTATTAACTATGTATTATATATATATATATATATATATATATATATATATATATATATATATATATATATATATATATATGGTTAGAAGTACTTACATTGAATAAACCTTTCAAGCCTCAATATCCCCCTTAGCCAATGGTGCTTTGCAAAATATTTTTATGGTTGTAAATATCAAAATGGTTGATTCAATCTCTATGATAAAAAGACTCCTCCTATTACATCCAATACTCCATAAGACAAGCTTTTCCCTCCAAGGCAAAATCTAAGCAATGGATTCTCCAAATGTAGACTTAAGTAGAATTATGAGCAATAATAGTGTGAAAATGAATGTTCGTCTCTATTGAATTGAAAGGATACTTGTATTTATAGTGATGAATGATCCTAATCCTTTTTTTAATGTTAGTCAACAATATTGACCCACCTCGATGTAGTTTAAAAGGTATTGTTTAACCTCGAACTAGGTCAGCCAAGGCCAACGTACTTGTGAAACATGTGCCATAACTTTTAGACTACATCGACCTAGGATGATATTGTAGGTTTTTATCTACCTGGTCGATATAGTATAATGATGGTATCAGCCATGGTTGATGTAATATGATAAGATGAAAAAGGTGCTAAAATAGGGAATATATATATATATATATATATATATATATATATATATATATATATATATATATATATATACTTTCAAGATGTTTGAGAGTGGTTTCAGACCTTTAGGAGTTATAATCCAAATTCTAGGTTTTGGAAAGTCCTACTAGATTTTAAACTTATCCATATTTTAGGGAGACATCATATGAGGTAAATGGATATAATCTCTAAGGAAGTTGGACTGATAGTAAGAATGATATGATCATGACATAGATAATAATATCTCCACTTTATGGATAATTGTGTGTAATCTAAACTCCTTTCTGCTCAAGCTAAAATGGTGGAAAAGGTATGTAGATGACACTAATATTTCTCAGAAACATGACAAGGAAAATCTTAAATAATTCCATCCACACATGTCAACAACTTGGTTGTGAGCATAGATTTCACTAAGGATATTTAAATGAATAATAAATTAACTTTCTTGGATGTTCTTCTCATACTAAATGGTGATAATTTCCTCGCATGAAGTGTTTACAGGAAAGGTACCCACACAATTTCTACTTATATTTGCATGCCTCTTCACATCATCACCGTGCACAAAAAACAAGTGTTCTCAAAACCCTTTCCATGAGGGCTTTCATAATTTGTGATTAGGAACAATTAGAGTAAGAGATTAGACACTTGACCCTAGTTTTTAATATAAATTAATACAAAAAGAAAAAAATTTCACAAGCCTTAAAAATTGTAAGAGGTTGTCACAGAAATAGATAAAGGGTAGATGCCCCAAAAAAAGCTCGTGTAGTGTTCCTTTTGGGCATTGAATAAATTCCCAACAAGATCTCCAAAATCTTAAGGAGACAAAACATTGAGACTGCATTTCCACCAAATAATAAATTAAAAATGGGACTTAGATCGATGAAGGATCGGTTGCAACCTAGCCTAAGGAGGGGTGTTTATATAATTGGTTATTAGTATGGTATCCCTTAAAAAGGGGAAATAGGTTGATATATTTCTGTGAGGTCAAATAACATGCCACAAATATCCATCTAGAGATGATGGAAAAATTAGCATTAGCCTAAGAATCTTCAAAATCATTGCATGTTATTTGCATCAAGGGCACCAAAGCTTTAATAGTGGAGAATCATTTATTTAGGCATAGGGAGGTTATAGAAATTTGGAAACACCCTCATTAGAACATGGATGAGGGCTTGGGTTTAAGCCACTCATAGAGTCCCATCATCAATAAATTAAAAAGTGTCTTCCCACTTTAAGATATGTGTCTTCCCACTTTAGGATATGTGTATTTAAAGTTTTAGATGCCTATATTGCAATGACTAGTTATGATTTTATTAATTTCTTTAAACTAAGCCCACTATGCATTTTGTACTACACAAAGTTATCAATATAAGAAGCTTTGGTATGTAATTATTACATATGTCCTACATCTTAATGATGGATGTCATGTTGTGATCTTATTTTTGTTTTTGTTTTTTATGGTTAAATATAACTAATACGGTTTTTTCCAAAAATCTTCTTCTAAAATAGTAACTATATAACAACAATAAAAGCATAGTAAAATATACCAACTTAAAAGAAAAAACATCAAAAGGGTCATCTCCAAAAGCAATTTTGGAGAAACTTAGAAGAAACTCCTTGGAGACACCCTTTCATCAATATTAACTACCATTAATACATCATCAACTAACATTAAACTATCACAATTCTTTTTCTTTAAATTAATACAACTAGAAACAGTTATACATTAGTATCAAATAATCATAACACGGTAGAAATTATATAAAAACTGAAAGATATTGATGTAGGAGTATCTAAGGTTTCAATCAATCTTACATCAACCAAAATTAGAGTATTATAATTATTTATTCATTTGCTTGTCTTTAATACATGAAATTATCTAGAAGCTGAATTATCAAAGTCTTCATTTGCTTATGATTTTTGCACATATGGATAAACCAAGTTTTTGCAATCAAATTTAACTATAATCACTTGGTGCAAAAAGTTTACCTATTAGGTCTATGCAGAATTTGGCATGATGTTTTCGTTGTAATTGAAACTCTGATCCATGATTAGGTATTCTATGGATGTCATGGAATGTTTCATTATTAATCAAACCATAAAGTATGCTTAGATCAAAAGAAGCCTCATTTTTTGAATGTAGTGCTAATTGGGACTTAATACCCATTTAGTCATGTAGAATTATATCAAGGCATTACAATGCTAGTTGGGTTTTCATCCCTGACTTGGTCAATGCTTTTTTTTTTAGTTTCCCATAGTTATATGTGGAGTCAGTGATCTGATTAAGTCTTGGCAAAGTTGAAAAAATATTTCACATTACATCTAGGACCCAAACCTTGACTACGTAGGAGCAATGTCATTTGAAGTTTCTTCAGTAAGCAGACACCAAAAGCTCACTTAGAATTATACCTTGGTAAAGACTCTACGTGTAATTGTAACTGGAGAAATAATTCTGACTAGGTCAGGCTAACTAGGTTAGGAAAATATTTGAAATTGCATGTTGTGATAAATGGGGATTACAAGCCCAACCACGTAAGGGTTGCTATATATGCTCAAAGCTCACATAAAACCTTACAAAACCAGTACTACCAAGGTAAGTGCACAAAGTTAGGAAACAAAAAGGGGTCTATCCATGGATATGATTTTCCTAAAATTTTATAAATTTGTAGATAATTTGAGATGGATACACTCAAAATTTGAAGATGATATAAGAACACAAATAATAGCATTTCAAGTCTAGTTTCCAAAACACTATTTAAAAAAAAATGATTAAGTATAACTAGGTCAAACATATGAAATTTGAAGTGGAACTCTTATTTTTTACAAGAAAATAGAGTAGATAGATGGTTGTGTGGTCCACCATTTTTTGGGCATTGTTTAATATTGTTTGAAACCCTTTGGTGAATATTTATATAGGATCCTCTAGTTTATGACCTATATTTTTTTAATATTTTTTTCAATATTTTTTTATTAATTTTTAAGTAAATAGATCCTAAAAATTGGCAAAAAACGGATAGCCAGTTGTGTGGCCCCCCCTAAGTACCTCAAAAAAAATAAAAATTGTTTTTTTTAATGTGTGTAGAATTAGGCCTAGTTTGTGACCATATAATTTTTTTGTACTTAAATCAATGAAAGACAAATTACATAAACATGAATAGCCATGTATATTTGTGGCATGTAGTGGCTTAAAAATGGTATAGTTAGAAATCAACATAGTTTGAACCCTTAAAATAGTACAAAATTATAAAAATTATATATTTGGAAAGAGGAGAGTGTGCTCGTTGTCATGGAAATAATTTTTTGAATTTTGTTGTCAAAATGCATAGTGTATTTGGCAGTAGATGTTGAAATTTGCTATTTTATATCAAAACTCTTGGCCTCAATTGTAGATTGATAGGTTCAAACCTTTGGATTAGGAATCTAAGCCATTTCCAAGCCAAAAGTCTTGATTTTTTTCAATTTAAATCTCAAGAATGCATATGTGCTATAATGCTTACACTTTATAATGCGTACACATTACTAGGAACGTGTATGCATTATTAGGTACACATACACATTCTTATTGTTTTTCACCAAAAATCACAAGAACGTCTACATGAAGGTAATATTTATTTAATGTTGATATTTACTAAAATAAATGTTAAGTATAAGGAATATAAATGTAAAAATATGTATACAATACATATTTTTACATTTATATTCCTTATACTTTAAATTTATTTTAGTAAATATAATAAATTGGGGTCACTCTAAATTTGAGAGAGTTGATCTCATAGTTACCGGCCTTACGATGTGGAAAATAGTTTTTCAAAATCCAATCTAGTTAGTACTTAGGTATTTTCAGGGTCTTAGTATTGAACCTATGGATTTCTGGGCATAACGTTTACAATTGATGTCCATTTTTGGTAAACATATAGTCATTTTTTAGGTTTTTATGCCTTTCAAATTTCTTCCTAACATTTCTAGGAGTCTAAAGTTTCTCAAAATTGAAGTTTTTAAACCACTCACTTTGAACTTGATCCAGTGTGGTGTGATTGGGGTAGCATAGGTCACATTGATGACCTGTCACATCAAATGTCCACTTTATGTTAATTCCATTTACTCACCATCCCTCCCTAATCATTCCTACTCATTTATAATCACCCCTAATCACTCTCTCATCATTATTTATTGTCCCTGATCGCTCCCTCATTGACCTTTACTATCCCTAGTCATCTCTAATGACTCCCGTATCATCCTTTATCATTCCTCCATTGACCTTCACCATCCCTCATCATCCCTAATCACTCCCTCCTGATCATTCCTTTTCCCTAATCACTCCCTCATTAGCCTTCATTATCCCTCATCATCTCTTATCACTCCCTTATCATCCCTAATCACTCCATTAATCATCACGATCCCTCATCCTCCATAATCACTCCTTCCTCATTCCTCAGAATCCCTAATCATTCTTTCTTCATCCCTCATCATCTTTATTCATTCCCTTATTGACCTTTATTGTCCCTTATCATCTCTACTCACTCCCTTATCATCCCCAATCACTCATCCATTAACCATCACCATCCCTCATCTTCCCTAATCACTCCTTCCTCATCCCTCATAATCCCTAATCACTCTTTCTTCATTCCTCATTATCCCTAATCACTCCCTCATTGAACCTCACCATCCCTCATCACTTTGTTAATGACCCTCACCATACTTAATCACTCTCTCATCATCTGATGTAATTAGGCTTCTTATAATTTTACTCATCTATGTCTTCTAGGTCTCTTATAGGCTTTGTAGCCTTTTTTTATTATTTCATGCCACATATTTAACTCTTTATACTAACATGAGGTTATTTTACTCTAAATTTTGTTACTCACACAATAAACATGGTTTATTCTTTTGAAGTACACATGTCCATTCTATATATAGATTGCGTAACCTTTGCAACTTCACTTCATTCCATTATAAGTTTTTCATTATGCAAGGTCAAAAATAATAGTGCTTAAGCCTTTACAACCATGCCACTAATGATCTAGGTAATTCACACCCAAAAATATCATAAATATCATCATATATATGGGTGATAATAATTTCTTATGCATGGAATCCTATTCTAATAAATGTTTCCTTTGTGAACTTGTGTATCCTATATTACAACCATATTTCAAGGTCTCTTTGACCTAACAACCATCATAACACCTTGCACATCTTAGTAATTGAACCATTGTTAGAAGTGGTCCCTAGAAATCCTCATTAGGATATGCTATTATTTTAGTCTACAAGCTACTATGAGACTCATAAGATAGGGAATGATCCATACATGATAAATTGATGGTTTAAATTATTGTAACTTGTATTTATTCTAATTATCTACCTAAAATAGAGTGATTAAAATTCATAATTTGTAAATACTTGAATAATTTCAAAGATAACCATGTATAACTTAGAAAACAAAATAATTCTTATCTTTCAATTAGTTATAACAAATTGATAAGGCTAATGATAATTATTTTTGTAAGAGACATTGATTTCCAAAATTTAGTACATCAAAATAACCAAAATAATAAGTAACTTATCTTCCTACGAGTGCTAGATGCCTATACATTTAACATGAAGCTTTAGCTTCTCATATCTTCATTTCACTTCCTAATTCATCATAAGAAACTCTTTAACCTTATATTTTTATTTTCTACTTACATGAACAATTATAACATACAAAATATATATGTCTCGTATATATATCATCTAAAAAAACTTACAAAATAGAATTTGTAATCCCTTACTAATGCCAAGTCTTTCTATTATGAAGAGTGATACCTTTAATAATACTTTGCTCAAATTTCTCAGCTTACAAATACCCAGAAGCCTCAAAAATAATAAATTATCGAGAAGAAGCAATTAAGCTACTGCACCCACCATCAAAGTATTGGATGGAGTGATTAAGGATGAGGAGGAACAAGGAGGATTGAGTAGAGATAATTAGGGAATCATTAGGGATGGTGAGATTAAATGAGGGAGTGATTAGGGATGATGAGGGATGGTGAAGGTTAATGAGGGAATGATTAGGGGTGACAAGGGATGAGGAAGGAGTGATTATAGATGATGAAGAAGTGACTAGAGATTATGAGGGATGGTGAGGATCAATGAGGAAGTGATTATAAATGATAAGTAATGGTGAGGGTCAATAAGGGAGTGATTAGGGATGAAGAGGGAGTCATTAGGGATGAAGAAGGATGATAAAGTAGTGATTAGGGATGATGAGGGAGTGATTAGGGATGATGAGAGATGGTGAGAGTCAACGAGGGAGTGATTAGGGATGATGAGGGAGTGATTATAGATTATGAGGGATAGTAAGGGTCAATGAGGGAGTGATTAGGGATGATGAAGGATTTATTAGGGATGATGAGGGATAGTGAGGGTCAATAAGAGAGTAATTAAGGATAATGAGAGAGTGATTAGAGATGATGGGGGGTGATTAGGGACAATGAGGAATGAGGAGAGAGTGATTAGGGGTGATGAGGGATGAGTAAGAAGTGATTAGGGATGAAGGAGGGATGATGAGCAAGAGAAATTAACATATAGTGGCAATTTGATGTGTACAAGTCATCAATGTGACCTATGCTACACCAATCACACCACTTTGGATCAAGTTCAAAGTGAGTGGTTTGAAAATTTCAATTTTGACAAACCTAGGACTCCTAAAAATGTGAAGAAGCAATTTGGAAGGCATAAAAATCTTTAAAAATGACTATATGTTTACCAAAAATAGACATCAATTTCAAAATTTATGCCCTAAAATCACTAGGTTCAATAATAAGACCCTGAAAATGCCTAAGTACTAACTAGATTATATTTTGAAAAACTATTTTCCACATTGTAAGGCATGCAATTGCGAGACCAACTCTATCAGATGCATAGTGACCCTAATTTCTTATATATACTAAAATAAATTTAAAGTAGATATTTCTACTTAACATTTATTTTAGTAAATAACAACTTTAAGTAAATATGACCTTCCTGTAGATGTTCTTATGCTTTTAGGTGTAAAATAATAGGAATAGATATATGTTCTTGATAACACATACGCATTCTTGATAATGTATATGCATGCCTAGTTTTAGTTTTTTTGAGCCTAAATTCAAATAACTTGTACATGTTAGTGAAAATGTCCACGAAATTATCCCCCAACACTATGGACATATCCACCATGCTAATCGATATTTTATATGTTGATCAGGGCTATGAATTTTTTTAATGTTTCATATGCATGTTAAATCTTGGACATGTCTATAAAATCTAAAGTGCATTTTATTATGTTTTTAACTACTCCAAAAGACCCGATTAAGTCTGGGTGAAGGAGAAAAACATGTTTTATGGACTTTTGGCTTTCTTCTTGAAGTTGTTTTGAATCTTAAATGCTAGGGGACATTTGGGGAAGTTCTTATGTCAGCGCTTTACCTCTATCTTAATGAGAAATGGCACTTTTTTTTAGATTCCTCAGTTGGAGATTGTAATTAAACTTGATATTATATTTTTTTCATCTTTTATTGATTTGGAGGATGTGTTATGTTATCAGATTGAAGGTAAAATTTTGTAGAGAACTAGATGTAGTAAAGTGTGTATATCCTCCATGCATTTACATTTGATGAGCTCGATTATGGCACAAATGTACATGTGTGTATTTTATTCATTGAAACATGTTATTGAATAAAATAAAATGCTAAGTATTTTGATTCAGGTTTGAATTTGTGTGAATGTGTGTCCATAAAATGGTAATCCCATGAAACACATGCATTAATGGTTATCCTTAATTAAATACCCTACTTGTTGCTTGTACCAAGTGGCATCAGAGCAAGGTTTTCTCCTTATGGGTTGTGTGTGTGAAAACCATGTCTAAATGTTGTAGGCTATGAAAGAGAAGTCTATTTATTTATGCTACAAGTTATGAAAGAATCTTACTTAAGTTTTTTTAGGTGTGAGAGAAGTCTTATAAGTTAAGAGGGGGTTTGAATGGCTCTATTTTGAGTTTGTTGTAGGTTTTGGAATATAATCCTACTAACTATGATGAGATATGGCACACAATTTAAGATCATGAGAGATGGATGACTTGACAGCAATGTTGAAAATATTCTAGGAAAAATTGGATATGATGGGAATACCTACACAAAGTGGTGTTATTTCAGCTATGAATGAAGATGATGAAGAAGATATAATGGTGGGGTTGATGCCCTTACAAGAGAAGTTGGATTATTTTAGAGAGAGACCAAAAAATTAGAGGAAAATAGATAGAGAAAGCCTATGGTGAAGGAAAGAGGTAAATCTCTTAGTGATATTGTTTTGTTTTATGGAAGTGAGATCTAGAATAGCTCCTCGAATGGATAGTTGAGATAGAAATATATTTTGAAGATGAGAATGTTATATACCCCACAAGGGTAAATTATGAATGTAAGAGATTATGTGGTAATGCATCTATATATTAGAAATATATCCAAGTGAGGAGACAAAGGAGAGGTAAGAGTAAGGTGAATGGTTAGGAACATATGGTTTGCAAGTTATTAGGTCATTTTGTACACCTAAAATTATAGCTAGAATGGATGAATAAAATTCATGTAACGAGGCTTGAGAGAGATGAGAACAAGATTTCCAAGAGAGGAAATAATAATGGGAAGTTGTTGTGTAAGTAACCAAAGACTAATTTAAGAAGTATCAAGGAGAAAGTTAAGTGTGAAGAAGAGAATGTTGTTTTAGAAGACAACAATAAATTAAGGCTTCCATGTAAGGATATAAAATATGATTTTTATAAAAATAAGATGGATTAGAGGAATAAATCCTCATGCAATAGGATTTGGAAGTGATATCTATTATACTGGAAGAAGGATACCCCTTATGTGGTTATGGGAAATAATTGGTGGTGTCTTTTGAGTGGTAAAATTTAGATCCTTCCTTGGTTAGTGATGGAAATGATTTTATCATTTATATTTTGGAGGGAAGAATGGTTGAGGATAACCAAGGAATGATACATGTTTCCATAAAGGAAACAATAGAGGTGAAAAAAGAGAGCAGGCAGTAAGAGTTGAAAGACTCCATGAAGGAAAAAAATATAGGTAGTTGTTGTGAAATAAAATGCACACATGGAGGGTATGGTTGAATATCAACCATGTCAAGGAGATGAAAACAAAGATGATAATCAGGAGAAGACAACCAATAAGGTTGTTGATATAGGTAATTTGAGATTCCATCATGAGAGAGTGAGCCATGAGAAGCATGCAAGTAGTGGAGAAGAGTTGGACAACATGTCCATAAGGCATGATGAAGTGGTTGATGAGATGTTTTTGGGAATTATTGATTCCATTAATGTGTAGGTCCAACAACAGAAAAGGTGGAAAAGAAAAGGATGAAGTGTGGTTCAGTCCAACATGGTCCATTTATATGAGAAGTAGAGTAAAGAATCAAACAACAGAATAATATGGTAGTGGTAGTTGGAGATCTAGTTTTTAATGATATGTTAGCCATGAAATATTATCTTTAAGACATTATGGATACAAGAGAGAGTGGGAAAGAGCAAAAACAAGAATTTTTTTTAAATATATACTCGAGGAAGCCAAATTTCAATAGTTATAAGTGGGAGAGAAGGCTCTCATGAGATCGGATGAAGTAAATCACCAAAGAGAAGGAGAGATGTCATGAGAACAATTAAATGTTGCTCTAAGGAGTAAGTAAAATGGAGAAGGCTTTGAGAAGTATAATTTTGATGAGAAGAAATATTATAGTGTGGAGATGAAGGATGAGATGGGGAATTTAAGTTTGATATCAATCCAAGAGTGTATTGAGGAGCCTAATGTTGTACGTGAAGGGAGTAAACCACTTGAGTTTATGAGGTGTGTAGAGGAGTCATTGATTTATATGAAAACCATAACATGTGGAGGAGAAGAAGATGTTGTAGCAGAGATGGAGAAGTTTATTGACATATAAATGTGGACAATGAGAGTTGAAGAGGTAAATACTATCCTTGAGGTGGTATTAAAGACTATGGGTTATTGTTTGGATGCCCAAATGTATGTTGAATTTGTTTTTGTGATATTAGAGATGAAATAAATGATGGAAACCATGATAAACGAGATGAAAAAAAATAAAGGGTGACATTAGGAAGGATCCAATAGTAGTTTAGATAATGAGGAAACAAATCCAATAAAGATTTAGGAGGATGTGTTTGGTCAATAATGGGTTTCAACCCAGAAGTAAATGGAGATAATAGTGGATAAGCCTTTAGCAGAGAAGGATGAACTATGGTGGGTGAAATCCCACAAAGGAAGGAGACTACTATGGGTTTAACCCCACACAAGGAGGAGTGAGTAGAAATAATGAGAAGAGGACATATTTGAAACCAGCAAGAGAAAGCTATAAATGGAGAAGAAAGAAAGAAAAAGTAACACAAAATATCACACAACATAATGCACAATCAAGGATCACACCATGTAATAGTCATCAACATCAAACATGCATAGAAAAAGAAATTTTAGTCTATATAATCAATCTATGTCATCATCGTACATAAAAAAGTACACTATCTATAGCATATAACATTATAAATAGTATATGCAAGATAAATTCATGTAATCAATATAATTAGCTCAATGTGATCAATGTAATGGTCATATAAAGATAAAACATGTATAATAAACCAATATTTTATTAGTGTAGGAATGTGCCCAATGTATAAAGGTAGCCTCTGGGTGTAGGAATGTCCTGCATTTGTATGTATATGTCATATATAACTTATAATTCCTACATCATACTCATGTATACCATGAAAAACATGTGTGTATAAAATGGATATGTAATATACATTGTATATATGATAAATAACATACAATAATTATGTAACTAGCAAAACATGTCATGCATAGGTCCTGAATTTTTATTTTTTTGAATTTTTTGAATTTT
The DNA here is from genome assembly GCA_037957365.1 of Torreya grandis. Lineage (NCBI taxonomy): Eukaryota > Viridiplantae > Streptophyta > Pinopsida > Cupressales > Taxaceae > Torreya > Torreya grandis. The sequence goes on along the minus strand of JARHVA010001687.1, from coordinate 1,804,905 downwards.
TTTCATATTTTTGAATTTGATTTATGGTCATATTAAAAATATTATCCCATTAGTGTGATTCTCACATTTAGTTCCTACATCAATCATGAGGAATTTTACCCATTGTGGGTGAGTATAGCACATGTATATGTATCATAATATGAGAAGTGACCTCACACTGTAACATAGCCATCATGGTTGTCATAGCCAACATGACTATGTATACCTTGTGTATATCTAACTTATGAATTGTTTTTCACCCAATGAGGATGAGATGGTGTTTATTGTGCAACACATGAAGTATCCTATAAAACCAACTCAAGATGTGATTGAAAAATGAATAGATGATGTAATGGATGTTGAAGCACTGGTCTTTGAGGAATGTCAATTAATTTTCATTGAAATACTTACACACAATTAACATATACATGTTGTGTAATAGGTTGTGGGGTAGATTTTTGAGGAAATATCTCTCATTGATAGGATACTCATAATTTATACCTAGAACTTAACCACTTAGATGATATATACATACTTCACACATCAATATACCAAAGATGGTACTGTACATATCTTATGTATCCATGGACATCCTAGTAACATGTCAAATGCCCTTATATTCGGTAGAACAAATAATAATATAGAAATTATTGTAGGCCCTACCATAAGTGGCATCACATAACTCCCAAGAGGGGTTTGTCTCCCATCAAATCCTTTCACTGTATTTATTAAACTAGTCAAATCTTCATGTGTGTATTTTAGATTAGTAAGCAATGTCATTATGTAAACATTTTCACTTGACCCATTATTCATCATGACACTATGTATATGGTACAAGTTAATATACATGTGCACAAACAATGGCACATACATAAAATCTTCATTAATACTATCATGTTCATTGAATATGATATTAGGCCTATGTACATGTGTGTCCTTAAGTGTACCAATGAGACCATATATAGTATATTCCTCTTCTTTTTTAAATATCATGTGCACCTCATGATTAGTCTTGGCTTATTTTACCCCATGATTTGTAAAAGGATCAGAAAATATTTTCATCTTCACATTCCCATAATGTTGTGCCATTGAATCATTTATAAATTTGATAGTATCATCAAACTAAATAATATTTTTGTTGATTGTATCCTAAATTTCTTATCTTAATCCAAAACATTTATTCATAGAGTGTCATGCAGATATACAATAATGGTAGTATGCAGTAGCATAAAATCCATTATATGGTGCTCTATTCATATCAACCTCTTTTTTGGGATGGAAAGATATGAGATTACACTCAATTAACTTCTTTAATATCTTATGATGAGGTTTGGATTATCACGTAAACTACCTACTTTGTGGGGTTGATAGGACAAGCTAATTAGTAGATTGTGACACTATGTTAACTATTACTTTTGCCTCATTATTTGTATCATTCACTTTGTATTTTAAATTTGGTTTGATCTAAAAATTCATACAAAAATTAGCTGGAAGATTAGACCCATATTGTAGCTTATTCATATCAAGGATCTTAACTTCATAATCCTTCACTTTGTAGCACAAGTCATCAAAATATGGAAACCACTCAAACATGGAATTATGTAATTAAGAAATCAAGATTTTTTTTATTTTTATTATTGGTAAATGGTTTTGAAAGGGACCATACCCAATACAAAATAAATCTCAAAACCCCAAATAAAACAAGGAAACCCATAACCAAAAAAGGCTCAAAAGCTAAATAATACATGAGTACAGTAACAATTTTTTATGAGTGGGGTCCACCCCCCAGCTACAAAAAAGGTCTAAAACTAGAATAAACAAGAGAGGGAAACAACAGAGAGTATCTTTCAAGATAACATCACCAAAAACCATATCAACAATAACTTCATAATATCAAAGCAGCAATAAGTCAGCAAAATAGAGAAATAAAAAGCAAAAAAAGGAAGCTTCACTTGAGAAGCTTGTTGAAGCTATTCTTGAGTCCCTCCAATGCATTAAATAGATTAAGATAAGTAGTTTGATATGGGTCTATCATGTCAATGGTGGTTAGATCATAATTATTCTCAGTGCCACCTTTCCACAAGCCCGGATGCAAGTTGTTAAAGGTGCAAACTTGCATAACTTGAAACTCAAGGAACTCCAGAATGGTCCAGTGTATGGCCATATGATTAATCTACCTACTCCTAATATGATCCATAGTTCCCTCCAAATATTTCATTCTTTTAAAAATACCTTCCATCTTAGTCTCATAATGGGAGGAGTTATCCACCTTCTTCTTGCCCTTATCAATATTCTTGTTGAGATGTGCGACCTCCTCCCTGAGCTCATTGATCCTTTCTTCAAGTTGCATAACTTGAGCTTTGATGCTAGGTTCTTTGATAATGTCTTGGGAGGAACCAAAATCCACAACAACCTATCCCATGTCAAGGAGACTCTCTGTAATGGTGATTTCCTTACCCATGTGAAACCTAAGAGCTAGACCCTTGACTTTATCACTACTTCTAAGCACTCTCTTGGGAGGAGGAGGAGGTGAGGAATGAAATATGGGATTGTTAGTCCTAATCCTTCTCTGAGAAAGAGGTTTAGATGGGGGAAGGGGAGGAATATTGTGAGATGGAATGTTAACAGAGATTAATTTGTGGTGTTGATGCAAAAGAAAAATAACCCCTTCATGAAGAGGCAGGGCACGTTTGTGTGTCTGAAATTATTGAATAGAAGCTTCCATGGATTATGTTTTGAAACTTTTTATTGGCCATAATATTTGTCATATTAGAGAGGATGGTCTTGTAATGAAGCACATATCATTGATGGGTTTGTTGGGTCCTTGATCAAGTTTTGTAATTTGAGCTTAAGACATCTTCTCACTAAAGTTGATTGATAAGTGTGATAAGAAATGATAGTCTAAAGGATTGAAGGCATGCACTGATAGGAATGGGAGGTCATATAACCATTGCAAAGCATAGTTCTTGAGACATTGTGGAAACAATTTTATTATTAACTTGTCATTGGATGCATAGTCTAAACATTCTATGTAAAAGGCTTCAAAGTTTTGTTTTGTATCAACTCTACCATCATGTAATGTAGCTTAGGTGCTATAAATCATGTAGGTAAGGGATAAGTTGAAATATCTAGGACCAATGAGTTATGTAGTAATGTTTAAGAATCATTGGAATGGCTTGCTCTAAAAAAACCTTTTTCTAGTTGTAAAACCTTAGCTTTAAGATCAAGGATCATTTTTATAAGGGCTTGATCATCAGGGATAAAAAATTGTGTAGTGATGGATGATGTCACATGAGTAGCCATCCTAGGAGGCACAAAACTATGTTGTGTAGGAATAACCATAATTTTTCGAGTAAAACCTTGTGTTTTCCCCACATCATGAGTGGACATCACATGTGTAACCATAGGTTTAGACATAGGGATAGTAGTAACAACAATAGTATTTTGAGCAACATTAGTACCTCTAAGTGGTATAATAGTATCATTTAAGAGATCATGTTGTTCCGCAAATGTGTAAACCTTAGCATTCTTCAAATTTTTAGCCTCTAAGGTTATATTCAAGACCATAGACAAATTATTAGGTTGAATACAGATGTATTCCCAAAAATTAGAAAGGTTTAAAACTTGTACAAGATCTATACCATTAAGGTAATCAAGGCTTATTCTATCACAATATTAATTATTATGTTCATCTTTATAGATATTTTCAAGTTTAGGCATATCATCATTAACAACATGTTCTTTTACTTCTATGTATTTATTATTAACATTTGCATTTATAGAAGAAAAATGAATTTCCATTTATTTTATTTTAACCATTTTAGATTGCTACCACTCATATAGGGTTGGGCCACAGGGATCTGATTATGCTCAATTTTAATACCACTTAACCTATCACTTTACCTTACAGGGATAAAAGAGCTAGCCTTCTTATATGGCATAGAATATGATCGTGAAAAGCATCAAGAATCCTAGTGCTAAGGATGGAAAGATTGAAAAATTATAAGGGGAACTGATGAATTTGATATGAAATCATAACATATAAATTTGAAACCTTAAGAAGGTAGTATGAAACCCTAAGGGAAACCTAGTATTTATCGTGCTTCAGAGAAAGGTCGAGTTCACCAAAATATTTTAACTTATTTTAGATTATGTGATCTAAACAAGATACAACATAGAAAATTTAGATTATATAAGATGTATTTTATATTATGCAAATTTGAATGTAATAAACATAATGATAATATTCCTACTATTTATATAAATGACAAGAGGATAGGGTACTTATATTTTCTAATGTTTTATTTTGATCATTGTTTGTGGATAGTCACCTTAAACTATTTGCAATGGATCTATGATTGTTTAAATCATAAAACAAAATGTCAAGACCTTTTGTGACACTTTTAGTAGGGCACAAACACATTTGGCAGCCATATCCATCTTCTCTCTGTCAAAACTATCTCTATGTAATATTCTAGTATACTCTACCACTGATCATTGTGCTTATTTGTTAAGATGTTTTTTGTGTAGTTTTAGGTGCTAAGTCTTGTGCATAGATTCATATTTTTCTTTCTTCACCTTAAAATCATAGCTCCACTTTTGATAATTTACTTGACCTATAAAAATGAGTTATAAAAATGGGTTGGATATCCCCAACCACACATCACTAAGTGGTTGATCATTTCCTACATTTCAATCCTTATAAGAGGGCTTAAACTGCATGTAGTTATTCCACTTATGTACATGTGCTCAATAATGATCTGCTAAAATGTATGCAATGTGTCTGTCTTTTGACACTTGATAGTATGTAACTTTGACCTTGATTTAGATGTTTAGGCTTGGTTTAAGGACTAATCCTTTGAGGGTTATTTAGATTTTGATGCTTTAAGATAGTGCCTCAAGGAGATATATTTACAAGTTGTTTTCCAAGTGATCCTTAGGTGAGATATAGAGGTATATTAGATAATAATATCCTTAGGCTTGATGTGTATATATAGAATACTCTTTAGGCAATTTACCTCCATAACCAAAATGTGAAATGTGTGGATTGATGTAAGGGAAAAGTTTGAATTTGAAAATTATCTGTTCATAGAACCCAATATATTTTTGGTGAAGGAAAATGTTATTTTCAATTGGTAGTGTCTGAAATTTGTCAGCACTATCCAAAATGGAAGAAATAATGATCTATAGAATGGTGATAATTTTCTTAGGATAATAGAACAATTAGTCATAGATGAGTAAGATCTTGTATATGTATGATAATAAATTGGGAAGGCAAAGCTCATAAATAAATGAATGGCTAGGAGAGAATGTGAGCAAGAGTCAATTGTGTACACAAAAGTCACGTATGTTAAGGCCTGGTCAAAACTGACATCTTTAAGTGTCTAATACCAAATTTATATGTTTACATATCCTTGAGAGAGTAAGAGTAGTGTAAAAACATAGGGAAGTAAGGAAACTGTTCACTTGGCCTCCTCATTCTTGTATGCACCATTTTATGTGCACAATTGAGTCCAAATCCATATTGTTTCAATGAGGCTTGGATAATATTAGAAGGTTTTCTTAGTTTAGCAACATTACAATAGGTTTCAATTATATGCCCTTTATGGCTATCATTATAAAATGGTGTATCAATAGTCACATATGATTGAATAGGTCTACCATAGTCTTACGAGAGTAAGATAAGTTTTTCCAATGTTAAATGTGTTCAAATCCATTCTATATTCCCCATTGGCTAGTGGGAATAAACTTAGCATGAATAAGTGTAAATATATTCTGGAAAAATTATAGCATACTCCTCACTATAGTCTTGAGTGTTACTAAAATTACCAAATTCAAACGTATGCACCTAGTCTATTGGAATAACTTATTTATGTATCATAATGGATGGTTGTGGTGTATTTATATGTGGTATGATTCTCTCTATGTGTTCTACCATTTTGAAAAAACCAAAAAAAGACATTGTTTGTAGGACAAGTATATATGAGCCCCTCATTTATGAATTTTAAGCATCTAATGTAAATGGGACCACATGCAAGGCATAAAACCATAGCCTCCCAAGTAAAATTTTATAACTCAAATCGTTAAATATCAATTGACATTTAGTACGTATGGTTTGTGGTCCAATAGATATGTTTAATGTAATTTATCTAGGAGCCTTTCTTGGTTGATTATTAAATATTTTTATATCCATATCAAGGTTTTTAAGAGCATGTATTTTGATTCCCAATGTAGTAAGAAATGTGTCATTACAAATGTTTAATGCTAAACAATTTTCCACAAGGACCCTTTTAGTCACTTTATTATTGATGATAACTTGAATGTATACATGTATATGTTGACCCAAAATGTATATAGAAGGTAAGTCCCTAGGCTCTTAGGAGATGAGGTTCTCCCTATCCATCAAGGTTTTATCAATAGAATCAAAATATGTAGTTCCACTGCCATTTGGTAAAGTGGTGTCACACAAGGTCTCATAAAGTATATCTTTATAATTATTAGACCTTGAAAGAAAATCTAAATAGATATCTTGGCATGTGTATTCCTAAATTGATTTATAATATCATATCTTCAGCAACATGAAATCTAAACCTTGTGGCTTGAATAAGGTTATAAGGGGTATTTTATTTAACCCCACATTGAGGTTGAGAATAAATAAAAAGGTGTGTAGCATTGCATGCCATATCCCTATAAGTTGTTGTGGCATCTACTTCATAACAAGCCATTATACAATAAGTCATACATGATCTATTATTATGGGGTATTAAAGTAAATCTCTTAGTTGAAAGTGTATCTACACATAAATAATCAGTATTACACACAACCCTATCATGTTTCATATCATGTGCTAGAATTCTATGATATATAAGTTGAAATAAGCATTCAATGATTGATAAACATTTGCATAACAACCTTATCATCATATGCATAATATAACATAAAATATAGGAACATCTCATGTATGGACTACCATAGAAAAACATATCATAAACGAAACATATTTACTCATGAGAGAAGCAAAGGAACATAAGAAATTACAAGACCTCCCACAAGAGGAATAACTAAGGCTTATAAAATCCAACAAAGTCTAGCACACCCTAAGGTCATGATAATTAAAGATAAACCTAATATGAGGGCACACCATAATGATTTATCTATAATCATCGGGGGAGTCACTATTAGATTTTAAGCCTTTAATTTCAACACATAAAAACCATAAGTGTTTTTACCTAAATTTTTTCTTTTTTGTGGACTAACGCAAAATTATATGCGACTTTTTTGCATCATCAAAGTTGACATAAAATATATTTTAGCATCAGCGGACTTGGTGAAGATTGGGTGGAGCTTTAATTAATGCAACATGTGTTACTAAAAATCATGTCAAGATTTTACATAATTATTGTTGAATTTTATGAAAAATTGAATTTTTTGATCTTATATTTTTTAAGGGAAAAATATGAATGAATTGAAAAGGTGGTTGGTTGATGCAACTTGTGTTAGTGATGACTAATGCAATTTATGTCAAAGATAATGCAAATTTCATTAGAGGTACCATTTTTTTGTGTTGGAGGTGACCTTTTTAAGTTGATTCAAAATTTAAATTATGTTAGAAACATTTAAAGTGGTTTTTGTTATATGTTTACAATATCCATTTCCTCCTTTACACATTTTCTAGTATTGCAAACTTGAATTGTAGCTAATTGAGGACATGGGTAGCAACATGTTTTCAACCTTTGCCAACATAATGTGTTTAAGAGTAGCCAAAATAAGTTGGCCATGTCAAAAAAAATTTCAATTTTTTAATTATAGTGAACTCCCTTATCTTCGTGAATCTTGATATCAATCATTCTCATTATTTGAGTGTCATGTTCATCCCACACACTTCTCGTAAATTAATTGGAATTAGTGATAATGGATGTCATGATCGTGTTTTCCAAATGAAACCAAATAGTTTCAAACATTTCACTACTGATACCTTACACCTCCAATCTCAATATAAATTTAGAAGGATGCATTACACAAACAATATATAATTATTTTTTTTAAACTAATCTTATCAACATTTTGATGTGTGAGAGTTTGGAAATGGTGACATGGGCATTGATAAAATAAAACCTAGCTAACATATGCTCATGTCATGGTCATCTCAAAAACATTTATACACAACAAAAAAGTCATAAGTTCAAGTCACATTACTAACCACAAATAAATTTTGCATGAGTGTAAGTTACATCATCCACCCTCTTCTTCTATGCCCATCCATGTTATCAAACCTACATACTAACATAATAGATTTTTTTTAGGAGTTCAAAGAGTTTGAGGAATAATGACATGAAATAAATAACCCTTTTCCTTGCAACATATTCAACCTACAACTAAATGACATGGTTTCATCAAAGGCAATGACAAACTAATTGTTTTAATTTTACCAACATACTCTTAGCTTATGTCAAAATTCCTAAGCAGTAAAATCCTTCTTTCTCATATTATGGACTATGAAAGTCTTAAATAAATAATTCCTAATAAGTTTTTTAGTCACTCACTTTCCACAAAAAATGCATTAAAACCGTTTGATTTGTATCTAGAGATGGTTTTAATTTTGTATTAATCTGTGGGCATTAAATCACATAAAATAGATGATGGGAATTTATTTTTCTAACCTATGGTATGAGTTGATGCAATTATGTTAACATTGGTGTCATAAATTTAAATTTGAATTTTTGGAGGGAGTTATTAGTGAAATATGTGGGAAATTTTTGTGTTGCATTTTGCATCACATTTTGTTCCACATTTTACATTAGACCTCAAATTTTTGACACTAGTATGGTTAGTGCCTTGGTTTAATCATCTATTTCACTTGATGAGACAAAATTTTCATAAAAAAATTACATGATGTAAAAAATTATGTCATAGGAAAATGCAATTTCACGTTGTTGATGAAAACATTGATGCAACATGCATCATTAAAGGAAAAACTACCAAATTGGATCAATTTTATCTCACCAAATTATTATGGTTGTGTCTGACATAATTACATCACAAAAATTATTGACATAAACTTTATATTAACAATCAATAAAAATGAATTTTAGACACAAAAGGTGTCACAAGCTTATGAAAATATACTAGTGAGTATCACATGGGATCATATTGGATCAATTATCATATGAACATACCATGAATAACTTCTATGAAGTTAGTGTTCTTCCTAATTTCATAATACTTTTGCCTTGAATAATGAGATTGGGTCATGTGTTTCCTATTCTTATAGGATGCTTATTGCATTCATGGTTGTATTTGGTTAAATTGTTATAAGGGACTTGATAAGTGGTATAAAATCCAATGGGATCTTTCTCCCATTAGCTTCCCCAACATAAAACAATTGTGTTATCTAATAATCTTGAAGGAATTATGCTATCTAGATATCGACTCCTTTTTGTATGTAATCAAGAATGCATCATGTCTATAAATCAATCCTAGCTTGGAGAAGATAGAGCATACCTACACTTATGATTGGGAATACATTTTTTAAGCATGATCATGACCAATATGGGGATCTGCTATACCTGAATAGGGATCTCTTATCACAATACACTATGCTAAGGAGTTTCATGCAATAACCCTAAGGGGTCATGGGTTTTGATATTTCACCTATTATAATGAAAAGAAAAGTAAATATAATCTAGTGCTCACCAAACCTTTTGGCAACTATTAGGGGTTAGTAAACAATCAAAATATGTATAGGAGATTATCAATTAAGCTAATTATGAGTAAGACCCTAATACATGGATAATGAAGAGTAATACTATTCAAAGCCAATACTTATACTACTTCTATCTACTAAAGAGAGCAACAAAGATAGAGAATACATTTTTTAAATGTGAACACGTCGAGACTCAATCTCTCCCTTGGCTAAAGAGGATTTGAAAGAGGTTGTTAGGTTTATAAGGATCACTAATAAAGGCCAAATCATCCCAGACTTATCTAGAAGACTAGATTATCCAAGTAGAAACCTAAGCTAAGACTCCTCAAGTAAAATGGTGGAAGAAGGGATTGTAAAGAAGTGCAAGCAAACAATAACTCTTGATTGCATATTAAAATAATGATGAAATGATCTTGTATTTATAGTCAGATCTTACCCTAAACCTTTTTGAATATATTGACCAATAGGGTCAACCTTGTACAATTTTAGTCAATTATTCACTAGGTCTCGAGCTAGGTCCACTAAAGGCCAAACTAACTCCTAAGTTAAAATCACCCAAAACTGTATAGGGTCGACCCAATTGACCCAATATAGCCAACTATCAAAAGGGTGCTAAGGTGAGCAAAAGAGGGATGGAAAGTGGGAAAAGATTGGAGTGTGCAAAGGAGGAGTAATAGCTTAGGTAATGGTTTTTAGGAGCTAATTGGATTGGAAATATGTGGCAATAAAGGATAATAATCATGTGAAGTACCAATGGTTTAACCACCCCTTTCTCAGTGCACCCTTTAAGTTATGCACTTAGAGAGATTGAGTCTTGATGGGTTCCTGTAAGATGTAAAGCATCATTATTTGATAAAAGTTGAAAATATTATGTGTATACATATGCTCCACTTGAAGCTCATCACATGTCACTAAGGTGCAGCAGGGGATGGTGCTTCGAGAAAGAACATAAGGACACATAATGTTGAGGCTGAAAAAAGTTACAATATTTTAAATAAAAAATAACTAAAAGTAAAGACTGAAAAGGAAATAATTGAAACATAAATGTGATGCATACCTTAAATTACCTTGATCGTTGGATGGTTGTATATTGTGTTGTTAGTTTTGATTATGTAGGGCACAAAGATTGATTTTGACAAACCCAAAAATGTAAAACTAAAGAGCAAAAACAAACAAACATAGGAAACCCAAGATAACTAGTGCTATGAGGATGGGATGTACTTGGGAATTTGGTAAGTTGGGGTGACAAGTTTTATGTTAGACCAAATGACCAGGTCAAAAACAAGCATAAATCGGGTAACCGAAAAGCCAAGGCTAGTAAAAACCAAAAAAATCAAACAAGTAAACCTCAAGTAAGAAAGGAAAACTCACCAAGTCAAACCAAGGATACGTGTCAAAAAGGATGGTAAGCAAAGATCAATGTAAAAGACAAAAAAAATGGTAAAATAACATTCATAAGTGAGCAATAACAATCCTTATCTCACTCAACAATGGAAAAAGGTGCATAAAAGGGAAAACAACATTGATGAGTGAGAAGTAACAAGCCAACCTCACTCAATAATGGAAAAAGGGTATGAACTCAGGTGTCCATGACAACAAGATAGTAAAACAATGACAAATGGTAAAATAAAAGTAAAACAAGTTTAGGAATGTAATTCTATGGTGTGAAGAAAGTAATCCATAGTTATTCAAACTTGTTGTTTTGCTCTAAGGAAATATAAAACTGAAACAAAGTCGTGATAGCATGTTTTTAAGAGGTGAAGAAGGAATAATATAAAAGAGGGAAAATAGATTTAGAATCATAATTTGACTATCAAGGGGGGAAATGAAATGGGTGGAGGGGAAAATGAAAAAACCAAGGTAGTGGAACTCTTTATTGAAGTCAAGACACTCAAATTAGGTTTGTCAAAACAAGAGGACTTTCGACCTTAAGGACTCATAAGAACTTCTCTTAGCCACATAAGTCTTAGGTCAACAAATGCAGTATATAGATTATCCCATGAAGGTTGTATGCATGAAATGGGCCTACCTTACCACAATGTGTTTCTCATTCCTCAGGACCCCTTACAGAGTCATTGGTCTACTATGAATATTGGGTACTCACATGAAAAAGTAAGTAGCACATAGAGTTTTTTTAATTCTCCTATTCCAATCTACTAGCCTACCACACCCCAATGGACCTCAGCTCTATGTGAGGCCAACTATGGAGTTTGGGCTTCAATTAGAGATAGGATATGTGATTTTAATCATATATTTTGTTGTGATTTTGACTTTTGAGATTTGTATATTGCCTTTTGGATATCTTTGCCTTTTGTTTCAAATGATTTGGCTTTTAACTTTCTTGATGCCTTTTTCTATTCCTCCTCCATACCGATTTGGACAACCAAACATGGATGCTAAATATAACTTTCATTTGAATATTTGGGACTTGGCTTCAAAGAGAGAGAAATTCAAAGAGTATGAGGTCTAAGAGTCTCATAAATATAGGTGAAATAAAAGTGTTATCTTAACTTCGACCTTAGTTTATCCAATGTGGTATGGAAGGAAGGGGAAACCAAGAGGAATGACACATGGAACAATTTGAATTACTTCAAACCATAAAAAATGTGACAAAGGAAAAAAAGAGGGATACAATGATAGTAAAGTGTGATTCCTTATCATAAGAATAAGTGAAGATGGATGAAAACATGCTAACATATATTTTTGTGCAAATTTCATCTATGAAAAGAAGCAAAAGCTAAAGTTGAGAACAAGGATCAAGAAATTGTAACTAATGTGAAACATATTTTGGAAAAGAGTTAAGAAGATGGTGATTTTATTAGGCGGGTTGGTTCCTATCCATGGTCTTATACTGCAACTCATAAAATAGAAACCCACGAGGGTGCCAAAAAGCATGAAAATATAAATAAGATAAGCGAAAGATGGTATTTTTTGAGGAAGACTGGGTCCTATATGTGGTTTTACAATGCAACTCATAAAAGAGATATCTAAGGGATGCAAAAAGGTGTGTAAAATGAAGAAAGATAAAGAAGACCATGGTACATCATGAGGAAGAGTAGGTCCTATCCATGGTTTTATAATGCAACTCATGAGGGAAAGGGGAAACCAAAAGACCAAATAAGAAGGACTACAGATTTGTAAAAAGAGGGAACTGTTGCAAAGGGAGAGACCCATGTAAGTGACCTACAAAAAAAGTGTTAGATAAATATAGATAAAAAGGATGAAAAGAAGGAAATGTTTTAGGCAAAGTACTTTTTGAGGAATTGTGCGTTGGTGAGTTCTTTGAAAACATGGCCTTCATTAGTTTGAAGGTGGTAGGTACTTGGACGAATAATATATTTGACTAAAAATATGGGCCCCACCATTTTTGGGTGTATTTGTCTTCTTTATCATGGATGTAGTCTAATTTAAGGACAAGATCACCAACATTAAAAGTGTGAAATTTTACATGTTTATTATGTTGTTTGGTAATATGAGCCTTATATTAGTGGTTATGTTGTAAAGTAGAAGGATGACGTTCATCAAGGAGATAAACGGCATGAAGGTGAACTTCACATAATTATTCATCAGGAATGATACCATGAAGAGATATACGAAGAGAGGGAAGCTCAACTTCTAATGGGATAACTGATTTAGAATCATAGACTAGCAAAAATGGCATTATCGCAATGGTAGTATGTATGCTAGTCTAATAGGCCTAAAGAAAAAGGTAAAGATGACAATCCGTATGAGTTTCATGAATTATCTTTTGGATAATTTTGTTGAGAATTGTGTTAGTGGCCTCAACTTGACCATTCATTGTAGATGATAAGGCATGGAAAATTTGTGATTGATCTTGAATTTATCACAAAGCTATTTGACATGCTTATTTTTGAAGTTACCACCATTGTCTGAAATGATAGTATGGGGAACACCAAAATGGAAAATAATTTAATTAAGAATAAATTTGGAAATGGTAGGACTGGTGACATTAACAAGGGGCATGATTCAACCCACTTGGTAAAATATTTGGTAGTGATGATGATAAAAACATGCCCATCTTGGGAGCGAGGTAATTTACTAATGAGATCGAATCCCATGTGGAAAATGGCCAAGGAGATTTAATAATTTGAAGTTCTGTTGGAGGTGAATGAATTAGATCATCATGAAGTTGACAAGGAGTACACTTTTTAATTAATTTGATTGCATCCTTTTCAATAGTAGGCCAAAATTAAGCCATATGTAGGCATTTTCATGTTGTAGTATGTCTACTATAGTGGCCACCACAAATGCCTCCATGTTCTTGTTCAAGAAGAGGAGGGACTTCATCTTGCATAACACAACAGATCAAAGTACTTTCAACATTATGATAATAAAGGATGTTGTGTCAAAATACATACTTCAAATCTTGTTTATGAATGCATGTCTTTTCATGAGAGTCTAAATTAGGAGGATAAGTTTGATGTTCCAAGAATTGAATAATGTCTTGATACCATGGGATTTGTCGAAGGGTAATAACCTTGTTATGGTAGATAAGCAAATCTAGTGGTTAAGTAGAAGAAAAATATTATTTATTTGGATAATAAAAGTATGATAAAAAAAAATTTGGTGGGGATGAAAGAGAGATGCTGAAGAAGCAAGAGAATCAGCAATGAAATTTTGATCTCGAAGGATAGGCTCAATAGTGAAAGAGATAAAATCCTTGGCAAGAGTGGTTATAATTTGATGATAGGTAATGAGGTTCTCACTTTTTCATTGATAATCACCATTGACTTGGTGGTAAATAAGTTGAGAATACATAAAACATGTAGGTATTAAATGTATAAGTCAAGAGCAGCTCTCATGCCTAAGATTAGAGTTTTGTACTTGACCATATTATTGGTGACATCAAATGTGAAACAAAAAGCTAAATAAATGATCTTGCCAAGAGGACTTGTAAGAATGCAACCTACCCTAGCTCCTTGAAGGCATTTAGCACTATCAAAGTGAAGGGTCCATGTATCTTCATGTAAGTCAACATTAATTTTAGGAAGCTCCTCAATAACTACTTTAGGTTTAGTAGTATTGGAGGGAGGAGAAGATTCATCAAGGTTATTTACCTCAAGATCAACGGTAAATTTATGAAAAGAATCTTTAAGAGAAATAGCTTGATTGAGACCTTCAATGTAAAAGATATTATTATTTGGAAGATCATCTTAAAAGGGAGAAGTAGCTGGTACAAGAGCTATGACAAGTTGATCAGCTATGACTTGCCTTTGACATCTTTTTGAGTGATGATGCAGAGATCAAATTCTATAAGGAGGACCATCCATTTGCCAATTCTATCTCTAAGAAGAAAGGCTTTGGAGAAGAAATGACAAAGGGGGTCAGAATGAATGATGACATAAGTAGTTTGGTAAAGCATGTAATGGCAAAGCTTTTTGGCTATAAAATAGATGGTGAGGCAATCACATTCAATTTTTGTATAATGTGTTTCATAATCAATGAGGCCTCAACTAACATAATAGATAGCATACTCTCTTCTAGTATCATCATGTTGGGCAAACATTGCCCCAATTGATATAGAATCAATGGTCAATCATTGGAAGGAGGATGAAGTGTAGGTGGATGAAGCAAAGATTCTGTCATGTTATCAAAGGCTTTTTGACATGGGTCCATCCATTCTAAAGCAGTACCTTTCTTGAGGATAGAAATGATAGAGTGAATGAGATAATCCATTTCAAGGATAAATCATCTAATTGACCCAAGTTTGCATAAGTAAGTATGAATGTCAGGAATAGAATGAGGAATGGGCATGTTGATGATATCACTAATCTTAGCAGGGTCAACATCAATGTCATGAAGAGAAACAAGGAATCTAAATAATTTTCCAAATGTGACACCAAAGACACATTTATAATGATTAAGTCTAACTTGATATTTAAGAAGGCAGTCAAAGATGATAGCAAGATTTGATAGATGAGTCTGACAACTTTTAGATTTAGCAATGAGATCATCCACATAGGTTTCAATAATTTTGTGGATAAGATCATGAAATGCGTGAGTCATTTCTCGTTGGTAAGTTGATCTAGAATTTTTAAGATTAAAGGGCATTTTGACATAGTAATAGGTGCCCCATTCCATGGTGAAAGTAGTCTTATGTTGGTCCTCAAGGGCAATATGAATTTGATTGTATCCTAAAAACCATCCATAAGAGATAACATTTCTTAACTACTTGTGGAATCGACAATGGCATTTATCGAAGGTAAAGGGAAGTTGTCTTTGGGACAATCAAGGTTAAGATTGCAAAAATCAATACAAATGTGAATGACCATAGTGATCTTTTTCTAAATAGGAATAATGTTAGAAACCCATTCTGAATAAACCATTGGTTTGATAAATTAAACATTGAGTAATTTTATGATTTCTTTGTGACATAAGGTGGAAACCTCAGGTGGAAATTTCCTTTACTTTTGGCACATAGGTTTGGCATCAGGATAAGTAATAATGTTATACACCACAATGTTATAGTTAATACCAAGCATGTCCTCATAGGACCAAGCAAAAACCTCATGATACTTATCAAAGAATAAACTAAAATTATCATGTTCAGTAGGTGAGAGTTCATGAGATACTATAATTGGTCAAGGATAAGATGGAGTACCATATTCAATGTGAGTGGTATTTTCAATAAGCATGGCATTACCATCTTGAAAGTGGTATGGTGTATTAGGTAAGTTAAAAATAGGATTAGTTGTAGGATCAATGTTAGCAACAAAGTTGTTAAAACAAGGGGTTTTAGTTTTAAAATTCCCAAGTTTATGATGTTGCCAAGGAAGTTACGGTTCTCGAGCATGAAGTATTTTAAGAACAGATTCATCACTAGGTAAGGTGGGAAGAGGACTATAATAATCAACATCTACTTCAAGATCTAGAATTTGATTACCATGGCTATCATACTTAGAATGTACGTGGTAGACATCAGTTGCCTTGGCATCTAGTGTAATCTCCGGAGTAAGAGAAGTAGATGGATCCAAAGGGATTAAAGTGTCATTGGTTTTAGTGATAGGAGAAGGCTCAGATGCAATGATTGGATTGATAAGTAATAAAGGAGATGCAAGAATTTTTGGAGATTCAAAAGTGTGATTTTCTCTACCACCTAAAGGGTATCAATAAGTAGATAATTGGTAGGAGGTACATGACCTTCAGGATCCAAGTTATGATCTATGGAAATGGCATGAACATCCTAATTAAAAACATGACTTGGAGATAAGGTTTTTTGATAATGTTAGACATCCAAGTCTTGAGATTAAGCTCAGGCCATTATATAATTATCATCATGTGTTAGAGAAATTGTACATGCTTGAGAGTTAAGGGGAGTTTCAGAAGGTGAAAGCATGATATTACTAAATGTACAAGGAGACATGATGAGAGGATCCAAAAATAATTTGGCCATTCCAAAGTCAATGAAAGTGGAGGCAAACTCAAGTAAAATAGGCTCTTAGGTATTGCATGGAGTGGTAAAATCAGTAATCTCATTAATAAGAGGAATAGTATGGTCCTTGGGTAATAAAGAAGGAGGAAGCCATTGCAAAATGTATGAAGGTAGCTTGGTATTATTTCAAGTATGTTGTAAGTCATTAGGTTCCTCATCATATGAATCTACAAGAGTAACTTGTAAATTAGGATTCATGTTGATGAACTCAGGTAAAGGAGCACTATTGATCTTAGGAATTGTAGGAATATGATATTGGGATTTGGGATTAGGAAGTTGAATACTCCATGGGTTAGGATCAGCCTCATGTTTATATTGTTTTCCATTATGTAATAATTTAATGCATTGGCTACCAGAAGAAGCAATAGCCCTCATTTGATGAGTCCATGGGTGACCAAGGAGTATGATATAAGATAATGGTAAATCAAGGACCATAAGCTTAGTTTGAATGGTTTTAGGTCCAATGGTTAATGGAAGACAAATACAACAAAGTAGCTTTGGATTAGTTTTATCAAAACCATAACAAGTAAGATGGTTTTGCTTAAGATGATCCTTGTTATAACCAAGTTGTTGGATAAGCCATAAAGATGTCACATTAATACCAGAGCCTTCATCAATTAAAACTTTACGAATAATGGTAGTATTAATGGCTATTTTATAAAAAGTGGCAGATCATCAACATTAAAAATAATTTTATCATTGATCATGTGCTTTTTAATAAACTCAATAGAAGGTTTGGAAGAAGGACACATAGTTTCAATGGTATATATATTGGTAGGTTGAGATTCAACAGAATGTAGTTTTTCTTCAGTAGAGGATGAATCTTCAATTTCTTGGAGTTTTTGCATAAGGAACTTACAATGATAGGGTGAAGTACAAACTAACTCTGTAAGTGGAATCTTATAAGACACAGAGTTGAGTTATTCAAGAAAGTTCCAATGAGATTTAGAAGAAACAACATGAGGTTTTGGAGGTAAAGTAGCTTTTGAAAGAACAGATGTGGTTGTAGGTTTAGAAGGAGGAAGTGGTTCCTCATGGGCTTCCAAAGCTAGATTAGTGGTGGTAGTGTCTTTAAGAAGTTGTTCTTCTAAATATGGCTTCTTGGGTTTAGTAACATGATCTTTGTGAGTCGGTTTGCAACGATAGTTGACTTTGGCAGTGTTAACATATTGAGAGTTGTTATAATATTAGTCATAATTGACATCAATAGCATAAACATCCTTGGTATTTGGTTGATTATTGGTTGTAGAAAAATATTTTTGATTATTTGAGGTAGAAGCTTTGGAAGCTTGTTGCTTTTGAGAAGTAGTGGTGTATCCTTGACGACGATGGTTGATCATGGCTTCATAATTAAATAAATCACCAAGCATATAGGAAACAAAAAAATTAGTGATCCCTCTACAAGACTCATGCAAATGACCAATGTCAGCATGGAACCAATAAAATGGATTAAGGTCATACCACTTGGGAGGATTATTAGGATAAATGAAATGTTTAGAGGGTGGTAAAAATTGTCTCATTTGTTGAACTGAGAGTGGTACATGAGAATATGAAGGGATGTCAACTTTGACAAATCCTAGTTTGGTTTGCAGACTATTACTAGTGATAGCATTGGTAGATGTTCGAAAAGCTCCTTTTAGAAGTTTAGTATTAGGTCCAAATCACTTCATGATAAAGTCTTGATGTTTAGCTTGGTCAAGAGCTTCATTAAGTGTTTGGAGAGAAAAGGTATGAACCTTATATTGAAGAGGAGTCAAAGTAGTGATAAAGAGTTTGAAAAAGTTATCATCCATCATGTTATAGTCAGCTTTATGGGCCAATTATTTACATCTTTTGATAAATTCATGATTTGATTTAGTGGGAGATTGCTTAGCATTGATGAAGTGGCTAAGACAATTTTTTGGAAGATCATTTGTATTGAAACTCTTTAACTAAGGGACTAACCAAATCTTCAAGTTGCGAAATATTTAAGGTGAAACTCTTTAATCAAATTTTGTTGAAGTTACATCATTTGATTAGTATTATAATTTTTCATTGTGTTCATTTATTGAATAACTTGGGAAAGAAGTTGAGTTGTATCAGGAGGTGGGTTGGTGTTGGTAGGAGCACTTCCTGAATTGGTTTTAGGGGGAGTTTTATTAGAAGATGGATTATGAGTGGGATTATCGATTAAATTTATGTCAATTTCTCCCACATTAGTTTGAAAATTTTGGAAATGAGAAGTGTCTTGGTAAGTGTTGATGATGAAAATTGCGCTTGATTCTAATCAATCAACAATGGGAAGTTTCAAGTTGTGGGATATTTGGCTTGAAACAACCTCCAGATTTTATAGAAGCTGGTCTCTTCTTTTATATCAAGTGTTGGGGAAAAGGGATAGGAAATTAGAGAGAAATGCAAATGCAGGAAATGAAACCTAACTATGGTGATGCACCTGAGAGTAATCCTAATCCTAACCTGAGCACAGTGAGACCATATGTAGGATTAAATTACATTTAAGAGCAGACAAGTGCATGATCAATGTAAAAGATTAAAACAATAGAAACAGAGGCTCACAGCAGAGACTCCTTTTGCTGAGATACAGGAAATGTCAACAAAGGCATAGTGTTCAATCTCCTTATAATAATCTTCTAATCACATAAGAGGAGCATAAATCATGCACAGTTATGTAGAACTTTCAACTCAAGAAAATGAGACAAAAGCAAATGACATTCCTAATCACAACTTTAGAAAATCCATAGTTTAGACTACTTTTGCAAATGACACAGATAATATCAACCAAGGCATAGAGTTCAATCTTATTAATTCATTCAGCCATATAAAAGGCACAAAAACATGTACAGTTACATCAACTTTACAAGTCAAGAAAATGAGACAAAAGCAAATGATACTATTTAGTCAAAAACTCTAGTGAGTCCCAAAACTATAGAAAGTCCGCCCTCCTCCTTTTATCATTATTCTTCTTTTGTAGCCTCAGATGTCTCCTTACATCACTCCCTTTTCCATGCAATTCTACTTCATCTTTAACTCACAGGGGACAAACAGACGGTGCTTAAAATGCCTTGGATGCATCTTGGTCTTGTCAAGAACTGCCCTGACTACTGCATGGCGATTCATGTCTAGTACCTCCCTTTGCACCTAAATTTCTCATTCCATCACCTAATTATCTACTCAACTATCTATTCTACCTTCGCTTACAGGGGACAAATAGATGGCCCTTTTAATGCTTGCAGGCCCCAAAAATCTACCTAGCGAACTGTTCCATCTACCAGGAATAACTCCCATAGAGTTTCCCTCCATCTTGATTTGTTGTAATAGGTAGACAGACACTCTGTTCTATTGAAATGAAAGAGGACACTTAGTTAATCCCCAAAAATTCTCTATATTGCTTAAAAAGCATCAAAAAATGACTCTTGGTGCTTTCCGCCTGCTTTATCGAAGACACGCGACTTTTTCTGCTTTCTCTATATTCTGCTCAGGAATGCTCCACCTTCAACACCTATTGCAATCCACTTCTTCGATACTTAGTAGTTTTAGCAAAATAAAACTTGCCACGTTCCTTGCTCGAGCAGCTTTAAAAAAAAGGGAATGGATGCACATGGCAGTCTTCGCAGGTTGACACTTGGTGCTCTCGCAGACCTTTGAAGTATCACCAAGGACCCACCATAATCTTTATTTGGCAACAAAGCTTGAAGATGGTCTCTCAAAAGTTGACACGTGGCAACCTCTGTTACTCCTGGGAAGATACGTGGCATTTTTTGCCTCTCCTTCTAGGGGTATGTGGTACCTTCCACTGTTTCCAGGGATGGAGTAAAAGAGGGCTTAGAAAGTGACACTTGGCAGCCTCCGCTGCTCTTCGATACTTAGACCAAATGGAATGACGCTTCTCTTTAGCTATGCTGTAGAATTATCCAAGGCACATACTAGGCTTCTATGGATGGTGACACTTGGTGACTTCTGCCTTCCTCTGAAAAAGGTAGTTCAAGGCCTTTCGTGACTGCCACCTGGCACTTTTTACTGCTCCCTGCTACTTAGCTTATTGAAGGCCTTTATCAAAAAATAGAATGGAATGTGGGTGCTGATATGAGATGCGGATGCTGACACATAGTGTGTTCCACTTAGCTATTATTAGATACATAGCACGATCCATGACTTTCCTAAAAATTATGAAAAGTGTCTCAGACAATGCCAACTGGATAGCTCCATGTTTCAGAAAGTGACACTTGGTGGCTTCTGCCCAGATTCAATACTTAGGCAAAATGGAACAAAGGAAATGAAAGGGAAAAAGAGAACCCATGCTCGAACATCGCCACTTGGTAGCCTCCACTGCACTTTGACATTTAAGCAAAAATAAACCCGCGCTCTGCATCAAAATTCTGCCGCCATGACCAAGGTATGCGGGAACCAAAATTGCACCACACGACTAAAAATTTAAATACAACGTAGAGTAAAAAATTATGCTATAGTTATTGGCGGCCCCCAGGACTTTTGAGCCTGCTCAAAAAGAAACCTGACTCCCGCTCTGTCAAAATTTTTAAAAAAAATTACAGCTTCAAAAGTGTTGTCTTGTAGATGGACCATTCATAGTCAGATAACCCTTGCTTGTTATGTAATTCAACGAAAGCCAGATCCAGGTTAATGATATCCTTGTGTGAAAAAGTTTGCAAAATCTAGACTATAGCCTTTAGTTTGAATTTTAGCTGGGAAATAGGAACCAAAATAGCTTTGACTTCTGAGACTGAGGAATCATCCCGCAGGCCCTAAAAAACTATTTGATCCCTCTGTTTGGTCAGTAGTAATGGTTTAATTTGATCAACCATTAGCACCGTGTTGGCATCTAGAAATGGAGAAGGAAGGCCTAGTTGCACCAGATCTTCAATATGCTATCTCATCTCGTCAATGCCTTCTTTCATGACTTTGAGAAGATCTTGGCAACGGTTAGTCACGGCATTGCAACTGAGCACCTCATTGACCCATTTCATGGTGACCATTCTGTTAGGGATTCCCGTTGCTACCAATGTCACATCCATTGCATCATAGATCTTCTTCAGCAAGGTTTGGGAGTTCGTGACTCTATTGGAGACTGTGGCCAGAGTGGTTTGCACTGAATCTTCCACCTCACACAATTACTATGCATTAAGCATGAAGGTGAGAGATGGCCTGAGCTAGATAATCTCTGAGGAGATTCTTTTCCATGCTGACTCGTAGAGCTCCTTCACTAGTTTTATCACTCCTACACCTTGTGGCCTATTAGCCAGTTCTAGCATCAGTTGAACTGTTCTCTGTTGCTCTGCTTGGAACTGGGCTTGAAAAGCCACAGCTTTATTTTGTTCATCCAACAGCTTTTGTTGTGATTGGGTAACTTACAGCTAGAGTCCTTTGACTCTTTTCTGCAATGCTACATTCTCCCACCTAAGGGCTATTGCTGCATCTTTTGCAAGTGTGAGCTCTACTTTCAATGAATCATTCTAGGCCTGGACTGCCTGTTGAGTCTGAAGGGAAATAGTATCTTGCAACTGTTTATGCAGACTAGCTATTTCATTATCTTTCTTATTTATTTCTTCAGCCAAACTATTATAGTTTGCCTTTTCTTTGGCCAAATCAGCCTCCATCTTTTGTAGTCTTCTTGATTTTTTTAAATAATCTTTTGTGATTGTAGAAGTGGATTTTCTCAACAGCTCAACTCTATCTTAGGGTCTGAATAGGGACATATCAATGGCCACTATGTTCATCGTATAATCCTCTAGCTGCATTTGCTCACTCGGCTTGTCGACATTGGGTGACAAATGGGTCACCATCAGTTGATGTTGAATAGGGTCAAACTGTGACCGTAGGTGTGGGACAGCTGATGCTTTTTTCTCTTTAATTTTCTTCTTCTCCATCTGAGCTTCTCTTGCCTTCCTAGTAGCATCAGCCTGCATTTGGAAGGTGGAAGGGGATGCAATATGTCCTCTCATGAAAGGATATCCTTGTGGCAGGCCATAATGGATAGCCATTGGTTGGCTAGGGGTGAGCTGAAGGGGCATCTTTCTGGGAATGGAGGGGGAGAAATGGGGTAATGTTAGGGCTTGAGGTACTAAGGATGGGGTGAATTGTGAAATGGGGATGGCAGAGGTGATAGGAGGCATCATTTGGCTAGGTGGAGGCACCATGCCAACAAGGGAAGGAATAGACTAAGTGGGGGGAGGAGGAGTAATACTTACTTGCGGGGAAGTTGTAGTGCTTTGCACTTGGTGCTGTGAAGGCCCCTCTTCTTCCTTTGAATCAAAATGGAACTGCACCCTCTTTCTCTTCCTGGGTGTTTCTAATTCTAGCTGCATTTGCTTCCCTTCTACCTCTATTGTTGTCGGTGGTGCTTGTGGAGAACTGGGGACTTCAATAACTCTTGATGATGGGGAAGCCTTTGGTGGTGAAGACACCACACTCCTTTGTTGTTCCACGGCACTGAGAGGCTTGGGCCAAGCTGCAACTTGCTCTGAGGCCTGCAGTTGCTGGCTTGGTCCCGCACCAACTTCCTGCTCTGTCCTGAGTGTCAGCAATTGGCTTGTTTCTAGGCTAGATACAAGGGAGGGATGACACTCATCCCAGAGTTCCTCCCATCTTTCATCTAAATCCATGCTTCTAAAAGCATGGGTGGATTGGGAAATTTCCTACCTATATTTCCAATAGGCCTCTATCTTCTCCGCATCCCAACCTTTACTCTTTAGCATCTTCCTCAAACTATAAGTCATCTTGACTTTGGGATCATAATCCCTCTATTTATCATAGAAGGTTTCCCATGGCCTATTATGTGGTAGGGGTAAATCTGTTAATTCAACATAAAGACCAGGAGCATCTTCTGCAGGGTTTTTCCTGGTCTCCCAAAAAGGGCGACCTTCATGTGCATTCCTAGTCCCAATCCTATTGGTCCTTACCATGGAAGCTATGTAATCACTTGGGTCGTAAACCCATTTGTCTTCGACTAACAGGAACCCCAGGAAGGCCAGCTTCCTCAGCAGCACAGTCTCAACATCTCTGGCTTCTAGGCTTATGTTGCCTGCCATCCATGAGAGATTATACATTTTTCTCTTCTTCTTTCCAAAACCATACTCATTGTCAACTACTAACACCTGCCTGGTGACTTCCAAGAATGCCAACCTAAGAGTTAAGGTCTTTGGTAGCAACACTGGTTCCCCACATAAACCATGATCTCTTATGATCGTGTGATGGAAGCCAAAATAGAAGTCACACGGGATTGGACAACTGACCAGGAGGTTCAAAACACTTAGAAATAACTTATTTATGATAGGTTCAAGGCTAAGCCAGCAAAGAATGGGGGTAATGAATAGTTCCCAAAAATCATACAGGTCGCTAGTTCTTGATAAAACATGTGTCCATGCAGACACAAGAATCATCCTTTGGGGGTCAAACACTGGGTCATACAGGTTTAACTTCATATGTTGGGTGAAAAGGTCAGGGTTTTGATGTAGTATGAGATGGAAAAAATAGGAGGAATACCTGAACACCCCTTTTGATTTGAACTGGGTCAGCTATTCCACTATTGAAAAGGCGATGTGCTCTGAGAAGGCAAGTCGATACTCTTGCATCTTATCGAATGTCTTCAGCCTGAAAAGGATGGCCATTTGCTCTGCATATACCACCATGTCATCCTTCATGCCAAAGATGAGAGCCATCATTGACAGTGCATCTTGGCTAGCTGGCATGAACTGAGTTCTTGGTGCAGGAAGCATGGGTACCATTGAATCACCATCGGCCATTTATAACTTAGACCTCAAAAACCTTGTCTGAGTGTTGACATTCACGAACATTCTCTGCATCCTATCAATATTTGGGAATGTGGTGATATTGTCATAATGTAGGGCTAGCATGTCCCTGATAGCTTGTTGGGTGATCTGCAGCATGAAGGGACCCTATTGGATGGTGCAAGATGGTGCATGGAGCAAGTCGACGCATAATTCAATCAAATCAGGGCATGGATACACAACTAGGATAGTGAATTGAGCTAGTTGTGAGGTCCATATCCTCATTTTGAACATCTTGTATTGCCTTGCTCTGGCTCTTTGAAGACACCTTTGGTGTGCCCCTTCTCTAAGATTCTTGCTACTGGTTCTTTGCAAGATCGGGTCCATGATTCCATTTGCGTAATCCTTTACTTTTGATGGGTCACTGGCTTGACCAACTTCCAAGATTTTGGTTCTTGGATAGGTTCTCAACAGTTGTGCAGGAGCTGTAGCATATGACCTACTAGCCAACAACCTATCAAGAGATCCAAGTGTCCCAACTCCTTGTTGTGAAGATGATGTTCTCGCCATCTCTACGTCTTTTTTGTAAAACCTGGTATGAACCTTGTGCAAGATAGAAACACGTTTTGCTGAAGCAAACTTTACTATGTGCTAACAATCACAATGAGTAGGATATTTTTGTAGGTGCAGGAATGCTTGAGAGTTTGTAAACTTTAAAACTTGTTAAGGGATATTTATGGACCTATCAAGTCTCAAATAGCATTAAATTTGGATGATCGTTAGCAGATCCTACTCAATCTTTGGGAAACAGCAAGGTGGACATGCTATGCAAGTTGTGGTGCAAGGTACCTTAGAGATTTTAAAAGATTTGGGAAGCATTCAATGCGACAAAATTTGAGGAATTAAAACTTCCTAAACTGCCAACTCTGTGTTTAAAACACTTATTTAAAAGAAAGAGGGAAAACAACAACAAAAAACAAAACAATGCGGGAATGGGAAACTACCTAACTACATTAATTAAGCATCCTTATCTTCTTTTGAGATCAAAAATAAAATTTCTAATGTCTTCTTCATTACAAACCAGCTTATGTTTCCATAAAAGTGATTGCAACGGGTATATCTTTGGTGAAATGTCCTCTGTGCAGGCCACATAGATTTGCCTGCATTCGAATGAGTATGAGCCAAACATGCTTTCGACATCCACAAGCTCTTCTTGTTCTTAAAAGCCCACCAAATACTAGTCCTTTATGATGTCATGTCTCATCAAGAAATCGATGGCTGTTGGTTCTCCATTCTGTGTCTTTTGATATCCATCATCTTTTGGTTTATCTCCTTCTGCCTCATTTTCAAGTTCCATTGCATCATCCTGCTCCTCGATGACTTTAACCTCTTGAAAGGATAAATCTGAAAGCTAGCATCCCCTCTGCATATTTAGCTAAGTCTCGATGTTGTCTTCTCCACATTTGGCTAGTTCATGGCCTTCCTGAAGAATAGTGTCACCTGTCTCAATGACTTGATCAAGGGAGTGTCCATGCTCCTCCATATCTTCTTGCAAAGTGAGGAAAAAGTCAGAAATGATGTCGTCCTCATCAGAGGTTATGGCAAAATCTTGTGACTTGTCCTCTGGTTCATCGAAGGGTGCTTCTATGGTGATTTCCTCCTCATCTGCACTCAATAAATCTTCTTGACTAACCATTAACTGAGCATATTCCTTTTCCTTCTTATTTGCCTCCTCCAAAATATATTCTTCTTTAAAAAGGGATAAAGAAGAAGGCTGTGATGGAAAATAAGAAGCTTCTTGAGGAAGGGTAGAAGGGACTTGGGGGGAAGTGAGGGTGTAGAGTCCACTTTCTTTGTTGCCAATATAGACTCGACATTATTGGGGAAATAACCTTGATAGGTTTGATTTGGCTCATGAGCAGGGGTGGTGTATGTCTGATATGGAACTTGTTGTAGTGAATGTGCAGGTTGATAGACTTGGTAAGACTATCTCTCATGAATGCTCAACTTCTCTTCTAGAAATGCAATCAAGCCACACACATCCAACATCTCATATGTAAGCCTTTGCCAATTTGCTCTTTCAGTGGGATCCCATTCACTTTTAATCAGGTCTACTGCATCCCTTACTTGATGGATGACATGATTAGGGATTCCTTGGCCACATCCCCTTCTTTTGTCGAGTTTTAACACATATTTTTTAAATCCCAGTAATGTTTTTTTGAAGGTGAAAATAAGGTTAGGTTGAGCATGGGATGTGACACATTGGGGAGGCTAGGCATAAGACTGGTATAGCTCATGGCAGGGTTGAGGCTGGTTATATCGGACCTATGAAGGGCAAAACTCACGACCATGTGCATCCGTGATTCTAGGAGAAACTTGATCTTGATTAAAAACATATAAGGGAGAATAAGAGTCATAGCTATGAGTAACATAATTATACATACCAAATGGTGATTTTTTGATGATACCAGGACTGCTTAATTGGCTGATTTGACTCAGAGTCACCATTGGTGTTGATAAAGCAAAAACATCCAAAGGCTAATTAGCTAAAGATCACACCAAAAATTCTTCAACTCCTTGAAAGATTGGTCCCACTAGGTGTGCCAAAAAATGTTGATGACAAAAATTGTGCTTGATTCTAATCAATCAACAATGGGAAGTTTCAAGCTGTCAGATATTGTGGCTTGAAACAACCTCCAGATTTTATAGAAGCTGGTCTCTTCTTTTGTATCAAGTGTTGGGGAAAAGTGCTAGGAAATTAGACAGAAATGCAAATGCAGGAAATGAAACCTAACTATGGCGATGTGCCTGAGAGTAATCCTAATCCTAACCTGAGCACAGTGAGACCATATGTAGGATTCAATTACATTTAAGAGCAGACAAGTGCATGATCAATGTAAAAGATTGAAACAATAAAAACAGAGGCTCACAGTAGAGACTTCTTTTGCTGAGATACAAGAAATGTCAATAAAGGCATAGTGTTCAATCTCCTTATAAGAATCTTCTAATCACATTAGAGGCACATAAATCACGCACAGTTATGTAGAACTTTTGACTCAATAAAACGAGACAAAAGCAAATGACATTCCTAATCACAACTTTAGAAAATCCACAGTTTAGACTACTTTTGCAAATGACACAGATAATATCAACCAAGGCATAGAGTTCAATCTTCTTAATTCATTTAGCCATATAAAAGGCACAGAAACATTCACAGTTACATCAACTTTACAAGTCAAGAAAATGAGACAAAAGCAAATGATACTATTTAGTCAAAAACTCTAGTGAGTCCCAAAACTATAGAAAGTCCCCCCCCTCCTTTTACCATTCTTCTTCTTTTATAGCCTTAGATTTCTCCTTACATCACTCCCTTTCCCATGTAATTCTACTCTGTCTTTAACTCACAGTGGACAAACAGACGGTGCTTTTAATGCCTTGGATGCATCTTGGTCTTATCAAGAATTGCATTGACTGTGGCATGGCGATTCATGTCTAATACCTCCCTTTGTGCTTGAATTTCTCATTCCATCACCTGCTTAGCCACTCTACTGTCTATTCTACCTTCGCTTACAGGGGACAAATAGACGGCCCTTTTAATGCTTGCAGGCCCCAAAAATATACCTGACGAATTGTTCCATCTACCAGGAATAACTCCCGCTGAGTTTCCCTCCATCTCGCTTTACTGTAACAAGTAGACAGACACTTTATTCTGTTGAAATATAAGAGGACACTTAGCAATCCCCAAAAATTCTCTATATTACTTAGAAAGCATCAGAGAATGACACTTGGTGCTTTTCACATGCTTTATCGAAGACACGTAACTTTTTTTGCTTTCTCTATATGCTGCTCAGGAATGCTCTACCTTCGACACCTGTCGCAATCTGCTTCTTTGATACTTATCAATTTTAACAAAATAAAACTCACCGCATTCCTTGCCTGAGCAGCTTTAAAAAAAAGGGAATGGATGCACGTGGCAGTCTTCGCAGGTTGACACTTGGCGCTCCCACAGACCTTTGAAGTATCACCAAGGACCCACCACAATCTTTATTTGGCAACAAAGCTTGAAGATGGTCTCTCAAAAGTTAAAACATGGCAACCTTTGCTGCTCTTGGGAAGATACGTGGCATCTTCTGCCTCTCCTTCTAGGGGTATGTGGCACCTTCTACTATTTTTGGGGATGGAGTGAAAGAGGGCTCAGAAAGTGACACTTGGCAGCCCCTGCTACTCTTTGATACTTAGACCAAATGGAATGACACTTCTCTTTAGCTATGTTGTAGAATTATCCAAGGCACATACTAGGCTTCTACAGATGGTGACACTTGGTGACTTCCGCCTTCCTCTAAAAAAGGTAGTTCAGGGCCTTCCGTAACTGCCACCTGGCGCTTTTTGCTGCTCCCTACTACTTAGCTTATTGAAGACCTTTGTCGAAAAATAGAATGGAACATGGGTGCTGATATGAGACGCGGATGTTGACACGTGGTGTGTTTTGCTTAGCTGCTATTAGATACGTAGCATGATCTGTGACTTTCCTAAAAATTATGAAAAGTG
The DNA here is from genome assembly GCA_037957365.1 of Torreya grandis. Taxonomy (NCBI): domain Eukaryota; kingdom Viridiplantae; phylum Streptophyta; class Pinopsida; order Cupressales; family Taxaceae; genus Torreya; species Torreya grandis. The sequence goes on along the minus strand of JARHVA010001687.1, from coordinate 1,775,483 downwards.
TCTCGGACAACGCCAGCTGGCCGGCTTCATGTTTCGAAAAGTGACACTTGGCGGCTTCCGCCTGGATTCAATACTTAGGCAAAATGGAATGAAGGAAATGAAAGGGAAAAAGAGAACCTATGCTCGGACATCGCCACTTGGCAACCTCTGCTGCACTTCGACACTTAGGCAAAAATAAACCCGCACTATGCATCAAAATTCTGCCGCCATAACCAAGGTATGCGGGAACCAAAATTGCACTGTGCAACTAAAAATTTAAATACAATGTAGAGTAAAAAATTACTCTATAGTAAGTATAGAAAGGATCAGACCTATCAACTTCATCTTGAGGTGTGATTTGCACCATGTTACAAGTCATAAATGGAGGGGAAGAGGTGCCCCAATAGTGATGGTGCTCTTAGGAAGAAAAGAGAAGAAGAAATGAACATCCCATATAGTATATAAATGGATTCAAGCTATCCAAGAAGATTCTGATAGGAAACTTCATTATTATTGAAAAGAAATGAACATAATGCTAATAAGAAAAGACAGTGAATTGGATCGACAGAGAAGGCATAAAATAGTACAAGGTCATCTAGGTCAACCTAGCATAGAAAGATGGCCTACAAATAGTACAGGGTCGACTGGGTTGATCCAGTATAGTAAATAGAGGATGAAAAAGTGTACAGGGTCAACTATGTCGACCTAGTACAACAGACAGCGAAAATCAAAAAGTCTATAACAAATTGTGTTGACTAAAATGACCATGTACTAAAAATAATTTTTGTAAGTACTTGTAAAAGTAGAAATGTAGGGGGGAAAATAATCAATTATATTAATGAGGGTGATCCAATTGAGGCACACAACACAAAACCTTGCACCAACGCTAGCTAATGTAATTTTTTGCAATACAAAATACAATGGAGCAGAAAGCAAGCAATCAAGTTTGAAAATTAAAAGCGAACTAGTTGGTCAATCTAAATGTTATTTATATTATTATAATATGATTTTAAATGTAATAGGAAGTTGGTTGTAAATAAAGAACTAGAAAGCAATCTAAGGATAGTTTCAAGAAGTTTGGGCTAAAAGGGCTCTGTATTGGTAATGTACAGGCTTGGTATTGGGGCCTAGCCCCCTCACTTCACACACTGTAATGATAAGGTTGCTTAGTCATAATATATCATTAACCACGTGTTTACACTTGGCCAGAAAACCAAGTCAGCTTCCCCCTTGGTGATGAAATCCAAGTAGGTTGGCCTTGGGTAGATAATTGTTAAAGTGCTTGTTAATATTTTGTGATTTGGTTGTGTGTGCATAAAATAGAAAATAGTGAAACTAAATGGTAAATTGAAAATTGCCTAATTAGACTATGTGATCTATTTTAAGCATTCAAGCAACAAGAAATGAAAGTGTGAACTAATTACTAGCATATAAAGATTAATTTCAACTTTGAAACAAGGTACAATGTCGATACAGTTGATAGTGTATGCATAAAATACAAAATAGGGTAGATAGTGTCACCTCTATACTACGGAAGCAAGGTCTAAAAATGAATAGGGTCGACAGAGTCAATCTAGTTATCCAGACAGCACCAGAATATAGAACTGAGTCGACAGGGTTGATCCAGTTGACTGTATAAGGGCAGTTTTAAAGACTGCAAACTATGAAAAGAAAAGATTGAAATAAAAGAGAAAAAGGATAAAAAGGAAACTTGATGGGTCTAAATATGTAGAGAACTGATATTGTTGTCAAAGAACATTGGTAAATGCTTGAAAATTATGCTAACAAGGTCAAATAGGTCAATCTAGCTTTGCAAAAGCCTGTTGCTAAGTGCCTAAAAATGTACAAGGTCGATTGGGTTGACCTAGTATGTTGAACAAGATGCTTGAAAATGTACAAGGTTGACTGGGTCAACCTAGTAGTCTGAACTCGAAGTCTAAAAGTCTAAAAAATTGTATTGGGTTGATTGAGTCAATCCAGTAGCATGTACCTGAAAAAGAACCTACACATAAAGATCAAAGTCGTATAGATGTGACTATGTGTTAAATATGCACACAAACATTAGAACTAGGTCGATGCAGTCAACCCAGTATGGAAAATATATGATAAAATAAATAAATAAGTAAACAAATCCTACAAGGGTTAGTTCACATCGGTTTCACTAGAATGTATGCAATCAAAAATGCATCATGTTTATTAATCAATCCTGGCTTGAAAAAGATAAAACATTCCTACACTTATGATTGGGAATACATTTGTTAAGTGGGGGCATGAACAATATGGGGATATACTATACCCGATTAGGGGATTTATTATCACAATACACTATGCTAAGGAGGGTTCTAAAGCCTCCAGTCTAACATAATCATGTAATAAACCCTAAGGGGGTCCTAGGTTTTGATATTTCACCTATTTTAATGACAAGAAAAGTAAATCTAATCTAGTGCTCACCAAAGCTTATGGCACAACATGAGGGGTTAGTAAACACTCAAAACATGTATAGGAGAATCTCAATTAAACTAAGTATGAGTAAGACCCTAACACATGGAATATGAACAGTAATATTATTCGAATCTAATACTTATGCTCCTTCTATCTACTAAAGAGAGGAACAAAGTTAGAGAATACTTTCCTAAATGTGAACTCGTCAAGACTTAATCTCTCCCTTGGCCAAAATGGCTTTACAAGAGGTTGTTGTGGTATGTAAGGATCACTAAGAAAGGCCAAAGCATCCAAGATTTATCCACAAGACTAGATTCTCCAAGTAGAAATCCTAAGCTAAGACTCCTCAAGTAGAATGGTGGAGGAGCATATTATAAAGAAGCATAAGCGAATAATAACTCTTGATATCATATTGAAATAATGATGAAATGATCTTATATTTATAGGTGGATCTTACCCTAAACTCTTTCAATTATGTTGATCGACAGGTTTAATCCAATCAACCCTATACAATTATGGTCAATTATTCACTAGGTCCCGAGCTAGGTTAGCCAAAGGCCAAACTAAATCCTAAGTGAAAATCACCCAAAATTGTACAGGGTTGACCCAGTCAACCCAGTACAATTGACTATCAAAAATGTACTAAGGTGAAGAAAAGAGGGATGGAAAGTGGGAACAGACTGGAGGAGTGTGCAAAGGAGGATTAATAGCATAGAGAATGGTTTTTAGGAGCTGGATGGATGGGAAATATGTGGCAATAAGGGACAATAATCTTGTGAAGCACCAATGGTCTACCCATTCCTTTCCCAATGCACCCTTTAAGGTGTGCACTCAGAGAGATTGAGTCTCGATGGGTTCCTGCAAGATGTCAAGCATTAATATTTCATAAAAGTTGAAAACATTATGTGTATACACTTTTATTTATTGACAATTATGGATAGTAAACCTAATGTTAAAGTGTGATTAGTATATTTTAATATGGGTATGTTAGTGAAGCCAATGGAGGTGAATCTTATTTCCTTCCCCAGCATGGCCACATTAATTTTTTATTTTAGAGATTCTTGTTAAATTTGAAGCATAAATGGTATGAGGATTTACTTGGGACTATGGTCGAATCCCTATTTAGTCCATGCCTTATTTACTTTTCAAATCACCTATCATAGAGATTTATGATGATGGGTGAGGTTGGTAGATGGGACTTATTTATTTATTTTTATTTTTTCCTTCAGGTTGCCTAAGTCTTTAGGTGGGGTTAGTAGGTGTTGGTAGAGCTTTCTCCCATTGACTCACCTATATATTTTAATATGGGTATGTTAGTGAAGCCAATGGAGGTGAATCTTATTTCCTTCCCCAGCATGGCCACATTAATTTTTTATTTTAGAGATTCTTGTTAAATTTGAAGCATAAATGGTATGAGGATTTACTTGGGACTATGGTCGAATCCCTATTTAGTCCATGCCTTATTTACTTTTCAAATCACCTATCATAGAGATTTATGATGATGGGTGAGGTTGGTAGATGGGATTTATTTATTTATTTTTATTTTTTCCTTCAGGTTGCCTAAGTCTTTAGGTGGGGTTAGTAGGTGTTGGTAGAGCTTTCTCCCATTGACTCACCTAGTACACACTAATTATGATATAACAACTAATAATGATGTGATCTTGTTGTTATGAGGATTGAGTAAACATTAGAAGGCAAATAATTACTTGAAATCAATTTCAATTTGGTGGCATAAGAGGAGATGAAACATTGAACACACACACACACACACCATGTAAGAGTCCCACCATTTAAAAATATTTAGTTAAAAATAACTTAAGGTTTGGAATGAAACACAGAGTAGTTAGAGCTATTAGATTTGAGAGATGCAATACACCAAACCCTTTAAAAATGAGATAAATTTAGATTTAGCCTAAAGAAAAAGATCTAAGTTTAAAAAAGGGGTATAATAGAGCATGGGTTCACCAAAATATATTATGAATAAATGAATTTAAATATATATTATAACATATATACCTATAAACATTTAAATACACTAAAAACATTCATAAAATAATAATTAGGATAATTAATTAAATTCTAAACTAGAGAAAAGGAGGTGACATTCAAGGTTTATGCTTATCTAACTCCCAAGAGTGATCAAATGATGGTCACAAGAATTTATTTATTAACATGTTTGTTCTAGTTTACATGATATGACTCTTAAAGGGATAGTTAGTTCACACTAGTCACCCAAATCCTAATGCAAATTGTAAAACTTTGTTTTCCTTAACACTCTAGGTTAAGTAGATTTAGCTCATCACAAGTACACGTGTCAAATCACATGTACAAAGTAAACGGCAAAAACATTAAGACAGATGTTATACATGGTCTTGTCATACTACTCAAATTATATCCATATTTTCAGGGGATCTTTCCAACACCACTTTGAGTCACGTAGTTTTAGCTCATTATAAGTACATGTTGAATTCCTTACATCATGTAGAATACAACAACTTTGACTAGGATTGTATAAGCAGTCTCAACATATTGCTCAGATCACATCCATTTTTAGGTAACCTTTCCAACAATATTGACCTTGTTTTTATGGGTTCACATAGTGATAATTTTTTTATGATAATACATAAATATAATAGGAAACCTCCTACTTCCCTACTTCTTGACATAGTAAGTGAACAATTAATTAAAAAATATTTTCCAGATTTCAAATGTATTTAAAATGTTAAATTAGAAGTAAATCATTTATGATACTACACATCTATGAAACTTTAATAACGAACTTTCACCCATGGATATCTGAAATCCCTAAATGGTCATGCAATCTACTATATTTGATATTTTTCCTAGATTAGAGAAACAAAAATATAGATGGTCAGTAGGGAATTCCATTTGGATTGATTGGTGGTCATACACCATAATTTGCATAACTTGGTTCCTTTACATATATGATATCCATCTATCATGTAACCATTGTAAGACTTACTCCACCACCTCCTCTAAGTTGAGTCATGCAATGGTCACCTTGGAGTGGGATCCTTTCTATAAATCCCTCCAAGTATAAATTACACTACTTAGACAAGACATCTAGGTTACAAATGCCTTCACTACTTGAAGGGTAAAAATCAATGCGATGTTACACTAGATTAAGGTTAGAAAGCAAATTTCCAAGTGATTATTCCAAATGCTCAAGTCTAAGAACTTTATTCAATGAATTAAATCCATCAAGGAAGCTAACTAATGGCTCACATAATTGTTAGCTATGGTCAAGGCTTTTGTCCGGTATTACCAAAAGGTTTTCAAAGCTTATGATTCTTCCCCTGAGGGAAAACAAGTTCTCCAATAGTGTATTTTTTTGGTTCCTCACAAGCTTTCTTAGTCATAATGAGTAACACTTGATAGGTTACTCACCATTCAACATTTGCATGAAGTTGTATTACATATGGCCAATGAAAAAGCTCTCGAATGTGATGGATTTCCCTTCGAGTTTTACAAAGTAATTTGGGATACCATTTTAGAGGATATATTTCAAGTTTACTTCAAAGCATATCACACCATAATTCTTGGCCAAATCATTAACAAAGGGCATATCAAATTTATACCTAAGTCAAGAGATCCAGAATAAATTTACAATTAGCGGCCTATCCAACTTCTCAATGTCTCATATACTAATATTGCCAAAACCCTATCTATGCATATCCATAATCTTGTTCCTTTGATTGTTAGACTTGAGGAAACATGACTTACCAAAATAAAATATAAATTAGATAACATTACTACAATTTGAGAAGGCATGGAATGGGCACACAGGTCTACTTAACAAGCATGGTTCTTCATAATTGACGTTGAGAAAGCTTATGGATATATTTAATGGCCTTTCATTCTCACTAATCTACATGCATTAGGGTTTGGTCCTAATTTCCTCCAGTTAGTTCGAATGTTGTTGTAGTTACCTCAATATGTCTCTTAGTCAATGGTTTACACTCAAAACAATTTTGTATGTTTTGCTCTATTAAACAAGATTGCCCTCTCATTCCTACATTATGTCCTAGTTGTAGAAGGATTTGGGTATTTGTTAGCTAATGCCATGGCTCAAGGTCTTGTAAAAGGAATCTATTTTCCTTTAAAAGCATCATCCCAACTTGTTAATGACCTTTTTGTTGATGATTCCTTCCTCATTCTTATTGAGGAAAAATAAAATATCAAACACGCAATGTAGTGTCTTAATTTTTTTGCCTCGCCTCAGGTTTCAATATGTAGTGGAGAAGGACTCGATGCTACAAGTAGTCTCTCAATCCATCCCTCCTTGATTGTAAATATATGCATGAAAATGTATTAAACATGGGGTTGTCTTTCAATTTTTAGTATCACTTTTGTGTTTCAAGCTACCCCTTGCTAACTCTAGTAGTATGTCATTGATTGGGTAGAGAAGAAACTCTCATATAAAATCACTAAGCAGCTCTTGTTAGCAAGTATATTCCAAAAATATATAAGGTTATCTTTGTGACCCATTTCTATTATTTATCTTTTCGAATCCCATCCAAAGTGTCCTACCAAAAGCTTCAAAAACATTTCAGATATTTTCTTTGGGCTAGTTTTGTGCATGGAAAAGGTTTTCATTGAGTATCTTGGAAATATTTTTGTCTAGCCAAGAAGGCAAGAGGTCTAGGTCTACTTGACGTCCATCGTCAAGGCATGTATCTATGTGCAAAATGGATCATTCAAGCCATTTAATGGAGCAAGGCATGGAAAATATTACCTCAAATTGTATATTCTAAAGGGCCTCCTTATAAACGATCAACATTGAAGGGTTTAAGATTTTGAAACATTATTATCTTATATGCTCATATCAAGGTTGTTGGGTCGCTTTTTGTTAAGAGCATTTCTAAAGCATGGAAAATAATCAATCATTGGTTGCTTTTGAATGGGGATGGGTTCAATGATGGTCTATCTATAATCCATCACTCTTTGTAGTAGTATCCTATCATCAATTTTCATGATGTCCACTTTGTGGAGGTTCCATGGTTTCATCCTCTTGAGTTGTTTAGAAGAGGCATGCACATAGTGCAAGATATCTTCTCCAAACTGACTAGTACTTGGATGCCTTAGATTGAAACAAAAGCTAAATTTCATTTGAACAATAATGCCCAAGAATTCTATCAGGGGGTTGTTGATGTAGTGCTTATATAGATGTTCAAAAAAACTACAATTATCTTTGCGAGACCATGGGGGAAGGACTAAAAATGGTATGTTGAAACCCCCTTTCTACATTATACTCCTAGTAGGGGATATCATTGGTTATCACCTTGACTTTGAATGATTGACAAGATCAATGCATAATGATCTCTCTAGTCTACTGCTCACACCTTAAACACGAGATTTCAAATTATATGGAGTGCCATCCTTGAGATCAAGGCTGTACACTTTACATAGTGTTTACTCTATTAGAGATTACCCTTTGTGCATCCCCTTATGCATTTAGGTATTTTATAGCCCAAATGTCTTTTTATGTCAATATTGAGACTATTAAACATTTATTTTGGTTTGACAATAAAACTCGATATAAACCAGGGTCCATGATTTTTTTGAACCTTTTCAATTAAAACTCTTTGTCAACATATGCTACTTGTAAAATACACATATTTGGCATACTTTCTAAGATAAAATTAAAAAGTGCAACCCTTTTTTTAACCAACTCTAGTGTTGATGATGAGGGTTCTCTTTATAACAAGGCTATGGCTTTTTGCACTAGTGACAATGGGTGGCATGCCATGTGATCGCACGTGTCTTACGTCATTCTTTGGCCTTCCATAAAGAAAAATGCAATTTCTTAGATTTTGTGTGTTTTTGGGAATGTCTGAAGTGTTTCGAATAAAAAACAATCCTCCCCATTAAAACAACAATTTATTATTATTTAATATTCTAATTTGAAATGAATAATAAACCCACGTTTAAATTGATGGTTGTATGACTGTATATACGTCTTTTTATCCTAAAAATACATATGAAGCAAATATATAATTTTTTAATGAAAATATATAACATCAAGTACATTTTTGATAAAATAAACGTTAGTGAAAGGGAGCATCCCTACGAAGTTAGAGAAAAAACATTAAGTTTCAAGGTCATTAATATACACAAACATATATATTAGCATAAAATTAAGCACAAACAACTACCACCATATGTATTAGGAGGAGAAGGAAGACTATCACACTGATCGCCCATCCGTCACTACCAAACCGATTCAAAATATTAACGATCAACTTTTTCTTCGTCGTATTCTTTTTTTCCTTTTTGGTAGGAAAGATTGCCTAGAACAACCATAAGATTTTTTCATGCACAACTATCGATCCATATCTACTTTTCAGAAAAGAGTAACCTCTTTTATAACCACCGTATTTCCTCATATATTTAGTCTTTTATGTTTTTTTAATTAGTCCAACCTAGCAGGGACTATTGTGTTTAGTTTTTCTCAACTTTTCAATTAATAAAAACCTAACAACCCAATCACTCATAAATCTTTTTAAGCTCACTCCAATTTAACCTTATATTTCTAAGGTTGTACACACAAGAATTTGTTTAAGTGTCCTTACTTACTTCTATGCACTATTTTTTTTAATTATAACTCATCAATATATCCATTAATTACAGAAAAAATAAGATAATACAAAGATGGTTACAACAAAAAGGTGGTCAGTAAGTATTCACAGTCCATTATCTATGCAGATACAAAACATGACTCACAATAACAAAACATAATCACCAACTGCTAAACACGACAATACAAAAGTAAAATCAAAGTATCAAATCACAAGGCAAGAAATAAAGTTAAACATAGGCAACACCACCCAATGGAAGTAGGGGCAGATCATCATTAGGGCATGGAAAGCTCCAAAATCGCTTTTTAGGCATTTGAGAATAGGGAGCATTGTGTCACAAGAAAGGCTCTAGTTCTGAGCGCTCTCACAATTCAGAGGATAACCCAATTCAATAAGCAAAGTAGCTTGCCTAGAGATAATGTATTTATCCCTCCTAGGGTGATTATGTGATATGTGATTATTCAGCTATATGCAAGTATCTAGAAGATTAATTGAAATGCTTGACAATAAAATCTATTGACCTACAATAAAAGATATTCAAACTTGGCCTATCATTGTTAGAAAGCAAAATAATTATAAATTGGAATAAATAGTGCTCTTTTACTCAGTGTGTAGTAATTTGAAGGTCCTTCCAAGTGAATGCCTTGAGTTAATTTTATAGTGAAATATTTATAATATTTTTGCTAAGCGACTTTACAAAAAGTGTGGGAGAGTCGTTGTAAAACATTTTGATTTTAAAAAACAACCATTAGAGTATGAGGGACAAGGCCACGCTAGGGGAAAAGGCCGTAGTGCAACCATATTTGACTTGTGAGGTCTTGTCCCAAAAAGACATCAACTACTGAAAAAGAATTGATATGTGCCTATAGGTTGAATAAGGACAAATAGGATTGAAATAGGGACCTATGTATGATATATTTTGTGTTTGCAAAATAATGAAGGCTCTCTCATAGATTGTGGGTTACCAAAATGTTGAACAAATCAAGTAAGGTAAAAATGTCAAGGTTAAACATTGTCAAGCACTTAATGATTAATTTTATGTGTCTACAAGTCATTCCTTTCTACCCTTCATGACCACCATTGAATGCAATTTTTTATGGGGTAATTATCTCACTCCATTTCTCATTGTTGAAGATCCCATGATGATATTCCAAATCATGACAATCCCTATGAATATCCCTATAACATGGGAAAAGATGAAGACCCTCCCATCTTTGACACTTATAACATGGCTAAAGATCCCACAAAATAAGATCTTCTCATTTATGATGATCCTAACATGATAGAAGATCCCATTTCTAACACTTCTAACATGGTCAAAAATAAATATAATGATTTTCCTATTTATCATGATGTTTTTAATGGCAAGGTGAAGATGAATACATTCCCATCTTCGACACTTATAGCAAGGTCAAAGATCCCGAGAAGAATATTTTTCTGTTTATGATGATTCTAGCATGATAAAAGATCCCCTTTCTTACACTTCTAACATGGTCAAAAATCAATATAATGACTTTCTCATCTACCATCATGATCCTTTTGGTGGGTGAAGAAGAAGATCCTCCCATTGATGAATTTTATGACATGAATGAAAATCCTTAAAATGATTTTCTAATTTTAGCAACCCTCAATTTAACATAATTAATGATGAGAATAGCTTTATTAATTTCTACCTACCTTCTACCCCACCTATGGAAGGCCTTAGGTGGATACATCATCAAGCCTCAACTCACATTCAAACCTACCTTCTATAACCAAATTTTGTCAACTCATCAACTTATGAAGAGCATCTAGTTCACATGCCTAGCACAAAAAGCATCATAGGTGATGATCCCGGAGATTATGTAGCGAACTATTACCTCAAAACCTCGAGGCATCTATGAATCCGTACATTAGGATCACAACATCCCACCACACTTCTGAATCCCAAACTCTAGGTTAAATTTTCCCCCCATACATTAAGATCCCTCATGTGTATGAGTCCCAAATGAAAATTGCAAAGCTGACATAGCCACCTCCTCCATGATTTGAACCTAGGTGGAGGCTATGATACCAAATGTTATGAATCATTACACCAAAACCTCAAGGCATCAGTGATTCCACATATCAGGACCATAACATCCCACCATGCTTCTAAAGCCTAGATAGTAGGGTAGATTTCACACCCATACATTAGGATCCCTTACATGTGCAAGCCCTAGATTAACACTACAATGCCAACGTATCCACCTGCTCCATGATTTGAACCTGAGTGAAGGCTCTAATACCAAATGTAACAAACCATTACACCAAAATCTTAAAGCATCAGTGAATCTACACATCAAGGTCAAAACATGTTATAGGGTTATTCAAACCTAACCTGCAAGTCCACTTTTAATTTCAGTTCCATTCAAACCATCAAAATCTGAATAATCATAAAAATGCAACAACATAGTCAATGTTGATATAGTTCTAAATCATTTTTCTATTAAAAATCACTTCATTATCAATGTCATTACATCATCAATATTGTTATAATTATATAGACACATATATCTAGTCAAAGGTATTTGACAATGTTAATTATTGACACATTCTAAAACACATGACTTAAGTACAATTACTTGACTCTCATTCACCATTTATCTAAGCCATTTTATATATGTTGGATCAACCTTTTGTTTTTCATTATTATTATCCAAAACTTTCAATGTCAAAAGCTTAATTTGTCTAAAATCATCTTTAAACTATCCCCAACAAGGAAAAGTTGTCTCTCAACAAAGGAAATTTGTCTATGATCCTTTTGGAAAGGTTCATGTTGGGTGGACAAGGGAGAAATGCACCATTGTCCACTTATAATGGTCATCTATGCCAAATAATGGCTAGCTTCCGAAATTCAAAACATCCTTTTGGGTCTCCCTACACCTTTCACATGATTGGATAAAGGGAAATGTCAAATATTTACATGTATATACATGTCAAGAGTCACTCATTAGAGACATTTGTTATCCACTTGGTTCAAGCTTATACACTTTTACACATTAAGCAAATTTCCCTCCTATTCTACCCAAATTCTAAATCATTCACAAGGCGCAACCATAAGCCCTGTCAAGATCCCTCTAAATAAGGTCAAGAGTTATAATTTTCAAGTATCAAATCCATTTTATAGGGCATACACATATTCAAAGGAACACAATTACATATCCAATTTAGGTGGGAGAACTACATGGGTTTGATTTCCCTCCTTGGAGTATTAGATACATAGGTAGAGGGGGTGACTGAGTTCAACTCAAGCCATTACACTACCATATTTTTTTTTGCAAATTTTCAAGCTATCAATATACCCTAAGGGTTCAAATATAAGATAATACAAACATATATTTGTACATGGAAAACCCCTAGTTGTGATATATTATATTACTCAACATTCATAGGCACAAAAGGTGCAGTGATCAAATTTTATGCATAGTCAACCAAGATAAGTTCACAGTCAACAAACTCACGTGCACTAGTACATTGTCCATCTACAATGACCATGTCCAAAAATAGCATTTGCTTTTTCCTATAATTTATCATTTTCTATATTTATGTTTTCTCTATCTTTTCCTATCAACATCTTGTCATAATCAACTCAGACAAATTTGTAGTCAACAGACTAGAATGCACTGCATCACCATCCACTTACAATAGACTTGTCTAGAATTTATTTTTTATTTTGTGTCTAATAATGATCCTATACAATAACCTCTTCATCTATTTCCACTTGTATATAGTCAGAACAATCAACAAAAAATAGTGTGCAAGCTAAGTATATTTATTCCTAGTGTTTTTCCAAAATAACAACTTTCCATATTAATCTATCAAAATCAAAATAGTTAATTATTTCACATCTTTAGAACTCTAATATTTATAGTTTCATCCCTTAATAATCACATAAACATTTATTTTATTTATCAAAAATAGGATAAAATAAGTTACAACTAATTTTTCCACTCATAATAATTACATCATCAGTGTTGATACAATTATAAATCATCTTCTTATAACATATAACTGTATCAACCATGACACATAAAAATGATGATATAATCTCAACCCTATTCCTTGTCAAATTCACTGTACCGACCAATACACAAAAAGTGATAATATAGTCTTAAAAATGTTTATCGTAACAACCAACTGTATCGACTAGAGCATAGAAAGTGCCAATATAATCTTAAAACCTTTGCCCATTAAACATCATTGCATTAATCATAATACCTCTATCATATCAAACTATATCAATAGTGTTGATATACTCATATTTAGCTTAGATCAACATAAATGTATCGACAATATCAATATAATAAAAATCTATATAATCAAACCTAATTGTATTGACATCGCCAATACCAGACAATAGATGCCAAAATTTCTAGAACACCTCCTAAAAATCCATAACTTAACCTAGATGAAAAAAATCATGTTGTAGGATAGATTTACATAGAATATGATAATAAAGGTTGTCACTATGTCGATGTCGAGGTTGATATTAAGCACACTATCAAATCCACTCCTACCATACCTCACATGTTGGGGCACCTTCTAATGCCCATCATTTTCTTCATTCACATGTTGGGGCATCTTACTTTACCCACATTTCTCCTATTTTACACTTTGGGGAATATTTCAATGCCCATCCTTACCTTCATACACACTTTAGGGGCATCTTATGATGCCATCCTCATTTTCCCTCAACCTTGTGAATATCTCACCTTCACAATGAGCTGATTATCAATAATCATGCACACATTAAAGACAAACAAATTCAACTTCAAAAAATATATCAAGAGGCATCCTCTATTTTTATGAATGTAACTTTTTAAACGTACATTCATTTCTTGCACTTAGTTAAACATTTAATTCAGATTTTATGTTAACACTTTTTTTTTTAAGTTTTCTTCTAAATTTTTATGTGGTAGCTTAGTCTTGCTTTATATACATCTTTGGATTTTATTATCATCAATCTTAACATCTTTTATTCATCCTTTGGTATCTATTTATTTTTACACATCTTAGGTTTTTTTAGTTTGTGAGTTGTATGGTAAGACCTCGAGGAATTAACCAAGCCCTCCTTAGAGTCACCCATCCTTTTTAATTTCACTTTTGGGTTCCCTTTCACCCTTTGTTTCACCTCTTCATTTCATTCATCCATTGCTTCCCTTGTCATTCTTTGGTATTTTTACAATCTCTCCCTCTTGGGTTTATTCAGTCATTGCTTCCCTTATAGTTCCTTGGTATCTTTTATCATCTTTGCACCATTTAGATCTTGATATATCTTTACATCATTTGTACACTTTATAGCTTTACCTTACTTATTTTTATACCTCTTAGATTTTTATTTTGTAACTTGCATGGTAAGACCTTGGGGAATACAATCATGTCCTCCTCACAAATGCCTATCCTCTTGTTATCTTTTTTCCAACTTATGTTCCCAAACTTAGCTAGGCGTCTTCTTATAAAGATAAGGCAATGGTCAAGATTATTTTTTTGCCACTTAGAGTCAGTTATATTCTCTAGTGACAAAACATTTTTAGTCTATCTACATGTCTCTCATCCATATTTTACCCTCTTTTATGATGTAGTCTCAAACATGTTTGCCATTATATCATCCTCTTTTATACATTTTTTGGTGATTGGGGAAACCCAATTATTTTATGTTCATCTCTATATTTCATATTCTCCTCCTCCTTTTGGGCTCACCAAGGTCAGTTTCAAGATTACACATTTTATAAGGTGCAAGTCTAGGAGTATTTAAGTGTCTTGGTCTCTAATCCTCTTCTTTAGTGACCTGATATAATCTCTCTTGTGTTTATCATATTTAGCACCCATCATTGGTCTTTTGAAATAGTATGGAAGAGGAAAATTGAAAAATAAAAAAGATTCAAAAGCCATAATATCATAACAAAAAGGAAAAAGAAATAAAATATCAAAATTCAAATCACACTAAAAGACATAATCATATCATTGGCACACCCCCTATCCTAATGGAAGCTCAAACTCCACAATTGGACTCATGATAGAGCCAATGTCCATTGGGGTACGATAGGCCAATAAACTAGGGTAGAAGGTCTCATATATATTTCATTAGTGACACTTACTTTCTCACACAAGTACCCAATCCTCACAGTGGACCGACCACTTTATAAGGGATCCTAAGGAGTAAGGATCGCGTCATGGAAAGGTAGGATCCTTTTATTATTCACGCATACTAATTTTCATGGGATGATATTTATACTTCACTAGTTATCTAAACATACACTTGTTGGGTCAGGTTCTATAGGATCCATGATGTCAAAAACTCTTATTATTTCCAAACTGATTAGATTATCTTATTTATAGTAAAGACCATGCTTTCGATTTGGTGATGCCCTCTTCTCCCTTCTTTGATTATTCCCCCTTGATAAGCAACTCTATTTCTAAATCTCTCCCATATTTTGTATTTCTTATTCTCCATTTCATTCAGATAAGTTAGCATTGTGACATCTTTAACGTTTAAAGATTACTCTTTAAACTTTCCATTTCTGAATAGAAGTTGCATCTTTGAGTTGTTGTGAGATGATTTCTTAGTCATTGCCTTATCTTTATAGGATTCCTCTTAATTATGTTTAAGACCTTGACTTTTTTATTCATTTTATGTGGGCCATTTGGTCTCATTTTTACTTTTTATGCTTTAATTTATATCACTTAGTTACTTGTTTCCTTGGGTTTTTTGGTTCTATTTTAGCCCCAACATGATGGCTTGCTGATTTTTCTTTGTTATTATTTGATTTCTTGAGTATTTCAATTCTATTTTATCCCCAACATGATGGATTTTTGGTTTTCCCTTGTTATCATTTATTTTGTTGGGTTCTTTGATTTTGTTTAAGCCCCAACATGATTGGTTGCCGATTTCCCCTTATTATTATCTACTTCTTTGGATATTTTAGTTCTATATTATCTTTATCTATCTCAGATTACATATTTTTTTAGGCTTTATAATCCTTTTTTGAGAGTTTTCATTCACTTCCATTTATCAACTATCTTGTGTACACACGCATTACCTTTATTCCATTTTTAACTTGATATTTTTAGGTTTTCTAAATGTAATTTATACCCACACCATAATCAAGACTACGACATTGGAATGCATCTATTTAACAAAAAGGTAAGACAAAGTATTCATATGTTAATTTCAGTGATTCATTTATCATTATTTATTTTAATAGCTATTTTGTGCTTTTATGTTGCTATGTATCTTTTCCAAATCACCATCCCACATTACACTATTGATGGTGCCACAAGTTTGACAACTATTAATTCCATTCTTGGCACACAATTTGGAAGGACCATTGTCCATTTTGTTACAAGTATTGACATGGCATGGGAGGACCATGGCACAAGAGAACTATGGCATGGGAAGACCATGGTGCAAAGCCAACAACATGAGACTTGATGGGTGCAGAAGGACAATGGCACAAAAAACCCAACACAAAAGGATCCGGTCAAAAGGGAAAGTGTCACAAAGAACCTGAGAACAGGGGATTGAAACAAAAGTGGAAGACTAAGGGAGCACGTGGGAAGTGAAGCATGAGGGATGTGAAGAAATTAGAATAACATTTCAAGTGGGACACTTTAACCCCATTAATCAAAGGTTTTGTACCTGCCCATGAGGAACAAAACACTTGGTTTCCTGAATATAGCATAGAACGAGGATCTAGGGGCACAAAGACCCAAGTATATAGGAACAACTAATTATAAGTGCCATGACTCTCAATTTTTTAGGAGTCCCATGTGCCATTTGTTCATAATAGTTGGAATTATGACACTTGGTCTTCGCAAAACAAGTATAAAAACCCCTATTGTAATCATTTGCTTTATGGACTTTTTGGGAAAACAGTTATAAAGATTTGTCTTGTAATGTAGTAATTTGTTAGTGAGAGATCAATGTTTTCCATATTGTGTTACGAATGATGAAGTATTCTAAAGGTTGAAGGATGGATGTGATTTACATCTAAGTCATGGGTATTTTTCTTCTTTTACCACTACTGTTATATTGGTTCTATTGTTGGGACCTGAAGTAACTAGAGCACAAGCATGGAAAATGTTTGAGCACATTACATTAGAAAACATTAAAGAATGGATTATCAAAGTTGAAGACAATTTTGCAGTTTCATATCTTGAGCCTAGATTTTTTGCATGAGAGTGGGTAGAACACAACCTCTATAGTTCATTATATGAGATGTTCTTCTTTGAGGTCCCTATTCTTTTTCATTCTTGGATCTTAGCATATGCTCAAGGATGATCATGAAACCTTGCATGAAGATAGTCGTGAACACTAGAATGATAAAGAAATTAAAAGTTTCATGGACATGAATGGTTGATGATTGGTGGAAAGGTGTCTGAAATAGTTACATCTTAGAATATGCTATGACCACATATTCATGCCCTAAGGACCAAGTTTAATTTTTTACGAGAACCAAGGGGGTGATATCTTTCACTATTTTTAACCAAAATTAAAAAGCTCATTATTGATCTTGGGTTGGAAACATTACCTATGAATGCCTAAAACCTCACATGCATGAACCGCATAGTTGGAGGAGAGATTACTGGTTGATTCAGGGTTGTGGGTTCAACATGGTATCAAGTTAGTGAGCGCTACAAAAATAGAAGTATGATGAATCTTAATAGAGGATCATGGGAGTTAGTGGCACAAGAATAGATTGGGAACACTCAAGAAATTTTGTGAAGAGTCATAGGGAGCTAGACACACGTCAAGAATCCATCACTTATGGGCCACAACCTTTGCCACTATTATCTTGTGAAGAAATGGGATAGATCACCGGAGATAAACCTAATACAAATCAACCAGGCTCTCCCACCATAGTGCGTGCTGATGCTATTGAGTCATATAGGATACAAGTAAGGAATTGGGATATAGATAGTATAGACTTAGAGGCTGAATGAATACAAGAAATTGAGACCAAACCATCAAGCAGTAACACTAAATCTACATTTTATTCTTTTCACAAAAAATTCATGGCATAGCTTGGAATGCTTGGAGGATCTGGCCAAGGCTAGAATACCAGCCCCAATTTAGGACATCACCCTTCCACCATGCCTCCCCATACGGGTATTACTAGTGGAGGCACTGGAGAAGGATTAGGAGGAGATACTAGAGGAAGTGGGCCCCCTCTAAGAATAGGAATAGGATCTTCTTAGCAAATAATTATTTAACCTCATATGGTTTATTATGAAATGACATTACATCTAACTGAGTATCAGGGGGTAGAAAATGTAGTCAAGCATGTTCATAAGTGTGAACTAATTTGGAGAGCACGTGGCATCACATCCTCTGAGTGAAAGGCAATACAGTTTGCAACCACCCTTTTAGAACATACACATAATTGGTATCATAAATTTGACCCTCAATAATTAGTGGTCAACTATGACCAACTCAAAGTAGCATTTTTACAAGAATTTGATATTCTAGAGTTTGAGCAATAGAGTATAGCAGCATTGAAAGACATAAAATAGGGACTTACAGAGAGCGTACGAGAATATGATGCTCAATTCAAGACTTTGCTTTCTAAGCTATCATTTGAAATCAATCCTGACCAACATGCACAATGGTTTCTAGGTGGATTATTGCTACCTTTTTTATGGAGCATGTCACAGAGAACTTTTACCAATGCGTGAGAGGTTCTAGAGTCTGCACTATGCGTTAAAGTGGTTGAAAGTATGGATACTAGAATTAGTCCCTTTATGGAGGCACAAATAGAACCAATGGCTTCTTAGCTTGAAAAATTAATGGCAAATAATGCACATGAGACACAGTGGTGTTTGGTGTACTGATTGTGAAATTAAAGGACACACAAGAAATAACTGCCCATGTAAGAACATCCATGCAATCCTAAAACAAACCTATGATATTTGTCATGATAATCATGATGTTCATTCCTATTCACTTTTGAAAAAATCCATGAATACTAAAGTATCTATGTATTGTAAAATTTGCGATGCTTATACTCATGATACCAATGAGTGCCGACTGATTATTGATATCTATAAGGCTTGAGCACATAAAATGCACCAAGATTCAGTCAATTCCTAGGACAATGATGGTTATCATGGGCATGGAATAGGATGAGGAAGAGGTGATAGGTTTCCACCAATGACTTGCTATAAGTGTGGTTCTCCAAACCACTATCGGAGGGATTGTTTAGAATACCCTACATGTGCTTACTTCAAAAAGGACCACCAGTTAGAAGAATGCCTAGATCTATATGCCACCATTACAAAGGACCAAAATGAAAAGGTATAGGTATGATCCGTATAGACAAACTACAATGGCACACTCGACCAACCATCCCTATTGTATAGCAAGTCAATATTACCATGTGTACCGGAGGCCAAACACAACCTACATCTAACCTGATTGAAAAGGTATGTATGGAAGAACCTCATGCAAGGAAATACCTTGATGTACTTCAGCAAAAGGATGTTCTTTAGGATAAAATGGCACTTTTGCATGAGCTCCAAGGCAAAATTCAATATTTTAAGGATCGAGATGTCACACAACATGTCATAGTTCAAAGGGAAACTGGACTTTCAGTAATGAGGGTAGTTTTCAGGAACTATGCAAAAACATGCTTGATGAAAACATCATTCCATAGATTATCACTTGGTTTAAAGGTCAATATCACGTACCAAATAGAACCCATACTCAGCTAAGTTGACAAGGTGAAGATCGATATTTAAATCATGCTTGATGACAGGAAAGTCCTAGTTCTATGTCCTCAAAAGATGGAGAAATATTAGTTAATGTTGCTATAAATGAATGGGTAATATAGGATATTCTAGTGGATACTGGTGCTAAATTAAATGTTCTCACTAAAGATGCCTAGCAAAAAATGTCTAGTCTAGCTTTGCATCCTTCACCTCATGTCTTGTTTATGGCAAACAAGACTCGTGTGCATCCTATCAAAGTCCTAAAAAACACCACTAGTGAAATTTTTGGGGTTCAGTTCAAAGTAGATTTTGAGGTTTTGGAGTTGGCAGAGGTAGATGATTATCCATCCTTACTTGGAAGATCTTGGTGCTATGAAAATCATGTAGATTTAATCTTTAAGAATCAGTACATTAGCTTTAAAAATATTGATCAATGCGTGATAATTCCCCTAGACCAAACACAAGAACTACCCTATATTGAAACCATGAGCATTGATGAAGACATCAATAATTTGTATAATGTGACTGCTTGACATGATGACCAACATGATCCTATGCCAGATGGTATTCTTCATTGGGTAGACAACCAGTGTATCTCAGATGCCATAAGCAATGCTTGCAATTATTGGGCCCATGGTGATTATGATCTCTCTATAAGATTGTGCAACACCATCAATAGAGAAGACATTACACACCAGTTCCTTAAGCATCACAAATTTGTGCACCTCATGGGCTTAGCTTTGAGAGGACCAATGGAGGGACCACCTTTGGAAATAATTAATGAAGCTCCATGATTTCAAGGATAAATAAAAGTGTGTGATTTCATCCATCACCTCAAAGAGTTATATGGTACTAAAAATGAATGGATGCAGTCCTTAGACCACATTTTTGATGGCATCGTGCCAGGTGGTGGCAAAACCATAAAGAGTGCTTATTGTATTAGGATCAATTGCGAGTTTCTCTAAATCATATATTTCACCATGACAATAAAATTATAGTTACACTTAGATATAATGGTATGGAAGCACCTAAACCTCACCTAGAGGCATGTGAAATAATATGGCAAGCTAAAGAAACATTTTTACCAGAACACCTATGGGTCTATACAGTTTATGGAACCTTGCACACTTGGGCACGCATGTGGTACATACATGAAGAAAGGCACATTGAAACAAGGTTTTGGTAGCTATTAAAGGAAAACATGACATCCACACTTTCTTACTCTTCACCAAGGATGGATCTGTGCTTTTCTCTTCAAGCAATATGTGAAGCAATAATTAGTGATCTAAGTCTGGTAGAAGACTACTTGCATCATATTCATCATAAATCGAAAGACTCCTTGAGTTTAATCAATGAGCCTCCCAGAAAATTATCTCTTTCATCATTGATAATCTCCAACGAAGAGCATTGAGAAGAAATCTACCTAGGAAAATAAAAGCTCATCTTCCAAGTAGATGAAGGAGAAGGATCCACTCCATTCAATTCATTAACTTGTATATTCTCATAAGTACTAGCTCATCAACTATTCAAGACACCAAATTCCCAATAGACAATCCTTATCATGGGCCCATTCAAACTATTTAACTAAACATTAGCATAGAGTAGGAACCTAAGTTGGTGACTATTGGAAATTATTGGACCGAGACAAAATTTTCACAAATCTTTGAGCTACTAAAAGAGTATTAGGATGTGTTTTCAAATAACTACAGTGAAATGAAAGGGGTTTACCCTTCTCTAAGGAAGATGTATATAAAATTGATTGATGGTGCTCATCCTGTGAAGAAATGCCCATACCAGATGAACCCTAACATCCGAGCACACATAAAAGAAGAGATCAATAACATGATCCACATCAAAACAATCATTCTTATTGATGAATCTGACCGGGTGAGTCCTATGGTAATCGGTATTAAGAAGGATGGGCATATTCATATCTACACGGATTATAGTGTTTTGAATGCATCCTGTGTCATCGATCCTTTTCTAACACCTTTCACGAAAGAAGTCATAGAAGGTGTTGTTGGTTGTGAGATATAATCCTTTACCGATGGGTTCTCAGGATATCACCAAGTCTAGATAGTTGAGGAAGACTGCTCCAAGACCACTTTTTCTATGAAATGGTGCTCTTTTGCCTACACTGACATGCCTTTTGGGTTGAAAAATACCTAGATAGTGTTTTCACGAGTAGCAATAGAGGCTTTTAAAGATTTTATCCATAAGTTTCTTCAAGTCTACTTAGATGATTGGATAGTATATGGGTTGATCAAAGACCACTATGGCAATCTAAGGCTCATGCTTGAGCATTGTTGAGTATTACACATTTCCTTGAATCTGAAGAAATGCATGTTTGCGACACTATTTGGGGTACTCCTTAGGCATATCATTTGTAAAGAGGGACTCCTAGTAGATCTCACCAAGGTCTTGATCATTTTATGACTACCAGTGCCAAAAACCCAGTGCAAGGTATGCACATTCTTGGGACACATGGGCTCCTACAGAAAGTTCATTTGGGGTTATGGTAAGATTACAACACCCTTGGAAGAACTATTAAAGCATAATGAATAGTTTATATGGATAAATTCTTACAAATCAAATTTTGAAACCTTGAAAGAAAGACTAGTTACTACTTTTATCTTATAATTTCCAGATAGGACAAAACCATTCCATGTTCATGTTGATGCAGCTGGAATAATAGTTGGTGCAATACTTGCACAACTAGGAGAGGGAAATTTAGACCATCCCATCCATTTTTCCAGTAGGAAGTTCACACCAGTTGAAAGAAACTATACCACCACTGAATGTGAAGCTTAATCCATGGTTTACATGCTACAAAAATTTAGACAGTACCTTTTGGCTACACCATTTGTGTTCTATATTGATCATGAGGACTTAAAGTATATTGTTAATAAGCCCGTTCTCCATGGAAGAATTTACCATTGGATAATTCTCTTCCAAGAATTATAATTTTTTGTAGTAAAACCTAGAAAAATTAATCATGGACCTAATAATTTATCCCAAATTGAAAATGAAGAACCTCTACATGCTATTGAAGATGACCTTCCTAACATACAAATTTTCCACTAGGGTACCTATAGAGTTGGAGGATATTACAACATTCCTCAATAGTGGTTGTGCACCTACATCTCTTACTTAATAAGAAAAGAAACAACTTATATTTCACACCACACCATATCAACTCATAGCAGGAGATTTGTACAAGATGGACCATGACAAGGTACTGCACCATTGTGTAATGCAACATGAGTACCTTGAAGTATTACAAGAAGTACATGGAGGTATTGTCAGAGGACACTATGCTAGGGAAGCTACTGTGTGTAAGGTGTTGCCCGTAAGACTCTGGTGGCTGACTTTATTCAAAGATGTAAAGGCATATGCAAGGTAGTGTGACATCTACCAGTGCACAAGAGAACCAAATAGAAGAGATACCATGCCACTATGCCCAATTCTATCTCAAGAACTATTCAAAAAATGGGCTATAGACTTTGTAGGGCCCATCACCCCTATAAGATGAAGAACATGTTCATGATACATAATTGTGGCAATAGACTATTTAACATGATGGGCTGAGGAAGTGTTAACCAAAGACTGTACAATAGCCACTACCATGCAGTTTATTTAGAAAAACATTATAACGTGCTTTAGATGTCCTCTAAGTTTCACCAGTGATAAAGAAACTCACTTCTTGCATGAGATAATTCAAATTATGTAGGTTGAATTCATGATTGTGCATCACAAGACCACACCATATGACCCACAGGTGAATGGAACAATATAAGCCTTTAACAATATTCTTGGTACCACTTTGACAAAAATATACAATATTAGTAGAAATGATTGGGATGACAGGGTATCTGTAGTACTTTAGGCATACCAAACCACATATAAATTCCTCAATAAAAATACACCATTTAACCTAATATACAGAAAAGAAGCAATCATGCTAGTTGAGTTTTTAGTTCCATCTCTTCGGATAACGTGTATAGAAAATCTTGATGATGATGCATCTTTGAAAGCTCAACTTGATGAACTCATGAAACTAGATGAGGCATGGTTCTTTGCTCATTGAAATCAACATGTTAAGAAACAGAAATAGAAAGAATGGCATGATCACCATCTAAAGAAGAAAATATTCACTCTAGGTATGAAAGTTTTACTTTATGACTCTAAGTTTGTGCACCACCCTAGGAAGCTCTGCATTCATTGGGATGGACCATTCATAATTCATAGTATATGATCCACTGGTGCATGTCGACTGAAGTGAATAGATGGTCAATTTCTCCCTGAACATTATAATGGGAGTTGGCTTCGACCATTTTATGATTTTGTTTAAATTTATGTTATTTTTCAAATAAGGCTTGAGGCCATTAGATTAGCATTTACTGCTTTCAATAAAACACACTGCCCTTGAGGTGCATGACTCGTTTCTTTTTAATTCTTTATCTGTTTAATGTTTTCATGGAGAACCACAAAAAAAAATTTAGTATGAGGTAAGCAGTGCATAAGAGTACAATACATGTGGGCATGAAAGTTTAAAAGGCACATGAGTCATCTAATATAATAGATTTTCATTATTTTTGTGACAGCTGGTTTCCATTACTCCAGAAGAATGGGATAATTGTCACCCACCTCCATGGAAAGCATGGGAAGAAATGAACCATAAATAGATAAGGGTAGTTATAATAGAAAGCGTGTGAGTGGAATGATGGGACAATTTTCAATGCAAGATATGAATTACGGAGACCATTAGAAGATACGTATTTATGGTGGGAAATGACAAGGAGAGGAAAGAAGTTAATGAGGTAGATTGACCAAGGAACCTATAAATAACCATGTTAAGGCCATTTTACATTTTACCTTGCTAAAATATTCTAGCAATAGATGAACCAGAGCAATACACGAACCATAAAATCAAAGCCGAGGTCAAAAATAGAGACGCAAACAAGATTTCCAAGTGGAGGTAGATAAGTGCAAACCAAGTATAGAAGTGGGTCGAGGTCATTGTTAGTAAAAGTTGTTGCAAGTTACTGAATTCTACCATTTTTGAGGTGTAAATCTCAAGAGACAAGGAAAGTTAAACACCACCACGTATTCATTTGGGAATGTGGGACGATCGAGGGTTAACCTTCGATCACCTCGATGGGTAATGCGACCAAAGTGAAAAGTGAAAAGACTTGAAAAACTACCAACCATTTTTGAAGATAGAGAGTTAGGTGGAGAGTGCTTCCCTATAAGAGAGGAGCCTTTAGAAAACCTATGAGAAACACTAAGGCAAGAGAAACATGTAAGAAGTCAAAGCAAGAGCGTAGATGAAGATAAATTGATGAAAAAAGGAAAGTAGGTGCAGGCCTCCTCATCACAGACCACTACACAATCTTCCCCTCCAACTATTTACATTGAAGAGATGCAATACCCATAGTTGGTTTTGCACGTCAAAAATTGGGTTTCCAAGGTGGCAACTATGACCATTTTTTATTACAACCATTGTCAGCTAGGGAATGAAGTCTAATTATAAAATGATTATCAGGTCTAGACCACCAACACATGAAACCAATTGGCTTATGACCTCACTATCAAAAATTAGTTGGATAAAATTGGCCTCTTCCAACTCTTCAAACTACCATACTTTGGAAAGCCTAGTGAGGTAGTTCAGTTCCTCCTCTCACACATTCATGATGATTATATCCACTTTGTAGGGCACAACATGAAGATCAGTGCAAAGAGGGTAAGCAAGGTAATAGGACTCCAATGCACAAGACTTAATGTCCTAGATGACTTGATGGATACAAAGGAAATTTAGCATATCACCACCATACTCATATATCAAAAGAAAGGACATGCAATGCATATCACAATCCTACAAGATCTCGCTTTAAGGGTATTAATGTAGATCATATCTACCAAGATCAGAGGGATTGATAGGTGGAAGGAGGTGGATATGTCCCACCTACACATAACAAACCAAGTAGTACAAAAATTATAGTACAACTGGGCACTATACTTTGCCCAGAGGATAATCAAATATGTAGAAAAGGTGCATATAACACCTAAGTTCTTGTTTCCTTGGGGCACAATTTTGTTATTGATGGTGTTTGATGAAATCAACATGCCTGCTTATAGCTCAGGATCCTTGAAGTGGGTGTATCCATCCACTAACAAATCCCCCGTTGAGTGCTACAAATCCATCACTTGCCCTCACCACATCACTCCAACATATAAGTTGAGGATGAGACATTGGTTTGATGGAATGAAGGCAACCTTTGGAAATGAGTGGTGAATTCCCAAGGATCTACCCTCTAAAACTCAGGATCAAGCTGAATTTACTGTGAAGTAGAATTTTTCTTTGGTGTGGATCTACATGATTCCATTAGGGGAACTCTCTATTTGGCTCAAGTTGCCCTATGCTTTTTTAGTGTGCTACTTCATCAATTTTATGAATATAATTCATGATGCACAACCAGTCAACTTGCAAGTAGAATAGATTGACATGGAGCACCATACTCTTCAAAAGATGTTTATTTACCCTGACAAGGAAGCCTACACATAAATGAGAGAAATGAACATGACCAGCATCACAATGAAGAACATTCTAGTTGGAGAACATGTACATAAACTATTCTATATGTTACGACCCAACCAACATCCTTAAGATGGAGAACCAAAGGAAAGGATTCCCCATATTCCATTACAAAAGAGAACATCTGAGCCAAGTGTGAGCATAAGTGGGTAGCAAGGTCTCAAAAGTGATAGAGGACAGAGGAGGTGAGTCCTCTAGACTAGTACCTCATCCCCCACAACCTCCACCCCACTGTTCACCTTCACCTCTATCTCCATCTTCCCATAGTTTACCTTCATCAACCTCAACTTCCCCATATCCATCTTCTCCACCCCAACTACCTTCACCTTCACCATCTCCACCTCCTCAGGTTGAAACTGGGTTAGTGCCATGCCCTCCTCTAGATTAAGCACCCAAAAAGGACCCCTTATTGAAACAAATAACCATAAAATCTGACCTAGAGAAGACTCCATCTCCAGGGTGGGAGGTTATAACTGGTGATTAGGCTCATACAGAATTAGGAACAAATGGGATGGCTGTTGAGAGCCAACTTGACTGAGACCCAAAAAAGGGAAGGGACTAGCTGAAACAAAACCATAATAAAAAGAGGTTTCTAATCTGCATGAATGATATCAGTTTGGCATAGAGGATCAACTACTCTTGTTAGGATTGTGGAGCTAAAAGCTTCACTGATGCAGATACAGAGGAGGTTGCAGGAGAGTTGC
The DNA here is from genome assembly GCA_037957365.1 of Torreya grandis. Lineage (NCBI taxonomy): Eukaryota > Viridiplantae > Streptophyta > Pinopsida > Cupressales > Taxaceae > Torreya > Torreya grandis. The sequence continues at coordinate 1,748,436 of JARHVA010001687.1, read as the reverse complement.
TGAGTGCCAGAGACACCGGCGTCGGTCAGGCCAACCGACGTCGGCAGGAAAGGGCAGGAAAGACAACCGGCGTCGGTCAGAAATCGGCCGGCGTCGGCGACCCCCAGGCGGACAGGGACCGGCGTCGGTCGCCTGTGTAGTTCGACTGCGAGCTATCTACGGGCAGTTAGCTAACGAACCAAGTGTTTGCATGAAGAGACCTAATTTTAGACTGAGAGCTGCGGATCTAATTATTGTAATTAGATGTCTAATTATTGTTTGGATGAGATCTATATAATAGACTCATGGTTGTATTGGAAAAGTGTGCTAGGGAGTAAGAGAGCATAATTATAAGCTCCTTCTGTATGTGAGGTAGAGCAATGGTGCGTTCCTCCTAGTGCCACAGTACCAGGTGTGTTGGTGCTGGATTGGAGAGCCAGCTGGGTTCTTCAGGAGTGTAAGATCTTGGTCACAGTTGCATGGCCTATATAGGAGATCTACATGATAAGTAAGATCGTTGATCTGCAGGTGTATGTGTATGCAAGGTCGAGGTTCACAGGTGAATAGAACCATTGTTTGATTTGCAGGTGTGCAAGGTCATACAGACAGCAACACAACAGGGAGCAGTATCAGGTAGGATCTACTTGGAGTACAGGTGTGTACTCGGATAGAGCAAGAGAGGAAGGCAAGGAAGTTCCTTCCATAAGTATGGTCTGTTGAATTGCAGGTTGTTGCAGATTCATGGGAGATCTACTTGAAGTACCTTGAGTACTTGTGGAGCACGTGGAGTGCTTGTGGAGTGCGTGGAGCACTTGTGTTATGCGTGGAGCATGGGAGGTGAACATCAACTCTGTATTTGAGTGGGTGTTGTGACCTGTGAGAGGGAGAGCTTTGGGGAGAAGATTTACTGTTCACTTGAGGTGTGGGAATCCTCTGTAAGGTGGTGGAGAAGATGTGGCATATTCTCTATTGTATTCTTTTCTGTATAAAGTGTTAATACAAGTTGTGTATTGTCTCTCATATGCTGTGTTATTCTGAATTCTAGTTACTTGGTGAATCTGGTTATTTCCGCATATTAAGTTGCTTGAAGTTTGGTAATCAATTGTATGTTTCCGGTTTTGCATCCTGACAAGTGGGATCAGAGCATGTTTGTTGTTCTAGATTCCTGACAACTCTATCTTTGGAACCATTTCCACCCTGATGACACTACCCATGAAACCATGAAACAATTATCCTTCTTGCTGGAAATGTATAATGACAAACCTCACTTTGACATTCCCTTGGATTGCATTGATTCTGGCCTAGATACCTGAGGTCTTCTAGACCTAATGAAGTTTGACCCACAACGACTCACCCCATTAATGACCAACGTAGCATTTTTGAAACTTGCCATGAAAATAATGTGATAGAATATCTTATCTAATTCAGACACATGCATGGTTGAAAGGGAACATGGCCAGGTCATAGAAATCTATAATAAAGCCTGTGTTGAAAAGAAGGTGCTAGCTGAGAAAGTGGCCTCTTTAAAATAACTTTAAGAGACCACTGAGATAAAGATAAGGGTATTGACCCTTTGTACAACAATTTTGAAAGAAGAGCCAGTAATAGCAGATGGCTTAGCTCTAGATGGGGATGCCTTAGCAAAATTGGAGACAATGGTTGAGCTATTGCTAAAAAAGAATAATGAGCATTTCATGTCCAAAATTGAGTCTAATGAACTCACGCAACAAACCAACACTATAGTAGATATCTACCACAACACTTTAGGAAGAGTTGGGGAAGTAATCCCAATTTTGGATGAGATTTTTGCACGCATGGTGTGCCCTAATAAAGTCATAAAAACCCAACTCAATGACGAAGAGGTCTTGAGGCAACAAGCAATCGATGCAACTCTCCTAATAAAATACCACACAAAATGTGCTAAGGCATTTAAGGACGTAGAAATGGTGGAAGATGCTATTAATAACCATCATCAGCAAATAAATGTCAATTTTGCCACACTCTGAGGAAAGGTTGATAAGGAGGTCTCTGAATTAGAAGACATCCAAAAAGAAGCTAATGCAGCCCTAGAGGAGCAAATAAAGAAGATCAAGACTCTAATTCAACTTAAGGAGTTAAAAGCAATAAAGGAGGCCATTAAACAAATAAATGTTAAAATTCTCAATGCTTTATCCCATTGGGATGAGTTGAAGAAAGAATTTGAGCAGAAAGGGCCTGCATTCCTTGAGGATGTGGGGATAAACTAGTTTGGGATGGACTAACAAATTAGTGTGGGGTGATGTTGGTGCCATAATTTTGATAAGTATTAATTCCATTCTTGGCACACAGCATGGAAGGACCATTATCCATTTTTTTACAAGTACTGACATGGCATGGGAGGATCATGGCGTAAGAGAACCATGGTGTGGGAGGACCATGGCTTGAAGCCAACAATATGAGACTTGATGGGTGCAGAAGGACAATGGTGTAGAAGACCCAGTGCGATGGGACCTAGTCAAAAGGGAATGTGTCACAAAGAACTTGAGAACAGGGGCTCAGAATAAAAGTGGAGACTAGGGGAGCGCATGAGAGGTAGAGCACGAGGGACATGAAGCAGTTAGAAGAACATTTCAAGTGGGACACTTCAATGCCATTGATTAGAGGTTTTGTACCAACCCACGAGGAATGAAATAATTGGCTGCGAGAATATAACATAGAATGACCCAAGTCTATGGGAACAACTAATTGTAAGTACCATGACTCTCAGTTTGTTGAGAGTTCATGTGCCATCTATTTATAACAGTTGGAATTATGACACTTGGTCAGGGCAAAACAAGTATAAAACCCCCTATTGTAATCATTTGCATTATGGACTTTTTGGGAGAACAGTTATAATGATTTATCTTGTAATGTAGTAAGCTGTTAATGAGAGATCAATGTTTGCCATATTCTGTTATGAATGATGAAGTATTCTAAAGGTTGAATGATGGATGTGATTTACATCTAAGTCATGGGTATTTTTCATCTTTTACCACTACTGTTAAATAGTAATGGTGATCCTAGTTATAATGATAGTTAAATCTGGGACAACAAGGATAATAATAGTATATTTAGGGTGATGAATAATCTTTTAAGAACTGTGTTACGAAATATGAACAAACATATAACATTGTGCTACAAAGCCTTCAGGAATTGATCTTTTGTTGCATGCTTAGTTGAGTGTGCGAGACTTACCTCTCGTATGAGAGGGCCAACACGTTAGCTTGTTGGGGAGAAGCTCAGTGCCGAAGTATAATTAAATAAAAGAAGCCAACAACTATTATGCCACATGATGAACTTTGGGTGGGGCATATGTATACACTAGTATTTTTCATCAATATCTTTTACTGATGATCTCTCTTACAGGACTTCTCAATGTATCAATCTCCTTGAATATATGTCTTACAGAGTGCATTGGGAAAGGGTTCAACTCAGCTCGTGGTTCTTTACTAAATATGTTCACATACTACCCACTCATACCTATATTACTATCCGTCTAGCATCCTTTGAGTCTCTTTTCCATGTTCTTTCTCAATCTCCTTCTATTTAGTTGTGTAGCTTCCTTGTATTTCCTACAATATTAACATTTTTGATACAATTATTTCTTGCTTATTTATCCATGTATTATATTGGCATTATTAATGCAATTATACACTTTTTGTATCTATATGTACTGTATCGTGACTAACGATACATTATTGGGTCAACGGATACCATCATCTTAGAGTTACAATTAATTTCTAGGTTTGAATTCGTATATATAAGGGTCATAAATATCATTTCCAAAAGATAACAATCATTTGATTTGCATGTGCTTGCATTTATGCCCTTAAGTAGTAAAAGAAGGAATTAGTGGATAAAGCCTTATTCTTGTGGAGGTCAATACTTGTTGAAGACCATTGAAGCTCAATAGAAAGAAGTTGAATGAAGGAGGTTTCCCATAGTCTTTGAAGTCCCCAAATAAAGGACATTTAGGTCTTCATCCTTACCAGTTGAGGTCTTCACCTACAACATCTCTTATAAAATGTCACTAGAGCTAAGAGAGAGATTGGTGCCCTAACAAGTCAATCCAAGGTAAATATCTTTATCCCTATTCTATTTCCTTTTATTTACTTAGTAGATAGATATGTTTTGTTCATTATTAGAATAACATGTATATTTTTTTCCTTGCTTATGTTACCATAATGCCAAACATTGGGCTATTATAGAGTGCTTAGGCTTGCCATTATAACCATGGTTTAGGACTAGTCTACGCCACATTTACCTAGGCTGTAACTACAATCACTCATTGGGCATTTATATCTTGTTTAATTTAGTGTATTTATCATCTTGAATCTTGGTTAACCTTGTTCATCAGTTCTTTGAATGTAGTTTCCTTACTATGTTTTTGATACCTCTTTTACAATTATTATTTTATATCATTGATTTTATTTTGGAACTTAGTTAGACTTCGTATCCCATGTTTTAAACATAAGCTTTGAGATCTTATACCTTCGATATTAAGTATGTATTATATTTTACTATATCTCTACAACCTCTATATTATATTGTTATCTCTACATATATATAAACTCTAAATTGATTTCATATTTATATCTTAATTTGTAAAATAAATAAATTATTAGCTAAACTATTTTAACCCACATTTCACTTTATGCTATCAATACATTTAATTTACAAATTTAATTACATTACATACCATAAAAATAATTTACCATGTGTTGTTTCATTTCTTTATTATAACATTTTATGGTTTAAAATTATTTTTTTAAAGTTAATTTTATACCCTGTTCATTAATTGTTTGAATTCCACAAACTATACAAACTATACACCATGTTAAGGAACTCTCAATATTATATTATATAAATTATAAAACATTTGTTTTAACCTTACAATTAAAATTTACAATACCATTGTAATATAGCGTTGCTACAATCTTTTAACTTTAAATTTAGCAACATAATTTATGTTCATATAACAATTCTTTCCAATCAAATCAATAATATATATTTGAGTACTATAATCTACAATTCTCACGAACTACAATTCTAGTGGCAAACCTTACAAACAACCATTCTAATGACAATTCTTAGAAACTGCAATTCTAATGATAAGGATTAGGTATTATGGGAATATTAAATTTTGTCCTAAATTATATATCAATTATATTTGGCGGTTTCTCAATAATTTTGAATAGCAAATAATTAATAATGTGATATTTGATTTTAGGAACGATTCATATATATTATGTTGGCTAGTTTAAATGATTTCATTTTATTTGAATTTGATCAATTCTTTGTTCGATTGTTCAAAAGAGACAATTTCACTTAATTGGTTGTGAAATACTTAATGAGGATGATTTTGTATTATTTGTATAAAGGACATTGAATCGAACAATTATAAATAAACTCATCATCTTCATCAGATACTTCATGCTAACTATCAAAGAAGGCTTAAACCCTCAACTGATAAAGTGAAGCTCTCTACCAACCAAGAGGGTTACTCTTTAATGAACTTAATAATGAAACACTTGTACTTTTCGAAAAGAGATCACAATAAAGCACACTTAAAACCTCTTACATATTAAAAATACAAGGTGGTCTCATATATTATAAACTACCTTATAAACCATAACTAAAACCGCTAACATCATAGTCCTTAAAATGATTCTATTTCCGTTTTCATGACGAAAAACATCACCACCAAAGAGGCCCAATAATGTTTTGACATGTGCCAAATGTTTAGTGGACAACAGTTGTAAATATTTTAGCTGATGGGCAGAGTCGACCGTCAAATTTACGTGCAAATGTGAAAACATGTTCAACGGTTATTTTCCCAAGAGTATAAGGAAGAAACTTCCATTAAATATGTCGGCCGCTTTACAGCTTGCACGCTACATCCACAATTAGTGAATGGCTCTCACGTGGTTCATCTTTTAGCAGAGAGCATTATATCAACCTCTAAATCTTTGAAGACTCTGAGCATCGAACCCTGCACATCTGTATACAAGGCAAACAAGGAGCAAATGACAAAACCCTGGTTGGTAGATCATAGAAAGACTGTTCCTGGCATCTACCACTGAAACCTTTCTGCTTGTCAAATTGTTAGATTTTTCTTCATAACGTTTTGCTGGTATTTTCCAATGATGCTACGAATAGTGTTCCTTTTGGGCTTAATTCCATGGGGGTTTATAGGTAGCTATGCCAGAAATGCAAACGGTATGCCGGAAAGCTGTGCCGGCATAGTGCCAATGAAACGGCGGCCGAACATAATGTCCATTAGACGCTTCGGAGCGATCGGCGACGGTAAAACCCTCAACACGAAAGCGTTTCAGGATGCAGTCTCTACCATCCAGCGCCTCAACAGGAAAGGCGGTACTTTACTTTATATTCCAACGGGAATTTGGCTTACCGGGAGCTTCAATCTTACCAGCCATATGACTCTGTTTTTGGCTAAGCATGCCGTAATAAAGGCTTCCCAGGTGTGGTTCAGTCAAGGAATTTCTTTTAGCTTTGAATTTTACCACTTTTTGCTGGATTGCAATGGGTAAAGTTTTTAATGATAATGGATGAACAGGATACGGAGGCGTGGCCGGTGATTGATCCACTTCCTTCATACGGTAGAGGGAGGGAGCGGCCGGGCGGAAGGTATGTTAGCTTTATACACGGAGACGGCCTTGAAGACGTCATCATTACTGGTATTTCTCTTCACTTCTAGTATTTCAAGATCATTACTATTATTTGTAGCACAGTTAGATGCCTTCCGTGTGCTGCGAGTACTAGACGATCTCATTTACTTCAAAATCATTATTATTATTCGGGTCACAGTTAGATGCCTTCTATTTACTGCTACTAGAGGATCTCATTTACTGCAAGCTATTTTACAGACTATAAACAAAACGCTTGACATAGCGAACTCTGAAAAAAAACTCTACTTTACTTTACTTTCGTTTCCTTTCCTTCACAACACTTCCACGGTTTTAAAGCAACGATAAAATAACCGTGTTTGTATTTTGCAGGTATAAATGGAACCATCGATGGACAGGGTGAAGTTTGGTGGAATATGTGGAGAGACGGCACTTTAAAATATACGCGAGGGAATCTAGTAGAGATTATGAACTCAAAAGATGTCATAATCTCGAATGTTGTTCTTCTTAATTCTCCTTTCTGGAACATACATCCCGTGTACTGCAGGTCAGCTTGTGATTTTCCATTTTTATTTCATTTCGGGGTTTACTTAATTGAGCTAGGGTTTCTCAATCTTCACAATTGGAACATTCAAGTTCAAATTTGTTTTTGTTGCCAGCAACGTAGTGATACGCGGAGTGACCATTTTAGCTCCCGCTGATTCACCAAATACTGATGGAATCGACCCCGGTATGTACGAATTTTGACTTGTTCTTTGTAATTGGTAAACATTTTCTTTAACTGAAAATTGTCATTCGCCTAGTGCTCCTCAGCCTAAGGTTGGTTCAAAACCTACATCTTGAGGTCTTCTTCACTCTGGGTCAAATTTACAGAGGAGAGATGGGGTTATAGTGGTAGTTCACCAGAATTGAACCTCTAATCATGACCAGATAATAATGGAGATTCCCCTATTTAACAAAAAGATAAAATAAAAAAAATAAACAATTTCTCTTTAAAATAGCCCAAGACAAAATTTCGGCTTGTTTAATAGTGGAATTTTCTCGCCAGTTGCAGATGAGTATATTTAACAGGTATTTTAGGAGATTACATATAAAATTGTTACAAAATGAAAAATTCGTGACAATTTAGATAATTAAATTGTCTTTCAATATAATTTGAAAATTCCAATCTTCATTATATTATGTTGGGGAGCAAGTTTCCAATAGATTTGCTCCCCCAACGTCTGTCTTAGATTGACAAAGCTTATTATGTTGGGGAGCAAGTTTCCAGTGGATTTGCTCCCCTCAACGTCTGTGTTAAATTTGCAAAGCTTTTACTTTATGTGGTGTCTTATAAGGCTTCTTTGAATCTCAATTATTATTGATACCTGCAATGTTATATAAACTGAGTCACAGCAGAACTGTAATAAGGAGCCGACTAAAAAATTCTGTTCACAAAAGGGATGGTAGTTCAAGTGGTAGAGCGCCCAAGCGTGCACAAGGGAGGTTCTAAACCCTTCAACTCACCATCATTTGATGTTTGTAATTTGATTTTCACATTAATAAAATACTTCTAATCAACCGGTGCTTTTAAAAAGGATTTAATCTTGCAATTTCTGAACTTGTTACATTACATTGGCCACTGTAGGCAAGGGAAAAAAAAAACTGCACGCCTTTATGCAGTATCTGTTCTGTCAAAATTTACTTAAAACTTCCACCTTTCGTTGCCCTTTGACTTTGATTCAGAAGCTATCGGTGGGAAGTATAAGGTGGCCTCATAAGGAGTATAAGCTACCCTTCAGTCTGAGCACAGTCAGGCATAGGGGAATCGGACCTTAAAAGGGACCTTTCCTTTCCTGTAAAGTTCACCCATTACCTGGCCTTTGGCAGTGAATTATAAAGACTGCTGAAAGCATCAGATATGGCGATGCAGGATTTTGATTTGATTAAGGTCATGATAATAGAGACTGCCCAACAAGGTTGTCATGGCTATAGTTTTTTGTAAATGTTAAAAAGTAAATGAAATGGATAATCAGAAACTCAAATTGCTATGCTAAATGAAGTAAAATTGAGTGTGCAGATTCCAGCTCAAATGTGTGCATTGAAGACTGCTATGTGAGCAACGGGGATGATATTGTGGCCATTAAAAGCGGGTGGGATGAATACGGAATAGCATACGGGCGCCCAAGCTCCAACATAATAGTCCGTCGAGTAACAGGCACTACTGCAGGCTTCTCAGGAATTGCCATCGGCAGCGAGACTTCGGGTGGAATCCAACACATTTTAATACAAGACATCACTATTCTCAACTCTGGAACTGGTATCAGACTCAAAACCAATGTAGGCAGAGGCGGCATCATCACCAACATCACAATCTCGAACATATACATGGAAAATGTTAGAACAGCAATAAAATTCTCAGGCGATACAGGGGACCATCCAGATGAAGGGTACAATCCTCTGGCTCTGCCGGTGGTAAAGAGCATTGCTGTGAAAAACATTGTAGGTAAAGGCATTGGGAGCGTGGGTTCCATGCAGGGTCTCAAGTCATCTCCGTTTCAAGACATATGTCTGTCAAACATTAGGCTGGAAGGAATAACAGGCAGAAAATTGGCATGGAACTGTGTGGACGTGGAAGGGTCTTCAATTGGTACTGTCACTCCTCCTCCATGTGCTCAGCTTAACCGCCGAGTATCTTCTTTCTGTTATTCTTCTTGTCTACACGACCAATGATTCTTCTTTCTGTTCTGCTCTGAGAGCGCTCTCCAACGCCTACTGGTAAAGTGTATCCATTTATTCATACGGCTCTTTCCTGTCTTATTAGCTCCTTTATTTTATATGTCCAGGTCCCAATTGAAATGCTTTGGTATTTTTACCCTATTTTGATTAATAAAATTATTATCTTACTTAGTCACAACATGAAAACCCATTAATTATAAATGAATGAATAAATAAAATAGTTTTAATTATATCTACTGAACAGTCGATGCTAATACAATTTGGAACTACATTCATTCACTAAACAATTTATCACTAGAACCTTTCATGAACAAACATTAGATCATTTACATGCCTGTCTCACTTAAGAGGGGAAGCACTGAAAAACAACGTAAGAATGTGGGGAAAGACATTAGACATATTAAAATGATATAGTTTTTAAGGTTTATGATGCCAGGGAACATGGTTATAGTCTACAAGGTACTTATAACATATGGACCACCTCGTACTCCCAATATTAAAAGGGAGAGAGAAGTAGCTAAAATACAGTATAGTTTTGTGGTGTTATTGTTATTGATTAATAAATATGTTTTTTATAATCTGCAGGGATATTGCCTTAGCTGACTCCTCTATTTTAATGTTATTTAAAAACTGGTTGGTGGAAAAAGAGAGGGAATAATGAAAATGGGAAGCAAATAAGTCGATGAGCTAATGTTCATCGAAAGGAAAGAAGCAGCACAAAACGATTACTCAACTAGATTAAATATTAATTTTCTATAACTAGAAGCTTTCAAGAGATAAGGAACTCAGTACTGCAAACAGATTGAACACCCAAATTTAAATGCCAACAAAGATCAAGAAAATAGCTATATTAATAAACTAATACTAAAACAACGAAAAAAACTAAATGATCCTCAAATTTCGAATGGCAAAAGACCCAGACTGCATAACTTAGAGCACAATACAAATTCATTCATGGCGGTAGGATGAAGACATCCCACATGCCCAAATCTCTGCCATACAACTCTGGAACATGAAAACAGGGGGTTGCCCTGACGAAGAAAACAATCCTCCCATGTCAAATGATCATCTCCCACTTCCTTTGATGCCTCAGATGTTCTGGCACATCACCATCTTCGAATTTCACGGTCTTGATTGATTTGAAATGGATAAGTATAGCGCCGTGTGCTAGAAGAAACTTTGTTTCGGACAACAATCACCTAGATTTAATTATTTGGGTTGAATTCCATCAATCTTTATCAGTTCGCTACATCAACGGTGGGGAATGTTCATACAAAGAAGATCGAACGATGTAGGCAGCTTGGGGGACTGACAACGCTCTGATATCTTTTGGAATTGTCTACAAGCACCATGTGGGTCTTTAGATGTTTTAAGTGACTGGGTCCCCGGGCTTTTCACCGAAGCCTTTGTATTTATATATTGCCCGTGTCTTCTATAGATTTTGCACCGACAAGATCCATTGTGCCACCATCTGCCACAAGGATATTGGGAGCCCACCACAAACAATAGCTTATTCGAGTGCTTAGTACTTTACATTTTATATCCTTGGGCCTTCTGATAACAGTCAATGATGGAGGAGGTATCAAACCTGACACCTTCATAAGAGTTGCCTATAATTGCCCTATGGCATGTAGGGCAAATCTTAATTGTCCCATGCATGCTGCTTTCCCCAACCCAAAAAAAAACAAAACAGAATATATAATATTAAACAAAAAACAAAATACAAAATACAGAATGTCTAGAAGTTAGATCTATTTTATTAGAACTTCGGAATATATAACCACTTTGTGGTGATGGCTGGAAACTGTGAAGAGAATAATGTTCCTTAATGAAATTATAATGATTTACAATGATTTTATTTTTTAATTTTTTTAATTTTGAGCTGTGGTGATTTTGAAAAAATGTTTTAAATGCAATTGGAAAGGGTGAATTTTGTCTATGCTAAGAGTTTTGGAATGCTAACTATATATAAGGAAGTAAGATGATGTTGCAGGATTTGTTAAATCATTATTGTCGGATAATCGAATCATGATTGAGTAGCTGAGAATGATTTTAATGGTTGTAGGATTTTCAAGTTCGATTGATGACTTGTTAAAAAATCTAGAGAATAAACTCTCTATTTTGGAATGCCCAAACCCTTTTCTTTGGGTTTCTATCTATTGAGAAGAGGCATGGTAAGGAGGTGTTCACTAAGATTGAAATTTAAAAAAAAAAAAACTCCTTATTTTGGAAAGGTGGATTTGGAGAGTTCAAACAAGATTGATGTGGTTTTTCATTCTTCCAATTTGGATTCTTCGAAGGGGGAAGAATTGAAGGAAGATAAAGGTGGTAAGGTTCTTTCAATTAAAGAGTTTAGTGCACAAATTATTCATACCTATGAAAAATTGTGTTTAAGGGGATATCAAAGGAGTTGGAATTTCTGTCATGTGTTACAACATGTAAAACTTATGAGGAGGATAAATTGGATTTTGATCAGAATTTGGTTTCTTAAGAGAGTAAGCTTGTTGAGAAGACTGAGTTGGTTTTCAATCATTTGAGTGGAAGTAGAAGGCTTGGGTTTAAAGGGGCATTTGGGTTAGGATTTGTAGGGGAAATGGAACAAACTTCTTGTGCCAATCTAAGAATAAGGATAAGTCTATTCCTAACAAGCCGATTGGTGAGCCTTATAATAATGGGCCTAATAATCATTTGGATAATTCTAAGTTTGAGAGTTGTAAGGAAAAGGTGTTTATGTTTTACCCTAATTTGGATTAAGATGAATTACTTAATTTGATTATGATAGAAACTAATATGTGAATTTAGATTACTAAATATGACATTTGAGCATGAATCTAAATGTAAAAGCTTAAAATAAATTGCAAAGGTATGATAAGTGGGGCATTTGGGTTAGGATTTGTAGGGGAAATGGAACAAACATCTTGCGCCAATCTAAGAATAAGGATAAGTCTATTCCTAACAAGCCAATTGTTGAGCCTTATAATAATGGGCCTAATAATCATTTGGATAATTCTAAGTTTGAGAGTTGTAAGGAAAAGGTGTTTATGTTTTACCCTAATTTGGATTAAGATGAGTTACTTAATTTGATTATGATAGAAACTAATATGTGAATTCAGATTACTAAATATGACATTTGAGCATGAATCTAAAGGTAAAAGCTTAAAATAAATTGCAAAGGTATGTTAAGTGGGATATGTTAAATATAGTAAGTACAACAAAAAGATAAGCACTTAGTTTTTTTGATTGACTCCCTGACTCCGATTGACCTCTGGCAATGGAAAACAAATTGACATAGGGTTGTGATTTGTTAGGTTATGGAAATATAGCTTTGTCTGCATAGGGTCGACTTCATTAAATTTGGGTCAATATCGATTGTGGATGCTACCATGTAGAGGTATGTAGTGACGTGTTGGAAGATTGGTTCGTGATCATACTATCACCTTTGTTTGTCTTTCAAAAATCAACCATCTACACCTTGAAACCCTAGGTGTGCTTGTGAGACTTAAAAACCTGCAAAAAACCAAAAAAGTTTAATGGGCTGTGTTGACTTCAATCACCTCCTTTGATGATTGATTATTGCTTACGTATCATATACTCCAAAGAGGGAAAGTATTGAATACCAGAGTTTAGTGTCTATAAATGCTTCCCTGTGAATAACACATTATCTTTTGTAATCACCTTTGTTTGTCTTTCAAAAATCAACCATCTACACCTTGAAACCCTAGGTGTGCTTGTGAGAGTTAGAAACCTGCAAAAAATCAAAAAAGTTTAATGGGCTGTGTTGACTTCAATCACCTTCTTTGATGATTGATTGTTGCTTACGTATCATATACTCCAAAGAGGGAAAGTATTGAATACCAGAGTTTAGTGTCTATAAATGCTTCCATGTGAATAACACATTATCTTTTGTAGGAAGCTCCAATTGTGTAAGTCACTCCAAAGCAAAACTTGTAACAAAAATATGGTAGTCAATGTCCATTGATTGTAATTTGAAATATGAACTTGAAATTTTAAAATTAAAGAGCAAGGAAGGATTACACCTGTGCATTAGTGAAAACCATGTTGCCGTTGCAACTTGTTGGAGATGATGCTTCCTTGTTGAAACATTGAAGAAATGTGTTTTCCACTTAAGCACTGGGAGAATTTTCTCTAATTAAACTATGAAGAAATTGAGGGTGATCAATTGCCAATTTTGTGTAACTACGCAAACCCTTGGGTGGGGAAGACAATATGTTCGAACCCTTATAAATGTGGGTAGATGTACACGATGTACAAACCCAAATATCTACTCAAATCTTATAAGGAATGTGACCCACACGATTGGTTCTTTAGAAGTAATGACCTTGCCATTGAGTGTCATGTTAAGTTGTGGAGCTAAAAGCTTCACCCGGATGAGTAAATGCAAGGTTGCTATATTTACACAGTCACTGACGTTGGTCAGGAATCGACTGGAGGCTACCGACGTCGGTCATGTGCAGACTGACAGGGACCGACGTCGGTCCCCTGTGCGTTTCAAAAGTCTATTTTCGTGGGATGAACAGAATGTTTGCATGATAAGATTAACTGTTAGTTGTAAGTCTGCATTTCTATTTTAGGCATGACTGATTTGAACCTTTGATTAGGAGGTATATCTGATGGTTGAGAATGCATAGCTCATAATCCCTAATTTTATATAATAGAGATAGATCTTCATAGCTTGTAGAGATGTAAGACAATTCAAAGGTTGAATTGTGTTTGTAATTGTGAGAGAGAACTCTTAAGGGAAAGAGATTTGTACATCTGAGAGGTGTGGAAGAAAGAGAGATTTATTCATTGTATTTCTTTTTTAGAAGAGTTTAATACAAGTTTTCATTGTTTCTTGTATCTCTTATTCTTTGTTGATTTTCATTTTTAGTTACTTATTATTCTAGTTTAATTTCGTGTTTAGTTGCTTGCACAACAGTAATCAATTGTTCTTGTTAAGATTCTGACAAGTGGTATCAGAGCTTGGGTTCACTAACAGACGGTTTCAGATCTGTTTAGTGTGTATTGATTACATGTCACTCACAGGGGTTTCTGTTTGAGTGGGAGTATAGCAATGACAGAAGAAAGTAAACTGAGAATGGAAAAGTTTAACATCAATAATTATCAATTATGGAAGATGCAGATAGAAGATTATCTATATCAGAAAGATTTGTACTTACCGTTGGGTGAGGTTTCAAGCAAACCCATAGATATGCAAGATGAAAAATGGAATGTTCTTGATAGAAAGGCTCTGAAATCCATAAGGTTGAGCGTGACATCTTTTGTATTTTCAATTTGTCACAGGCAAAGACAACGATAGAGTTAATAGATATTTTAACAAATTTATATGAAAAGCCCTCAGCTTCAAATAAGGTATATTTTATGGAACAGTTATTTAATTTGCAAATACAAGAAGTTGGATCTGTATCTAGTCATCTTAATGATTTTCATGCAATAATAAATCAGTTAAATTCAGTCAAAATAGTTTTTGATGATGAAATTAAGGCTCTTTTAATATTATGCTCTTCACCTAAAAGTTGACATCGCTTGGTAATGGCAGTTAGTAATATTGTATCTGCTACAAATATTTTGAAAGTAGATGATGTTGTTAGTGTAATCTTGAATGAATAAACTCGCAGAAAAAATACAGAGAAAACATCAGGAATGCTTTAAGTATTGAAAGCAGGGGAAGGCAAAGAGAGAAGGGCAAGCAAGGGAGATCAAGGTCTAAGTCAAAGAGGAGAAGTAGATCCAAATCCAAAAATAGAAGAAATATACCCTGCTGGAATTGTGGAAAGATAGGGCATGCAAAGAAAGATTGCTAGTTGAAAGTTAAAGAAGAAAATCAGCATGAAGGTAATGGAAAAACAAAAGTTGCAGGTATTGTTGCACAAGATGCTCTCATATTTTCTTTGGATAATAAAATAAAATCTTGGGTTTTAAATTCTGGTGCTTCTTTCCATGCTACCCCAAATAGAGAATATTTCAATGACTATGTCCAAGGAGATTTTAGAATAATTTATTTATGGAATGATGAGCCTTGTAAAATTGTTGGCAAAAGAAAAGTGCAGCTGAAACTGCAGAATGACAACACATGGGTGTTGAAGGATGTCATACATGTACCCATCCTGAAGAGGAATCTGATTTCTGCAGGAAAATTGGGGGATGAGGGTTGCACAGTAACTCTCACTGCTGAATCTTGAAAGGTTACCAAGGATGCACTTGTATTACCCAGAGGTAAGAGAGTAGGTACTCTTTATTTATGTAATTGTATTACTGATTATTCTCCTTCTGTATTATCTACTTCAGATGTAGATGCAAAGTTGTGGCCCCAGAGGCTTGGCCACATGAGTGAGAAGGGAATGAAAGTTCTTAAGTCAAAAGGTAAGCTTTCAGATTTGAAAAACATAGATTTAGATTTCTGTGAGCATTACATTTTTGGAAAACAAAAGAGAGTGAGATTTTTCAAGATTGAGTCAACAAAGAGGAAGCACAAGTTGGAGCTTGTTCACACAGATGTGTGGGGACCAACTCAGGTAGCTTCTATTGGAGGATCAAAGTATTATGTTACTTCATTGATGCTACAAAAAAAGTATGGGTTTATTGCATAATTTTTTAAAATGTTTTTGACATATTTATGAAATAGAAAGCTTTGGTTGAGAATGAAACATGTTTGAAATTGAAGTGCTTTAGATTTGACAATAGTGGTGAGTTTTGCAGCAATAAATTCAACATGTACTGTTCTATGAATGGAATATGCAGGGAAAATACGGTTCCAAGGACACCTTAGCAAAACGGAGTTGCTGAAAGGATGAATAGAACAATATTGGAGCGTGCACGAAGTATGAGGTTGCACGCTGGTTTGCCCTTACAGTTTTAAGCAGAAGCTGTAGATACTGCGATTTACCTGATTAACAGAGGACCCTCTACTGCTCTGGATGGTGGAATTCCAGAAGAGGCTTGGACAGGTAAAAATATAGATCTTTCATTTTTCAGAGTTTTTGGTTCTGAAGTTTTTGTGCACGTTGATAAACAAAATAGAAAGAAGCTGGATGCTAAATCTATGAGGTGCACTTTTATTGGTTATGGCTCTGGAGATTTCGGATTTCGATTGTGAAATCTAGGAACTAACAAAATTATTAGAAGCCGTGATGTTGTTTTCAATGAGAAAGTGATGTACAATGATCAGCTCAAGAAGCTAAATTTTTTTGAGCAGGGCAATGTTGAATTGGACGAAGTGATGATCTAAAATGAGCTCGCAGAAAAGAATTTTCACACTCAGGTAAACACAGGAAAGAACCGACGTCGGTCATACAGGTATCGACATCGGTCAGACAGTGACCGACATCAGTCAGACAGGAACCGACGTCGGTCGAGAAGAATTGACGTCGATCAGATACAGGGCTGGATATGACCAAGATCGGTCACTGACAGAGAATTTGGACAGATAGCAAGCAGTGAATGAGTCTCAAATGCCTAGGAGGAGGTCAGAAAGGGTAAGTAAACCTCCAATTCGATATTCTCTTTCATTATTCTACTTATTGCTTAATGATAGTGGAAAACCAGAGAGTTTTGATGAAGCAATGCAGGTAGAAACTCGAAAACAGTGGGAGCTTGGCATGCATGAAGAGATTGATACCTTGAAAGAGAACCAAACGTGGGATTTAGTTGAGTTGTCAGCGGGTAAGAAAACACTGAAAAACAAATGGGTTTACAGGCTAAAGGAAGGTGAGAATGAACAGATGAGACATAAGCCCAGGTTGGTAGTAAAGGGATTTGCACAAAAATCAGGGATTGATTTTGGTAAAATTTTTTTTCCTGTAGTAAAAATGACTTCTATTCGCACTGTATTGTCTTTAGTTGCTATTGAGGATTTGCATCTTGAGCAGCTTGATGTTAAGACAACGTTTTTTCATGGAGATTTGGATGAAAAAATATATATGGATCAGCCGGAGGGTTTTGAGGTCAAGAGTAACGAGAAGCTTGTGTGCAGGTTGAAAAAAAAATTATATGGTCTTAAGCAAGCTCCTAGACAATGGTATTTGAGATTTGACACGTTTATGACTGAGCATGGCTTCAGTAGATGTCAATCTGATCATTGTGTTTATTTTAAGAGATTGGATAATGGTAGATATATTATCCTGTTGTTGTATGTAGATGATATGCTTGTTGCAGGGTCACACACGCAGGGTATTTCTGAGCTTAAGGTAAAATTAGCTCACACATTTTCATGAAGGATTTGGGAGCAGCAAAGAAAATCTTTGGCATGAGTATTAAGAGAGACAGAAAAAATCACAGGTTGATTTTGTCTCAAGAGGATTATGTGAACAAGGTGTTGGAGAGGTTTAATCTGCAGGATGCAAAACCGCTAAGTACCCCTATTGCTGGACACTTCAAGTTGAGCAAAGAACAGTGTTTTAATTCATATGATGAGGTAGAGTACATGAGTAGAGTTCCATATGCGTCCGCAGTTGAGAGCTTAATGTATGCAATGGTATGTACTAGCCCTGATATTGTCCAAGCAGTGGGAGTTGTCAGTAGGTTCATGGCCAATTCAGGGAAGGAACACTGGAAAGCAGTGCAGTGAATTTTCAGATATTTGAGACGGACCAGCAGTAGGCATTTGTGCGGTGGAGGGTCAAATACTTCTCTATATGGATATGTAGATGCAGATATGGCAAGTGACTTAGATGGCAGGGGAAGCACCACAGGGTATGTTTTCACTGTTGGTGGAACGACAGTTAGTTGGATTTCAAAGTTGCAGAAGGTTGTTGCCTTGTCTACTATAGAGGCAGAATACATTGCAGTCACAGAGGCTAGCAAAGAGATGATATAGATGACACGGTTTATGAAATAGTTGGGAAAGGAGCAAGAGAGTTGTAGATTATACAGTGATATTCAGAGTGCAATTCATTTGGCAAAGAATTCAGCCTTCCATTCAAGAACCAAACATATACAGCTTAGATACCACTTCATTAGACAGGTATTGGAGGATGGTGAGTTGAAGCTGAAAAAGATCCATACAGATAAGAACTCTGCTGATATGTTAACAAAGCCGGTAACAAAAGAGAAGTTGAATCTTCATTCAACTTTTGTTGGTCTTCAAGATTGAGTTTGAAGATGGAGAAGTTAGAAGATGTTGCTGTACAGGTACAGGTGCCGCTGTTTATCTCCAAGTGGGAGATTGTTAAGTTGTGGAGCTAAAAGCTTCACCTGGATGAGCAAATGCAAGGTTATTGTATTTACACAGTCACCGACGTCGGTCAGAGATCCACTGGAGGCTACTGACGTCTGTTATGGATCGGTCGACGTCGGTCATGTGCAGACTGACAGGGACAATGTCGGTCTTTTATGCATTTCAGAAGTCTATTTTTGTGGGATGAATAGAATGTTTGCATAATAGGATTAACTGTTAGTTGTAAGTCCGCGTTTCTATTTTAGGCAGGACTAATTTGAACCTTCGATTATGAGATATATCTAATGGTTGAGAATGCATAGCTCATGATCCCTAATTCTATATAATAGGGATATATCTTCATAGCTTGTAGAGATGTAAGATAGACAATTCAAGCGCTGAATTGCGTTTGTAATTGTGAGAGAGAACTCTTGAAGGAAATAGATCTGTACATCTGAGAGGTGTGGAAGAAAGAGAGATTTGTTCATTGTATTTCTTTCTGAGAAGAGTTTAATACAAGTTTTCATTATTTTTTGTATCTTTTATTCTTTGCTGATTCTCATTTCTAGTTACTTATTATTCTGGTTTGATTTCGTGTTTAGTTGCTTGCACAACAGTAATCAATTGTTCTTGTTAAGATCCTGACATGTCATTGAACATCAATGCACATTATCCATAAAAAAGATCTAGAGGATAAACACTCTATTTTGGTAAGTCCAAACTCTTTTCTTTGAGTTTAAAAAAAAATATCTATTGTATATTATTATGAAGAGGCATGGTAAGGAAGTGTTTTTGATAAGGTGTTAACTGAGATTGAAAATTTTAGTTATAATAAGATTGATAAGATTTTTCATTCTTCCAATTTGGATTCTTTGAAAGGGGAGAATTGAGGGAAGATAAATGTGCTAAGTGTTGACAATTTTGAATCCGCAGGTCAAATTGTCACCCCTACCATTCGAAACCTTGCATATTATCCCAGTTTGTTTTGTGAGTTAGTAATTGGTCCTAAAAAGTCCTTGAAATAATCCATGATTAATAGGGCTTTTTGAGGCATTCACTTTGGTTTTTAAAAGCTTTTTTTTTGTGAGAAAAACATCATGGAGGCTTTTTGGGTCCTTAAAGGGTCATTTCCAAGAAGTTCAAAGGGTTCTTTCCTTTCGAGAAGGTCCATCTTCAAGAAACCTTTCAAAAAGAAATTCTTTTAGGACTTTTCAAAAAGTCCGAGAAAATCCTTTCGGGAGGAAAAGTCTGATAAATTCTTTCGGAAAAGGGACTTTCAAAAAGTTGGAGGAATTCTTTCGAAAAAAGACTTTGCAAAAAATTTCGAACGGTACTTTCCTTTTGGAAAAGATATTTTCAAGGTTTTCGAAAGATCATTTCAAGAAAACCAAAGGATCCATTGCAAAAACTCCGAAGGGCACTTCTTGAAAAAGGGGGTCATTTTCAAGAAAGCTGAATGTTACTTTTCTTTTTTCAAGCGAAAAAAGGGGCACTTTTCAAAAATTCGAAGGTTCATTTTCAAAGAAAACTCTGAAGGAATTGTTCAAGTCTAAAAGGTTTGAGTGAATTCCTTTGGGAGAATTATCTATTGCAAAAACCCAAAGACATAATTTGCTTCAGACTTTTTGTCCGAAGGAATTGTTCAAGACAAAAGGTCAAAGAATTTATTTCGGGATAGAAGTCTGCATGAATTCTTTCAAGATGAAAATGTCGAAGGAATAAGCCCAAAGAAAAGTCAATGAAATCTTTTGGAAAAAAAGCCGAAACAAATAGTTCGAGGAAATTCTTTCGAAGGAATTGTCTGTAGGAAATGGCCGAAGAGAAAATTCGAAGGAATTGATGACAGTTGTGCGGACATCAACTTCAGCATCAACAAATATTTGTTGGGATTCAAATAACAAATGATGGGTCCGCAAACGTCAAGTTTGAGCCCCGGTAAGTAGCCGTTTGCAAAGACCAAATTTTCAAAGGGTTCATCAAGATTGCCGCGAGATTGACACTTGTCAAGATCTCACGATCGAATATCGACGATCGTGGGAGTCCAAGACTACAATAAGGAGCACGTCAAGTTTTAAATGCAAGGATCTAATCATTCACACTTGGCAGAGACATGCAGCTCCCTTCGATATGGCTTTATCAGTTCTATCAAAAGGGACTTGAATGCATGAGGGGCTCGAGGAAATTTGCGGTGATTTCGAATCGCTGATCTCAAGATCAAAGTAATTGCATGTTTTGAATGTTGAGGAGCTCGAGAACGAGTGATTTGTAGTTATTGGTAACTTCTCTCAATTCCCCACTCTAACACGCAAGTCCCTCTTCTCTCTTGTCCTTTTTTCTATATATACAAGCTTTCAAGCCATTGTAAGGATTGATTTTGCCATGTTCGGAGAACATCTGTATTTTGCCTCTTTTGATGAATAAGACATAATTCATATCTCCTCAAAAGCTTGTGTTTTAGTGTATTTTCATGGTTTGTTGGGAGATGAAAGTGATCACTAAGGCTTCCTCTCATCTTATCCTTTCCATTATACCTATTTGCAGGTGTTAAGCTCATCCTTGCAGGTCACATAGTGTGCTCTATCATCTTGTTTGTATGGCAAGTGCAAGCTCTCTCTAGTGTCTTTGACAAACCTATTGAACAATTGCCTTAGATCATGCAACAAGCTCGAACCTCTATGCAAAACACTGATGCTCGGAGGCTGTTGTTTGAGTAGCTTATTTAGATTCACGTCCTTGTTCATCATCTCAGTGCATGTCAAGCAAATGAAGGTCATATTTTTGGTGTATCACCATCATGGATAGGTTTTCCCTTCAAGTTTCTTTCTTACATTTTCTCTCTTCCCTTTTGCCCAACAGTTTGTGTTTTAGACTAGGGATCCTAAGCGATACACCAAAGGGAGCTAGCCCTTAGAATCTAGAGATTCAATCTGCTGATTAGGCCATCCACAACATAGATTTGTTTCCATGTTTCATCTGACTGGGAAGGCTTGAAACTACCTTCACAAGGGTGCGAGTCTGATTGACAACAGTAAGGTTCTTTCAATTAAAGAATCTAGTGCACAAATTATTCATACCTCTAGAAAATTTTGTGTTTAAGGGGATATCAGAGGAATTGAAATTTCTATCATGTGTTACATGTATATCTTATGACGAGGATAAATGCGATTTTTATCAGAATTTGGTTTCTTAAGAGACTAAGCTTGTTGAGAAGATTGAGTCGGTTTTCAATCATTTGAGTGGAAGTAGAAGGCCTAGGTTTAAAGGGATATAGGGCAAGGCATTTGGGTTAGAATTTGTAGGGGAAATAGAAAAAACTTCTTGCCCCAATCTAAGAATAAGGATAACTCTGTTCCTAATAAGCGGATTGCTGAGCCTTATAATATCATGCCTAATAATCATTTGGATAATTATAAGTTTGAGAGTTTTAAGGAGAAGGTGTTTATGTTTTACCTAATTTGGATTAAGATGAATTACTTAATTTGATTACGATAGAAACTAGTATGTAAATTCAGAGTACTAAATATAACATTTAAGAATGAATTTAAATGTAAAAATTTTCAATAAATTGCAATGATATGACAAATGGGATATGTTGAATATAGTAAGTACAACAAAAGGATAAATACTTAATTTTTTGGATTGATTGCCTAACTTCGACTGACCTTTGACAATGGGAAACACACTGAAGGAAGCCCGTGATTTGTTAGGTTTTGGAAATGTATCTTTGTCTACATAAGGTTGGCTTCGTCAAATTAGGGTCAATATCGATTGTGGATATTACCATGTAGAGGTCAATAATGAACTGTGCTAGAAGATTGGTTCGTGATCGTATGGTCAACTTTGCTTATCTCTTAAAGCTCTGTATGTGTGATGTCGAACCTTGATGATACATGCAACCCTAAAAATCAACCAACCACCTTCACCTTGAAACCTTAGGTGTGCTTTTGAGGGTTAGAAACCTGGAAAAAAACTAAAAATATTTAATGTGTTATGTTGATCCCAATTACCCTCATTGATAATTGACCATTGTTTACGTATCAGATACTCTAAAGAAAAAAATCAAACCACACGTAGTTCTCCTACCTAATGGAATTGTGCAATTGTGCTCCTTTGCTATATGAATGCAACTGATTTGGCTTTGACACTTGACAATACTTGCTTTAACTTGGCTTTGGTATACTTGAGACTTGGCTTGTGATTTCTCCTAGTGATTTATTTTGAATTTGGAAGGATTATGGTAGTTTTGTTCAATGTGCAATAGTGTATAGATGTGTACCGGATAAGTGCCAAGTTTTTTATCAAGTGAGGTCTTGATTTGTATATATATGATTCCAATTAGGTAGTTTCTCACACGACCAAAATATTAGGCAAATGGTCCGACCTTAAAGAAAGATTTGATTTTAAAAAACAGACGTTGGGAGAGGGTTACGATTGTCAGGTGCAAGTCAATATCAACCAATGATATTGACCTAGTCTGACGGTGCTGACCCGTATACAAAAAGATTGAACATAAGATATTGGGATGTATGTATGAGATAATAAGTTGGTTTGACACATATTATAAGGTTCATGTAGGTCATTAACAACAAATAGAGAGGCTCAAACTCATAAGGTAACATGTAGGTGGGAGAAAATGATAGAATAGGACCATACTTGTGTGCACAAGTTGTGTGTGGTAAATATATATGAAACTTGTCATTATCAAATATTTCATATTATATTTTAGTGTTTCCAAATGCCTCCCTTTTATTCTAGTAATAAAATTACCAGAGTAAAAAGAAAATGTACATCTGAGTGTGTATAACGCACACTATCTTTTGTAAGAAGTCCAATTGTGCAAGTCACTTTAAAGCAAAACTTGCAACAAAAATATGGTAGTCTATGTCCATAAATTGTAATTTGAAATATGAATTTGAAAATTGAAAATTAAAGAGCAAGGAAGGAGTACACATGTGCATTGGTGAAAACCATGTTGCCCTTGGAACTTGTTGGAAATGATGTTAACTTATTGAAAATTGAAGAAATGTGCTTTCCACTAAAGCACTTGAGAATAGTTCCTCTTATTGAACCATGGAGAAATTAAATGTGATCAAATCCAAATTTTGTGTAACTATGCAAGCCCTTGAGTGGGGAAGACAATATGTCCCAACCCTTATAAATGTGGGGAGATGTATGCGATGTACAAACCCAAATAACTATTTAGATATGAGAAGGAATGGGAACCATATGATGGGTTTGCTAGAATTCATGCACCTGCCATTGTCACTGAACCTCAACGTACATTATCCATCAAAACGTGAATCAAATCATTGCAGATGGATTTTAGATTCAACGTTGCTCACTACTCAGTGTTCACTACAAAATATGTAAATGTACATGAATTAATATCTTTTTCCTTTGGAACCATGCCAACTATAAAATATCATAGTATGCAATGAACAAGTATCATGTCCCCTTGAATTTGTGCTAGTTGATATAAAATGCTATGCATTTATACACTGAACCTGAGAACCCGTATCTCAAATGTGTGTATATGTGAAACCCTTATAATTTTTGTTCTTATAAATTGTGTACATATGCCACTGCGTATGCTTTCAAATGTGTATGAATTTGTACTTGAATCTATATAAAGTAAGCGCGTATGCATGGCATATGCCCTCTATGATCTATAATGATGTGCTAATATCCGTCATGTAACTAAACTCATTTAATATCCGATTCACTCTTAATCTATGAGTTTGTACTTTGATTCCCAAAATCTGATTTTCTGTTCATGGAGCCCTGTGCCACATGACAAGCCCACTAAAATCCCCCCTTTGAGACAAGGGATGTATTTTAAGTTACTCATCTCAAAATAAAAGTAATTTGTATCATGTCATGTTTAAAGATAACATCATGTATAATCATGTGAACATGTGTAGAGTATGTTAGCATAGTAATGTATATATCATCAAGGCATGCATGTAACATTTGTAATGCATGACACATACTTATCATTTCTAAATAGATGTATAAATGAAACACATAATAGTAAATATCACTTAAAAGATAATTGAATAAAACTATACAATAAAAGTGTGTGATATGGATCATGGCACCATCCAATCTCAACAAGCTTGACAAATGCAATAAGCTAAACAAGCACAAGAGTTAGTGTCACACATAAAGCCAAGGGTTGCCTACAAGGGACATGAAGATGCCACAACAAAATGGCCAAGGGCCACACGCAAGAGACATAAATATGTTGTAAACAAGAGATATAAAGATGTCACAAACAAAGTCAAAGGGCTATACACTATAGACAAACACAAACTAACCTATCATGCAAGAGAGTAACATCATCAATGAAACATAGAATAAATAAAGACTAGTTTAAACCATCCATATGTATCAATGTCACCTCATAGTAAATTAACATATCCATGTAGCACTGTGTAAGATACAAGTAACTAGTAAACATGTATAAGCAATCTAGATAGCTAAATATGGTAAAGTGGTCAAATAAAGATACAATCTATGATAGTGAAACATTTGAAATAAGATCCCTATAGTATTGCCACATCCAATGGGTATATGAAATTCTAACATCTATATGTCCATATGTAACCTTTATGTCTTGCATCACACTCATATATCATGAAATGCATGTGTGTATGGAAATAATATGGCATCTACTAAATATGTGATAAGAACCAATCACTAATGCCTAAAAAATGAAGATTTGAACAACAATTGCATCGTTTAAAACTAGCTTAGAGAAGCTACAAAGCAAATTTGGTTCCATAGCTCTACCAGTTATAAGCTATGGGAGAACCCAGTTCAACCCTATGATAGCAAACCATAAGAAAAACATTCCTAAAGAAATATTTTTTTCTCCTTTTATCCCACTTCTTTAACTCTAATTCTCAAATTTTGCAATGATATGCGAATCTCTTAGTCCCCCTGATAAGAACTTCTTCAAAGTGCTTGTGAATGGTTCCACTCTATTAGGACCTATAAATAGTGTAATCTAGTAATCATGTCATGTTCTGGTCCCAGTTTTGATTTTTTTTAATTTTTTGAATTATTTGTTTTTTTGGTATTTTTGACATATTTGAAAGTAGTGCTCATAAATCGATGAGTACGTCTTCTTTGTTGGGATCAAAATTGATATCTCATGGGTTGTCCTTGAGATTATGTAATCACATTGCCTCTTCTTCTTTTGATTATTCATATGCACTTTCTACTATCTCGAAATATTTG
The DNA here is from genome assembly GCA_037957365.1 of Torreya grandis. NCBI lineage: Eukaryota > Viridiplantae > Streptophyta > Pinopsida > Cupressales > Taxaceae > Torreya > Torreya grandis. Next base: position 1,722,657 of record JARHVA010001687.1, on the reverse strand, counting down.
CCTTTTGATGGTAAGCATCATTGTCATGTTGAATGGTGATTACATTTCATGTATGTAATAAAGTGAGGCACTGATTGATTTGATCCATTGTAGCTTTCATTTGTTGTAACCATTGTTGCGCTAGTGTGTGAATGACACATGATAAGTAAGAGGCACGACCTTTATTGACCACTTTTGGCGCACAAGCTATTGGTAAAATGATATATTCAAAGGGTTTTTGCCAATGTGTGCTATGCTGTAATTAATTGATGTCATGTCCCATTTGTTGTAAACTTCAACACTGCATATAGGTTCCTATTTGTTGCCATCAATTTGAATGTGTTTTAAAAAGTCACCTTCTATGTATATTGTAATGGTTAAAGCCCCCTGTTGAGGACTGTTTTTGCTTGTATTTGCAAAATGTGTATTTGCAGAACTTGATGTAAGTGGTTCTTCTTGACTCTATATTAACTTAGTAATGTATTCTTTTTTGTATTGATGTATCTTGTTTTGTAATTCATCGCAATGATCTATGTGATGCCTTGTGATTATTTGATAATCACAATATGATTTGCCTTCTTGATCTGAGAGACGTCCTATGACTCGATGTATAGTAGATGGTAATGTGACGAGATTATGATCAAGTAATATTTGCAATATTGTTCTTGGTTTATCTTGAAGAGTCGTTACTTGCAATGGTGTTAGAGATTTGCTATCTGACATCCCATTATTTATTGAAATGTATGATTGCTTCTTTGTCAAAGTCATGTTTCACTTTAGTGTCATTTGTGCTTGATGTGAGATAATATTGCAACTATTGCTTGCATTTTGTATGTACTGATGAATTGTCATTGTTATCTTTCATTTTCCATTGATAGATTGTGTTTGAATATGAATTTTTGATTTATCATTTTTTAATTGTATATGAGTCATCCTGATATTCTATAACTCCAATAGGTGTGATAGAGCATGAGATAAATATCATTTGAAGGATTGAATTTTCACTTGCGTAGTTGATCATATGCCATATTTTCCATGTTAGTATCATCGTCATCATTGTCATAATACTCTGTGACCATGCCATTTTGATTTTCTGAATTCACCACTAAATGAAGATGGGGAATAGGTTTTAGCTAATTCATATTAACTTGTAGTTCATGTTGTATAGATGCCTTGTATTTTATGATTGGTTACTTGTATTTTTCGATGCTTGACTCACCCACCTCATATGTATGCATTTGAGTTTCTGGAATGGGTTGTGATGGAGGAATGATAGAATGATATTCCAATTGTGATTGTGATTGTTTCTCATTAGTAGATTCGGGATCTTACAACATCTGAAAGGTGTTGGTTGTGTATAAGAATAACCTTCATGTATGAACTTAATACATTTCTATAATGTTTATGGTACCACTTCCATAGCATGTATCCAAGGTCGCTCCTAAAGAAAATGATAATGTCACTGATTAGACACAGCGTGGAAGGTAGTAGGTACCATCTTGGGACCTAGTTTTACATCAATTGATATGGTCTTAAGTATTTGATACAGAGTGTTGTCAAATCCTTTTATACTTTGATCTAATTTTTAAATAGTTCTCGGATCAATCTCTATTTTTTTTACGAACGCAATGTTACAAATATTCAAGCCAGAATTATTATCAACACACATTTGACCATTTTATTTTGCACTTGAAGTTGAGTGAATAATGATTTTTTTTCTCTGTTGTTTGTTGCGTACGTAAGTTTTCTTTGCCAAATGTGATGAATTTTTCGATATCCTTGAATGTATTCATGATAGAGGCAAATGATATAGGTTGTGTATCATTAGAGGTAGTTTTTTTCTCGCAATGTCTCATATAAGATGTCTTTGTAGATAGTTGATCTCTTGAGCAACTCCAAGATACAAGTTCTAGCATGGGTATTCTTTAGATTGTCTATGATGTCATACCCTTTGGGTTGATCGGCTTGCTTTGTGGGAAGTGGAGGGGGTCAAGGAGGAACATGTTGACTACCTTTGTTCTACGATGCATGGTGGTACATCTTACCTTGTCTAGTGTTGATGACATGAACCACATAATTTAAAATAAACCATAGACAAACAATGGAGAGAGATGGTAGCTAGTACAAGCTTTAAGTCTAAGGGGAGGATGAAAAAAAATAGTGTTGCATGCCATTTGACCTCTAGTAGTAACAAAAGGCAACTCAGATTAGATGTTGTAGCAATATGATTTGAGGAAAGCTTTGGATTGTTCATTGTTAATTTTTGTATTATTAATGTTCTTAGATAGGATCCATTTGATTATATGATTGATCAAAATGTAATAAATCAAAGTGGAACAATATGAAAATATTAATTTCATGACTTGCATTAACAAATAAAGACAACATTCATTTATTATAGCCATGAGTAATGTGTATTATTATGGAATAATTGGAAATCAGGTTTGAAAATAAAACTATAATGATGTAACTTAAAACCCTGGAAGGATAAAACCTTGAGGGAGACCTAAGGTTTGACACAGTTTGAGCAATGTACGGGTTCATTGATATGTTATTATCTTAATTTGGATTAATATGAATTAATTAATGTAATTAAGATAAAAATTGGTATGTGAATTGAAATTACTACATATGGCATTTAAGCATGAATCTAGATGTAAAAGTTCAAAATAGTTTGTAATGATTTGACAAGTGGCATATGCTAAATATAATAAGTACAACAAAGTGATAAGTACTTAGTTATTCTAATTGACCATTTGATTGTAATTGACATATGACATTGAAAAACAGATTGAAGTAGCCCTATGATTTGTTAGGTCTAGGAATTGTATCTATATCTGCTTAGGGTTGGTTCCATCGGATTTGGGTTAGTATCGATTGTTGATATTGCCCTGTACTATAAGAGGAGTCTATGTTCATACAACCACTTTCACATTTCTCTAAAAGATCTTTATGTGCAATGTTGAACCTTGATGATGCTTGCAACCCAAAAAATCAACGTTCTTCACCTTGAAACCCTAGGCGTGTTTGTGAGGGTTAGAAATCTGCAAAAAACTAAGAAAATGTAACAGGTTGTTCTGAACCCAATCACCTCCGTTGATGATGGATCATTGTCTATGTATTTGATGCTCTAAGGACAAAACTAATCAGAAATTAGGTTTGAAAATAAAACTAACAAATAAAGACAATGCTCATTTATTATAGCCATGGGTAATGTGTATTATTATGGAATAATTAGAAATCAGGTTTGAAAATAAAACTATAATGATGTAACTTAAAACCCTGGAAGGATAAAACCTTGAGGGAGACCTAAGGTTTGACGCAGTTTGAGCAATGTATGGGTTCATTGATATGTTATATCTTAATTTGGATTAATATGAATTAATTAATGTAATTAAAATAAAAATTGGTATGTGAATTGAAATTACTACATATGGCATTTAATCATGAATCTAGATGTAAAAGTTCAAAATAGTTTGTAATGATTTGACAAGTGGCATATGTTAAATATAATAAGTACAACAAAGTGATAAGTACTTAGTTATTCTAATTGACCATTTGATTGTGATTGACATATGACATTGAAAAACAGACTGAAGTAGCCCTATGATTTGTTAGGCCTAGGAACTGTATCTATATCTGCTTAGGGTTGGTTCCATCGGATTTGGGTTAGTATCGATTGTTGATATTGCCCTGTACTATAAGAGGAGTCTATGTTCATACAACCACTTTCACATGTATCTAAAAGATCTTTATGTGCAATGTTGAACCTTGATGATGCTTGTAACCCAAAAAATCAACGTTCTTTACCTTGAAACCCTAGGCGTGTTTGTGAGGGCTAGAAATCTGCAAAAAACTAAGAAAATGTAATAGGTTGTGTTGAACTCAATCATCTCCGTTGATGATGGATCATTGTCTATGTATTTGATGCTCCAAGGACAAAACTAATCGGAAATCAGGTTTGAAAATAAAACTAACAAATAAAGACAACACTCATTTATTATAGCCATGGGTAATGTGTATTATTATGGAATAATCGGAAATCAGGTTTGAAAATAAAACTATAATGATGTAACTTAAAACCCTGGAAGGATAAAACCTTGAGGGAGACCTAAGGTTTGACACAGTTTGAGCAATGTACGGGTTCATTGATATGTTATATCTTAATTTGGATTAATATGAATTAATTAATGTAATTAAGATAAAAATTGGTATGTGAATTGAAATTACTACATATGGCATTTAAGCATGAATCTAGATGTAAAAGTTCAAAATAGTTTATAATGATTTGACAAGTGGCATATGCTAAATATAATAAGTACAACAAAGTGATAAATACTTAGTTATTCTAATTGACCATTTGATTGTGATTGACATATGACATTGAAAAACACACTGAAGTAGCCCTATGATTTGTTAGGTCTAGGAACTGTATCTATATCTGCTTAGGGTTGGTTCCATTGGATTTGGGTTAGTATCGATTGTTGATATTGCCTTGTACTATAAGAGGAGTCTATGTTCATACAACCACTTTCACATGTCTCTAAAAGCTCTTTATGTGCAATGTTGAACCTTGATGATGCTTGCAACCCAAAAAATCTACAAAAAACTAAGAAAATGTAACAGGTTGCGTTGAACCCAATCACCTCCGTTGATGATGAATCATTGTCTATGTATTTGATGCTCCAAGGAGGGAAATCAAGTCACACATAGCTCTCGCACTTAGTGTGATTGCGCAATTGTACTTTCACTATATAAATGCAACTAATTATTTGACTTTGATACATGATAATGTTTGTTTTAATTTGGCTTTGGTGTGATTTAGACTTGGTTTGTGATTGCTCTTAGGGATTTGTTTTGAATTTAAGAGGAATAAGGAAGTTTTGTGTAATATAAATTAGTGTATAGATGTGTACTGGATAAGTTCCAAATCCCCTATCAAGTGTCTTAAGGTCTTGGCTTGTGACTCCTCTTATTAATTGGTTTTGAATTTGGGAGGAATAGGGTAATTTTGCTCGATATGAAATAATGTATAAATGTGTACCAGAGAAGTGCCAAGTTCCCTATCAACTAAGGCCTTGATTTATATATATACATGAGTTCAATTGGGTAATTTCTTATGACATCAACATGCTCGGTATATGGGTCAACCCTAAGGAAATATTTGATTTGAAAAAATAGTTATTGTTGGAAGAGTGTCAATATCGTCAGACACAAGTTAGTATTGATTAGAAATAATGACCCAATATGATAATATTGATCAGTGCATTGAAGGATTGAACTAAAGATTTGGATATTTTTGTATGAAATAATAAGTTGGTTTGGTACATATTGTAAAGTTCCTATAGGTGTTTGAAAATAAATAGAGAGGGTCAAACTCATAAGGTAGCATGTAGGTGTAAGAGAATGGCGGGTTAGGACCATACATGTGTGGTAAATGTATGTCAACCTTGTCATTGTCAATTACTTAATACCGAATTTTAATGTCTATTATTTATTATAAGGAATAAAGATGGGAAAGGTAATCATTGTAATTTTCATCCTACTTTTGGTGCTAGTAGAATTCCTTTGGGTTATAGGGCAAAATCTTTGTCTAAGCATGCTACTAGCTCACAATGAGGTGTGACCTCTGGGTTAACTTGTCCTTTGAGAGTAGTGAGGATGCTTATGGTTGTTCATTACAAGATGGTGGATTTTAGAGGTGTTATGAATTCAAATGGGCTCATTGGAAGACTTCTTGGAGGAAGAATTATTTTCAATAATTTGAAGGATTGGATGGTCAAGATGTCGCCGGGAGTGAACATGAGCTCTTTCACTTTCCTTCCTAGATGTTTTTTCTTGGTTGGATTTAGAGGTGAAAATTATAACTCTTATGTTCTCAGTAAGTGTCCTTGATTTTTTAATAATAATAAAAAAAATATGGTGCAACGTTGGGAGAACTTTCAGTTGAATTTGAGAAAATAAGCTCTTAGAGAAGAATGGATAAGGCTTTATGCTTTGCCAATCAAATATTGGAATGATAAAAAAAAAAATCCTTTGATCTAATAATGATAATTTGCATTCTTCCATTTATGTCAAGTTGAAAGTTTTAATTGATTTTAGGAAACAATTAGTAAGTCACATTTAGCTATCCTATGGAGACGTTTTTTGACATAGAAAGTGGATTATGAGGATTCTGCTAGGAGATGTTTTAAATGTCAATCGGAGAATCATATTGTGAGATTTTGTCATTTTAAGTCTTCTTAATAAAGGAAGGTAGGCTCTTTGGGAAACCATTTATAAACAACGACTTGGGATAGACTATGGCCTAATGGGCTTCATAGAAATCAAGATAATCACAATAATCTTAAAAGTCATTTTTCAAACCCTAATAAAAGGTTTGAGCCTTCAAGTCAGTAAATGTTTATGGAGAGATAAGTTTGGGTTGACTAAGGTGTTTTAACTATGTTTGTGTTGAAAAAAAAGTTGGGAAGGTGGAGGTGGTGGATGTTGTGCAAGAGGATGAGTCTATACAAGTGGTTGAGGAATTGGTTGTGGTTTCAAAGGTTGTTGTGGAAGTAGATGGGGAACATGTCATATCTCAATTGAAAGAGTCAATTAGGAAAACAAGTAATGAATAGAGAAATGAGAAAAGTATGGCATAAGGTGTGGTAGAGGTTGTGGAAGAGGATGTAGATGTGAATTTGGTTGTAACTATGCAAGTGGCTATGGTTGATTTTTGAAAAGATATTTTAATGCCTTTAGATTCAACCAAGTGTTCTCCTATGGATGATTTTAAAGGGAATTATGAAGGCTTCATTACTAAGAGGGAGCTTAGTATTTTTGTAGTAGGGAAAGATGTTGAAGGGGAATCTCAAGGAAAATATTGCATGGATCAAAATAATTGGATATCTTTTTGAAGTAAAGGATTTGAGTTGGCTAATGGGATATCTGATGGGGAGGAAAGTTTAAAATATTTGGATCCTGATTTTTTTAATATATACAAAATATTTGATTCTTAAGTTCTTAACTTTTATCATGCAAGCTTGGACTCTTGGAAAATCATATGTGGGGGATGTTTCAGGAAAAAGACTAGTATATAAAGATGATATAAACGACTGGCAATCCAAAGAGGCTGTTATGATTGGAAGTAAAGTTTCTAGGATGAAATTTGATTAGCTTCATACTCCAAAGGTGTAAAATTTAACAAGGAAAAAAATGTCTTAAGAGAACGAAAGTGGAAGGTTTGAAAGAGACATCTTTTAATGAATTGTTAGATTATTTGAAGAGAGATAATTCCTTAGTCCTACAATGGAACATGAAGATACCTCCATTGTTAAAATGATCATTTTATATTGAAATATTAAGGGCATGAGTGCTTCTCGTAAATGATGTTTGGTGAGATGACAGTTAGATGTGAGGAAACATAACATTGTGCTTTTGCAGAAACTAAAGTTAACTGAGTCATAAATTCAAGTGTTGTTTATTCTAAGAGGGAAATTACATAGAGGAAAATTCAGGTGGTTTATGTGTTCGTTGAAATCTGACATTGGTGAAAGGGACTTTGGTTTTGAAAGGGTTGAATTAGGTTGCGTGTGTGTTCTAGTGTTATAAATAAAATATATTTAGGTCAATAAAAAAATGCTTATGAGCTTAAAAATTCTATGCGTAAAAGGAAAACTTAGGCAAAAATTTCAAGTGTGTTGAATCAATCTAAGGATAACAATGTAATTGTGGGTGGCAAATTTATGTTATCCTTGGTCCCAAATGGATGGGAGTAAGAAATGATCTCAATCGAACAAGGACTTTCAAAATTTTGTATTTTTGAATTCTAATGGATCTCCTTTCAAAATCAGATAAATTTATTAGACAAAGAGAAGGAAAGGATTTAGTAATATTAGTGAGAACCTAGATCAATTTTTTTATTTCACACAAATATTTGTAGTGAATTAGATTGTAGAATCACCTAAATGTCTCAAGTTCAGAGCATACTCTTATCTTGTTATCTATTAAAATAGACAAGGTTCCTAAAAGACGACCTTTCAATTTTGAACTTACGTGGTCAATAAATTCAAAATTTGAGGATCAATTGAAATGTTGGTGGAAAATCTTTGATTTGGGTCAAAGATCTCAAATGTTTATATTTTCTTAGAAATTAAGATTATTTAAGGGGAACTATTGAAAAATGGAACAAGAGAGTTTCTAGTGGCATTTAAAAAAAATATATTTTAGAGGATGAACTTGAGCTATCAAATTCTATTTACCCTATTTTTAGATTAGTGTGAATCACAATATGCTAAAATTTGAGAATTTATTTAGACTATAATATATGGAAATCAAGCATAAATCTAAACGTAAGTAATATAAATTAGTATTTTAATACAATTTACTATTTATGAAAAGTACTAAAGATATTAAGATACTTAGCTTTATTGTCTAATTGATTGATTGTGATTGTATTTTGACAATGGAAACACTGGAATTAGACCTAGTATTCTTCCAGATTCAAAACTCTCTCTTTGTACATGGAGGGTCGGTACCATTGAGCATCACCAAGAATTTCAACATTAGTGACTAAAGCTGCCATTATTGTCCTGGATAGATTTATCTATCTATGATTGTATAGTGTGGTGTACTTGTATGATATGTCTTTGTATATATGATTTATGACTCGACTACATGCACAATTCTAAAAATCACCTTCCTTATCCTTGAAACCCTAGGTCTTGTGAAGGATATAAACCTATAAAAAGTGAGGAAGCATAATCGAGCTGCACTGATCCCAATCACCACTGTTGATGATTAACCACTACCTATGTATCCAATACTTTGAAGAGGGAAGTCAAACTACGTGTAATTCTTCCTCTTAGTGTGAATGTGCAATTGTGATCTTTCATTATATGGATGCACCTAGATATCTAGTTTGGATCTTGACAATGTTGGCACTTAACTTTGCTTGGTGTGTTTCAGACTTGACTGATGATTGTTCCTAGTGTTTGATTTCAAATTCGAGAAAAATAGGGAATATTTTCTTAATGTGTAGTAGTATATCGGAGGAGTATTTGAAAATATCAAAATATGAGTAAGTTTGATCTTGATTTGTATTTATAAGCACTCAATTTGGTAATTTATTATGCCACCGACACATTAGATGGATATGCCAACCTTTATAAAGGGTTTAATTTTAAAAAATAGTCATTGCTAGGTGAAGGGAAATAACATCAGCCTTAGGACAATAAAATTGATGTTTCTATTTGAGTGTGACATTACTATCCAGGAGATCAATGCAAATGTGGTATTTTGGAAATGTCCGAGTAGGAAATTTATCTAATTGAGCATAGACTAGAGTGTTCCTATAGGTGATGAATAGAAATTAAGAATGGATCAGGCTGACAACTAACATCCAATTATGCAAGAATGATGAGTGAGAATTGTTTGGAAATACATAAGTCATGTAGGATAAGTGTAGTTCAAGATTAACATTGTCAAATGCCAAATACTAGATTTTAGTGTCCAAAAATGCCCTCCTTTTATTCTAGTATTACAATGCAATGAAAATACTAGAGTACAAAGATAAATATATACTTGAGTATGTACAACACACTTTGTCTTTAGGAGAAGGATCCAAATGTGAAAGCTTCTCCAAGCAAAACCTGAAATGAAAATATAGTAGTCAATGTCCATAAAGTGAAATTCAAAATTTTGAATTAAATAGTTAAAATTTGAAACTTGAGAGAACAAGGAATTAGTACACTTAGATGTTAGGAAGTCATGTTACTCTGTAATTTGTTAGAGATGATGCTTCTTTGTCGAAGCATTGAAGAATTGTGCTTCATTTTTAAGTACATGGAGAACATGGTGAGATTGAAGGTTTTCAATCCACATTTTGAAATTTAACTAAGAGAAGGGTTGTGGATCGGAAGATAAATTCCCCAACCCATATTTAACTAATCCAACACTAATATTGTAATGCCAAGATGATAAGTTGAGAATGACACAATGGGTTAGCTATGGGTAATGTCATCATCATTGAGTGTCACTAAATCTCAACATATATTACCTTAAACTTATAAATCAACTGTTGTAGATGGACTTGTAGATTCAGGTTTGTTCCACACTTGAAAATACTTGATGAATAAATACAAAAGTGCAAATATGTAAATGTGCATGAATCAACATTATGCCTGACTGAATAAACATCACACTAAACTATGCAAATGTACAAACTATCATGATGTTCATGAACCAACATCACACCCAATTAAAATCTATATATGGTGCATATGTGTGCATGACCCAACATCATCCCCAATTGAACTTGTATATGGTGTATATGTGTTATGAACTAGCCTCATGCCTAACTAAATTTGCATATGATGTATATGTGTGCATGAACCAATATCATGCCTAACTAAATGTTGTGAAAAATGGAGTACATGTGACTTGCACTTGACCCTAAATGTATATGAATTTGTATCAATTTGAAATATGTCATTCATGGAGTGTAAAATGGATTACATATGGCCTACATATAACTCCAAAATATGTTTGAAAACTGCAAATAGTTGTCTTGATTTGATATTTGAATCATATCTAAAATCCAAAATCTATAAATTGTACTCAAATCTACTCATGGAGGCTTTAGTATCTGTGATGAAGCTCATTAATAAGCCCTCCTTTTGAGATAAGGGATGGATCCAACAAGTCACTCATTTGCAAAGAAAAATGAACTATACCATGTCATATATAAAGATAACATCATGTAGAAGCATGTCAACATGTGGATAATATGTCATCATAATAATGTGTATAATATCAAGTCATGTATGCAACGTATGTAATGTAAGAACATATAAGTGGTATGTCAAGATAGATGTATCTATGAAGTATGCAATAATAATTGTCATTGAATAAAACTACATGGTAAGGAAGTGCATGATATAAATCATGGATCAATACACATAGGGGAGGTGCATGATATGAATCATGGCACCTGCAAACATAAAAATCACACAAAATCAACAAGATTAACACATAATGTCACCCATAACGTCGAGGGGCCAAAAACAAGGGACATATAAATGTCGCTAATGAGTGAGGCTAAGGAGCCACAAATAAGGGGTAACAAATGCTGTAACAGACAAGGCTAAAGAGATACAAACAAGACACATAAATGCCACCACAAATGAGGGTAAGGAGCCACAAACAAGACCAAGGGGTTACACAATATAAAATAATATCTAGACTATTATACAAAGGTAAAAACATCAATGAAGCATAGAACAAGTGAAAACCACTCTACACTATTCGTATATGTCAGTGTCGTAGCATAGTAATATTATATCCATGTAACACTATGTAAGAAATTAGTAACTAAAAAGGCATGTGAAAACAATATATGTATCTCAACATGGTAAAGAGGTCATATAAAGATATAACATGTGACAATGTAACATATGGAAGCAGATGCCCTCATCATTGGCATGAACCCTAGGCACAAGAAATGTCTAACATCTACATGTCCATGTATGATCTGTTTGTCCTACATCACACTCATATACCTTCTTAAATATATGTGTGTATGAAAATAATGTGTTATCTACCAAACATGTGATAAATAACATATGTAAACAATGTAATCTAGCAATTCATGTCATGCTTAAGACTTGATTTTTGACATTTTAAACATTTATTTATTTTAAAATATTTTATTGAAGTTTTGTATATTTTTTTATATTTTTTAATTTATTTGAATATGTGCAAATTTTTTAACCAATCATCCCATCAAGGGGATAGTCATTGGAGGTGCCTTTATAATATGGTGTGAGGGTTAGCTTTCACACATGAAAAGTAATAGGTGCATGTGTATTGAAATATTAAAAGGAATAAGTTGTAATGTAACCATCATCATCACTAATATTGTTATGATAAATAACTCTAGAAGACATAGGACTTTGTGTTGTTCATTGCATAGATACCAGTGTTCACTATGAAACACGTTGAATTGTCCATGAGACTAACTTAGTACGTGTTATAGTAGATAAAAGTCTCTCAAAGTCCTGATTAGCTCTTTGATGTGATAAATACTGTGAAATTGGTTACCTAGGAGAATCAAATTTTCTCCTTTGTATTGAATGTATAGATATATCATGGATGGGTGAAATAACCACCTCTAAATATTGATCCATGGTGGAAGTAAAAACCACATTTACATAATGATCTCAAATAGGAGTAATAACTAACTGCATTGGTGGTGGGGGTGGAGGAGGAGACACCACTGAATGAAGATGGTATTCATATCAAATGCCCAAAACTGTAACTACTCTATTACAGTGCAGATACTTGACACATCAATGTATTATAACAAGTAATACATGGAGCTTCTGAAGCCAAGAGTTTCCCAACAAGCCAAATACTCCATTAATTAGTATAATTAGGAATGAGTTAGTTACTATGGTTGTCCTTACTTGAAGGGGTAGCACAATACATCTAAATGTGTCATGTGTATGTCTATTAGACCCTTTAATCATTCTTGAAGTATCTTGTGTATCTTTTTATTTGTATCCAAGAGAGTTGAGAAGTTTCATGGTATAAACATTTTTGCTTGAACCATTATTAACCATAACACTACATATAGGGTGCTCATTGACGTGAGCTCATGTGAATAATGCATAGAAATCAAATTTATCATAAAAAATCTTACTATCTTTGAATGTAATCATAGGTTGTTGTGGTAATCTGCTCACAGGTGTTCATATAATCCCATCCATTGGATGACTATATGTCTTAGGAATAGGCTATGCATGGTACGTATGATGTACTTAAGAAGTATTCTTAGTTTATGTTTCCTCAAGCTTTAGAAATAAGTCATTAAATATTTTCAACTTATAGTTCCCATTTATTGGTGGTCTAACATCCTCTATGGGTGTGCCTAATTCAACAGTGTTATCATTGATAAGATCTTATATCTTGGCCTTTAACTTGAAGCATTAGTTTGTAGAGTGTTCAACACATTGGTGATATACGTGATAAACATTTTGATCACATAAGCTAGGTAGATGCTTTCTTGTATCAATCACTAGTGGTGGAAGAATAGATAAAATATTGCACTTAAATAACTTTGTAGAAATTTTTGAGGAGGTTGAGGTAAGCAAGAAACGTGCCTCTTTTGTGAAGCAAGTAAGAGAAGCCTATTTGTAGGTTGTGATACTGCATTAACTATATTCTTGGCTTTATTAGTGTTTTCATTTCATTTTCCCTTATAATTTGGCCTAGTTTTAAACTCAATATTTGAAGTAGTAGTATTAGTAGTAGTAATAGGAGCATACTTAAGCTTGTTGAGTGCAAGTAGATTGACTTTTTGGTCTCTCACTGTATGACATAATTCATAAAAATATATGAATTTATTGAATAATATGGACTTATGAAGTGGTGCAAGCAAGTTTTGCCTAAAAATATCTTGTAACTCATTTTTTGTCATAGGATTAGTCATCTTAGCTTAACATGGTCTTGTATCGAAGTGCATATTCCTTAATTGGCTCATTGGACCCTTTCTTGAGTTTGGAAATTTGTGCATAAGATAATTTTTCATCATTATTAATAGAGAAATGTGCTAGAAATTGATTGGCTAGAGGAAGGAAAGCACTAATTGACTAAGGGGGAAGGTCATAAAACCACCTCAAAACATAATCTTTGAGACTTCGTAGAAATAACTTGGTCAATAAATGATTGTTTGTTGTATAATCTAAACATGTAGTATGAAAAGATCAAAGGTGATGTTCAGTATCATCTTTTCCATCATATAATGAAATCTTAGAGGCTATAAATCTTGAAGGTAAAGGATAGGATGCTATCTTAGGAGCTAAAGGATTATGCAACAACACATGTGAATCTAATGAATGACTAGCTCAAGATTTATCTTTCTCTAATTGCAACACCTTATTTTGTAGACTGTAATAGTCAACTCAAGGGAATGTACAGTAGGCAAGGTAGATGCCATAATATGTATAGTCATATAAGGATGGGAATATTGTCTCCTACAGCATAGGCATAGAAATATGTGAGAGGCCTTGTGTTCCCCCCAAACTTTAGGTAGATATTATGTGTAACTGGAGGTTTAGAAGTAGGAATAGTATCAATAATAGCAATCTGATTAAAATCATAGAAAGGGTCATATTGCTCACCAGATGTGGTAGCTTGGACCAACTCTTTTTGTTCATCTCAGACCACATACAACATTGCATCATGCATTTGTGGATTTTGGTCAAGAAATTGGGTCAATTTTCTTTCATCTTCATCATCAAACATATTTGTATGAGAGTGGATTTGGCTAGCATCCTCTTAAGTATGTGTGGTCTCAATTGTCATAATAATTTTGTCAAAGGGGTGTGTGTTAAGGGAGGCTATAAATGGTTCCTTATTAATTTAATATCTATTAGTAAATTTATATTGAATTAAACTTATAGATAGCCAAGTAAAACAAAATGAAATAAGTGTAAACCAATAGACACAATGTTCATTCATTAAATCCATAAAAAATTTAATGTAAGGGAAAATTAAAAAAATATGTTTGAAAATAAAACCCTAAGGCAAAGATCTGAAAACCATAAAAAGAAGGATGAAACCTTAAAGGCAACCTAGGGTTTGGTAATGTTCAAGCAATGTACAAGTTTACCAACATGTTTATGCTATTTTTGGATTAGTGTGAACCAAAATAGGCTAAATTTATAGAATTTATTCAATGTAATAAATGACAATCAAACATAAATATAAATGTAACTTATCTAGACTGATTTGATAATAACATCTACTATTTATATAAAGTACTAAAGAGATCAAGACATTTAGCTTTATTATCCAATTGTTTGACAATAACTATATTCTGATAGTGGAAACAAACTAGAACTAGGCATGTGACTCATCTAAATTTGGATGTTTCTTTGTGCATGCAGGGTCAATACTGTTAAGCCTAGGTAGGAACATTGATGTTAGTGACTAAGGCTAACGTTACTATCTTGGGAAAATTTATCTCTCTATGATTGTACAATGCAATGCACCTATTTGATATGTGTCTGTATGTGCTATCCATGAACCTTGAATACACACATAAATCAAAAAGTCAGATTCCTTCTCCTTGAAACCCTAGTCCATTTGTGAAAGATAAAAACCTATAAAAAGTGAGGAAGTGTAATTAGACTGAGTTGATCCCAATCACCTCCATCAATGATTATCTGCTACCTACACATCCAATACTTTGAAAAGGGAAGTCAAACCACATGTAATTATTCCCCTTAGTGTGAATGTGAAATTTTTTCCCTATCGCTATATGGATGCACTTAGAAATTTGGATTTGATCTTGACAATGTTGTCACTTGACTTGACTCGGTGTGTTTTAGATTTCGCTGATGATTGTTCCTAGTGTTTGATTTACTATTTGGCAAGAATATGGAATATTTTCTCAATGTGTAGTAGCATATTTGAAGAGTACTTGAGAATACCATATTTTTAATAAGCTTGACCTTGATTTGTATTTATAGGAACTCAATTGGGTAATTTACCATACCACCAACATGCTAGGCGAATGGGGAAAATTATATGAAGGGTTTAATTTTGAAAAATAGTCATTGTTAGGCAAAGGGTGTTAATGTCATCCTCATGATAATAACATTGACATTATTATCTGAGTGTGATGTTATTGTGTAGGAGACATGAATGAAAATTTGGTATTTTAGAAATATATGGATATGTTTTTCTATCTTATTTAGTATAGACTAGAGTGTTTATGTAGGTGATTGATATCAACTTAGAATTAATCAGACTCACAACTAGCATGCAAGTGTGTGAGAATCATAAGTGATAATTGTTTGGAAATGTACAAGTCATGTAGGATAAGTGTAGATCAACACTGACTTTACCAAATGTCAAATATTATATTTTAGTGTCTACGAATTCCAACAATAAAACTTCTTTTACGACTGCAAAACATCTTCAGAAGGAGAAGGAACTATTAGGTAAACTTCATGAAGTCTATTTGAGGGAGGATTTTATTTTGAAAAAAAAATTCTAGGGAATCATGGATTAGGGAGGGGGATAGGAATAAAAAATGTTTTCACCAATCAACTATAGAAACAAGGCAAGTGAATAGACTATGTAAAGTTAAAAATATAAATGGTTTGGTCTTGGAAGAATCTGAGACTTAAAAATGAAGATGCATTTAAAAAAAAAATATTATCAGAGGAAGATCACAAGGAGGGATTGGAATTGATAGAATTATACTAGCTATACCAAAATTATTTTTTAAAAGACAAAATGTGGATTTATTGAAACCCTTTTTTTAAGAAGTAAATGTTGTTTTGTAACTTATGGAACAAGATAAAGCATCAAGCCCAAATGGATTTCCCATTGTAGTGTTTCAGATATTTCGGGAGATTATGGGAAATAAATTAATGAGAGTGGTTAACAAGTCTTTGGAGTCAAAGCAATTATTACAAGATCTTAATTGTACTTTCATTTCCTTGATTTCTAAAAAATAAAATCCCTGACATTTGTAGATTTTAGACCAATCTCTCTTTGTAATATAGTATATAAATTAATTTCTAAGACAATAAATGAAAGGTCGAGATTATTGCTCCTCTGATAATTTCAATGGAAAAAGGTGGGTTTGTCAGTGAAAGTAGATTCTGGATGGAGTTATAATGACTCATTAGATCTTGCACATTCTTAAGTCTAAAAATAAATGTGGGATGTTGCTGAAGTTGGCCATTGAAAAGGCATATGATAAATTAAATTGGATCTTCTTGAGAAATGTTTTGAATGATTTTAAGATTTTTGAAAAATGGATTTCATAGGGTCTGAATTGTGTGACATAAGTCCTTTTTTCAATAGTGTTCAATGGGAGTCTAGTGAGTCTTTTTTCATGATTCAAGGGGAATAACACAAGGGGAACCCATTTCCCCATATATTTGTATCATTATGGTTGAGTCTTTGGGAAGAGTCTTAGGAAAGCTGATAGAAACCAATAAAGGTAAGGGGTTGAGAGCATTTGAGGTTGATAATTCATATACTCATTTATGCAATGGAGATGAGTAAGGCTTTTATCTCTTTAAAAAGTTTTAATAAAATGTGAAGTAGGTTTTGGACAAAAATTAAGTTTGGAAAAATAAAACTTCTTTTTTTGTAAATGTGTCAAGGGAAAGACAAGAAAGGATATCAGGGGCATTGGATATTCCTATTAGGTGTTTCTCGAGTAAATATCTTGGGGTCCCTCTATTTACAGGTGTAACTAAATCTAACTTATTTTAAAATTTGAGTGATAACATGCAGACAAAGTTGGCCGGGTGGAAGGCTAGATGACCAAGTTTGGATGACATATTTATTCTTATTAAAGCAGTGTTGTAGGCCATCCTAATCTATATATTTTGAAATTTTCAAGTACCTATTGGGGAAATTAGAGAATGAATAAAACTATCAAACATTTTTTGTAGTAGGGTAAGGAGGAGAAGAGAAAGATTCACCTTAGAAAGTGGGAAAATGTTTGTAGACCCAAATCAGTTGGGGATACATGTATTAAATATTTGCAAGTTTATAATGTGGATGTAGGGGTCAATTGGCTTGGAGGTTATATGAATAACAGGAATTCCCCTGGATTAAAATGGCAAGGGGGAAATAATTTAGACAACAATAGGTCAAATATAATTTTTACTACTAAAAGTCTTCCCTCAAGATCTCACATTTGGAACTTTATAGTCTCTGTAAGGAGGATAATTTGTGATAATTTGATTTGGGATGTTGATAATGTGGATTTGGAACATTTTTTTGAGACTCATGGTAGGTAAAACAATAGCTTCAAGAAAGGAAGGATCTTGTGGAGATTCAAAAAAATTGAAAATGAATTGTAGCATTAAATTTTGAAACTATTGGATGGATTCAAATCCTTAGGTAGGTTTTTTTATCAATAGAGCTGCTTGAAGAATGAAACTTTTCTAGCCAATTAAAAAAATTCCATTCACAAATTTTGATGGCGAGGATTTTTTTTTATAAGAACAAATAAGGATATCCTAATATGGACTGGGGATAAATGGAAGATACAATGTTATAACTAGTTATAAGTGTGTTATTGGAGGTGGGGTTGTTGAAGAGTCTTGGTCAAGTAATTTTATTTGGAATGAGTTACACTCATAAGGATAACTCCTTAGCTTGGATACCTTGTCTTGGTAGAATCCACACTCAAGATTAGTTACAGATGATGGATTTGATTGGGTCTTCTCTTTTATATAATGTGTAGGGAGGGTGAAACTATGGAGCATCTCCTTCATTTTAACTTTGTTATAGAGGTGGGATTCTATCTTCTTTCAAGATTGAATCAACTATGGGTTTGCCCAAAGTTATACGAAGGATTTTTTTTTGTTATTTTCTTGTAGAATTGAAAATTCTTTTTATTTGTTGGCTTGTGGCCCTAGATAATGTAATTTGGAACATCTAGTTGGGATGAAATAATAGAATTTTCAATGATATGGAAATGTGTTGGGCAAAAATTTAGCAAACTATTTCCAAGAATGTTTTTTTTTTTGAAAAGATAAATAAGAATTAGCTAAATATAAGAGAGGTATTTTAGAGAATTGGCCCAAGATTAATCTTTCCTCAGTTTAGTAGCCACAAGATTAAAGAAAAAAGAAAATGGATCCCAGGTAGATTCCACTCAAAATCTGGTTTAATGAAAATTAGATTTAATGGAGTTGCATGAAATAATTCAAGAGTAGTTGGAGTAGGTTTTTAATTTGTTGCCCTCAATGAAACTATTTAAGGGGACATTCTATCTTTTTACCAAAAGATTCTAATAATAAAACCAAGGCCATTGTGTTACTAAAATGGGTCAAGCTGGTGAAGGATAAAAGATTTCAAGTGATGATCGTATAAGTCGATTCAATGATTATCATAAATGCTAAGACAAATGGAAGGGATCCTAGATGGAAATTGGAAAGCATTCTTTTAGAAGTTAAGGATTTGGTAAGCTATTTGACCTCCATATATTTTCAACATTATTTCAGAGAATGCAATCAAGCAGTAAATCTTTTAGCAAATGCAAGTGTGGATCAAGATCCCTTATCATCACTTTGTAGTAGTGATCCAAGTGACTAGGTTAGTTTATTAGATATTTTAAATTACAATACCAAATGTCAGGTTTTGTTGGGAAAGAATGCACCTTCAAAGACAATTCTTCATAGTTATAACTTTCAATTTGATATATTTGAAGCTTGTCAGATTCATTAGTATCTTTTTATATTGTTGCGGAAACTTACCTATTTGGGGTAATATAATAAGTTTGATGATGTATGACCATCATGGGTTCATGTGCTCTTTTATGTCACATAAATTTTCATTCCTTAACATTTTTTTGTTACAAGCTTTGTTGGTTTGATTCTAGGAACTCTTGTAATAAGCTTAGTCCTTGGTTGTGGATTCATGTGGGACTCATGCTATTGATGAAATCTCTCATTTTTGCAATGGAAGTTTTGTTTGAGCTATAGGAATATTTGTGAAGTTAGACTGGTTTGTTTGTTTTGTTTTTGATTGGCTAAAAACGTCCATTGGCTAGAGAGTGTCCTTCCAACTAGGGACCTGAAAGGCTCTTTTTGGTGGTTCTTAGGTAAAGGAGAGAGAGTCTTGAATCTTCTGTAGGGAAAGCTCATTGAGCTGAGCTAACACCTCTTTTTCTTGAACAAGTTCCTGGACAACCTCAACTATCACTTCCTCTTTTTTTTTGTGCCCTCCTTGATTTATTTCCATGAGGGGAAATCATAAGGATTGACCACCTTCTCCTTTTCTTAAATGCGTGTGGGAGAGGGTGGTTTCATAAGAGAGGGTATAACACAGTCAGGGTCATTATCATAAGAGAAGATCCAAGATGGGATGGCTTCATATTCTTTAGTTGAATGACCCTTAATGATTAGCCATACTCTTGACAGAGATGAGCTTTGACAAGGTGGGATAATGCGTTGGGTTTGAGCATGAATAGGAGTAGGAGAGGGTAGTTGGGGTCTAGGGTTGGTTGCTCTCTGTCTCAAGAACAACTGACAGTCATTTCCCCTCTTGGTTTGGTTTTACCTAACCAAACATTCTTCCTAAAAACTCAACTCTTGCCCCTAAACATAAGCTTGGTGTTCAAGATTATGTTTTTTCCTATAGTAGTCTTCTTCCATATCAACCTCTCTTAATTTTTTTCAAGATCAAGCAATATCTCCCTAAGGCTCTTTTTTGGTTGACTAGAGAGAGGCAAATTCTAACAAGGCTGATACATTGAATCTTGAGGGCCACTTGGGGTGAAGCCATAAACATTGATAACTTGATAAGTGTGATGTTGAGGTAGATAAGAAGCATACCGATCAAAATATGGTTGATTGTACATACCAAGTTACAATGATTAGGAACTTAGTTAGGCTACTTAAACCAACTAAGAGATGCTCGAATTTGTCATTGATGTTTGAACACTTGCCTCCAAAGGTTGATTGGATGAAGAGAACACCAAAAATATTCACTAGTGAACAACATAATAAGTCCCATATGGCATGTTATAAATTGTTATGACGTTAATCTACAGCCTTGGAGAGATTTCTTTAGGCTCCCTCTGACTAAGCCATAATAATGGGACAACCCTAAGTTGTGGGTAACCTATGATGGGGTTAAACCTCTAGAGAAGGCTGGCTTCCTCTTATGAGTCATCTAAACTAATGCTATCACAGGAAAAATGGTTAGAAAGGGAAAAATAGCTCCTAAGAAGGCTAAAAAGGTGATGCACCAAATAAAAATGTGAAACTCTCATAATCTTGAACCCACACTAGATCTACAAAAGATAATGCTAGCTCACACAACCTCATAGACCCCCTGATTGCATAAGTGTTTCATAGACTAGGTTTAGGTAGAACATTAATCCAGACCTACAATAGCTTGAAAACACCCTAAAGGAGGCCATAAATGAAGAAAATAGATGAGTAAGATTCTCTTTCACTCTGCCATCATGCACAACTCACTCAACACAGATCCAATGTAAGAGATAAGTAAATAAAGTCTTTTATTACATCAATAGGTAGTTGTTACAAATGATTGATACGGTTTAGCCTAATCAAGAGGAGAATATCTTGCAATATATCAAAGTCCCCTACTCTTCAAGATCAAAGAGTCTTTTTGAGAGTTTATAATTTGAGAGAGAGCTTACAATATGGGAAAGAATGGGTAATATAGGAGAAAGGGAAAGAGAAGAGAGGAAGAACATGCATCAAGAAATCAATCAAGGAGTTGTCAACACCTTTTTGAAATCTCTACCACATTTTAATCCAATCAGGACTAATCCTTCATCAACAAAATAGCCTTCATTTTCTCCAATAGTCTTCAAACTCTTCTCACTAACTGAGAAATGCACTAGAAGACAAGAATCTATTAAGGATGATGAGTCATGATCTTTTTATTGGAGAAAGCCTATAAAGGCTATGAAACAAAAATGAATGCTTCACTTGCTTTCTCCAACCATTAGATCCTTTTGCTTTGATCTTCCATGCCATCTTCCACTTGGTTTCATTATGAGGACAAAATCCTCATATCTTGAATCCTGACAGAGCCATGGTTATGTTTGCTTTCAGTGGCTATTTGTCGAAGCTATGATTGTGTCAAAGGATGAGACACTCCATCATATCTCATTTATGTCTGCATATGCTCCACCTAAAATTTGAGCATAGGTCTTACTATAGATTAAAAACCAATCTCATTTATTGGTTTTCATATAGCTATAATATTGATGAAGATATGTAGATTGCATAGCTTCATTCTGGACTATACGAGGTTTAAACAAACCCATCTAAGCTTTAATGGTGATAGAGCTTCACCATTAACAACCTTGACTGCATAACTATATCTTCTCAATGATGTTCAACCAAGATTTAATAGTGGTACACGCCCTTTGAAATATTTGATCTTGGTTTAACCGAGAGCGTGTTTGACCTCTATTTCAAGTCTTTGGCTTTCGACTTTTAATATCACCCATCGATGTTGATTTGGATCTCTCATATTATGCAATATTTCAGCTCCTCATTCGTTTCGAAGATCCACTGTCAGTCCTAGCTAGTTCTTGTGCTTTCACCACGTGGTATTCTTGTATTCATTCTTAAGAGCATTGACTCTTTAACCTTACGTGTACCATCAATCTATTTTTGCATAGTTTGAATGCAATCCATAGTTCTACTATTTTAATGAACTTAAGACACTTGTCACCCACACATTTACTCTTAGGATTTGCTGACCTTATTGACCTCTGCTTACCATTGATTTTTTTTGGTATGATTAAACGTGCTCCATTGATCTACTTGGACCCACTAACTCTATCTTTACCTGTGTATTATTGGATCTACTATGAGCTCACAAGATCATGCCACTTGTCAGTCGCACATTCATCTTTGGGAACTTTTGAATCCAAATAACTATTTTATGAGGCTTAAATCTGATGTTTGCATGCACATTTCACTATGAAACTCTAACTTTAAAGACTTATAACTTGAGATAACAAGCTCATCAAGACATGAAATTTAAAGAGGATAAATTAGGTATATAGAACTTCATGTCCATCTGATCCTTTAGGCTTGAGAGAATTTATGAGCATACTTTTAAAATCCAAAATCATATTAGTTTTTTCATTTATTTGTGACATGCGATGACAGTTTGGTTCTTCTAGACTTGTTGATTTGTTGCTCGAATCTCCAAGGCTCGAATAAACTTCTATGACTTGTGCAAACCTGCTTCATGTTCCTGACTGCATTGATCACCATGAGAACATGTGTTTTCAAAAATTAAAAAACTACACTTTAAGTTTAATTAAAGTGCTTCAAAAGCTTTGCAAGCTACATGTGATCTTTGGACCACTCATTCCATACATAACTCTACTCATCTATTCAAACCATTTCTAGGTAAAATATTCTTATGTGGATCAAAATTGGCCAACAATAGCACAAAGTGGTTTTATGAAGATATTTACCACTTATTCATCTGTAGAAAAATAAACTTAAGATCAATATCACCATTGAGGACTTTCTCTTAGATAAAATATACATGAAATTTAATATACTTAGTTTTCAAATGCATCATTAATTTTTTCAGAGCTATACAATTTTGATTATCACAGATAAATGTGGTACTGTGAGACACCCAAATAGAGTTCTTTTAACAATCATCACAACCACATGACTTATTTAGAAACTTCTATAGCATTTTTATATTATAATTCTATAGAAGAGATAAAAATAATAAGTTATTTTTTGATGCTCTAAATGATAACATGTGCAACAAACTAAAACATATATCCAAAAGTAGATTTGTGATCTATAACATCGCTGACATGGTCAACATCATAATAACTATATAAATTAACATTATCAATGGAAAATAATATAAAGTAAAACTAACATTTTTTTCATATACCTATTTTTTTTTTTGATAATTTCTAATGGTCAACGTATAGATCTCATATAAATATGAAAGCAACACCTACAAAAATAAAATATATGGCCTAGTAATAACTAGATAAATCAAACTACTAACTAGTTGATTGTATAGAGTGGAGTTAGTTTTATCACAAGCAAGTTTTGGATCAAATTTAACACCAAATTCAATAGGGGTAGATGTAAGTTTATAGTCAAGCATATTAAATTTAATAATCAAGTTATGTGCATACTAAAATTGAGATACAATAATTGTATTTTTATCTTGAAATACAATCATTCTTAAAAAATGAGGAAAAATACTTAGATTAGTCATTTTAAAATATTGACTTAGTTTATATTTATATTTAAAAAATAAACTAATTTGATTGCCATTAATAAGAAGATCATCAACATATAATAAAATTAAGATAATATAACAATTTTCAACTTTTACAGAGATATCATTATCAGAATAACAATAGATAAACCTAATTATTTAAAAAACTAATAATTTTTTAATAACAAACTTAATAGTTAGAGAAACTTAATTATTAAAAATAATAAGTGATTTTAAATAACAAGTTCGACGAGCTTATTTGAAACCATAAATAGATTTATTTAACATACAAACATAATGTTATTTTTTTAGGTTTAGCGAAACATTTACGCTGAATCATGAAGATTTCTTTTTCAAGATCACTATCACATCTCGATTTCACCCCATGTCAAATAAATTTTTAATTATTGATTAGGATGATCATTATCTGATTATCATTGCTTTGATTTAAACATTTTAACATATACTGGTATGGGATAGTGATTTTGTTGATTAGTATACATTATGTGACAATTATATTTGGATAATTCTGTACATTGGATAATTCTGTACATTGAGGATGTATAATTATTAGTTTTGCTTCATTGGTTTATGATGATTCAGAGTCACTACCTACTTGTTGCAAGATGGATGCATGATAGGTCCTACTTTCAGAGCTTAATGAGTGAGAGAATCATTAGAGAGGGTTGGCTAAATGGAGCAATTGAGAAAAATATCAGTGTAAAATGTTAGTGACCCTACACACACATAGTAGATTTTAAATGATAAACATAAATGTTAGTACATATTTATGAATTATTGTCTATGATTATATTTTGTGTGTGAAATTAATTTTAGTATGCATTTGATTTATTTAGTTTAATTGATTTTATGTTTGAATTTAAATTTAGAAAAATAAATATTAGTGTTAATAGATATAATTATTGTAGAAATAATTATTTTACAAATAAAATGTAATTAATGACTTATTTTATCTTTTAATTAAATAATTATTTATCATTGTTTTAAAATTTTGCATGAAAATAGAATTAATATAAATTCTATAAGCTGTGTTAAGAATAACATGCATGAGTTTACTTTAAAATTAAGAAATAGATATAATTATTTATTGAATTAAATTAGCCTTCTAGATACATGCATAAATTAAATTAAAAGTTGGTAAATGAGTCAACTTAAGTAAAACAAGAAAATTATAGAGTAGAAAATTAAAAATTTACATGAAGATAGATTTATATTATCTGAAAGAGAAAAATAAAAATAAAAAGTTTCATGCAAGAAGGGGTAGCATAGAATTCAAGAAGAAGTTTGTCTTATAAATAAAGGAGAAGGTTTGGAAAAATGAACACGGATGGAGATATAATGAAAGCAGAAAACTTTAGAAGAATGGAGTGGAAGAAAGCAAGAAAAAGATTGGTTTTTTTTTTCTCAGCAAATCTACGAGGTAGGTTTTGTTATTTATAATTCTGTGTGTTTATATACATATGAAAGAAATTGTTGATTATATGTTAATAAATTACAAAGAATATGTATTTAACCGTTGTATATATATATATATATATATATATATATATATATATATATATATAAAGCGTTGTCTTTAAATAAAGAATGTCAAGATACTATATATATATATACTCCCGTGTTAATAAAAAATTTTGAGTCTTATCTAAACTCGTGCTTCTTTATTTGGGACTACATTCTAGTATGATGTTATGTTTTATTGACAGTGTAACGAATTTCATTGACCCTGTGTCCCATGTTAGTGGTTGCATCAAAAATCATTGACCCGTGCTTTAATTGATCTAAGTTATGTTATAAATCTGTTATTCTTATTGCGTCCCTCTCTTATTATCTTGGTGTTTGGCATCTCATTCCTTAGGTCAGAGTTTTAATTAATTACTATGTTTCAATAATTTTAGAAATTGCCTTTTGAATACACTGTTTCTCACTTTTGACAAAGGTGTATCACAGTTTTGGAGCAACGTTTTAACCTTTATTTTTAACCTGTGAGTAAGCAATTGAGATCTACATTTAATCTTTAGACTTGCATTTTATATTTATTTCGACCCGCCTAATTGACCAATGCCCCATCAATCTTGGCCAAGTACACTAAATTCAAAAATCGTGATTTGACTGTGTCATACCTATTGGTAGCATTTTCCTTTGTATTAAAATGTGTTTTAATTTTACCATTAACTATCTTATTTGATAAAAATGGATTATTCATGTCTTTGTTATAATTCTTAATTGCTATGCTTGATATATTTTAACAATGTTTGAATAGTACCAGCGCTGTAAATAATAGATGTGTTCCTTTTTAAATTCTCTTTAAACCTACGTTTAATATTCTTAAGAGATCCGTGTTTCAAAATACTTGTACTACATTTTATTGCAGTGCCAAATCATAATTTAAATGTTGAATATTTATAAATTTTTAAGACATCTAGTCCCCTGCGAAACGTCAAACATAGAATGGTTTTCAATGGTGAAAATTTGAAACGCATGCAAGAGTTTGATAGCGAAAGAATCATTTTGTTTATTTTGAATATTTATCTTTCTTTGTTTCATTCATTATTTTGAAACCCATTAGTGACATGTTGAGTCAAAATATAAAAATAATTGTATCTTAAATTGTGGAGGATATTGACTTTGAATAGAAATGAAGTACGAAATCAACACTACGTGCACAAAAAATTGCTAATTAATAAATATTTAAAATATAAAATAAAAATAATAATAAAATAGGTGAAGACCGCAAGGTATAATTGCAACAGTGTTTTTGGATGATTACCAGGGCATTATATAAATTACTGAGTAGATTTTTAATTAACCTTATGAATATAAGTGAGTCTTTGTATATAAAATGATTCACTATGTTTACCAGAGAATTCACTGTGTTTATAAATAATGAGGATGCTGTGCATGTAAAATAAAATGCCAAGTTTATATATTGAGACGTTTAGCCCTTTAATTGAAACACAGAGTCTTATAATGAAAAAACTGAGTTTTAAATAAAATATTGGGTCGTTAAATTGGATTGCTGACTTATTGGTTGAGTTGCTAAACTTCAATTAGAAGACTCCGAGTATTTTATTAAATGTTATTCATAATATGAGACCTTGTATATTTTTGAAAAATAGAATTGACAAAAGAATTTATGGTTCTTATTTAATGCAAGATCAAATGTTCAGTGGAACTTTATTTTTTTTTCAGATTTTCATATTATGGATTATGGAATTTTATACTCGGTTTGAAATTAAATAGTAAATGAATATAATTGTGAATAGTATATGTTGAATATGAGTTTATAAATAGTCATTCAATGGAGTTAGTATGATTATAATATTTAAAATGAAAGTAGACCTCACATAAAAGAATGGGGTAAATTATATTAAGTTGTTAGAATGAAAGATTTTAAAAGAACTTGGTTATTAATCATTTAACGTTTTAGAAATAACATGTTAGATTTTGTTGCATATATCCTTATGGTAATGAAAAATAGTGAACAATACTTAATATGAGTAGATTAAAAGGTACTAGTGTAGTGGCATATATTTATATAGAAATAAAATTTATAAAAACGGAGCCTTGAGTTATATGCTTAGAAGTTCTAAATGTTTTACTAGTAGAAAAATCTAAGATATATCCAGATAGTATAGTTATGTACTTGATTGTTTATATTAATCATAGTGTAAGACTGTGTGTTCATGTTTGAATAAAAAAGTCATGCACACCAATCTATAATGTTATGAAATGGCATAAATTTTAACAGTACAAAAAGTATCCAGATGGTACATACTATATTTATTATACCTAGATCCACACTTACATAAGTATATATGTATTGAATAAAATATGATGTACCATTTGGTAGGATATCATTGATGTATGCATACAATCTTGATAGTGCAAATAGATGTTGAGATAAAGTTATATCCATTGTATAACTTATTTGAAATCATTATGCTTATTTGAATATGAACGTATGCTTCCATATCTATATGATTGCTTTGTATGATTGATTATGGATAAATTAGTAGGTATGCCTAAGAACACCAGACTAAAATAATATGAGTTGTCTTGAGGTGTAGTTACTTAGATATATTTGAAATAGTCTATAGTTTATTATGTGTTTTGTTTGGGTGATATAACAAGTGGTCATTGTTTTTAGTTTAGAATTGATTTTAAAGGTAAGACCTATTTATGTGTAGATGATTATGTGTATATCTTGCTTTCTCTTTGTTTAGCTTATAATGTGATATTATCGCTAGAAGAATGTAATTTGTATGAATCTTTGAGTTACATAATATGAAATATATATTGATGATATTAATAAGTAGTGAGACGAGTTCTATTAGTTTAGGTCATATCACCAAAAGATAATTTGATTAAGTGGTGTGTTATGAAATTGATAGATCTAAATGATTGTATATTATTTGAAAACTATGGCCAAAGTAATGCTATATACACTATCTTTCATATGTTTAATTTTTATATAATGTAATATCATGTTAGAATGAATTTCTTTATGGTACGTTGCATTTTTAAAAAAATCTTACAACACATAAGGTACTAGCACATCTCACTAGATTCTTACACCGTTCTATCTACCTATCCACGAATGGAGGGTCATTTCCTAATAAGAGATTTTCTGAAGGATCTTTGATCCATGATTGGTTTGGTAAAACACTCGGATGATGCTCTCCTTCCTCTATTGCTACTATCTAGGGATGACACTTGAGATTATCAGCGATACATGAGTTGGTTTAACTTGAACTCTGAAGAGTTTAGTATCTGTCATTATATTAGGTCGTATGCTTGACATAATATAATTGTATTATGTACTTATATATTTTAGTAGATGCTATATTGTCAGACCAGTCGTAGCTATGTTTTATTATATTTGGCTTTTTGTAAAGTTGTATAAGATTTATATTATATGCAGTATTTGAATTTGAAATAATATTGTTTTTAATTGTGGTTTAATTATGTTATATTATTTTATTCTATGGATTGAATGTTAATTGTTTATTATTAAAATAAAAAATTTAATGCATTTTTTAAAGTATAATTTGAGGGGTTGTTACATTTGATATCAGAGCTATCAAATGAGTCTAGGACCTAATGAGTCTATTAACATTTTTGTACCAAAAATATATGTATGGTATATTAAGTAAGTACCTTAGAGCATTCGTACCCCCTTAGGTTGCTAAAGAGTTGGTTATCAAGTGTTTCATGATGATGGTTTTATAAGGTTTTGGGTAGGTAAGTACATAGTTTGGTTTATGAGTGTGAACTATAATATCCTATCATATTGTTGATCTTTTAGATCGAACACCTTGAGTGTGATTTTGTATTTCTTGAATCACCTTCACCATTTATGTTTTGTGTTATGAGTGTTTTAAAAACATGGAGTGATTCTCACTAAAATAATTATGATTAATTGTATCTTAGATACACATATATTAAGATTGAGAATCTTATAACACCAATTTTAGTTTGACACCACCTAGTGTGGTGAATTTTTTTTTGTATTTGAATGTAGATGTCTTGTTTGATATTTCCTTGTGTTAGGAGTTTGTTATGTAGATTAGATTAATTGTATTTATATAGACTTGAGAAGAAGTGTTATCTCTCTTAATTAGATTAGAGGTGAATTATTATGTTTTCAATCTTCTCTTACATCATTTTTAGCTACTGAAAAGATTCATATTTGAAAGATATTGATATAGAGTTGTCTTTGGTAAAAAACTTGTTTCTAAATTGTTACTAAAGATTTTATTCCCCCCGAGTTTATGGGATAGTGTTCTCTACTTCTTGTTGATGCATCCTTGTGGTTCATATTTTCTTTCCAGTTGTGGAAGTAGGTGATGATACTACACTTGCAATATGACAAGTGATAGTGATTTGAAAACTTGGATTGTGATGTTCCTTCTACTATGTGCGGGTGTGTAGGAAGTTTTGGTTTATGAGATGCTAGTTCTCTACTTTCTAATTGTGATTTTTTAGATTCATTATTTTATCTAACTTATAGGCTTGATCATGAGGAGTGGCTAACAATGAATTTATACTAAAGCTGATTATAATTATTATGTTATTAAATACTTTTGTTAAATTGATATTATTCTAAAGAGTTCTATGTGTACTTTTTGTCGAGAGCAAGGTATAAGATGTGTAGAACATCTTGGTAATCTCAAGAGTTGATATAAACTTTTTAATTATTGTATAATCAAGGCGACATTGTCTCTCTTATAAAGTATTAAGGACGACATATTCCTTAGCCTTTGTATGTTATCTTAGTTATGATATTATTTATTTTTAATATGAATATAACACTATAGATTAAATTGCATGATATGATACTAGTTATGGTTGATTAGTAACAACTCAATACAATCTCAGGATGATTGTATAATTTCTCTCATGTGTTTGTTAGTATATATGAAATCTTTTAACATGTAGTATTGCTTTTTATGATTTATTAGAATATATATTTGGGAACCTTATGCACTTTTTAAAGATCATCTAGTCATGGAGACTCGATGGATGATTAGATAAATAAGGACGTGAGTTCTAAATGATAGGTTGATATCCTAATTAACCTCATATTGACTTGATTGATACTGAGTTGGATTCAACAGATGAACTTATAGAATCTGAGACTTAACAGGTAGAACTTATCAAATTCAGTTATATGATCATTTATTTTAGTTTTTGTGATGAACTCATATGTTGTTGAGCTAGCAATGAAAATTTTACTAAGTTATTTATTAGAATTTTATTAAAGTTTTAGACTTTGGGGTGGTCATGATAGAACCAATCAGCATTTAATGATTTTCATGAAATTTGTTTGCAGAATAGAAAATATCATAGAGTAGAGTCTTGTGAGATTAATTATCTAAGAATAGAGCTAATTATGAGATCTAGAATAAGTTTTTAAGATAAATTTTGTATTTAATTGCATGATATGAAAATTGATACTATATTTTTTATGTTGTTAGAATCTGTTTGTTAATTAAAATATTTGCTCAAGTAAGAGTCATTGGGACGATGACTAATTTTATGAGAAAAAAATGTCACATTTTGACTTCATCTTATGTCAAATAAAGCTTTAATCGTTGATTAATATGGTCAATATTTAATTTCCATTGCTTTGATTTGAGTATGTTGACATATACTAGTATGTAACAGTGATATTATTGATTAGTATACATTACGTGACAATTATATTTGGATAATTATGTATATTAAAGATGTATAATTATTAATTTTGCATCATTGATTTATGATGACTCAGACTCACTACTTACATATTTCAAGGTGGATGAAAGATAGGTACTACCCTAAGAGATTGACAACAGAGAGTATCATCAGAGAGGATCAGTTAAATAGAGCAATTGAAAGAAATATCAATAAAAAATGCTAGTGACCTTACACACACAATAGATTCTAAATGATAGGCATAAATATTAGTGCATTATTGTAAATTATTACATATGATTATATTTTATGTATGGAATTAATTTTAGTATGCATTTGATTGCTTTAGTTTAATTGATTTGATTTTTGAATTTAAATTTAATAAAATAAATATTAATGTTAATAGATATAATTATTATGAAAATAATTATTTTACAAGTAAAATGTAATTAATGATTTATTTTATTTTTGAGTTAAATAATTATTTATCATTGTTTTGAAAATTTGCATGAAAATAAAATTAATTTAAATTCTAAAAATTATGTTAAGAATAACATGCATGGATTTACTTTAAAATTATGAAATAGATATAATTATTTATTGAGTTAAATTTGCCTTTCAGATACATGCATAAATTAAATTAAAAGTTGGTAAATGAGTCAACTTAAGTAAAACAAGGAAATTATAGCGTAACAAATTAAAAATTTACATGAAAAAAAAATTTAGATTATCTGGAAGGGAAAAATAAAAAATTTCATGTAAGAAAGGGTAGCATAAACTTTATGAAGAAGTTTGTCTATAAATAAAGGAGAAAGTTTGGAGAAATGGACATGAATGGGGATAGAATGAAAGCAAGAAAATTTGAAAGAATGGAGTGGAAGAAACCAAGAAAAAGAGTGGTGTTCTTTTTCTCAGCGAATTTTTGAGTTAGGTTATTCATGGCTATGTTATAATTCTCAATTTCTGTGCTTGATATAGTTTAGCAACATTTGAATAGTACCAGGCCTATAAATAATCATTGCATTCTTTTTTAAATTATTTGTTTAAACCTATGTTTAACATTTTTAAGAGATCCATGTTTCAAAATAATTGTACTACATTTTATTGCAGTGCCAAATCATGATTTTATATATATATATATATATATATATATATATATATATATATATATATATATATATAGTCCCCTACTAAACGTCAAACATAGAACGGTTTCCAATGGTGAAAATTTTAAAATGCATGTAAGAGTTTGATAACGAAAGAATAATTTTGTTGATTTTGAATATATGTCTTTCTCTGTTTCATTCATTATTTTGAAACCCATCGAGTGACATGTTAATTCAAAATATAAAAAGTAACTGTATCTTAAATCGTGGAGGATATTGACTTTGAATAGAAATGAAGTATGAAATCAAATGCTACATACACAAAAAAATTGCTAAATAATAAATATTTAAAATATAATATACAAATAATAATAAAATAGGTGAAGACCATAAGGTATAATCGCATAAGTCCTTTTGGATGATTACCAGGGCATTATATAAATTATTGAGTATATTTTTAATTAACCCTGTGAATTTAAGTGAATCACTGTATATAAAATGATTCGTTGTGTTTACCAGAGAATTTAGTGTGTTTATGAAAAATGAGGATGTTGTGCATGTAAAATAAAATGTCAAGTTTATATATTGAGACTCTTAGACCTTTAATTGAAACACAAAGTTTTATAATGAAAAAATTGAGCTTTAAATAAAATATTGGGTCATTAAATTGGATTACTGACTTATTAATTGAGTCGTTGAACTTAAATTAGAAGTCTTTGAGTATTTTATTAAATGTTGTTCATAATATGAGACCTTGTATATTTTCAGAATATGAAATTGGAAAAAGAATTTATGGTTCTTTAATGCAAGATCAAATGTTTGGTGGATCTTTATTTCTACCTTAGATTTTCGTATTACTGATTATGAAATTTTATACTCGATTTGGTATAAAATAATAAATGAATATGATTGTGAATAGTACATGTTGAACATGAGTTTATAAATAGTCATTCAATGGAGATAGTATGTTTATAATATCTAAAATGAAAATAGACCTCACATAAAAGAATGAGGTAAATTATATTAAGTTAGAATGAAAGATTTTAAAATAAATTGGTTATTAATCATTTAACGCTTTAGAAACATGTTAGATTCTTTTACATATATGCTTACGGTAATAGAAACTAACATATATTTATATAGAAATAAAGTATATAAAAATAGAGCCTCGAGTTGTATGCCTAAAAGTTATAATTGTTTTATTAACAGAAAAATCTAGGATATATCTAGATGGTATAGTCCTATACTTGATTGTTTATATTAATTATAATTTAAGACTGTGTGTTCGTGTTTGAGTAGAAAACTCATGCACAACAATCTATAATGTTATGGAATGTCATATATATCTACAATATGAAAGGTATTTGGATGGTACATATTGTATTTATTATACCTAGACACACACTTATATAAGTATATATGTATTGAATAATATGTGTTGTATCATTTGGTAGAATATCATTTATGTGTACATACAATCTTGATAGTATACATAAATATCGAGATAGATTTAAATGCATTATATGACTTGTTTGGCATAGTTATTCTTGTTTGAATATGAGCGTATGCTTCCATATTTATATGACTATTTTGTATGATTGATTATGGATAAACTAGTAGTCATGCCTAAGAATACCAGAGTAAGATAATGTGTTGTCTTGAGGTGTAGTTACTTGGATATATTTGAAATATTCTATAGTTTATTATCTATTTTTCTCGAGTGGTATAAACAGTGGTCATTATTTTCAATTAAAATTAATTTTAAAGAAAGACCTATTCATGCGTAGATGATTGTGTATATCTTATTTTCTCCTTGTTTAGCTTGTGATATGATATTATTGCTAGGAAAATGTAATCTATATGATTATTTGAATTATATACTATGACATATATATTGATAATAATAATTAATGAGACAGATTTCACTAGCCTATGTAGTACCACCAATAGATAATCTAATCAAATGGTGTGTTCTAAAATTAACCTATCTAAATGATCATATATTATTTAGAAACTTTGGTCAAAGTAATGCTATATACATTATCTTTTATATGTTTGATTTTTACACTATGTGATATCATGTTAAAATAGATTTATTTATGGTACACTACATATTTTTAGAAATCTTACAACGCACGGGTTACTAGCACATCTCACTAGATTCTCACATCATTTCGTCTACTTATTCATAAAGATAGGGCCATTTTTTGATAGAAGATTGTGTGGGAGATCATTGGTCGATAGTTGGTGTGGTAAAGTGCTCGAATGATACTCTCCCTCCTTCACTATACTACTACTTAGAGATGACACTTGAGATAATCAACGATAAATGAGTTGGTTCAACTTGAGCTCTAAAGAGCTTATATGTCATTATATTAAACTATATGCCCAAAGTAATGTAATTGTATATTTAATTAACAAATATTGTACTGTCAGACCAATCGTAGTTGTATCTTATTGTATTTGACTTTTTGTGAAGTTATATAAAATTTATATTGTATGTGGTATTTGAATTTGAAGTATTATTGTAGATTTTACCACTTAAATTGTATTTGATTTTGTAAAGCCATCTAGAACCAAAACATGCCTTTAGGCAAAGGCAAGACAAGATCCTACATCTGATTTTTAATTAAGTTTTTATATTTAGATTATATAACAATTTTTCATCTATCATCTTAGCTTTCTCAAAGGATTGAGGTTCAATTTTATACAAAGTCATCAAAACATGATAGGTGTGTTGACTCTTAGTTTATTAAGTTTATCAAAATTATATGACTGAATTAGGGATTCAGTAAATTTAAGTCTTTTAACTTAAACATGAAATGAAAAATATTCTCCTTCAGACTTTAAGTTATTTATAATTGGATGAACTTCCTCTAAGACATCTATTTCTTCATAAGGAGTAATAGAAGAGACAAGATCATCAAAAGAAATAATTTGAGGGTGCTCTAAAAAAGGCCCATAAATACATTTCTTAAATAGTTGGACATTCTTATTCTTATCATTTAGATGAATCATAAAATCTTGATCCTTTAATTTTTTCTTCATAACTGAAGAAAATACAAGAATATGAAGTATGATCATTTTTTTTTAACTTTAAGAATAAAATGGAAGCATGACTACCAAATATCCTAAGGTGAGCAACACTCAGTTTCTTATTAGACCACATTTCTAAGGATGTAAAAAGATACAAAAATTTAGTAGAAACTTTATTTAGAATGTGCACAACAATATTCATGGCTTCAGTTCAAAAAAATTGAAGAATATTTACAGAATATATCATTGTTCAAGCTATTTCAAGGATTGTTCAATTTTTTTTAGCAATTCTATTCTACTATAGAGAATAGAGAGTTGTTAACTCTCTTTGTATAGTAAAATTAATTAAAAATGAATCAAATTTTTTACTAATGTATTCACCACCATTATCAATTCATAATATTTTAATAGAAAATTTAAAATATTTTTTAACTAAAATTTTAAATTCTTTGAATTTAAATAACATATCAGATTTATTATTAATATAAGACGACCAAATCATCCTAGAGTGATAATCAATGAAAGTAACATCATATAAAAAATTGTTAAGATAAATAACTTCTAGAGGTCCTCTAGTATCACTATGAATAAGCTCTAAGGGATGAGATGAATTAACATCATGATTTTTGTGAAATGATTTAGTATGTTGTTTACCACATAAACAACCCTCACACATTTCATAATGAGAAGAAATAATATGAAAACTAATCACAAGATCATGAAGAGACATCATACAAAATTTTAAAATTAACATGACCTAGTCTTTCATGTTATAATTGAGATTCATTTCTAGTTATTAAAAAAAGATAACTTAAATAAGATATATATATATATATATATATATATATATATATATATATATATATATATATATATTATTTTGAATTTGTTCAATAATCAGAGAACCAAATTGATTCTTAATACATTATTTATCCTTAAGCAAAGTTAATGTGAAATTATCATTCATAAGCTAAATACAAGATAACATATTTTTATTAAGTTTAGGAAGATAGATACCATTATTTAAGAATAAATTTACAAGTTTAGTTCTTCCTTGTCTAGTAACTTTAAAAAATGAATTATTACTTAAATACGTCCTTTTATATATATATATATATATATATATATATATATATATATATATATATATAGTGTTAAATAAAATGTTTGATAAACATGTCATATGAAGTAACACACCACTATCTAAAATTCATTCATTTTCATTATAATTAAATAAGATAACATACATGCAATAGTGATAGTAATATATCCTTAATTATTGTTTTGATTCTAATTTTGATTTTTATGTTGATTATAATTAGAACATTTCTTCCCTTTGTTATTTTTAAAGAGTTTGTTATTAGATATATTCTTATTTTTGTAACAATCTTCCATTTCATGTCCAAATTTAGTACATAGATTATAATTTATATTAAATTTGACTTTGTGATTCTTATGACCATATTTCTTGTTTTCATCTTTACCATTGACAAGTTTAGATCTAATTTTTTAGTTTCTAATATTTTTCAGAAACACTATTAAGCGTAACAAGTACCTGAATGGTATTATATTTTGAGTCAAAGTTTGGCATCATTTGTTCTTCTTGAATAAGAACATACAATGTAGTAAGGTCAGAAATGCCCTGTTTTATTTGGTATTTATAATTAAAAATATAAATAAAATTATGAAACTTTATATGAATGTTTAATTGAATAATAAAGTATAAAAGTTGATATTAAATAAGATTACAATTATAATTATCTAAGATTTAATATTTTTAATTTTTATAAGAAAAATAATTAATTTTTTATCACCTTTCATGGGAATAGTAAGCAATTGAAGTATAATTTTAAATATTTTTAAGAAATGAGTGTCATCATGTATAGATTCAAGAAGTTTCTAAGCATCACTGAACATTTTCTGATCATCGATATGGAGTAAAAATTTATCATTTACATTCTTAAAAATAATTGACATGGATTCTTGTGATTTATGTTGAAACGTAAGGTAAGTTTAGTTGTGACATCTCTTTGATATGATTTTTTTAGTCCCAATAATAATGCTACAAAGTTTCTGAACCATAAATTTAGTTTTAATATAAATTTTATAAATATTATTTTTTTATCCATTTAACATTGCGACTTATCTAGTAAAATTTTGGGAGAAGCTATAACTTCCCTTCAAATTTTGACACTTTATAGATTTTGTTTTATACTAATACAACATAAAAAAATTAAAAAAAAAAAAAAATTAATGTAATTTTATACTTTATTTTTGTAATAAAACATTTATTTCAGTGTTTAAACAATAATAACCACTTGACTTATGAAAAACAATTAAGAAAGATGAAACAAATTACAATAATTATTAAGTGTCACACGTGTCGTAAAAGGCCTTTTACAAGGTATAATGAATAAAATAAAGTTT
Organism: Torreya grandis; assembly: GCA_037957365.1. Taxonomy (NCBI): domain Eukaryota; kingdom Viridiplantae; phylum Streptophyta; class Pinopsida; order Cupressales; family Taxaceae; genus Torreya; species Torreya grandis. The sequence continues at coordinate 1,685,131 of JARHVA010001687.1, read as the reverse complement.
TAATTAATTATATAATTTAAAAAATATATGTTTTGACCAAAAATAAATTGTGGATAAAAAAGATGGGTTAAGTGATTTTCAATCCTTGTACCTCTTTTTTACAAGAGTTCTACAAAATTACACTAACCAACTTCCCCTCAACACAATACAAGTCTATAAAGCAAAATATTTTATTTAAGACTTATTTTTAAATATTATTTAAATAAAAAATGGACTTAACACTTGTTTTTACTTTTAGTTAAAAAATAATTAAAAAGGGCCCCACCACTTTTTTCGGTTGCATGTAATTTTGATTTACTTAAAAAAAGTATTTAATAAATATACTTTCAAAACTATATACTAACCATTATAACACCATTTTGTACAGACATGGTGCTGGGAGGAGGTATGGTGTAGCAGGGAGAATGAGCAATCAATAGTCAAATACAAATCTCCATAAAATCAGAGATGAGCAATCAATAGTCAAATACAAATTTTAGCATCAATTTTTTTTTATGTTAATTATAGCTGTACAACGCTATATAGGAATGTCATTGGAGGAGGGAAAAAATTCTAGAGATGATTCTAATGCTTCATAGGCTTTGTAGGGGGTGTTTGTAAGCATAAAACATAAGATTTGACCACTTTAAACATACAAACAAGATGCATAAAAAATAAAATTATTTTTATTTTTATTTTTCATCCTCTGAGGCCATACCATGATGTACCATCACGTACCATGGGAATTTGAATGCTGATCTAAGAAAATGGGAAAACCTCATAGAGATATTAAAAACCCACGTTGATTATTCATATACAAGAAACAATTTACCCAATAAATTATCTCTTTCCCCACTTCTTCTTAGAAAACTTCAACAATCCAAATAGTATTTGAATATTATAATGTCTTTGAATGTATTGGAATCGATTATAATTTTACCACGTAAAATCATTTATAAGTGAAATGAATTGTTATAACCAATGAGTTCAACTTCTCCCCCAACAACAATAAATTTTATAATTATTTATTAACATGAATATTAACTCACATAATTTAAGTAATAAAATATATTATTATATATTTACCGATGTAATTAATTTATTAATGGCACTTATATAACATTTAGTAATTAATTGTTCCAACATAAAAGTTTGTATTTAAGTGAACTTGAAAACCTAATTTAAGATTTTTTTAACCTACCATCAATCCTTGATAGGGTAAATGGATGATGACACTTGATGTAGATGCTATGGGGCACATGTGCGATGTGTTATCAATAAAACACTTTTTTAAAGATTGATTATTTTCTTATTTTTTATGTGTATTGTTAACAATCCATATGAAATGGGAGGATGATGAGGTTTTGCACAAGTGGTATGAAACACTTGTGTTATGCATGATCATTTTTGTACTTTGCAAATATTTCCATCAAATTGAGTCATGATTATTTTTTTGGAGATAACTATGTCTTAGAGTACTATTAAGATGTGTTTGGGTAATTTTGGACTTAGCAATGTGAACACCATGTGGATTGTGGAAATCTCTAGTTTCATTTTGACTCTATAATTAAAAAAGAATTATTGATTTCAAATGAAACAAGGTAGATTTGTTGAATCTTAAGTCTTAATATGGTTATAAGCATATATACTTAGTATGCATTATGAATGTTTTATGTCATGTTTTTGTTCATTATTGAGACTTGTTCTATGTTGTATAGAGCTAGGTGTTGTACGATTTGTATATACATAGTTATCTTCCTTGTTAACAATTTCACATCTATCTTTATTGTGCATTTAGGGCCACTATCAATGATAAGAGGTGTGTGGGGTATCTAAAAAGCTCTATGGTTAGAGGTAAATCCTCTGATGATACTCTCCTTCCTTTTATATAGCAATAGTTATGATCTTTTATGTTTGCATAGATTACCTTATGGAGACATAAAATCATGCATGATTATCATGGATAGATAAAAATATAATCTATAATGTATTTTTAGCAAAGATGAAATCATATAGACGTACCTAAAATAAAATATTTTATAGTTATATTGGATTTTGTGTTGTAAATTGCTTTATGTACATGTGTAAATTATGATAATGATGTAATCTTGTGATGATTATAGATTCAAATAATACCATGTAGTTGCTCATTTGATTTAAATAAAGATGAATTTTTTTTGAGTCACGTATTATGAATGAAGAGTCTAACTTGGTAAAACAAATGTATAATATGATATTGTAAAACTATTTATTGGAATCATATGTTGCAATGAAGATAAAAATATTTGTTGAATTCAAATTTGATTATATGAATGATTTGAAAGAAAAAGTGTGTTAATTTATGAAATTGTATACAATTTATAGTGTTAATTTATTTTTTAACATATGTTGTTATGATTAATTAGGAAACCTTTTGAGATGATGACTTGGAATCGTATGATTTTTTTTTCCCAGAGTGTATTTCCAGTGTTAGACTAGAAGGGTTCTTACATTGTGGTATTAGAGACCAACTTATTCCTTTGGACCTAATACATACATTCATGTTTTTAATATTGTGTATTATTGGTCCTCTAAAGGAAACATGGTTTGAATAAGAGCTAATGAGAATGGAGACCAATAAGGTGAAGAGATTATAAATAATATCGATAAGATCATAGCTATGACAATCATTACCTAGGACATGGTTAGTGCACTTGAACAACTATACAATAATTAACTATAAAAGATATAACGAGGAATAACCAAAAGAAAAATTACCAAAATAATTAATCAAACCAATATAATAACCAAAACCATAACAATGATCAAAACCATGATCATCAAGGTGAGAAAAATCATCAAAATAAAAATTAAGATCATTAGGATCAATAAAACCAATAAGATATAAGGAAAATAACCCAAGTTGAGACATAATTACTTAGGGATTTTAAGAGGATAGCTCCACACAAGTACAATGACATAGTAATTTGGGATGGTGCATAAGCTTGGCTTATTGAAATGGAGATTTAGTTTGAACTCCATGACTTTTATAAGGAAACCAAGGAGGTTTAGAGAGATTACAAGATCTTTAGGGAAACTTCATCTTGGTGGACTAATTAGAAAGTCGAACATGAACTCACATCTAAGTATATCACTTGGATGCATTCTTTTCCTATTTTATTTGTAAGATGGCTTCCACAACACTATTTTTATGGGAAGATGATAGAATTTAAGAATATCCAACCAATAAAAATGAAAATTATGAAATATTGGGGGAATTCACATGTCTCTTAAGGTATGTAATTTAGTACAAAAAAGATGAGAGATTAAAAATAAATAAGTTCATTGTGGAACTGAGTCTTCAAATTGCTACAAATGTTAATATCCATGGACCAACATCCATGGAACAAGGTTTTGAAAAGATCATAAGTTGAAAACTCTTATAGTAGTAAGAAAAAAATCTAAGAAAAAATATGTTAATGGTTAAAATGTAACATCAACTAATCTATCTATTTTCCTATTGTGAAAGTCAAGGTGGAATCGTTCCAATCTAAATGTATGGACGTAAGATTGAATATCAGTTCCAAAGGTATAAAAGAATATTTTTAAATGTCAAGTATATAATATTTCAAGAACATTCAAGACTTAACTAAATTCTAAAAATTTAATATTATTTCAAGATAATAAGATATTATCAAAATTTCCAAGACATAAAAGAAATCAAATTGGATCATCACAATCAAATAGTTAAATGAATCATTATAAAATCCTTGTTATTATCAAGCTTTCAAATTCAAATAACCAAATATTAGATTTTAGAATTTATCTTTTATTATCAATCATGTCTGATAAATAATGCCTATTGAGAAGACAATCTTTTAAAGGACTCGATGTTCTGAATAAATGAATCACATTACTTTTTGTGAGTTTTTTCTATGATCACTTTTCTTATTTAGAAAATACTTTTGTATATAATTAGCAAGAACTAAGAACAAGAATGATATAACAAAAGAAACTAATGAAGGAAACATAAAAGTTAAACTAAATCAATAGAAAGAAAACTAATTAAAAGTTAGAGATCAGTAAAATAAAAAATAGTGAATTAGAAGATAATTAGTTATTAAAACCATTAAAATTAAAACATAAATACAATTAAATAACATAAACTAAAAAAATAGATATAAACATACTAAAAGAATAAAACACATACTAGATTGATGTAAAGAAAAGTAATAACTATGGGCTTACTAAAAAGATAATGAAATCAAATAGATTAATCTGACTAATAGAAATCTTTATTAAAGTAAGATAATATAAGTTTAAATGAAAGGGAGAAAAATTATAAAATAAGACAAGCAAAATAACACAATGAAATGTAATAAACAAACTTATATTTGAAAACAAAAATTTATTGAAAAACAATGAACTTTGTAACTGATTTATATAAAATTTTAAAATATAAATTGATAAACAATGAAAAATCAACAAATTATCGCACAATGTGTAAAATATTCTTCATTATTTAGATAAAGTACAAATATAATATGTACATATGACTATATTATTCTATAATCATCAAAAGGTCAAAACTATTATAAATATTTAAATAATTAATTTATAAATCAAATAATCAACTTGGATATAGTTGATTGTACCAAACAATGCCTTTCACCATCAGATAATGTGTTGTTTAGTGTTCTTGTAAGTAACACTCAACCTTATATATTTATTTTTGAATAGAAAATTCTTGTACTTATGTATGTTTCTCCATTTGAATTATGTCCAAGTTTTTTTTAATTTTTCATTTAGAATCTAGTTATTATTTTAAGTTATAACTAACCTTTAATTAACTTAAAATAAATTTAACTTATTTTTATTTAAGTGAACTATTTGATTAAATATTTTGAATAACAAGTTTATAAATTGAACTTATTTAAATTACAAAGTGAAATTATTTAAGTTATAAATTAAATTTTATTAAGACGCAAAACATACTAATTTAATAAGATGATAATTCTCTAATGGGTGGGGAGATGATCGACTTATAAAAACTTAATTAATCATAATTACAAATCATTATGGGGTTCAAACAATCATAAATGATTAATCTAAATTAATTAATCTTAAAAAATTATCAATATATATATTCAATAAATGTTAAAAAAATAATTTCAATACTTATCATTCATTATTGTAACAAGCAAGAAATGTTGATTTCTAAATTGATATTGAAATCACACATTTTATATAAGTGATTAAACCATTTAAAACCAATGTATCATTCAAAATAGAAACAAATAAAATACATGCCATAATCGACATGAAATTTATTGTAATAACTAGCCATTGTCAAATCAAAATACCAATGGAAAGTAGCACAATATGCTACAAATAGTCTAACAAAAACAGAAAATAACCATAGTCTAAAAATTTAAATATCAATAAAAAATAAACACAATACTACTCATCATTTGAAACTAAATCTATCAAAGGTGCCCATCATTTGATACTCAATATACTCAAGAGGTGTCACAAACAACTCCACTTTAGTGATGCCTCCAAATTCATTGCCCACCTCTAATTTGATGCTCTTGATAAAATGTGTTATTAAAGACAGGGGTAAAAGGCTACTAGTGTGTTTACAAGTGGAAGAAGCAACATTATTTAGATCAATGGCAATGATGGGTTTGAGTAGTATGCAATGGGGTATTTTAACATTTTGTGGCATACAGTCATCTTATACATGCATCTCATTATGTGCTATAGACATTTAGGAAGAGGTGGTTGGTGAACCATGCCCAATTGGATGAGACTACAAATTATCTCTATGGTAACCCTTCCCACCACTAGGATTAAAATTACCTCTAGGAAACATATTCAACACATTCTAAAAATTAGGGTCATGAGAATTGAAGTGTAGAGTAACATGAGTGTCGCGATTGAAACTTCATATAAATGCACTAGTCACTCTAAAAGACCTATCTTAGTAATTACCCCAAGCTAATAACTCATTATCTTGCTATTTTCTATTTACACCCCATGCATTATTTATGTTCAAACCATGAGATCTATGATTCCAATTAGACATCTTGTCTTTATATTGAAAAAGAAAAATATATAAGACAAGAAAATTTTTACTTCATTACTACAGTCATAACCTTTATGAAATTATTTTAATGCAATTCATTTGAATGATCCAAACCTATTTTAATGCCATGTGCACATAGAGTAAAATGTTTTTTTATGCATTTATATAAAGGCTATTAAAAGTAGGAAACCAATTTTGAGGCCAATTAACACAAAGAATACTATAATTGAAAGTATTCTTTCAATAAACTTTGAATTCTTCACTCACAACATCAAAATTCAACCAAATTTTATAGTATTTATAAATATAACTGCCACTCATCCTTATAATTTTCAATGAACCAGAGAACCTTATTCAAAAACTTTATTACTTTTGAATGTATTTCAAAAGAAACTTTTCAATTAACTAATACTTCATAAAATTGTTGTAAACAATTGCATACAAAATATGCACCTTTTTATCTTTTTAATAATTAATTGAAAAAATCCAAATATATAAAATGACTAGGAAACAACTATTCTCACTTTAAGTTTTATAAACTATCAATCATAGAATTATCATTATATCAAAAGACTATTGAGTTGGAAAGCACAACTTTAATATAATGCATACAAGCATAATTTTCAAATTTCAAACTAAATTCTTTCAAATTAAAATAATTACATGTAGATGTCCATTGTATTCTTATTCAAAAACAAATTTATAAAAAAATATTCAATTTCAAAACTACATTTAGATTTAGAGTAGGCTAAATTAAAAATATAAATCAACTAACAATCAAATTTGTTGGTGTAGGTTTTTATTTCCTAGTTTTTTCCTACGCCTTTTATTAATCTTGCTTAGGTTTATAAAGCATGTTTAATTAGGTGAGTAGGTTATGAGTTGTCACCTTCCTATAAGTGAGCATTCATTTTCTATCTTGTAAGATACTTTGCTATCTTTAGTCCATAAATGGTTGCTTCTTATTGGTTGGTGTTTCCCTTTCCTCCCCATCTCTTTTCTATTTAAACATGCTACCTAACTTGTATTTGGTATCTTTTGCTTCTGTATTATCATAATGTTATTTTGCTTTCAGAGAATTTGGATTACTCTCGTGGAGACTAACTCTGTGTTGTTATTTTGATCTTGTATCATTTGCTTTCAAAGTTTAATATCTATTCATTTGCACTAGTTTTTTGGATTATTCATCTTTTCATATTTTAACATGGTATCAGAGCATTAATCCATGTTTATGATTGTCTGATTTATTATGATGTAAGCTTTGTTTTGAAATCTAGAGTTTATTTGCATATTTGTGAGGAATTTTTTAGAGGGTTTACAGAAATTTTTGAGATAGTTTTTTGAAATATCAAAAACCTCAAAATTTGTTAGATCTTTTTCTACAAAATCTTTGGTATCGGTGGATATTGTTTGCATTGGTTTCATGAGTTTGGTTATAGATATGTGAAATAATATTCAAGGCCATCAAGGTCACTGTAGATCAGAGTGGATCATTTATGGTTTATTCTCTAATTGGTGTTTGCTTATTTTTAGATTGCATGTATTTTGATTTTATATTGGCAATATAAGTTTTTAAGTTGTAGATCTATAAGCCAGAATATACTTTTACCAATGTTGAATCAATGACGCGCTTGATATAACCAAATTTCCATGCACCATATAGCTATCAAGTGTGTTTGGTTGTAGATCTGGTCAAGGTTGGCATGGAGGAGAGAGCGTAGAACTTCAGATCTGAGCATAGAACCTGTCATAGCTGTGTATTGCATGAAGTGTAAGATCTACATGGAAGACTACAATGTGAGAGTGGGATACGCTCCATCTAATTCTATTTTTTGGGGATTCTAAGGTTAGATTATTATTTTGAATCTCCAAATGTTGTATTTAGAGACTGTTGCATCAAAATTTCACCTTGGTGTCCTTTTAATTTTTTTAGATCTACCTTTCGTGCCTAATCGATGTGAGCATGGGTCTTATTTTGAAAGCAGGTGGACTCAATTTTTCATGTTCAACAACATAAATGGCATTTGCAGTCAAATATGATGAGCTTTCCATATCTACTCGGCCTTCATTAAGCTCAGCCTTATGCACAACTACCACAGTAACTTGGCCTTTATTGAGCTCAGCATTTTGATAAGGGTTTTAATAAGATTTTTGATTGCTAAACATTATACACTCTTTTCTAGAATTCTTGAGGTATGCATTTGAAGGAGGAAGATTTGGTAGAGGAGATCAGAGGTCTACATTGGAAGGGCTGTGTGTGCCTTTTATATTACATTAGAAGTGTGTGTGAGGCTGTGTTAATCGATTCTGTGTTCGTTGGTTATTTCTTAGACCTGATCCAACATTATGGTGCTTTAACATCCCTAATCTAACATTGTGGCACTCAGCCAAACCTCTCAGTTGGCGTCATCATCCTTATGAACATCGACCCTTCATCGAGGAGATGATTTGATTGGAATGGGATCCTTTGTTATCTTGCTTTGCAGGCCTACAGTTTCACAATGGTAGATTTGATTAAATCTTGCTAAATATTCGTCATCAAGGTGGTGAAAATAACTGCTTTTTTGTAGACTTATCTGTGCACAATCTGGCACATACCTGCTTTCATTTCTATCATGGCGGCATTGGTCTTTTCTTTGCCTTGCATGCATAGTGGTAGTGCCGTACAAATCACTTCACTTTACATAAGTCTGAAAACCTAAATATACCCTAAAAATGATTAAAATTTTTAAATCATGTTTTATTTTTATTTAAAATAGCTTTACATAATTTTTAAAAAACCCCTTCTAAGTGGTTTTTTCATAAAAGTTCATGTAGGGGTGATTGGGCCAAGTTTTTTTTTACTTTTGTTGACGTGAGGAGGACTGTTGTTTCGTGATGGTTCTAATGAGTGGTTAGAAGACATATTTTATCTCGTCCAAGGATACTTTTTTTAAGTTTCACATGCAATTTTTTAGTCAATAGGCCTATTTACGAGAAATTATTTTGTTAATATTTTACAAATGGTAACTCGAAATTGAATACCATCTTTTGCAAAAATGTTTATTTTTTTATTTTTCATGCATTGAGATAATTTTAATTGTAAAACTCACTACTTTATAAAGTTCCAAAATTTGGGGGGGGCTACTTGACATAATTTTAGAACTAGTGAAAAGGGCTTTTGACTTTGTGTTGGTTCTTCTCCGCACATATTATCTTTTTCACACATGCTTTCTACATCATGATTAACATATTTAATGGAGTTAATTGTAATCATGAACTAAGATAAAGTTCTACTTTTGGGGTTTCATCATGGATATTAATAATGAATTCTATAAATCTGTTGTAAGGCTAACTTTAGAGAACTATTTGTCTTGAAATCAAGGGATAAAGAATCATTTTCTAGAGTAAGATCTATTGCATTATCTCCTATGACTTGTTTCTAAACCAACTTCCAATGAATAAAAGAATACACGATTTAACACTAATGACATGGTCTATGCCCTAATATGTCTAACTATATCTGAGGATATTATGCATCATATTGAGCATACTCAAGGCCATTTCACTACATGGACCATCATCTAATAGTTGTATGGAGACATTGGATCTTCATCTGAAAGTGATGCTTCCCCTGATAACCAAGCACCTACTGAGATTCCTGCTGCCTCTTCTTATGTGGACACATCCTCATTAGATGATCAATTTATATGGTTGACATACATTGACACCCCATCTATTATCGAGGACACTTTGCATCCTCTTTCATATGTTGCTACTTCAGAGGTCAGAGTTGCTTCATCAATAACTTTCAATGATTCTTTATAGTAGGACATACACAATCTTTTAGTTTCAACATTAAGTGATGATCTTATGACAGGTCTTTTAGACTTGTTTGTGGAGAATCATATTGCAAACATAGAGGATACATTTGAGGTTTATCTCTCTTGTTTGATGACAACCTCATCACATATGTTATCTCATCATCATCATCATCTCTGGATCTTGTTTATTAGTCACTTCTACATGGTCCTGGTTTGTCACATAATTCTTTGATTAGGCATGTATGTGTTTGGATTGTGGCATCTTCACTTGTGGACATGGTAATATTTGAGAATTTTTTAGAGGCACATTTGATGATTTTTCTTCCATCATATTCCTTTATACAATGGGGAGATTATTTGTACTCTTCTATAGTTTTAATTCTTCATAAGGGTAGGAATTTCATTCGACATAATTGAATCATCTTCAACATTCAGTGTCGGGCATCTTCCATCACTACAGGAGGATCTCATCTTTTGAGGGGGCTTCTTAGCTCCTTCTTTCCTTCTCTCTTTATTCTGGGGGGAGGCATACTCTCTTTTGTGGGGGGGGCGGGCTAATTATTATTATTATTTTGTAGAGGGGTTCTATGTACATGGGTACCTCATCAAGGTTCATTTGTTGGGACCCATATTTTCACCCACCTAAGCTGCAATTATGGGGGGGGTGTTGGTGTAGGTTTTTATTTCCTAGTTGGAATATTTATTTTTCTATTTTCCTAGGTTTTTCCTACACCTTTTATTAATCTTGTTTAAGTTAATAAAACATGTTTAATTAGGTGATTAGGTTATGAGGTGTCACCTTCCTACAAATGAGCATTCATTTGCTATCTTGGAAGATACTTTTCTATCTTTAGTTTGATAGATGGTTGTTTTCTATCGGATGGTGTTTCCACCTCCTCCCCCCCTCTTTTCTATTTAAACATACTACCTATCTTTTATTTGGTATATTTTGCTTTTGCATTCTCATAATGCTATTTTGCTTTTGGATCATTTGCATTACTCTCACGAAGACTAACTCTGTGTTGTTATTTTGATATTGTATAATTTGCTTTCATAGTTTAATAGCTATTCGTTTGCACTAGTTTTTTGACTTATTCATCTTTTAATATTCTAAAAAAATCCATCTACCATGTCAACTAGAACCAAATATACATAAGAAGTTTCAATATTCTTTCTCTTTTATCTTCATATGTCCAAATTATATCCAAAAAATACTAAGACAAGTTTTATGGCAAAAACTCAAAACCATAGGCATTCGGATTTCATATTATTTCAAAAAAAATTATCAACATTCCTTTAAACGATTGAATATTTTCATAGGGTCTCTAAGTATAACCAACTAAAACAACTAAAATATTTTGAAATTTCTATTTATAAACCAACCAAAAGACATATTATATCTACTTCAACAAACCCATTAATAATATTGCACTAGAAACATGCAAAAGATTTAATCTTTTTAGTAAAAATTACATGCATAAGAAATATTCCTATATACTTTTATGAACAAACCACACCTCAAAGCATATTTATATATTTTCATGTAAGAAACTATATCATACTATTGAGTGAAACTATATTACAAAACCTATGAACAAAAACACAAATGCATGTTACCTTGAGTACACATGCATGGAGTTGTAGAAAACCTAAATACTAAACTCTTCCAAGAGAATATTTACACAATTGAAACCATTATAAATAATATAATTGAATAAATATATGAAGGCTTCAATAGAACATTTCTATGATTGAAACCATTGTAAATAACATAACTGAATAAAAAGATCACAACACCCTGAACATTTTAGCTAAAAAAAAATACCTATCAATTCATTCTTGCCAACAATTTCAAACAAAATAAAGATGCCACAATCTCTTCAAAGACTTTTTTGACCTGCATACAAAATGTTTATATTCTAAGAATAAAATGAGTCCATAACTTTGTGAAAATTAAAAAAAAACATGATGAAAATCTCACATAGATGCCACAATCTCTTCAAAGACTTTTTTCAACTGCATACAAGATATTTATATTCTAAGAATAAAATGAGTCCATAACTTTGTGAAAATTACAAAAAAAACATGATGAAAATCTCATGTTTACCAACTCACCAATGGCTTAAAACTCCATAGAAAAGTTGACCCGACTGTAGATTTTTAATAAAAACCTCAAATTAATAATTGATAAAACTCAGATTCCATAAAGAAGCTTTGTTTTTGGATGGCTCCTCATTATTATCAAACAATGGTGGCATTTCGATTTTCTCTACCAAATTTTGTTTTACTTTAAAAAAAAAAAATGAAATTTTCAACATTGCCAACGTCGTTGCCATTCTGTTTAAACATCATCTAACTTTATCACCAACCAAAGTTTTTCTTAGTGCCATTAAATTTTTTAAGTTAAGCATTGAATTTAATAACCCTGATAACCTCTTCGAAACCATCAATGAAATCAAATGCAATCTCAATAATAATTCAAAACATGACTATGATTTCAAAATAACAAAATATCTAATCAATATTAATTCAAATCAAAGTCAAAGTATTTAAACTATACTTTTCCCAAAGTGACATATGAATAACCTTCATACTTTGCACATATAACTTTATAAATATATTAATACATTTACGATTCGATTGTCATAGATAAATATAGGTTTAAATTATGTCAAAAATATTAGAACTTGGTATAAATTATAATATTAATCTTATAATAATTAGAGTATTTATATCAATACCTCAAAAATTTATCAAAACTCCTTGTGATCTCAAGATTGTCACATATGTATCGGAGAGTATGATGTTTGAGTAATAGTACCAAGATTTGTTTGTAATCCTTATTGACAAAGACATGTATTGAAAGCACAACTACTAAGAGGGGGGGTGGGGAGTGAATCAATGTACAATATTTTCATTCAATTCCATTTATCATTATTTAACCATTCAATTAGATATCAACTTCATCTAGCAACATCATCATGAAAGCATACTCATACAAAGCATGAAACATAATAACACATCACATGAACACAAGATCTATGTGCGAAACCATCATAGGGAATAAAACCCATTGAAACACAACTTGGACAACTTGTCCTATAAACCATGAATCAAGTTTAGTTGAGCACCAACCCAACAAGGAACACCAATCCCTATAATTTATCTAGCACCAACTAGACTTTAGCAAGCACCCACTTGCAAGGAGGCTACAATCCCCCAGGTAACCAAGCAACAAATCAGATACCTCTTGACCAAACACCCACTCAACCAAGTAATCTATTTCCACCTTGATCTTGTTGTCTTCTACAACTGATGATGGACAACTTACAATCTTTCACATTCAAATCTGCCTCTTACATAAACACACAATTGCCCTTCTTCTTCACTCAACTAGCCCTGATAATCTGCAACATGGAACAACACAACATGATATCAAACCTCATTAGCACTTGTAGACCTGAAACACATCACTGATACTCTATGATAAGCTCATGAAGCTCTCATAGGCCACTACTCACTCCCCTTGTTTTAATCATGTCTTCAATCTTAAGCTCCCTTAGACATACCTCTGCCACTCTGCCTTTCTCAATAGAAGCTCAAATACAAACCTTCTTGAAGACTTTATAATGATGTATCATCATCTCATGAACACATGTCATGGATTTATGCCCATCCTTACCCCTCTATTCTACTCGTTTTGATTCATATTCAATCAAATCCTTCACACAAGCATGTCTAGACAAATAGGCCTAATAGCCTTAAATTGATACAAGTTACTTGCTCATCAATTCATAATTATTGTTATACCTTCATGACCTATTCAACACACTATTATTATAGTCTTCATGACCTTTCCCTTCTCATCAATCCTTTCTATCCTTTGCTTCAATATTCTATTCTCTAACCAGCCAAAATAGGCCAAATTAGGCTTCTACTTATACATAATTCTTACTCAAGAATATATTGGCCAACCTCAACACTACACACACTTGGATAACCCTTAACATATGTAATAGGACATGTTACATACATGGTATAATCACTCTATAGGTTGGCCTTACTTCAAATGGCTCAAACCAACTCTTTAGGCCTAAGATAAACCTAATGCATTAGCCCTTCTTCAGCCACACGTTACACTTAGACTCTTTACAATAAAATATACCTCAATAAGAAAATGAAACCTATTAAACACTTAAATAATAGGTCCTCCATGCTAAAATACACATTACTCATTCACTTACCTTATGAAAGCTCCATTATGCCTCATATCACCAATAAGTCTCATGGAGACCTAAATGAGATAGATTTATTCCTTCTTGCTCAACAATGACCTCTTGGGCCAACAAGACCATCTCAAATAGGAAAAATAATCTTCATACATGGTGAAAAAATATAATACAAACATCATGCATCAATCTACTGCCCTTTAATCTCCACAAGCCATCATGGCTTAGACAATTCATGACTTCTTTTGCAAGCTCACTGCTCTATAACCCTTTCTTTGTTTTGCACACTCAAAACTTTGAGATAAGCTTATCAAACCTATGAGAACTTATTCAAGGCATATAAAACAAGATCATTGATCCTCTATGAATTTAAGATCATCTTGATGCATATATAACACTGAAACCTCATGATACTCTTCATAATGAATCAACTTACACATTCAATCAAGACCCTTTGACAAAAATCATAACACTTGTCATCTTCATATCACTATTATTTTATTCATGGAACTTACATATTTTAAACATGACAACCTATCCCTTTATGACCTTATGAGGTCACCTTGACATCAAAGATACACTACATTTAATGATATAAACTCAAGAGAACACTATAATTATCTTCTTTGAAGTTTACAAGATTCATGTGATGCTATAGGACAATGATCACTTCTAGAACTTTATGAACATTCTCATGGAAAAAACAACTTGTCATCTCACTCTTATAACACCACAATACCTTAGATCACATGAACAAACAATATCTACCTTTAATAGCATTGGTCTTGTAGACCAATCTTTAACTCTTACACTCCTATCTGATTTTGGCTTCTTACACATCACCTTGAGCTCACACATGCATTACAAGCATGATATATTCTGAAGGAGACATTGCACTCATTCCATCTAGTGTTCACTGACCTTCATAGGTCATAATAGAGTTATTTACCTTGTAAAAAAAAACATTAGGGTTTACAGTCACATGAAGACTAAAAACCCTCATACCTCTATCTTTTGAGTCTTGAGCATGTTCTTCATTACTATTGTCAATCAGACTCACACCCTTGTGAAGGTAGTTCTAGACTTCATAGTCTGCTAAAACATGGAAACAATCCTAGGCTATGGGTGGCCTAATCAACAGAAAAATGAACCCTTCAAAAAAATTGGAATGGTCCTCTTGAAATTGTTCCTTCAGATTTTTACATTTGGACCTTTCCAATTTTTCTAAAGGAATTAATCATTCGAAATTTTTATAAAGGACCTTCGAAACCTTGAAGAGCCCTTCGGACAATTGGAAAATTCCCCTTAGCTTTTTGAAAAGGTACTTTCTAGATTTTTGACAAGATCCTTTCAGAACTTTGTAATGGACCTTCAGAACTTTTGCTATGGACCTTTGGAACCTTTGCTATGGACCTTTGGAACCTTTGATTTGAATAAAATGTCTGAAGCAATCCCTTCAGAAAAGATGTCAAGTCTGTTCGCTATTAAAAATAACCCTTTGGACAAATTAAACAAGCCCAATTCCTTCAGACTTATGAAAAGCTTATTTTGCCGATAAGTGTCCTTCAAGAAAATTGTTGAAATGGACATTTTTGAAAGGAAGGAGCCCTTCAAAAAAAATTTAAAGACCAATTTCTAACACTTAGATAAAAAAGCATGTTTATGTAAAGTTTTAAATGATAAGGGTTGCAATTTTGACCTATGAGGTCAAAATTGTCAACATTTTGATGACTCAATTAGGAAGAATGCCTGCCATGCTTAAGAACCAAACGATTTACATGACTCTTGGACTCATAAAGTATTGACAAATTTGATCCATGATTGTAAGTTCTCTTTTGACTCGGCATGAAACAACCTTCATCTTCTAAAATAAGAAGGAAAACACACAAAGTAGGGAAAACTAACTAAACAAAGCAAATGTGTAAATAAGCACTTATTGGAATAAAACAAAAATAAACTAAATATGTTTAAAAAACACTTAGAGGAATACAAACAAACTAATTATGTACAAGGAACTTTTCTCTTCCTGCGATGCTTAAGAACTAGGAAGTATGCCTGTGATGCTTAAGAACCAAATGATTTACTTGACTCTTGGACTCATAAAGTAATGACAAATTTGATCCATGATTGTAAGTTCTCTTTTGACTTGGCATGAGACAACCTTCATCTTCTAAAATAAGAAGGAAAACACACAAAGTAGGGAAAAATAACTAAACAAAGCAAATGTGTAAATAAGCACTTATTGGAATAAAAAATAAATAAACTAAATATGTTTGAAAAACACTTGGAGGAATACAAACAAACTAATTATGTACAAAGAACTTTCTCTGCAATAGCAATGTTTTAAATGCATCCCATTGACTGAGATTGGAAGCTTTTCACCATCCATCTTTGCAAGTTGGAAGGCATTGTGGGATTTGCAGCTAGAAATCGTGTATGGGTCACTCTAAAGGAAATCAAACTTTATGTGTCTTCCTAGTTTAGCTCGATCCTCATCCCACTTGAGGACCATATCTCCCTCTTTGAAACTTTGTGATGAAACTGCTTTATCAAAAGCTCTCTTCACTTGTGCTTGATGAATTTCCATGGCTATCATGGATTGATTTCTTACCTCTTCCAACTCAAAAAGCTTATCATACTTGATCTCCATAGGCTCATTCTCCAATAATTCGAGTTGATGTATTAGTTCTAAAGCAAGAAACTCAAGAGAAATGGGTAACCTTGCTTTCTTACCATATACCAGCTTATATGGAGAGTTGGCTATTGATATTTTGTAAGTGATCCTATCAACCCATAAAGATGACTTCAACTTGAGATGCCATGACCTTTGATTGTCTTCAATAGTCCTTATGATCTTCAATAGGTCTTTATTTGTAGATTCAACAAAGCCATTGCCTTATGGATAATAGTTTGATGAAGTGTTAATATAAGTCCTATGTTGTAAAATCCATTGATTGATCCTAGTTCCCACAAAAGCCATTGCATTATCAAAAATAATAGCTGAAAAAACTCCAAATCTATTAAGCAAACTTTCATAGAAATCTATAACATTGGTTTCATTTACTTCTTTCAATGCCATTACTTCTATCCAACATGTGTAATAAGTTGTAGTATTTAGAATCTATTTATGTCCTGAACTTGAAAGAGGATTTATGAGACCAATAAAGTCCAATACCCATTAGACAAATGTCTGATCCACCATAATTGGTTGAAGAGGTAAGGGTGCAAGTTTCACTTTTCCTACAAACATAGCACACTGTTTACACTTCCTTACCCATGCATGGAAATCACCAAAAAAATGAGGTCAATATTACCCACCTCTCATGATCTTAAAGGATGTAGTTCTTGCAGAAAAAATTCCTCCACCATGTCCATCATGAAATTGTTCAAGCAATGTCTGAGTCTAGCTTGGCTCTATACACCTTAGCAACATGCCATTGATATCTTTCTTGAACAAAACACCATCAATAAGCAAAAATATAATTGATTGCAACTTAAAATATCTTTTTTTTGAAGAAATTATATGAGAGGGATGAATACCATCTTGGAAATAGCTTACCAAGTCATGAAATTAGCTGAAAGGTGAGGTATGACCAGCTCCAACCTTTTCATCATTTGACACGAAAACAACCTCATTAGTCTCTTGCAAGTCTTGAACTAAATGTTCACAAAGTCCTTTGCCTTTAATCAAATTTATGACCTTAATTTTCACATCATAATCCATTACCTTGGTTATCCAACCAACTCTCTTCTCATTTAGATCTTTGTTCAAAAGGAACTCCCTGATGCTTGGATGAGAAACTATTAGGTGTATCTTATTGTTAGACAACAAGTATCTAAAATTTTTAAGAGACCTTATAACTAAAAGAACATATTTTTCAACAAAAGAATACCTTGTTTCATACTCTTCCAAGTCTTGAATAAATAAAACTATTGGTTGCTCCAAAGCCTCATGATTTTGTTGCATAAGAATCCTTGAAATGGTGTCCATGTTGGCATATGTATACAAAATGAAATCTTTTATGAAATTTGGATTTATAAGTTTATGAGTACTAGCTATGGCCTTCTCAATATCTTCAAAACTTTTTACTCCTTCTTTGGACCAATTGAATCTCTGATTCTTCTTTAGTATTGTTGTAAGTGGCTTAGCTAAAATGGCAAAATTTGAAATATATCTCCTTATGAAGTTGATTTTTCCAAAAAAACTTTGTATAGATTTTTTGTACTTAGGAAAGGAGTGTGAAAAAATGGAGTCTACCTTTTTATAATCTATGCTTAAACCATACTTTGAAACCACATGTCCAAGGAGCTTACCTTCATGAACTGAGAAGACACACTTTTTGGGATTTAGAGATACCCTAAATTGTCTACACCTTTTGAACACTTGCTTGAGATAAACCATGTGATCCTCTGCACTCTTTGAAAACACTATTATATCATCCAAATAAATAAGTTCAAACTTGTTAAGAAGGCCTTGGAATTCCATATCCATGGCTCTCTAAAAAGTTGCTTCAGTATTAGATAAACCGAATGGCATCTTTCTGTATGCAAAAGTCCCCCACTTAGTTGTGAAGGATGTCTTAAATTGGTCCTTCTCTTTGACCAAAATATAATTGTAGCCACTATATCTATCTAACAAAGAAAACCTCTCTTAACTTGTAACCAGCTATAAAATTTGTTCCATTGATGGCAATGGATAGTGATCTTTAAGTGAAACTCTATTCAAATCATGGAAGTCAATGCACAATCTAATCTCACCGTTCTTCTTCCATATCAGAACAAGATTTGCCACCCAAGTTGAGTGCTTAATTAGAAATACAATATCTAACTCTATGAGCTTGTGAAGCTCAACTCTCATCAAAGGCCCAAGCTTAGGATTAATGGGCATTTGTCTTTGTCTCACTAGTTTAGTTTCAGCCTCTAACTCAATGGTGTGTTGAGATAAACTTGGGTCAAATCCCTTGAGATCACTATATTGACATGCAAATACATCAACAAAACTTGTGCATAACTCAATGAAAGCTTCTTTTTGTGAAGGAGTGTATACCTTATCCAACTTCAAAAACTTACCAGCTGCAATCTCTACATTGGCATAGTGTTCTTTTTTTATTGACAAGGATGACTTCTCCTTCCTTAACTCGTCATCACCACTAAAAATTTTCTCAAATGTGACCAATCCCTTGGGCAAGTAATTTATTTTTAGCTGCATAACCTGATCACCATGCCACTACAAATACTTTAATTGGTTTCTTGAAGAAAACTCAGTCTCCTCTTGCAAGAATCTCATAATTTGATTGTCATCTTCGAACACCTACCAATTCTCATGATTATCTGGAACAGAAGGCTTTACAACCAAATTTATATATGACTAAATTTTATCACTCTTTATATTAGCTGGAATACTAAATTGTGACCTGATGGTAGTCAACCTATCTGCACGATTATTCTTATCTCTTGTTATTGCCTGAATGTTAAAAGTTATAAAATATTCAAGTAAGTCCTATATTCAATGCTTTTAAGATTTAAGCAACAAATTTTTACATACATTAAAATCTCTTACTTGGTGAACTATAAGTTCACTATCACCAAAAACTTGCAAGGAATTGACTTTCATCTTCCTAGCCCACTGCAAACCATGAACTAGTGCTTCATACTCAACATTGTTTGAACAACCAAACTAAAATTTAATAGAAGAGAAATACCTTTGATTTGTTGAAAAAACTAACATCATTTCAACTCTAGTACCATGTTTATTTCTTGATCCATCAAAGTACAATTTCCACAAACCTTCACTAGATTCATCATCCTTAACCATTACTAGAATTGGTACATCATTGTCATGAAGGCAATACACACTGAGTCCTTCAATTAACTTATAAGGATCATGTTCATGAAAATTAGAAGCCCACTCATTAATAAGAAAATCTACAACTTCATCCAAAGGTGATCCATTTTCTACTCCACTAATTTCTAGTACATCATCTGAGATGATATAGTTAGTGTTCACAATACTTGGTACATATGGCTCCATATGGAAAAATGTAATAGGCTCAAAATAAATCATTACCTTAGTACCATACCTAGTTATGAACAACAAATAATCTCAATCAACTGATAAAAATCCCTCAATCTCTGAGTTGAAGTCCCTTGAAAGACACATAACAAAGTAAGGAGGCAAGTCTACCACAACAACATCCTACTAAATAGTAAAATTAGGAAAAGCATGTATTGTCAATTTTAGATCTCTTATGATGCTTACCATATTTATTGGTGACCCATCCAATTGTAATACCCCCTTAGTGTTCGGCTCATAAACAAGGCCGAGCTTGTTCACAATCTGTTTAGGCATGACTGTATTATTAGCTCCACTATCCACCATACAGTTATGAACTAAAGTATCACCTACTATAAAACAAAGGTAGAAAGGAGGAGTTTCATTTGTTTTTACTTCAATTTTGTCTACCTTTATCATATTATTTACTTGTTGTACTTGTTGCTTAGTTGGTTGGTTTGAATTAGCCAAGACAACACCTTCTTTCTCAACCAGTTTTGGAGATAATTTGCGCGCTGAAAGCTCTTGGATGAGCATATATTTTTATCCTAGGATGGAAAAAGAATCCCAAATTATAATTATAATATTAGATTTATTCATCTAATCCAATATACTGAATTGATATCCACCAACCTTTGGTTGCACTTTCTGAAGAAGTGGTTACTCACAAACTAGAGGTATTCAGTGAACTTTACTAACCTCTATATTTTGATTTTTCTAAGTTTTAGGGGCATCAAGTTATTATTTTGTATTATTAAAAATAATATTAAGAGTACTTGAAGAATTTATCACCTATTGAACCTCATTAATGGCTCTTCTTTTAGCTCTAATTACATCTACAATTATTAGTTTTGACACCCTGAGTAAAAGCAACATGATCATCCACTTGCCAATTAACATTAATGGCATTAGGCTGCCCTTAAATTTATTGAGTATCTCATTATGATTCCAAACATGTATCTTGGTATTGACCTCCTTGAAAATAAAACTCTTTTTGTGTCATTTGCAGCATAGTGATGTTTTGTGATACCATGGCTTGGTTTTGAGCACCATTGAGATTTGTGGACTGCTAACCTGAATCTTGCATCAAGTTGTTTTGAGGTGGGGTGAGAAAAATGTCCTTGAAGTGGAAAGAGCATTAGGATCAAGGGCATCATAAGGTTTAGCTGGAGTTATGGCTCCTTGTTTTTGATAAGGTGATCTATTATCTTTGAAACCTTGATAGGGAGGCCTTTGATCTTTGAAGGGCTGATAGGTGGTCTGATTTTATTGTTGATAGGGCCTATTATCCTAATATTATTGTCTCTTAAGTTGCACTATTTTATTCCTAAAGGATTGTAACAAGCTTTTCAACTCTTCTATCTCACTAGCTTGACTAGTAGGGGCTATAATTTGAGCTTGAGGTGATGGAATAGGAGCTAAAGATGGGATATAAAGAATTTGAGGGGTTGGTATGGACTTTATTTCTAGAAATATAGGCATTGGAGGTGTTGAAGAAAGCTTACCAACTTATATCAAACTATTCTCTACCCTTATTGCAACTTCATAAGCATCTGGCAAGGTAGTACCACCCATTGACTATATCATCACACTAATGTTAGAGTTAAGGGCTTTCAAATAGTATAAAAATGCATATTCAAGGGATGGCCTAGTCAACATAGGTATTTTGGTTCATATATTTTAGAATCTGAGGTTAAAATTAGACATAAACTCCTGAGGAACTCTGTTTATGGCAGTTAATTGCTCAAATAAATATAGGTGATCAAATTTGTCCTCAAATTACTTGACTAAGGCTACACCTAGTTCATCTCAGGTAGAAATAGAGTTTAGTGGGAGGTTTTTATACCACTGCAATGTTTTTCCTTTGAATGAAGCAATAAGCAATCTAATAGGAACATTATTCTCAATAACATTATGGACTAAATAAAGATTAGTTATATCTTGGATATGCTCAATAGGGTTTGTTTGATTTTATCCTAACAAGAATGGCATACTTTTGAGAGTAGACATAGGAATGTCATCAAACTAGGCTATATTTAGTGGGCTACCTCTATTGAATGGAATAAACACCTAGTTTTTGATATCCATTTGGATAGTGGGGATTGTAGTGCCTAGAATAATAGGATAACCAGAAGACACATATTTCTTTTAAGAATATGGATTTTCCCTCCTAAACCTTGCCTTTTATGTGATATAAATTCAAAAGGAATACCTTTACTAGCTGACCTTGTGGTAACCTTTGGCATGAAAGGATTGCCTGAAAGGTGCTACAAACCTTGTAACTTGAAGAATCTTTAGCTTATGATGAAGATGTATATTCTCATCTGCTATAACTGCTTCTCCCCAACTTCAAACATATTCAGATATGAAAATAATTTCTTTGATGTCCCACCGGGTGTGCCAAAAACTGTTGTCAATCAGACTCACACCCTTATGAAGGTAGTTCCAAGCGTTCATAGTCTATTGAAACATGGAAATAATTCTATGTTATGGGTAGCCTAATTAATAGATTGAGTCTCTAGATTCTAATGGATAAATCCCTTTGATGTATCAATTATGATCTCTACTCTACATTACAAACTATCAGAAAAAGGAAAAATAAGGAAACTTGAAATAAAAATCCTATCTAATGATGGTGATACACTTGTATTTTAGTTTATCCACTCAATTTGAGCTCTTTAAAAAATTGATTAGACAAGAAAAAGACTAAACTTTCAATTCTAATTGACTCCTATGCATTAGTATTTCATGAAAAAGTTCTATCTGGTGATCAAATCTTGAGGAAAATGAGGGAATAGGCTTGATTCAAGGCACTAACCAACCACTCACATCTGTTATAACTTTAGCCAAAAGACATCAAATACATAACATGCCCTGCATAATCTAACCAACTAGTAAATAGGTAAGAATCATGACTTGGCAAGGAAGAAAATTCTATCACATATGCAAATCACTGACATGAATACATGATACCTACATCTTGGAATCTAAAAATAATCTTTCTATTTATCTGAAAAAGTTACAAAACTAAAATTTTGGAAGAGTCTGATCTTGCCAAAAGAGAATCCTTAAAATGGCTGAAAAAGCCAAGTTATATAGAAAAAACATACAAAATCCAAGAGATTGGTGCTGAAAATAGAGAGGAGATCAACTCCCACATTACGCAAGTCTAACTTGAGCTATCCGAAAATAACTAAGCCTTCCAATAATTTTCTTTGATCTTATGCCCTACATGAAAAGCTCTTTGGCATTTGAAAAGGATGGAGAGCCCATACAATAATCATGTTAGGATGTGCTCCAAAGTCTTAACGTTAGGTTAGATTTTTGGTAGGTAATAAATAATTATTGTAAATGGGGAATGCATCTTTTAGTAAAGATACCCCCATAAAATAAACATAGTTTAATTATTAGGTAGTTTTAATGTTTTATATTTATTAATTAGAATTACCTTACGGGTTGTTTTCCCGTATTTAGTTGGTTATAAGATTAGTCATTTTTACCAGTCATTGGTAAAAACTATATAAATCCATGTTTGCATTGTAAAAGAGTTAACGGAGTAAAGACACCCTTATGTACTTGTTTTTTTGAAATTAATAAAATACTTGTGCACTCGCACTAAGCAGGGACAAGGTTCAACCTATTTTGGTTCAGGAGTTATCAGTGGTATCAGAGCATGGTTATTTTGGGAGCTTGGTGAGTTCGAAGGAGCAAGGTGAAAAATCAATTCACGTGATATCATTTGGCATGAAATAAGGTATGACATATAGTATTGGTTTAAATATTTTAATTTTTCAAATATTATTTATATTTAAACCTGTATATTTTCCATATACCATAGTCTGGTCTTTTTTTATCATTCATACTCCATTGTCTTGTGTTCAAACCTCCTCATCTGGCATAAAAATAATTTTTTAGCATTTTAATGTTATTAAATTCATTATTTTTTGGCCAAAACCAGATTTGTACGGCCTATTTATTTGAGAAAAACCTCTATAATATTTATTCATGGCTGCCATTATTGATTCATCTCATTCTCGGGCCTCTTAATAGCTAAAACACCTGCCAATCTTGATCAAATGATATTAAACCCCTGTTTTCTGCATTTAAATTGTAAATCTAGGAATTTTTTGAACTTGTACGGCCTATGGTACAACCTTCCAACACCCAGGCTTTATTTTGATCTTATTCCCTGAAAATACACCTCAAAAAATTTGCAAAAACTCAATGAAAATCTTTTTTACCCAGCCTGTACGGATTTGTACAGCCTATGAGAGAGAAAACATGTGAAAAAAAATTTTCCAGGAGCTGCCATGGCATCCCAGGCGAACTTGGTGCTGTAATAAGATTTAAAAATTTAATTTTGTTGTTTCTAATGTTTTTTGATATCAAAAAATTGTCTTAGTGGGTCCCACAGGAGGAAGCTTGCTTGAGAACGCTGTAAAAAGGGAAACTTTTGAATTTATTTACTCATATGTAATTTTTTTTAAATTTTCCCTTATACACAAAATTTGGAATAATTAGAAATTTCTAAGTATAATGTTTTGCAAATGCTCTTAGAGCAATTGGTTAAGCTTATTTTGTTAGAATCTTGCAAAGGAGGAGGTCAAGGGTTCAAATCCCTTCTTTTTAGAGAAAGTTTTTTTTTTTGCTTTGGAATATGTTTTTTGAAAAAGGAATATTCCCTTTTTAAATTTGAATATTGTAAAACACATACTTAGTGTATTGTGTTATTTAATTTTTTGAAAAAGGAGAAATTCAATCATATTTCTTTTGCATTGTTGTGGTGAGATAAGGTTGTAATTTGGCAAAAGAAGGGTGTAATCATTCATTTTTTGGTGAGGTTAAGTGCAAAACCCATATAAAATACTTATTTTTCTTTTACGCTCTACGTGGAGGTTAAGTGCAAAACCTCGTAGAAGCAGTGTCTTGTGCAGTAAGTGTGATATTTGTTTCATTTCTTTTACATTTTGTTGCACTTTTCTCTACTGCACTTGCTTTCATTTCAAAATGCCGAAAATTCAAAATTTGCTCTCAAATGGTGATAGATTAACAATTTCCAATTATTTAGATTGGAAACGATTGATGGAGGCTTCACTAGTGTTTAATGAGTTATGGGATATTGTTAAGAATAAAATCCCACATTGCCAACAGAGCAGGCTAAATTCGATATATTCAATTTGTGTGATTCTAAGGCCTTAGCTCTCATTAAATGTTGTTGTACTCATGATACTTATGTTCATATTAAAAATTCTCCTCATAGTTACACTGCATGGAAAACATTTTCAGATTTGTATGATAAGAAACCTAAGCATAAGAAGATAGATATTCATATGCAGTTGTTTACTTTGTCATTAGATGAAGATGGGGATATGGGAGAATATATGTCTAAGTTGAAAAATATCACTACTGAGTACACTAAGGCTGATTTTGGAAAACTAGATGATGACCTCATAATTATTGCTGCTTTGAAAGGACTACCAGGGTCCTATATGAATTTTGTTGAAATGTTGCATGTCTCTGACAAGATCACAGGCATCACCTTTGATAAGTTGGCTGAGTTGCTCATCCAACATGACCTCTCTCTACCCAAGAAATCCAAGAAAATGTAAGAAGCCCACGTTTTAGAGTCAAAGCCTAGTTCATCTTCATCTGGGCATCAAAACAATAGAGGAAACAATTATAGAGGGGGTCAAGGTTACAGAGGAGGTAGATATCAAAATAGAGGTAGGGGTCATTCAAATAATCAACAATCTAATCAATCACATTCACATGAAACAAGTGATCGAGGACATGGTCACAACTCATATAGGGGCAGAGGTCGAGGTAGATCACACATTCAGTGTCATAGATGTGGAAAATTTGGTCACATTGCCTCACAATGTAGGATTCCTTTTGATAAAATTCAGAGGCCATAAAAAGTGACTAAGACTAACTCTGCTCAGTATGCCGATCATGACTATGATGAATCTAGTAATGTTGCCCATGAATCTGCATTCACTACTTTGGGCACATTGATTATATTCAATATGAGGCTAGAGATGAGCTCATAGATGTATGGATTTTAGACACAGAAGCAACCAAACACATGACATGTAGGAGAGATTTCTTTTGGTCTTATAAGGAAGCCTCTCTCTCTCTAGTTTCCTTAGCAGATAAGTCTATGCATACACCCCTAGGACTTGGATCTATTCGGATTCTTCTTCTTAATGGGTCTATAAAATACTTGGAGGATGTTTGGTATGTTCCCACATTGAATAAACACTTACTTTCTTTGGTAACTATTCGAAAGAAAGGTTATCAAATTGTGCTTGAAAATGGGCTCATTTACATCAATTCAGTGAAGGATGATTATAAAATAATGTATACAGGATATGAAGATGGAAACTTGGTTAGATTGCATTGTAAGGTGCTTCCTCCCAATATAGAACTTGAAGCAGTTGTTGACACAGGTACAGGTACTATGTCTACACAGTGGTTATGGCATCTCTGCTATGGACATTTGAATATCCAATCTTTAGTGGATTTGCAGAGATATGTTATGGTGAATGGGTTGCCCACTTTTTGCAAAGATAGTATTCTTTGTGAGTCATGTGTTTTGGGCAAACAAAATCGGGAAAAATTTCCTAAACAGTCATCTTGGAGAGCTAACAGATGTTTACAGTTAGTTCATAGTGATGTATGTGACATGAAAAGTCATCCATTGGTGGGTGTAGATACTTTGTCTTGTTTATTGATGACTTTTATAAGATGACTTGGGTATTCTTTATGAAAAACAAATCTGAAGTTTTTGCTAAGTTTGTTGATTGGTTACACTTAGTCGAAAAAGAAACAGGTTCACATTTGGCCACTCGTCGTTCAGATAATGGAGGCGAGTATACCTCTAATGAATTTGTAGATTATTGTCGAGAACATGGTATTCATCGACAATATAGTAATGCTTATACTTCACAACAAAATGGAGTATCTGAATGAATGAATAAAACTTTAGAGGGCACAACACGTGCCATGTTGCACTATAAATAGCTTGATGATAAGTTTTGGGCAGAAGCTATTGGTACTATAGTGTATTTCAGAAACATGTCCCCCATAGTTGCACTTTTGGGACAAACTCCATATGAGGCATGGTATGGATTTAAACCAAAAGTTAAACACTTGAAAGTGTTTGTTTTGCTTTGGTTCCTATTAAACATAAAACTAAGTTGGAACCATGAAGTCGAAAATGCATCTTTCTTGGTTATTCTAAAGATAAAAAGGGGTTTCGTTTGCTTGCACAGGATTCAGGCAAATTCATAGTGAGTCGAGATGTAATATTTGATGAGGTTGGGACTATGAACACTGCAGAGATTGATTCTCAACTTGATAGATTAGAGAGGAAAAATACAAAAAGAGATAAGGGTTTGAATAATGGGGATAACTCTTCAAAGTTATGGTATGAGACTCAAATTCCTTCACTTTCTTCTCCTTCATCTACAAGTTCACAGGTTGATGACTTAGAAATTGTTGAAAATTCTCTAAGTCCCCCTTTGAATGATGCACATGTTGAGAATTCTGGAGTCCTTGATTTGAATAATTTGTCTAAGTATCCAAAATGGGCTCAAAGTAATTTTTCTAACTTGATAGCAGATGAAGTTGGTTTAAAAGGGCCTAGGAATTCTTGAAAATAGGTAAACTATGCTATGGTTGTTACTACTTCTTCCACTGAGCCATCCACTTTTGAGGAGGCATTTACTGAACATGTTTGGCAATAGGCAATGAAATGTGAGTATGATTCCATACTTAACAATAATACATGGGTTTTAGTTGATCCTCCTCTACATGTTAAACCCATCAGATGTAAATGGGTTTATAGGACTAAGTATAAATTAAATGGATCCATTGATAACATAAGGCGCGACTTGTTGCAAAAGGATATGCACAACAAGAAGGTATTGACTATGATGAAACATTTGCACCAACTACTAAATGGCACACTATTCGTATGGTACCTGCCTTAGCAACACAAAATAGTTGGAAAGTACATCAATTAGATGTTAAAAGTGCTTTTTTAAATGGTGATTTATAGGGAGAAGTCTATATGAAACAACCTCAGGGTTTTGAACAGGTGGGTGCTGAACACAAAGTATGTAAATTGATAAAAGCTTTGTATGGACTCAAACAGGCACCCAGGGCTTGGTATGAGAAAATGGATTCATACTTGAAATCCATTGGTTTTCATCGTAGTGAATTTGATGATACTCTCTATTTTCAAGTGCAGGGTAAGAAAATGGTGATACTTGTTCTCTATGTCAATGACGTGTTTCTCACATGTAATGATGAAAACCATAACAAGTCTATGAAGAAGGAATTAAAAGATGGGTTTGAGATGACAGATCTTGGACTTCTTCACTACTATCTAGGCATAGAGGTAACTCGGAAAGAGCATAGTATTTTCATTTCACAAACTAAGTATATTTATGAGTTATTAGAGAGGTTTGGCATGAGTGATTGCAAACTTGCCCTCACTCCCATGGAAAGTAACTTGAAATTGTCTAAGGATGATAGCGGTGCCTTTTTTGATGGCACCACATATAGAAAATTGGTGGGAGGTTTGATATACTTGATGACTACCAGGCCCGATATTTCATTTTTAGTTGGAATTTTATCTAAGTTTTTGCATGAGCCTAGAGAAATTCATTGGCATGCAGCAAAATGAGTACTTCGTTACCTTCAGGGAATGAAAACATATGGCCTTGAATACCGCCACAACAAGAACTTCAAACTTGTTAGAATGTGATGCAGATTTTAGTAGATGTGTGGATGACAGAGTGTCAACCATAGGATACACTATGCATATGGGTTCAACTGCCATTGCTTGGTGTTGTAATAAGTAGGATACATTGGCAAATTCATCAACAGAATTAGAGTATATTGCAGCATAGGATGCTTCTAGAGAAATTGTTAACCTTTGTCATATTCTTGAAGATCTTCAGGTTTCTTAGTTTGCTCCTACACAGTTATACATTGATAATCAGAGTGCAATCAATATGTCCAAGAATCCAGTGTTTCATGCCAAAACAAAACATATGGATGTCAAATACCATTATTTGTGAATGCTGGTGGCAAAGAAAACTCTTGATCCAATATATTGCCCAACTGCTGATCAAATAGCTAATATCTTCACAAAACCCCTTGACAGAATCAAATTTGAAAAATTCTAAAAAATTCTTGGTATGTGTCCAAAGACTCTACTTTGGATCATAGGGGGGTTTGTTAGGACTTGTTCCAAAGTCTTAACGTTAGGTTAGATTTTTGGTAGGTAATAAATAATTATTGTAAATCGGGCATGCATCTTTTAGTAAAGACACCCCCATAAAATAAACTTAATTTAATTATTAGGTAGTTTTAATGTTTTATATTTATTAATTAGAATTACCTTACGGGTTGTTTTCCCGTATTTAGTTGGTTATAGGATTAGTTATTTTTATCGGCCATTGGTAAAAACTATATAAGTCCATGTTTGCATTGTAAAAGAGTTAACGGAGTAAAGGCACCCTTATGTACTTATTTTTTTGAAATTAATAAAATACTTGTGCACTCGCACTAAGCGGGGACAAGGTTCAACCTATTTTGGTTCAGGAGTTATCAAATCATTATTAAAATCTTCAAAATTCATTAAACTTGCATAAATATTCAAGGTTGGTGTAGAAGTCTAGATGGTGGGCCCATCTTAGACTAATCTGATCCATGCATGAAGGCTATGCCAAATATTTAGTTTGAACAAGTTTGAGGTGTTGAAAACCTTCAATTAACAAGATAAATCAGAATAGATGTGACACTTTGATAAAAGTAAACTCAAACTGAAGACCAATCAACTCCAATAGGCCTCCACTTGCATGAAAAAGCTCTTTAAAAATTGAAGAATGCATGAAATTCCATGTTAACTCTTTGAACAACCATCCAACGTTAAACTCCTCGAGCCCTTCATGCATTCGAGCCTCCCCTTTGGAACTGGGAGAGTCATGCTTGAAGGCAGTTGCATTATTTTGCAAATGTGAATGATTTAATTATTGCATTTATTATTTTGGTGTGCTATTTACTATAGTTTCAGACTATAGATCTTCTTATAGATGGAAAAAATAACATCTTTATTGGTTTTTTGCATGTTCTTACTCATCTTGGATGCATCTAATCTTACTTAGGCCACTTTACATGCTCTGCATGTATTCCTTCAGCATTTATTTGGGCTCTTTGTTTCTATTTGTATTCCTTTCAGAGTTATTTTTATCTATTCCCATGGACAATATTTATTTGTTCATTTCCTTTGGGCTTTCCTCCTGAACCCTTGTCTTCACTCACTTTCCCAAAAAAAAAAAAATTAGATAATTTGATTGGTCCATTCCCATGAAATTGTTTCAGGCTATTGTAATGGATAATTCCTTCAGATAAATTGTCTGAAGGAATTCATGTCCTTGTAATTTTGAAATTGCCCTTTGGATTTCTTGATATGGTCCTCAGAACTTTTGGAGAAGACCCCTTCAAAACTTTTAAAATGAATCCTCAAAATTTTGAAATGCCCCTTCGGGTTTTCTAAAATGGACTGTTTGCCCTTGAACAATTCCTTTAGACAATTTGTAATTTTTCTTCCAATTTCTTACAATGGTCCTTTAGAATTTTTGAAATGGCCTTTCCTGAAGAAAAATAGCCCTTCGGACTTTGTGAAAAAAATCGTCAGAACTTTTGAAATTAACTTTTCTAAAGGAAAAAAACCCTTCAGAAAAGTTGAAATGGTCCTTCAAAAAAAATGCAAGTGTCCTTCAGGGAAATTGTAATGGTCTCTTCCTTTTTAGTCAAAGAGAAGGTGACCCTTCAGAAATCTTGAGGTGACTTTCAGAATTGTTGAAATGACCTTTTTCATAGAGAAAGTGACCCTTCAAAAAATTTAAGTGACCCTTCAGCTTTTTTGCAAGTGCACCCTCTCGAAAAGAAAGAACCCTAGGACTTTTTGCCAATACCCTTCGAAAAAGTTGAAAAACATCATTTTTTGCTGGGAAGAATACCTCTAGGATTTTTGGAAAGACCAATTCCTTTGGGAAAGTTTTAAGTATCCCTTTGGCAATTTTGAAATGAACTTTTTTGAAGAAAAATGAACCCTACAGAAAAATTGAAATGGTCCTCTTGCCCTTCGAAAGAATTAAAATGGACCATTTACCGAAAAGAATACCTTTAGGATTTTGGAATGAACTTTTCTAAATAAAAATGAACCCTTTGGAAAAATTGGAATGGTCCTCTTGAAATTGTCCCTTTGGATTTTTGCATTTGGACCTTTACAATTTTTTTGAAGGAATTGTACCATTTGGCCTTTTTATAAAGGACCTTCAGAAACCTTGAAGAGCCCTTCAGATTATTGGAAAAGTCCCCTTGGATTTTTGAAAAGGTCCTTTATGGATTTTTGACAAGGTCCTTTCAAAACTTTGTAATGGACCTTTAGAACCTTTGTTATGGACCTTCAGAACCTTTGTTTTAGATAAAATGTTCGAAGCAATCCTTCAAAAAAGATGTCCAGTCCATTGGCTATTGAAAAGAACCCTTTGAATAAATTGAACAAGCCCAAATCCTTCAAACTTATGAAAAATCAATTTTGCCAAGAAGTGTCCTTTAGGAAAATTGTTGAAATGGACCTTTTTGAAAGGAAGGAGAACTTCAAAAAAATTGCAAAGACCAATTTTTGACACTTGGACAAAAAGGCATGTTTATGTAAAGTTTTGAATGATAAGGGTTGTAATTTTGACCTATGGGGTCAAAATTATCAACAATTACTAAGATTAATTCGACCATACACAAAGCATCTACATGAGAAATATGACTTCAAGAACATCTTCATTCACTTTTAACAACCGACTTAGGTTATCAAAATCATGAAATAACTCAATAAGTTGCTTTTTTCAACCAAAATCAAAGTCTTTCAAACACAACCAACTAACATGATTTTTTTGCATTAAAACATGTTTCCAAATATGATCCAATGCATCAGACAAGTCTCCAAGGAGTTAACAACACCATACAACACTTAGAACACCATTTCAAGTGCATTAGAAAGGATCTAAACCCTCTTATATCAATATGGGTTCACAAGGCAAAACATATTCAACAAAAACCAACTTTGATGTGCAATAAATGCACTTATATAGTTTTTCAAAGCACACTACCACCTAAAAGATGATCATCATGGAGTTTGATACAACTCGTCCTTTTACACCATCTTGATCTGACCTCTTCCATGGCTTATACAAGCACTTGTTTGCCCTCAAGTTCATTATTCTCATACGTAGTTAGTTTGAATTTGAACTGCAACGGCTATATTTTTGAATCCCCAATGATGATTTCTTGAATCATAATTTTGATGGTCTCTAGCATGTCATAGCATACAAGATCAAATTTGAAGCTTTAAAACTTGAGCTTGGAAATACTTCAAGACACCAAACTTGTAGGGAAGGATCTTGGCACTAAGAATAACATCTCCATATATCCCTTTGACCAAGTTTGACTTCTCAAGTACACACAATAAATGCACAAACATTCTGACCTGGCCATACCTCTATGATGTCCAATGATTGGCTGGCTCTTCTTAGCTAAAATAGTGAATTTCCTTCACTCCAAAAGATCATGTGAAACACTAAAACCTCATCAAAGCATCTCAGGCACCCTCATAGTATCCTCTATCACCTCAAAGTCCTGCACTCATGCCATACACACTCAAATCCATCATGTCAACCTCTTTGTCATTAATGCATCATGTAGCCAAGATAACCTATGACATCAATGACAACCTAAACAATAAATGACCATGCTCAACAATCTCCCCCTTTGTCATTGATGACAAACTACACTCAGAAGGCTTCTTCCAATCTAAACAACTTCTCCATTTTGATCTTTCTCCCCCTTTTACATTAATGACAAAGGGTCTCTTCCTTAACATGCCTATTTGATCCTTGAACCTAAAAAAAATTCCTCATTGCATTAATCCATAATAAGAACATACTCTCTAAATCTCTAAAGCATCTCACACATGCTCCCCCTATCACCATGCACACCTTAGAATACTTACCCTTGATAATACTAATCAACCTCTTGAACCAACATCTAAACTGATTTGACCTTCTGAAAGCCCTTCATCTACAAGTTGACCTTTCACAATCTCTTGCTTACCCTTGGTGACCTAGAACAATCACTGAAATGACCTTGAAACTTTTCCAAAGTTGACCTAGATCATTGCAACATAAAACCAATAGTGCCCCCTTATATCATGACCACATACACAACCAAGACCTATTCCTTGAATTTTTACTCACAAGAGTCATGCCCATACACCTTATTAAACTTAAGAGACTTGAGTTAGCTCCCCCTAAATCTATGATCTATCTACACCAAACACCAACTAATTATAAACAAAGTACATGTACAACTCTTACAAGAAATGACATACCTTGATTGAAGACAACATCACCCATGCATGGGCTGCCAATGATGACAAACACACTTCACACCAACCTCTAAACTTCTAGGGCCCACCTGACCTCTTCCAAGAGTCACCAAACCTTCACATATGAAGCGAGCCACTACTATTTATCTCCTTTATGTTTTCAAAACATAAACCTTTCAATCATGTCATGAAAC
This sequence comes from Torreya grandis, assembly GCA_037957365.1. Classification (NCBI taxonomy): domain Eukaryota; kingdom Viridiplantae; phylum Streptophyta; class Pinopsida; order Cupressales; family Taxaceae; genus Torreya; species Torreya grandis. The sequence goes on along the minus strand of JARHVA010001687.1, from coordinate 1,651,348 downwards.
CTCCTAGAGAGAAAAATGTTCTAATAGGACTATGAACACACAAGAACTGCCAACCAAAATTGAAGTTCAAAACACCCTTAAGCACTTCATCCATGACTTCTAATAGAATGAAGAACTTTAGAATAACTTGACAAAGCTCTCCAAACAACCATACTAGCTTTCATAGACTGAAAAGTGTCTCTATGAAGCCTAGAAGAGAAACCACACACATAGGGTCCTAAAACAAAGTGAACTAGAGAGATGGCCACATCTCCTCTTTTACTTCTTTGACCATCTTGCACTTAGGTAGACTGATTGCTTTCTTTTATAGTCCTTTTAGGCTTGTCTATCTTCTTTGGCTTACTTATCTTTAGTGTCCATATTGATAGTAGGTATGTTACTTATCTTTTCATATCTTCAAGCCATATTATCTTTCAAAGTACTATCACAAAAAGCTAATAAAATATGTTCTTGATAGGAATCTTGCTCAACTACAAGGAACCTAGCTTGGCTTTGAACAGATCACACTCAGCCTCCTTTGATCTTAACCTTGCATTAGTATCTTCTACATGATTTTTGAAACCCTTGATGATCTTCTCATAATATTTCTCAACCTCACTCAAATGTTCTTATCACAAATTTCAAATCTTGATTTTCTTTCCTTAACTATTTAACCATCTTGTGCTTCTAGGATCTCCTTTCAGCTATCAAGCCTTCTCTAAATGACTTGCTCTAACACCAATTATTAGAAGCAAAACCACTGAGATGGGGAGGTGAATCAGTGTAAAATATTTTCATTCAATTCCATTAATCATTATTTAACCATTAAATCACATATCAACTTGATCTGACAACATCATCATGAAAGCATACTCATATAAAGCACGAAACATAAGAACACATCACATGAACACAATATCTATGTGAAAAACCCTCATAGGGAATAAAACCCATTGAAACATAGCTTGGACAAATTTTCCTATAAAACATGAATCAATTTTAGTTGAGCACTAACCCAATAAGGATCAGCAACCCCTAGAATTTATATAGCACCAACTAGACTTTAGCAAGCACCCACTTGCAAAGAGGCTACAACCCCCTAGGTAACCAAGCACCAACTCAGACACCCCATAACCAAGCACCCACTCATAAAAGTATTCTACTTCCACCTTGATCTTTTTATCTTCTACAGTTGATGATGGACACCTTGTAGTCTTTCACACTCAAATCTAACTCTCACATAAGCACACAACTGCCCTTCTTCTTCTTCACTCAACTAGATCTCATAATCTAAAACATGGATAAAAACAACATGATATCAAATCTCATTATCACTTAAAAACATGTAAAAAATCAAGACATCACTGATAATATATGATAAGCTCATGAAGCTCTCATAGGTCACTACTCACTGCCCTTCTTCTACTCATGTCTTCAATCTTAAGCTCTCTTAGACATACCTATGTCACTCTGCCTTTCTCAATAGAAAATTAGATGCAAACCTACTTAAAGACCTTATAATGATGTTTCATCATCTCATGAAAACATGGCATGGCTTGATGGCCATCCTTACCCCTTTATTCTTTTTCTTTTGATTGATATTCAATCAAATCTTTCACACAAGCATGTCTAGACAAATAGGCCTAATAGCCTTGAATTGATACAAGTTAATTTCTCATCACCTTCAAAATTAATATTAGACCTTAGTGATTTCAACAAACTATTATGATGGTATTCATGATCTTTCCCTTCTCAGCAAGCCTCTCTATTCTTCGCTTCAATATTCAATTCTCTAACCAACCAAAATAGGCCAAATTAGCTTTCTACTTATACATGATTCTTAATCAAGCATATCTTGGTTGACCTCAAAACTATACACACTTGGATCACTGTTAAAATATTAAATAGGATATATTATATACATTATACAACCAATATATAGGTTGGCCATTTTCAAATGGCTCAAACCAACTCTTTAGGCCTAAGATAGACCAAATGCATTAGCCCTTTTTTAGCCACACGTTACACTTAGACTCTTTATAATACAATAGACCTCAATAAGTAAATTAAACTTATTAAACACTTAACCAATAGGTCCTTCAAGCCTTCTCTATGCTAAAAAACATGCCACTCATTCGCTTACCTTATGAAATCTCCATTAGGCCTCATACCACCAATAAGTCTCATCTAGAGCTAAATGAGATAGATTTATTTCTTCTCACTCAACAATGACCTCTTGGGCCAACAAGAACATCTGAAATAATAAAAATAATTTTCATACATGGTAAAGCAATTCCAATACAAACCTTCATGCATCAATCTACTACCCTTCAATCTCCACAAGCCATCATGGCTTAGACAATTCATGATTTCTTCTTTTGCAAGCTCATTGCTCTATAACCCTTGCTTTGTTTTGCACACTCAAAACTTTGAGATAAGCTTATCAAACCTATGAGAACTCACTCAAGACATATACAATAATATCCTTGATCTTATATGACCTTAAGATCATCTTTATGCATATAAAACACTGAAACCTCATGATACTCTTCATAATGAATCAGCTTACACATTTAGTCAAGAACCTTTGACAAAGATCAGAACACTTGTCAAATTTAGATCATTGTTATGTTTTTCATGGAACTTACATATTTTCAACATGACAAATTATCCATTCACATCAAAGAAACATTACATTCAATTACACAAACTCAAGATAACACTACAACTATCTTCTTTCAAGTTTACAAGATTAATGTGATGCTATAGGACAATGATCACTTATAGAACGAGTCATCTCACTCTTATAATGCCAAAAGACCTTGTATCACATGAACAAACAATCTCTACCTTTAACAACGTTGGTCTTGTAGACCAATCTTTAACTCTTACACCCATGTTTTGATTTTGGCTTCTTACACATCACCTTGAGCTCACATATGCATTACAAGCATAATATATTTTGATGGAGACATTGCACTCATTCTATCTAGTGTTTATTGAGCTTCATAGGCCATACCAGATTCATTTACCTTGTGAACACACACCTTAGGGTTTACAATCACATGAATACTAAAAACCCTCCTACCTCTATCTTTTGAGTCTTGAGCATGTTTTCCATTACTAAGATCAATCTAACCATACAAAAATCATCTACATGATCAATATGAATTCAATAGTATCTTCATTCACTTTGAACAACCAACCTAGATGACTAACAACACCAAAAAACTCAATAAGTTGCTCGTGTCAACCAAAATCAAAGTCCTTCAAACATAGTGAACTACCATGATGATTTTATTGCATAAAAGCATGTTTCCAAATCTACTCCAATGCATGGGACAAGCCTTCATGGAGTTAACAACACCATACACCACTTATAACACCATTTCAGGTGCATTAGAAAGGATATAAACCCTCTTAGATCAATCTGGGTTCACAAGGCAAAAGATAGTCAATAAAAACTAACTTTAACATGCAATACATGCACATATATGGACTTCCAAAGAACACTACAACATTGAGGATGATCATCATGGAGTCTACTATAACTTTTCCTTTAACACAATCTTGATTTGACCTCTTCCATGGCTTCTACAAGCACTTATTTGCTTTCAGGTTCATTATTCTCATACATAGTTTGAATTTGAACTCTAATGACTATAATTTTGAATCCCCAATGACTATTTATTAAAGCATAATTTTGATGCCCTCTGGCACATCACACCATATAGGATCAACTTTGAAGCTTTAAAACTTGAGCTTGGAAACATTTCAAGACACCAAACTTGTAAGGAAGGATATTGTCACTAAGAACAACATGTCCATATATCCCTTTGACCATGTTTGACTTCTCAAATACACACAATAAATGCACAAACATTATGACTTGGCCATACCTCCATGACATCCAATGATGGTCTAGTTCCTCTTATCTAGAACAGTGCATTATCTTCACTCCAAAAGATCATGTGAAACACTAGAACCTCACCAAAGCATCTAGGGCACCCTCATAGCATCCTCTATTACCTCAAAGTCCTGCACTCATGCCATACACACTCAAATCCATCATGAATATCTCTTTGTCATTAATGCATCATGTAGCCAAGATAACCTATGACATCAATGACAACCTAGACAACAAACGACCATGCTCAACAACATGCTCATCAAAATGAAAAATATTATAAAATCAAACATCATACTTTTACCAAAGCAACTTCATGAAATGCAATTTGAACTGATCCATTATGTTACCTTTGATTATCATTGTTTCAAAATCTAAACATGCAAATTAGCATCATGAGCATTATTCTAAAAAAAATCTCTTTTCACCATTATATTGAGCATTACAATAAGAATTTTGTAGTCACATTAGAAACAATAAAGTATTATAGTCAACACATAATCAAAGATGTAAAATAATAGTCAAATGTTATTAAATTTAGTCCTTGCCATGCAAATTTTTTGATGTGGTATAATTGGCTAAAATAAGGTAGGATTACATTATTTTAAGAGTTTTCAACTAGGGTATTAAAATATATGATAACACTCATGACATTACTGGCCAATTTTAAATATGAGAGTGAACTGCAACAAAAATTATGAATTTAATATTTAGGGTGCAATCCAAATAAATTGTTTTTTAAACAGTTAATTGCAAAATATCTTTTAAAGATTTTTCACAATAAGGGTTCAATTAGTGTGTCTACATGCACTCAATTTTTGCACTACTTTGAGACAAATATGATGATGATGTAATGATCTCCACCAAAATATGCTCAGACTTGGGTCTCTCACTTTTTTTGGTATTTTACTCCTTTCCTTGCATTTGAAAACATCAAATTTCCCCTTTTCTAATTATTTTGCTTTTAAATTTTAATTTGTATACATTTGTGACAAAACTATTATGGTAAAAATGAAATCGATGTAATAATCATGATGGTTCTGAAATTTTTGAGGTGGTTATGTTAGATTTAGGGTGGTTTTTCAAACCATCATGATAATTTCATTTCCGCCACTTGCATAAGGCAACAATTTTGTCACCTATGCATTATTTTTAAAATTTATGCCGGAGACTCCCATTTTCATATGTTTTCATTGATTCCAGTTAAAATTTTATTATTCTCTTCTTGTGTTCACTCTCTTGACTTTCCAACTCACTCATGGTCTTGACTTTTTTAACATTTTTGATCTCTAAGTTAAATTAATCAAACTCCCAATTAATCTCAAGCTGAATCCAAGTTACAACTCTTCCTTCCTTATTGCAAGTATTTCACTTTTTAAACAAATTCAAATCCAATTTTATGTGATTGGAGCTTAAAATACTTCATAGTGATATCCCACCTACTTGTATTTTTTAAGAAGCTTTGTTTCAATCTACAATTAATTTTTTTATCATTTTGCATGAGTTTTGGAAAAGAAAGTTTATAATGCTTGCAACCCAAATTTTGCTTGTTCTTAGATCAAATCAGCTACATTCATTTGTATTTATTATTCAAATGTGTTCATTTTTTTCAATTTTTTTTATTTCTCCCATTAGAGAGTTCTTAAGGTCTACTTAAAACAAAAGGAGATAGCTACCCTAGGATTGGGGATTCATTGAAATCGTTCCTTCAACTTCAGTTGGTCTCAACTTTGACCAGGTTGGGGGTTTTGTTTTATTTTTTTATTCATTTTATTTAATATATTAGTTTCTTTGACTATAGAGTAGATTAGAATTCTATTTCTTTTTTGAAAATAAACATAAGACATAGTCTCTTTCACTTTCTTTCATAGAAAAAAGTGATTTTATTTTCCTTTGTTGCATTCACACATCAAAACTTCAAAGAAAGATATAGCTTGCATTAGATCTTAGGTAGAATAGTTGAGTAAAAAATAAGGTACAACCAAGCATAATAAGTTTAGTTTTAGTTTTATCAATAACTTGCATTCATAAATAACAATCTACACACACCACAAAATCTAGACAAAGTAGGTAAATAAATGCTTGCATCTTAGATATGAATTTATTCACTTTCATAATAATAGAATGCTATTCTTTAATCAAAAATTTAAGTTTGCATTCATTTCATTATATATCATTTAGCTTCATAAAAAATCATTCAAAAGTCTTAAAACTAACATTTTATTTTGCATTTGTGAAATAATTTCTAAATATTTAGGAGTTGTGCTTAACAAACCTAATCTAGATTTTTAGATATGATTTTCATTTGCATTTCAAAACTCTAATCACACGGTATATTTCACTCATTGACACATAAAAATATAAAAAATAAAATAAAGTTTCATTTAGTACATTTAGGCAAAGCTCTCATTTTTCAATCTAGAAAAAATTAAAATAGATACTTTCATCTTTTATTCAAAATTTCAGTTTTAAGCATTTTATTTTTTGAAAACTTTGAAAAGCATAAATATAAGAAAAAATATTTCTTGCATTTTCTTTTTATAATTTAATTAATTAATTTATTTAAAGTTATTTCATTCAACAAGTAGTTTAGTTTCATTTTTATTTTCAAAAACCTCTCAAAATATTACAAAAATAATTCAAACTAAACCTCATCCAAACAAGCACGAGTGATAAAACATCGATATCACCTCATTTAAAATAAAATTAAACATTCACATATACATCCAAATAATCTATATGCTTAATACATTTCAAATCACCTTGCCCCACCCTTGGATGATGCTCCCTAAGTTCCACCACCTCCATAGGGCTTGTTTATCTCCTAGAGTGTCAACTGTCATTCGAACAGATACCCTCTAAGGAAACATTAACTTAGAGCTTAGACTTGAGGTTTTATATTCCACCACACTCCCCAACCTTATCATTAACTATATTGATACCTTAGATGAAACATTTAATTCAATAATACCCCCAATCATAGTGATATCCCTTCACATTGTAGCTCGCAAGTTTAAAAACCTCCAAGTTTGAGCCTTCTACTTTTTTTTTCTTTATCCTCATGACAATCCTCATCATAATTTCATTCAATTTGTAGATGGCATTGGATGGTAAAGATGATCCCCATCATGCTATCCATATTCTTAAGGTTTTACAACTTAATTTCACCCCATTCCCTGAGTCGAGCATTGAACAAGAACTTAGATACCTTGTCCTTGTTCACACTAAGTGTTCTTATGATTTTGTCTCCTCTCAATTTTTATATCTAAATGAGAAAAGTGATGTGGGTGAGTTTTTATGGTCTTTTCATGAGTACCCTTTATCACATGTCATCTAAAATCCAATCCTTGTACCTCAACCCAACCAACCTATTCCTCTCCCTCTTCCATCACATAACCCTCAACCAAATTATCCTATTCAACCCAATCTAGACTATCCATATTGTTATCCATTCATTGGTTTTCTCAAATAAACCTCAATATGTTGATTATATAAAGGTTAATGTGTCACTTTCTGATCACATAAAAGTTGGTGAACCTAACATAAAGGGCTTATCCTTTTACATTAGCCTCTTTTGTTTATTTCTTCCACCTTATCTCCTCTCTTATATTTATTATGTGGGTATTTATATACCTCTAAAATATGTCTGAACAATAATTTAAGAAATATTTTGACCTAAAAATATATATAAGTGACCATGAAGTTCATGGTGAAGCCTATTTATTTTTTTGGAACAACTCCACTCAAAACATGTAGAGTCAATTCCTAAACTCCTCTTCTTTAGACTCAAAAATTAAGTCTAAGATAGTAATTCAAGAATTGTGAGAACCTATTGAAACCCTCATTTATTTCATAGACTCTAACACTATGAATTTTACTGATTGAGGATGGATCTACCCTTATATTATGATCAAACCACATATTATCTTGAAACACCTAGATACAGAGAGCACAAGAAGATTTGATTAGTATATTGAAAGAATTTGCTATCTAGAAGATGGTTTTAGCAAACTAAAATCACACTCAAATCCCTCCAATTATAGCGAAAAAATATCTATCCCACGTTAGTAATATATAATGACTCCTCCTGAGTATTCTAACATAGCCCAGTTCATTACTAGTTATCAATCTTTCCCTCCTAAATTTTTCATAAAGGAATTTATCAAATCTAACATCACTTATTGTTAAATGAACTCATTTACACCATAGTGGGTTTCATTTAGGATTTATAGAGAAACAAAGCCTCTCTAAATTAAGGTATGGCCCCTACCCCTCCCAACCAGGCCATTCCTCCTCCATTCTCATCTTAGTTGTAATTTACCAACTTCTACAATACCCATCTAACCCACCTTCCACTAATTGCATTTCAAACCAATATCCCAGGGATATTCTTACTCATAGAATTCCCAAAAGTATAACTTATAACATTTATCCATCTTATCAACCCCCAACTCATCTTCCCATGGAAGGTTCCTTTTCTTATATCACTCCAAACAATGTGGTGACCAACACATTCCCACATTTTGATCCTCTTTGTTACGTAATAACCAATATGCCACTTACATACATTCTACCTTTAAAATCACCAAATTTCACTTATTCATCTAAAACCTTACTTATTTATTACCACATGTTTTCCAAGTCTACACAACCAAATAACTATTTCCCACCCTATTATACCCCATCTTCTCTACCCACATATTAATCTCCTAGTGGTTTCGTACCCACTTCGTATCCTACCTCTCTCCCTCAAGTTCATCCTAACATGCCTTTGACATATTTTGGTGACATGGGGACTTACATAGAGTATCTAAAATAATCCCTTGACTAAAACATATCAAAGGTCTTCCTACCATGTCTTGTACCTGAACTCACCAAGTATAAAGGGGCCATGGATCCTTACACACATATAAAAGAATATTTGACCATTGTTAGCAAGTTTATACCTTGTATGGGGTATACACAAAAATATTCCCAAATACCTTGGAAGGAATCACCCTTGATTGGTACTACCACCTCCTCGAGGCCACCGTTCTCTCCTTCAAACAACTAATGACATATTTTTTCAAGGCTTTTGATATGAACAATATTCTTAATACTAACGTATGGAGTTATTGCATATCAATCAAAATTATAATGAATTTTCTACCAATTTCATCACTATATGGTGGAAAATATTATACTCATCAACTAATGCCCCACACATAGACTAACAATAATAACGTGATATATTTTTTATTCTCTCAACAAAGAGACAAGGGAAGACATTCATAAATTCCATTATAGGTCTGATCAATAAGTACTTGAGAGTACTCTGAGAATAGATCAAGCAACCATTGATAGTGATAGTATAACTTATGAGTCTAATGGGTGATTAATAACCCTTAACTCAAGTAATGGGGGTTATCAAAATGAAAAAAAAAAAAACCCCAATGATCAAGGACCAAAGATTTTGAAAAAAGAGTCATAATTCATGGTGTATTGAACCAAACCAGGAGGAAGAATAATGTGAATAAAAATAAAATTCAACCTGTGAATAATAATAATGTTAACAACAATCAAAATCAACACATGAATAACAATCGCATTAACAACAATAAAAATGACATGAAAAACCAAAACCCTCCACCTGTAGTTTATGCAATAGAATTTAGCCATCCTTTCCCTCATAACATGTAATTTAAGAATACATTCTTGGGCCACTTACAAAATAATGACCAAAACTAGAACCAAAATTGTTACCAAGGCTACAACCAATAAAAGTTTGGTCAAAAAGGCTAAAATAAAAGTCTTTAGGATTAAAAACCCAATGTATATTATATTTTCCATAGAATAATTGGCCACAATACCCATGCCTACAAGGACTACAACAAATTTATTCAAATACTCCCTGAGGACCAATGATAAACCTTAGTAGACATGTTCCTAGGGAATGTTAATGCCAACCCACAATCTTCATCAAAAGGTCCTATGGAACCCTAAAACAAAAACTTGTGAATATATCAAAAATAATTTCCTAACCATCAATATTGCAATTCATATAACCAACCACATGATAGACTCACCAACTAGCCCTTATCAGTATGTACCAATGATATCAAAGATTCCAATTATGCACCTAGTAACTCTTATGTGGCTCCCCAATTAGGACCCCTAGGGAAAACCTAGATGATATGCATTGTATAAGTAGAAATAGAAGAGGATGAAAATGTCGTCTATCACACAAGGGAGTACTACTTGATGACTCCCCTTTCCATGCACATTCTAGTGGCCTATACCCAAAATAATCCTAGGACTTTGTGAAACTATGATTTGGTTTTAAATATTATAAACATTTTCCCACATATAGTTTATGGACTTACTTAAAAATTATCTCACCCATTGCTCGTAATTGATTGATGCCTTCAAATTGGATTACTTATCTAGTGTCACTCCTCCACCGCAAGCCCAAATTATTCACATTGACTTACACATGTTTCCACTAGGGGAAAAATTAAGAGATGTTGGTTACATTTTTTACCTTAGGAGTCTTCCCCCAAATGTTGAGATAGATAAGAGTGGATATCTAGCTTTGTATTTAAAATATTATATTTATAACGATCATGTGAAGATAGCAATCGTTGATGATAAGGTGACTACTACTATATACCCTTTCATTTATCCATAAACTTTGTTATGGAGAAACTAATTTTTCCACCACTTGGAACACCTAATAGGATAAAATATCCTCATTTATACCTCCATTGGGACCATTATACTTTTGGTAACTTTGGGACCCAAAACTATGTTAATAGAGATTTACTTGATTGATAGAGATACAAACTATAACATGATCCAGGGAAGACCCTAGATCCACAGGATGAAGGTGATCCCTTCTACCATGTTCCAAGAGATGAGCTTCCTTCATCTAGCAAAGTTTTTCATTGCTCAAGGGGATTATAAACCATTTGATTCCCTCCAAGCCAACTTAAACAAGAGATCGGGTCTTCATATCAACTATCACCTACATAACAATGTTTGTGGTGAAGCACCCACCTTTATCCAAATATAAGGAACCCATAAAAATCATAACATGCATCTTAATTTAAAATTATGAGAGCTCCAAAGCTTTTCCAATTGAAAATGTAATGATAAATAGGGTTAAGATAATGGAAAAAGTGAGTGAAGAAACTCTTGTGACAATGCTAGTTGTCTCAACCAAGTTAATGGTTGAAATCATAACCAACCTAGAAAAATATAAGCCTATCAAACTATCATTTGAGCTTTATAGGATTAAAACTTATAGTCCTTATAGACATCTTAGACTAGAAGCTTTCAACTAATCTATTAAAGTCCACCATGTATGCATGGTGGAAGTCTTGAGGCATGAGGATAAACCCCAAAAATATCCTAATGATCCATATCATCAATGTAATCATTCAATTCCCCATCGAGAAGGCACAACATTTAATTTTGAATTTATATTAGATGATAAAACCATTTCCCTTCCCCTGCACCGCCAACACTTGAGGAAGGAACTTACGATTCAACCCTAGGCATTGTATAAATTACAATTGTTTCCAAAGGGAAACCAAAAATATTTAATAATGGATATTATATCTCCATGGGATAAGTAGAGGACTATAGAGAACTTCTTAATGAGTTCTCACAAATTTTTACTTTCCCTTATTATATGAGAGCAAATTACAAACTAATTATGCTTTGTGAACAATGTGTGAGTATCATCAAAATGTTTATGAACATCACATATGAGTAGAAGACTTTGTCAAAACCTTATTTGATGATTGAAAGTTTAATAAATAAGAATAAGAGAAAAGGTCTAAATTTTAGACCCAATTGGTTGAGTCTATATTTGGTGAATGGAATTTTATTAATGAAGCCTATCAATTATGCACCTTAAAGGGAAAGAAATTCAATGAGTCTATGAACACTTTACATCTCAAACATTTTTACATATAAACATTTGCATTTCACATTGCTCTCTCGATATAATAAATAAAAATTTCATTGCTCATGTGTTGTTTTGCATTTTAGTTGTTTCATTTAGTGATTATTTAGCTATGAGTCCATGTAACAAGGACTTTAAAATTGTATCATATCATCCTTTTTCAATCTTCACATCACCCTAGTCCCCTTAATAAACTCTTTAAAAATCATCTTGATATGGAGTTATATTAGTTATTACACATGTTGTTCATATCTTTCCCCTATACTTTCTTACAAACTTCAGAAGTCTAGACTAAAGCCCTGTATATAAGCCTACCCATGATAAAATCCACTTTTAATGGTTCTCTCCAAGCAAAAACACTAGCATACATTATTCACCTATCTTGGTCCTCAGTGATGAGTCCTTACATCTTATTGGTTGCATGTGGCCAAGATTTTTGGGTAAAAGCCTTCCCAAAAGAAAAAGTGACACTAATACAAACATAAGTTTATGCAAAGAAAATCAAATCTCACACATCTCACCCTTTGCTAATCCTCTATGATTAACCCTCATAGCTTACTAGTTGTGTGGGGTTAGCATTAGGGGGAGATGCCCTTACTCACCTACATCTAACCTTTGGTGATGGGCCTATGCATCTTACTATTCCCATTAGACTAAGTGTAGAGGGTCACAAAAACAAAGCAAGAGGAAAAATAATTCATTTTTTTCTAAAAAGAAATAAATATCATAGAAAGGTTGCCTAGATGTCTATTTTGAAAAGAGAATCTCATCTCCCTTAATAATTCTTTCATGGTTGGCCATCTCAAGTCAAATCCAACAAAACTAGCATTTTTAAGCTTAATTAGAAGTAAAAAATTTCCCCTTTGTTTGAAAGGATTAGGTCAGCCTCCTATTCCTTGTGAAAATTTTATGTATAGTTTTGTATTTTCACTATCTTGTATATCTTTTATCCTTTTCATCCTCCTTTTCATGCAAGTTACAAAGTCATTTGTTTCATAGGCAAAATAACATGATTGTCACTTACAAGACAATTGTTAGTCAATTTATGGTTTTTTAAACATTCATAACTTACATTTTGCATACATTTTGTTACCACATTTCAAAATTATAAGCATGTCCACAACATTTATCATAATCATATATACATAGTATTTCATCACATTTTTAGTCATCCAAGGTGTACAAATTGAAAAACGTACATAAAATTACACAACAGGAAGATGATGAGTCACCAAAATAAGTAAAGATCTCTTTATATATATAATAATTATCAAGTTTATATACATCATGTCTTTGTAAAAACTACTTCTTAGAGAGAAAATGTGTCTAGTATCTCAAAAGGCCAAAAATTTCTATATAATAAGTATGGTCCTAAGGTCTTGCTTGAGGCCATGGACCCCCTCAAGATGCTAAGTGCCTAGGATTCATGTGCATTCTCCTGTGATAAGGTTCTAATGTTGAGGAGTGACATGAGTTCTGGCTCCTATTGTGATGGTTTCTCCTACTCATGCCCACCTAAGAGGCTATCCCTCCCACTATTTGTTAGCTAGATTAAGCTCAACCTCCTCTCACCTAATGATGTCACTAAGAGTATTACTTTAATACTCTAGGTCAATGATCACCCCTCTCACTTGAATCAACTTTGTAGATGCATAATAGTAGGGGAAAAATGTATGTGTGCTTGCATATGCTAGAAAGAAGACCCACATATACCAAAAGGGGATCCCTACTTAGACTAGTACCCACATGAAAAAGGTTAACCAAAGTCTTTATTCATGGTCCTTCATTAAGTGGTTGACTCTATAGCCACAAAATAAAAGCAAAAATTATATCTTCAGGCATGTGAATTAAAGAAATAACTAAATAATAAAATGGAAAGTCAATGTGGTAAATAACTAAAATAAATGATACATTATTTTAACATGATCACCCTTTTACCAATCTAGATATGAGTCCTCATCATAACTCATCTCAACCTTATCTTCCTCCTTTACTACCAAATAATCATTTATAGGTTCATGTTTCCCCTTATGGTAACTTGATCTCCCTTTCCTCCTCATCTAGCCTATACCTACTTTTTGTGTTGAGGTTACTCTTGTAGTGGTTGTTGTGATGGTGGTTACTTCAGTTATTAGTGTACCTATTATTGACCCTCAACTGGTATTTTAACTTATATTACACCCTGTATAGGTTATTTCCCATCTTGTTCTCCTCATCCCAACCGCTTCCCTCATGTTGAAGTGGTGGGAGTCCCTAGTGTCAGGGGGTGCCAACCCAATCTCTCAGGGTGTGTATCCCAAATCTCCCTCTCTCCCATAAGCACTACTAATGGAATAGGTAAGCTGGATACATATTATAGCCCATACTACTGGGGCACCCTATCTAATAGGTGCACATCCACATATAGTCCCATGTCCGTCACCTATTGTTCACTCTCATAAGTTGTAAGAGTGGCCACCTCATTTGTCAACTAACTAATCATCCCTTGATAAGGTAGAGCTATAAGATTTGTTATTTCTAAAGTACACATTACTCATGGAAAGTCTCTAAATGTTTCCATGATTTTCCACCTTGAGGATATGATGCCCCCACAACCCCAATTTATACCGATCATTAGTAAGGAGTCATTTACTAAAAAATAGCTCATAATATGTGTAAGGTGGCTAATAGATAAAGCCCCCAAGTTGGTGATCAGATACATGATTTTAGGTTTGCATTAGAAACTCCTTAGCCCATGTGAATAATCTAACCCTCTCCTGGATGCTCCTGACTATGGAATCCTAACTATAGTGTTTGTGATTGGTCTCCTAGTCTCCCACAAGTGGGGAATCAAAAATCACTATAATCTCCTTGTAGAGTGTTAGGATAATTGTTTGTTCCAACCCAACCATTCTAACCCCTTAGTTAGCACCCATGTTAGGTGCATGTACATCATCAAATTACTCTACCCAACTAGTGGTCTCACCTTTATTAGTGCCTCTCTCAAAGTCACTACCCTACCTATGGTTGGAAACCCTGACATTTGATATACGTCTATGATATTGATAGTCGACTCTCATAGGGCCTAGGGAAACCAAAAATTATGTGGTCAACATATTAGTAAGTGAACATGTCATAAAACAACATACTCAATGGAATAATGATCCCCACTCATGTTATTCGTAATATGTCTTCCCTGTCTAGAGTGGTCAAATCATTAGTTGTCAATTACCCCTAAATCCTAGGAAGCCACTCCTTTTCCCTCAATTTGCTCCAATGATTGTATAATCCATAAAAACATAATTTATAATGACCTAAATCAATTCTTTGGCCTCAAAATTTGACCAAAACTCCACTTTTGCCTCTTTGGTGAAACCAAACTACTGCCTTATACAAGTGGCAGTTATGTAACCACCACAAAAGTTTGCATAGCCATTGCCTTATATATGTGGTGGTTACATAACTATCGTAGACAAGTTGATGGAAATTTAATTGCCCTCTATATAAGGTGGTAATTGCATAAACCACCAGTGTCATAAATGTAACTATCAGTCTATAAAGACCATCAATTTTAATATGATACTGATAATTCTGCTAGCCAACTACAACCCAACCAAAAACTCTCTAATTTACCCCAAAATTCACTAAAAAAAAATGTCATTTTTATACTCTAACCAGCCCCCCAAACCTATCCATGCTACTAATTTTAACTTTTAGTGGATCTAAACAAGATTTTAAGATTTTTTTCCAAATTAAGGCAAAAACACAAAAGTCAATAGAACTTACCCATCCTTGCCCTAATCCTGTTGCTGCTGGTATGTTTTTCATCCTCTACTCATGCTTATCAATTTGACTATTCTATAGTGTAAATATATCATAAGAGATCTAGAGCCCAAAATTTACCAAATCACAAATGTAAAAATGACTCCTATCTTTAGCAATTTTTCAAACAAATAGTCTATTTTTACTAGTCATTATGTTTTAAAAGCTTTCCATTTTTAGTAACTTTCTTTCAAAAATTATATTTTCTTGTTATTTATGATGCATTTAATACTTGATCAACCCAAAGACATGTCAAATGATAATGATTTTAATGTTTTATTTTTTGTAGTATAATTGAAATATATGTTGTTTTTTTCTATTTTTAGTATTTGTAGGTTGATATCACTTAGTGTCAAGCTCAGTCCCTTGATGGGATGGTTCAGGTGGTATTCTCATCACCACACACATGGTAAGTAAATTTGTTTGTGTTTTGATTAATTAACATATTTTCTATGTTTTTGTTAAACTATACTTGATTCCTATTTTTGCTTATAGGTCATGAGAGTGTCTTAGCTAGACTCCTTATGCAACATAAGTAAGATAAGTTTTTTAACCCTCATTTTAATTTTAACATGTTACTACTCAAGAAAACACCCTCACCAACTCAAGATGAGGCATCTCCCTGATGGACAATATGTACACATATAATTTTTGCTTGGTGCAACATTTAAAGATAAATTTGATGATAATGTAATAATCTCCATCAAAATATGCTCAGACCTAGTTTTCTCTCTTTTGCTTCTTTCTTGGCTTTTGAAAACCTCAAATTTACCATTTTTTAAGTCTTTTGATTTTAAATTTTACACTTTTTGCATTTGTGGTGAAATCACCATGGTGTTTCTATGAATTTTCATGGCAATTCTATTAGCTTCAATGATGGTTTCATTTTTGCCACATGCATAAGGTGGTGGTTTCGTCACTTGTGCACCATTTTTAAAAATTATGTCTGAATACTTAAGTTTCCACACATTTTCATTGATTCTAGTTGTAATTTTTTTTTGTTTTATTCTTGAGTTCATCCCTTGATTACCCAGTTCACTTTTAGTCTTGCTTTTGTCAATGTCTTTGATCTCCATTTTAACTTAGTCAAACTCCCAAACAATCTTGAGTGAATTGTAAATTGTAACTCCTCCTTCCTTATTACAAGTATTTAAAATTTTCAATAATTTTAGATCCAATTTTTGTATGTGTGATTTAAGATCATAATATTTTAGAGTTATAACCCACATTTTTTTGTTTTAAAGAAGCTTGGTGATAATCTACAATCATTTTTTGGGTCATATGTCATTAGTTTTAGAGAAGAAAGCTCATAGAGCGTGCAAGCTGGTCTTTAATTATTTGTATATCAATAGAAATCCAATTTTATTTTTTAAATTTGTGTTTATTTACTTTTGTTTCTTTTCATTCCTCCCATGAGAGAGTTTTTAATGTCTATACAAAGCAAAAGGAGCTAGTTACTCAAGGATTAAATATTCATCGACAATCATTCCTTCACCTTCAGTTAGTCTCAACTTTGATCTAGTTGGGAGTTTTGTTTTATTTTTATCTTTTCATTTATTAAATTAGTTTATTTGGATTTAGAGTAGCTTATAATTATTAAAAAAAATTAATAAAAGAAACAAAAAATCTTCACTTTCATTCTCTTACATAGAAAATAATAGTTTTATTTTCCTTTATTGCATCCACTCATCAAAACTTAAAAGAATGGTATAAATTGGAATGTATCTTAGGTAGAATAGATGAATAAAAACATTACATACAATTAATAATAATTAGTTCACTTTTAGTTTTATCAATAACTTGTATTCACAAACAATAATCCATAAGCACCACAAAAGCTATACAACCTAGGCAAATAAACACTTTCATTTTAGATATGATTTTATTCACTTTAATAACAATAGAATGATATTTTTGAGATTAGAAAATTAGAACTTTAAATTTATATTAATTTCATTCTAGATTAGTTATCTTCATAAACAATCATTTAAAGTCTTAAAGCTAACATTTTAGCTTGCATTGTGAAATAATTTTTGAATACTTAGGAGTTATGCTTAGCAAACCCAACCTAGGTTTTTATATATGATTTTAATTTGTATTTATAAAATCAAATTGCATAGTAGATTTCACTCATTTTCACCTTTAAAAAAATAACAAAAAAAACTAAAATAACATTTCATTTAGTGCATTTAGGCAAAGCTCTCCTCTTTCAATCTAGGAAAAGTTAAAATCAACATTTGCATCTTTCATTCAAAAATTTTGTTTTAAGCATTGAATTTGTTGAAAATTTTGAAAAACATAAAAATAAGAAATAAAAATCATTTATTGAATTTTATTTTCAACATTTCATTTATTTATTTTAAGTACTTTCATTTTATTTTATTTTTAAAAAGAAGGGGAAATTTTTTTATTCAATCCAAAATGAGATACAAACCAAATACAGGCTCAATAAAAAGAAGAACCACCAACAAACCAAATATCAACACTACATAGTTCTATCTTCCAGTAGAATTCTCTCCAAAATCCCCAAATAATTAGGAGGTAACTCATCCCTACCATTGATATCCCAACCATCCCCTTTCTCTGAGGCCCACTTCACCAAGCAATCAGCCACACTATTCCATTCTCTAGGTATGTGACAGGAAGAGACAAATTCCAAGGAACTACAAACACTTAAAATCTATCTGACCATCGAAGCTAAATGCCAACTAACACCATCCACTCTCTGATTGTTCAACATATCCACAACAATCTGAGAGTCAGACTCACAAATAATCCTCCTCCAACCAAGAGAGCAACCCCGCTCAACAGCAACTTAATAGCAACGGCCTCCATAAGGTTATTAGATTAATGCCCCTTATAGACAGAGAAGTAAAATACAACATTACCATCTTTACTTCTACCAATACCCACAATACCAGCATGCCCAGGGTTCTCACGAGAAGATCCATCAATATTAATCTTCAAGACCCCATCTGGAGGAGGCACCCAATTTCCATCACAACAGACCCATTTCTTGACACGACGAGGCATAATACCAGCAATGCAACTCTTACTATTAACATCCAGGCTCAGATCCTGCACAATCACAACATCCCCAAGATCAATAATTTTAGACACATCACATTTAGCAGAGATAGTCTCCTGAAGCCTACTTATAATCTTTGTCCACAGTTGACCACTATCTAATCTGGAATCACAAAAAATCCTATGGTTTCATTCTAGCCAAAGGTTCCAAAGAATGAAAGTAGGCCCAATAATCCAAGCCACCTAGAGAAAAGGTGTCTTCATCGGAGGCCTGCCCAGGCTCTCCCAAAACTCAATAAGAGAGGAAGCATGAATGCAACCATGATGCCAAGCCTCCCACCTCCTGTGCCAGATCTCATGAGAAAAGGGGCAGTGAAAGAACAAGTGGGAAGAACATTCTTCACTGCACATACAAAGGAAACAAATGGAAGGTCCTTGTAACCCCCGTTTGTGAAGATTATCCCAAGTTAGACATTTTCTCTAGAAACCAACCATAAAAAGAAGTTACACTTGGGCCAAGAAAGGTTGTTCCAAACCTTCCTCCACCATGGCACCTCAGCAGGGCCATGTAAATTCCTATCCAACACAACATAACCTTGAGCAATAGTATAATTACCTTTTGGGCTAGGAATCTAAGCTAACTTGTCCCTCTCATTCAGAGAGCTACAGAGCCTGCCCTTCAATACCTACACAAATCAGCACAATCCTCATCAGAACCACCCTCAGGCCTCTCTTGTGGATCCTTCCAGCAAGACACCTCCAGTTGACCACTATGCTTAACTATTTTAAAATGCTCTACCTTAATCCAACTAGCATCAGAGAATAACTGGCCAAGAGGCATAAGCTGAGGGAAACTAGAAAGAATGGGAGGGTGACCATCCTAAGAGTCTAGCCAAAAAAGAGCCTCAGAGCCACTATTACAGATCCAGAAGAGCCCATTCTGAACAAGCTAAGCTCCCTTCTTAAGAGTATCCCAAATGCAAGAAATTTTGCCCAACAAAGCAATCTACGACATGTCCTGGCTCTCAACACCAGGAACATACTTGAAAGCAAGAATCTTGGCCCAATCCTGATCTTAGTTATTGCACCATCTCCAATACAACTTAGCTGCCAAAGCCATGACCACAAGAGCCATAGATCTGAGGCCCAAGCCCCCAACATCCTTCAGCCTACTGATAGACTCCCACTTGAATAAACTCCACTTCAAGGAAAGGAGGTTTCCCAACCAAAGGAATTGTCGATAAAGAGCATCAAAATCCCTCATAAAGGAGGCAAGAGGAATCTGCACATAACACCTATAAATAGGGAGAGACTACACCATAACTTTTAGAAGGATCTCTCTACTAGTAGAAGAAAGCCATCTATAAGTTCAATGACTAACCTTACACTGAAACTTATCCAAAATCCCCTGCCAAAAATCTCTACACTGAGGCCCCAGAGCCAAAGGAATCCCTAGGTACATCAGGGGAAGAGAGCCAATTTGGAATCTAAGAATCCCGGCAATCCTATTTTGAATGAGTCGAGGAGTATAAAAGAAATAAATGGAAGATTTATCATCATTAATACTCTGAACAGAAGCTTTCAATTAGATGTCTAAAGTTCCCTTGAAATTCACTGCCTCACTAATTCTAGCCAAGCCCATCAATCCAGTGTCATCCACAAATTGAAGATGAGAACAGGGAGGGAGATCATTGTTCCAGCTCCAGCGATGAATAAGACCCTACCAAACTTGAGATTTAATAAATCTACCAAGACCCTCCACCATGATAATGAAAAGATAGGGGGATAGAGGGTCCCTTTGCCAAAGACCTTGAGAAGCACTAAACCAATCTGAAGGTTCCCAATTGATGAGAATAGAGAAGAAGGACGAGGTCACACAACTGAGAACCCAACACACCCATTCCTTTGTAAAGCCAAAGGCCAAGAGAATATTCTGAAGGGACTCCTGGCTCACCTGATCATAAGCTTTAGCCATGTCAAGCTTAATGAACATCGCCTTTTCCTTAGAGGAAGCCATAGAGTGGATAACCTCCATAGCAATCACGACACCATCCAAGATTTGTCTCCCTTCCACAAAGCCTCCCTGCTCAATAGAAATAAAAGTACTAAGGAGAGGTTTGAGTCTCTGAACAATCAACTTGGTGATGATCTTGTAGACAACATTACATAAAGCAATAGGCCTGAAATGATCCATCTGATTAGCCCCCTCCTTCTTAGATATGAGAGCCAGAAAAGTAGAATTCAAAGACTTAAGCATTTGTTTGTTCCTGAGAGATTCTTGAACCACCTCAAGGAGATCAGAATTTATTATTTCCCAAAATTCTTGAAAGAACTCAATCAAAAATCCATTTGGACCAAGAGCTTTTCCTTTTTTCATACTAAACACAACTTTCTCCAATTCAGGTAACAAGATTGGACACAAAAGAGCCCCGTTCATCTCATCCAAGACCAGGCAAGGAATACAATCCAAAATAGCCCTCTCCTCAGATCTAGCAGCAATATCCTCCCTAGTAAAAAGATTGGATAAATAGTTGACAGCTTCCCTAGAAATTTCACCACAGGACGAGAGTTGCATCCCATCACTCGAGACCAGAATGGGGATAGAGTTCCCCTGCCTACGGGCCTTAACCGAGTTATGAAAAAAATCTGTATACCTATCCCCCTCCTTAATCCAATCAATACGAGATTTTTTCTTCTAGAAAATATCTTCCCAAAGCTCCCACTCTTCTAAGCCCCTAAGGGCTAAGGACTCAGCATTCAAAAGGTTAGAGGACAGCCCATGGTCATGAATTTGATGAGTGACACTATCCACTTTGGACTGCGCAACAAGCTTTTGAGCATCCAGGTTCCCAAAACATTGTTTATTCCACCTTTTAAGCCTATACTTCACATGTTGGAGCCACTTACTAAAAGTGTACATGGCCCTCCCATGGGCAGGAAGTCCTTCGTACCACCAATCCAACACAAGATCCCGAAGACATTGATCCCTCAACCGCATCAATTAAAATTTGAAAGAAGGATTTTTAGTGACCCCATAAGAGGAGACATAGAGTTTGATAGGCCAGTGATCAGATCCCCTCCACTCTAAGATTTTAGAATTGGTAGTCCACCTATTGCTCATCTAATAATAGGAAACCAAAAATCTATCGAGTCATTCTGAGATAGCCTCATCACCACACCTCCTATTATTCCAAGTAAAAACTTCATTGATTGGCTTCACATCAACAAGGTTAAGGAAATTTATATTATCTCTAAGCAAAAGAGAAGAAGGATCAAGCCTGGCTAACCCTCATTTTTCATCCATATTAATAATAACATTAAAGTCACCAGCCAAAATCCATGGGAGAAATGGGTCCAGAGACTAGACAAAATTGATATGGTTCCAAAGATGTGTCTTACCTGGGAGATCAGTAGGAGCATAAATATTGGAGAAAAGACATCTTTCACCAGTTTCAAAATTGGAGGCGACCATAGAGATGGAAGCCTGACTAGAAACCCACCATAAGGGGGAGACTTTCCTTGGGTTCCAAAAGCAAGCCACCCCCCATAACTGCCCAACGCCCCCACCCCCTACCAGTAGCCTTGGGGCTAGATACACTAAGCATAATTATTCAAACCATCCACTGAAAGCTTGGTTTCTTGCATAAAGACCACATCTAGATCCTGAGACTCAATTAATTTGCGAACAGCCTTTTGTCTAGGGATGTTGTTCAACCCCCTTATATTCCATGATAAAACTATCATTTAGGGGGCTGGGAGAAGTGGGAATCAATGGGTTTCATAGATCCAGATTCAACCAAAGTATCACCCATAATCTTAACCTTCTCTTGATCAGTCTTCCTTTTGCTCCTTGACTATTTATCTAGAGGTCCCTTTTTAAAAGATTTTTGTTACAAGCCTAGGGTAGGAGGAGCCTTAGCACCCTTCACAAGATCTGTGGATTCCTTCGTACCTTGGGGATAGGGGGCTAACCCAGTAATACCCACTAGAATCTGTGATTCCTGATGGCCACTAATACTCTGAACTAGAGAAGGCAAGTCCAAAACTGACTGACAGACCTGTTGAACCCTTGACGATAAAATCAGCTCTTCCTTCATTGCTTCCACCTCCTAATTCTCTACCTGATCCTTAACCCCAGAAGAAAGCTCAACTGTCATACCATCTTCTTGGATTATGCTATCAAGAACCTCAAACCTATTAAATGTGCCATCATTCTATTTATCCATCCAGGTTCTCTTCTTGCCTTTGCCTTTATTATGGGATTTAACTGGGATAAGTCCCTCCTTATCAACAGGCCCATCAAACACTAGAGCTTTCCCCTTGTCCATCCTAGGAGGTTCAGACGTAGAAAAGGGGGAGGATTTCAGTCTAGGACATCTGTAGTGTAGATGACCATATTCATGGCAAATTCTGCATCTAAATGGAAGGGTTTCATAATCTAGCTATTGGATCCAAGAGGAAGAACTCAAGCAAATTTCCATAGAGTCTGGTAATGGATTATTCAAATCAACTTCAACACAAATACGAGCAAAAAAAATTACCTTACGGTCTTGAGTCTATGAAGCTGATCTAATAGGTTTCCCAAGAAGTAAAGAGATTGAGTGGAGGATATCTTCCCTCTAAAATTCTAATGGAAGCCTTGACAAATGAACCCAAATAGGTACCTGTGAAGGGATCTCTTCAGCAGAGTTGAAACCCATATGCCAAGGCTTGATGAAGAGCCCAACTTCATTAAAGAAATATGGACCGCCTTCAAAAGCCCTATTCTTGTCTGACATGCTTGAAAAAATAACCAAAAAATAGTTATTAGCCGCTAAAAGAATCTCCATATCTCCTTCAGGGTTCCAAACTTGGCGTGCCTAGGATTCCAACACAGGAAGAGAAAGATGAAGGAACAAAAATTTGCAAATAAGAGCATGCTTGCACCAGTAATAAACATCCTCTGAAACCTACTCAGGTTGAATAACTAAAATTGGTCTATCTTCTGATCTCTCCAAATATCCATTTACTTTTTTGATTCAAAACGCCCCTTTAGACGAGGAGGTACCTTCTCTAGAAAGAGGAAACTCAATCTGATCCTTATTACTAGCTTGCTTCAAAGAGGCTTGATCTACCATCTCCAAATCTAGGGAAGAGGAAAAACCCTAATTCTCCATGGCTGTATGTGCTCAAGCACCAAATGAAAAAGGGATAGAGGCAAGGTAGTCTGCTCAAATGCCCCAACCACCACTCACACCCTATCCAAGCAACCCACACACTAAATGGTGGCCAAGAATGCACCCAGCCACAAAAAGGAAGGGGTCAAACCCTTGTCTAACCCCCTCCAGCCCCTTGCACACATAGTGAACACCCCTTGCGAGCCAAATCCTTCCACTGATGTGCTCCAATGACAGGCGCAACTGACAAGCTAGGGCATGCAGGTCCTAGCTCGCACCACTATACCTCAGAATCCCATCCACCCAGTCCCTATATCTTAAGTACTTTCATTTTAACAAGTACTTTAATTCTAATTTTATTTGTAAAAATGTCTCAAAAACATTACGAAAATAATTAAAACTAAACCTCATCCAAACAAGCATGAGTGTTAAAACCTTTCTATTACCTATTTCAAAATATAAAGTAAACATTCACATACGCATCTAAAATAACTTATACACTTAATAAATTTCAAACCACCTTACCCCACCATCAGATGATGCTCCCTAAGTGCCCTTACCTCCATAGGGTTGCTTTATTTCCTAGTGTGTTAGCTCTTGTTCTAGCAAGTACCCTATAAGGAAACATTGAGTCAAAGCTTAAATTTGAGGTTTTCTATTCCACCCAACTCCCCAACCTCATCATTAGTAAGCTTGATGTCTTAAATGAATGAACTGATCCAATAACACCCCCAATCATAGCGAGATACCTTCACATCATAGCTCACTAATTCAACAACCTCCAATTTTGAGCCTTCCACTTTCTTTTCTTTATCCTCATTACTAGCATCATTCTATTTTAATTTACTTTGTGGATGGTATTGGATAGTCACAATGAGTCCCATCATGTTATCCATATTACTAAGGTTTTACACCCTAATTTCACCCCATTTCTCAAGTTGAGCATTGATTAAGAACTCTGATACCTTATTCTCATTCACACTAGGGTTCTTGGTATTATGCCTCCTCTCAATTTTCCACTCTCAATGAGTAATGTGACACTAGTGAGTTCTTCTAGTATTACCTCGAGCACCCTTTAATACCTATCTTATAAAACCCAATCCTTGCACCTCAACCCAACCAACTTATTCCTATACCTCTTCCAATACATAACCCTCAACCACACCATCCTATTCAACCCGATCTAGACTATCCATTCATCAACTATCTCAGCGAGACTTTAAGAGGTCGAGTATGTAAAGGTTAGCATGTCATTTTTTGATCATATAAAAGTTTGTGAACCTAACATGAAGGACTTATCCTTTTGCATTATCCTCTTTTATTTATTTTTTCTTCTCTTATTTATTCCATTTATGTTGTGGGTACTTATATACCTATAAAATATGTTTGAACTTGAAATTGAGAGATATTTTGATTTAGATAATTATATAAGGAGCCACCAAGTTCCTGGTAAAGCCTTAATATTCAGTTGGATCTATAAAACTCCTCTCACAATCATAAGAGTCAATTCCTAAACTCCTCTTCCTTGGACTAACAATATGAATTTTATTACAGAAGGTGGGATCTACCCTCATATTATTACCATACCATGTATTAGCTTGCAATTAGTATTGGCAGAGAAAGGGTTATCAAAATTATTTTTTTTATAAAATCAAACATCATACTGCTACCAAAGTGACTTCATGAAATCCAACTTACAGTGATCCATTATGTTACCTTTGATTATCATTTTTTCAAAATCATAACATGCATATTAGCTTTATTATTATTGTACTATAAAATTAGATCTCATTTCATTGTTATACTGTACATTACAATTAATATTTTACAATCACATTAAAAATAGTTAAATAAGAAAATTAACACATAATTAGAGATGTAAATTAATAATCAAACATTATTACAATTGGCCCCCTCCATATAAAATTATAGATATGGTACACGTGGCTATAATAAGGCATGATTACATTATTTTAAGATTTTTAACTAGAGTATTCAAATTATGATAACAAAAGAGGAGGGATAATAATATAATTCAACTCCCTTCCATAAAATAAAATGAAAAAATAAAAATGATGGGAACATGAACACATGTCCTAATCAAAACTCTAAGAATGGGTTATAATGGAACTAATAAACATAACAACAATTTTTTAAAGTCTAATAATGGAGAAAGGATTCAAGACAAACTAGGTCTTATTGGTGGATGTTTTATCTATAGAGGCAATCATGATGCCACCAATTCCCCTAAAAAATAAAATGAGACAAATCTAAGAGGATAACCTTTGGTGAGATAACAACATTCCTTTCAATAAATGATACATACACTAATTGATAACCATGAGACTAATGCTTAGAAAACATTTAGTGTAAAACTCAGTAGTAATTATGACATGACCCTTTGAGTCATTGATATTTTCAACTTGGTTTGTAAGACAAGAATTCTCCCATGGGAAGTTATAGTAGGATCCATGCTCTTAAGAAAGTAATTACATGGGAGGGATATTGAATGAGTCTTTATGACTTCTTATCATTTATTTGTTGAATCATTTTAATTTTTGTAACCATTGGGTGTTATTCCCTTAGTATATAGCATGTATTGGGATATGTGTAACCAACTTGTGGCTATCAAAAAATTTAATTAAGTTATATTATTCTTTATATCATTTTATATTAGTAGTAGCTCAGCCTTGGTTGTTTTCATAACAAAATTAGGGTATATATTGTTACATCTCGATTCCTCACTAAGCAAACTATTTGATTATTCATGGATATATATATAGTGGATATAATTGATATTGGTTATATTTATGATTAAGCTTGAGGTGTATGCTATTATGAGATAGTATAATATTGCTTAGATACATGATGATACATGATTTATTGTAAGTTGGTTATAGTTTATGCATTTGCATTTTGAACATATTGATGTGTTGTTTCAATCATATTTTATATTATATGTTTATCATGTTGATATGATTTAACTACTTACATATTGTGAGGTTGACATAGGAGAACTCATCCCTTAGAGCGTGATGCAAGAAGAGCATCATCATAGAGGTTGAAGTAGATGGAGACATCGAAGGTTGACAAAAAATTGCTGAGAACCCTGTACATACCACAATAGTTAGCACATTGTAGAATGCATTAAAAATAGTTTGCACATGGTGTATTTATTTCTACTTGATTTGGAGTGTTGCTTTTCATGTTTTACCAACATAGTTAAATAGCTTAATGAATTGGTATGTTTTATCATTTAATCTAGTGTAAATATTATTTAAAAAAGTAGATTTAAAAATCTAGATTATTAGTAATTATGAAATTATCATTTAAAATGTCATAACATTTGTAGATGTTTATTGATTTAATAAAACCATGGAATTTTGACATTTAGTGTTAAAATAAATAAAAAATAAAGATTACTTTAGAAAAATAGGAAAAAAATAAAAAAAGATAATAAAAAAATAAAAGGAAATTTAGAGATTAAAATTAGAAAATTAAAAAGAATTAAGCATATTAGAAAAAAAAAGAAAAATAAAAACATATCTTAAAAGCAAAAGAGTATGCCTATTTCATATAAGCAAATTTGAGAAAGGAGGGCATCTTATGTTTTTTTAGAAGAGAAGGTCAGAAAGGGAAGGAAGGGGTGCAACATAGGAAGAAAAGATAGAGAATCAACAAATAAACTTGTCAATTAGGTGGTGTTTATTTCAATTCTATACATTAATGTTGAATGAATTATTGGTATGCTTATCAATCTAGAAAATCCAATTAAGTAGGTGTTTGAAACTCTTGGCTAAATCATAATTATGAGTGTATAGTTATTTATTTTCAAAACCTGGTTATTGATTATACAAGCAATAGAATTATATGCAAATTCTATCTATATACAACCTAGATGCCCTATAGGACGCTTTGAATAAATCCAATAGGAAAATTTATCTTTGCATGCACCACGGAAGCGTCGACTTATTAGGGACATAGAACAAATTTTGAGACAAATATTCCATCAATATATGCAGTCATACAGAGAATTAAAATGCATCTTATTTAGGATGGTGTCCCAATAACAGAGCAAGATTCTAAGTTGGAGCAAAATTCTAAGTAGAAATAGAGAAATAGTTAAATAATGACCAGATTTATGAAATAGAATATTAAAAAAAACATTAAAGAACCATACATAGAATTCAAACTATTGTATATACTTTTAACTTAATGTATTCTAATATGGAATCAACATATAATAAAACACTCGATCCTATTAAATGGTAGAGTTATCCTTGTTCATGAATCATTCTTATGTTATGAGTATCTATCAAAGGGATATGTCATTGCTATTAAATCATAAGGAGTGAATGGTTTATATAATTCACTGCATAATTATTGTCAGTCCCTATATTGCTCAATTTAGTCGATATATATTTATATTGAAGTCACTTACTAATTTTGTACCTTGCATAGTATTATTGGTTCATTGTAAATTTTTGGAGAGTGAATATTCCATATAAATTAATCACCATATTTAGCAAAAGAAGTTAGTTCTTTTAATAAACATTTGCGTAGCCTTGGTAATCACTCAATTAATCGACTATAAAAAATTTAGTAGGGGTTGAATATGTTTTTGAAACCCATGTAAGAGAATTTGAGTCACTAATTTTGTAAGGCATCAAAGTAATTATTTAAATCTGTTGATTAGTATAGAATTTATGCATAACTGTTATTAAAGACATCAATATCCAAATCTAAGAAACTGTTGTAATCAAATTCAGTCATTAATAATTATTGAAGTCACTCTATGTTTTATTTACAACTTGTGTTGTGATAAAATTCACTTCAATCTTCTTTTATAGGTATTGTTATATTGCAATAAGTTGTCCAAATTTCAATGTATGAATAAATGTGAAATTAGATAAGGCATCACCATACTCTTATGAGTTTTATAAAATGATTTTTAAATGGCATATGAATATTTTAAGTAAGATATTTTGAGTAAAAAATAAACATGGGAAAGTGTTTGAAAGTTTAAAAAAAAATATAGTATAGTTATTTATAATATAGTGGGTTTATATATGAACTAGAGTAATAAGTCAAATTTATATATAAAAGTAAATGGTTGATATTTATGGTACATACGGGCTTATGTCCAAAAACTCTTAACTTTAATATATATGGACTAATCTGGAACTTAGTCAATCTTTTTAATAATAAAATACTGAATGATTTCACTAAATATGTATAACCCTTAACAAGGTATGTAAAATATAAAAAAATTAGCAAGTCTTCATTATGATAGGTATGGGTCACTTATTATATGATGAACTGAAACGTAGGATGTGAACGTAACATTGAAACATATTATAGTATGTTTACTAAGAATTATAGTTTTTTATATATAAATGCATTTTTAGGTGTATTCTTATGGTTATATATTTACACAAGAAAATTATGACCTATGTTAAGTAATTGGGAATAATAAAACTTATCGAATGTGTGCCTGAAAACCTCTAAATGTATAGCGAATTTTAATTTGGATTATTCTATGTTTTAAAAAATAGAGTTTTTGGATGTTCTATCTGTTGAATATGAGTGTATGTTTTCATATATTTATGACTACTTTTTAGCTTGGTTGAGATATTTAGTAGTTATGCTTTAAAAACACTAGACTGTGGTAATATGAGTTATCATAGGGTGTGGATTGGTTAGAAACAAATTATGATATCTGAGTCTAAAAATTATTTATGTACTTTACCTAGATGGTATTAACTATAGTCATTATTTCTAGTATAGGATAGAAAATAATGTTAGATTCATTCATACGTTTGAGAAAATAAATGTATGTTTTTTTTACTCCTATGTTTGACATGTTACATGATGTGTTTACTAGTAGGATGTAATTTATATGAATCTTATGATTAAATTGTATTTGACTAATATTTATTTTTGATATTGAGTAAGGAGTGAGATGGACTTCACTAGCTTACTAACATCATAATGTCCAATGAATACAGTTCGATCAAGTGGTGTGTATGAATTTTATTGATCTATAGATCATTTTTATATTATTATTCTTAAAACTTTGGCCAAATTATGTTTAGTGAGACATTATCATTTCATGAGTATGATTTACATGTATGTATGATATCTTGAAAATAGATTAATTTTATATAATATATTACATGTTTAGTTTAGAAATCATATAACATTCAGGTACTTACTTGTCTCTTTGGATTCTCGTGCCATCACTATCTACTCATCCATAAAAAGAGGGCCATTTCCTGATGAGATTAGTGTGGGATATTTTTAGTCCATGGTTGGTGTGTAAAAGTGCTTGGATGTTACTCTCCCTCCCCACTAAAGTATTAATTATTGAGATGGCACTTGAGATTGCCACAGATACTTGAGTTCAAAAACTATGCTCTAAGAGAGCCATGTATCTTATATGTACATTGTATTGTATTATACTTATTATTAAAAATTGTCATGAAGAGTTGTAATTATTTATTATTATACATTGATAGTAGTGAATGCATATTTGTAGTAGTTGTGGCCGAGTTAATATAATTACTTTATATATTTGCATTATGATGTGCAGTCATGACATCAGATATCCGTGATATATGATGTAATATGCTTAATTATTTCTATCCCGCTTTGAGTACTTCATATGATCTCTATTAGATTCTTATTATATTATCATGGTGTAATCTATTTTTGATATATATGTTATTTTATTAATATATATATAGAGAGAGAGAGAGAGAGGTAGATCTTAGTGGGAATGTTACATGTGATATCAGAGCTACGACTCGAACTCTTGGACAAAATGATTCCACTAAAATTTTCATATCTTTATGTTGACAAAAAGAAGAATGGTGAAAGTTAGAGTTTCTAGAGAGGGTCCTTCGAATGCTAATGATAACAACCCTCTATTTGATCCTAGTTGATTTACCACTGAGCAGTCAACAATAATGGACCAGATTATCATTGTCATGAATGAGACCAAAGATTTGATTAAAACTCTAGAGTAGGCAGTTCATGGTCATGATAAAGATAAATAGTAGGACGAACCTAAAGAACATCTGACTAAGCAGAATTTTTTTTAAGATGCTAGAGTTCAAGTTGTTGTGGAGTTGGCTAGAGACATGAAGAAGGTGAATCCACCTAAGTTCAATGTGAATGTTTTGGGTGATAAAGTTAAGGCATGGTTGATAGAGATGGAGAAGTATTTCAAAATTTGAAACTACTCTAAGGTCACCAAGGCAATTTGGGGATCATACCAGTTAGCTAGTGAGACAGCTACATGGTGGGCCAACAAGAATTTAGAAATGAATCTTAATTCAACCACCACCACTTGGGGTTAGTTTATGACATTATTTGGATCATGAAGGCTCTCACAAATTTATTTTGATCAGAATCTCACATATTTTTATAATCTGAAGTAGGGTGATATGTTAGTACATGAGTATTGGGAGTAGTTCACTAAATTGCTAAAGGATGTACCTCAGTATCATGGAGATGAGTAGTTAAAGATCATGAATATTATCATGGGTATGAGGCCTCAGATTAGTGGAGAGGTGGATGTTCATGGACCTTCAACCATAGATTAAGTTTTCAAGAAGGTGGTCAAATAAGAGCAAAAGTTGAAGTTTCTTTCATAGGCCAAAGACAAGTTCAAGAAAAGGTTTTGAGATTCTAAGTCAACCTTCAAGAAGAAGAATTGGAAATAGAGGAGTGGAGACTCCAAGAAATAATTTAAAAATCAAAATGAAAAGTTCAACAATGGTTCAAGCAATAAGAATTAGGGTAATGGATCCAAGGATAGTTTCAATAAAAACCAATAGAATGATAGGAAATGACCACTAGGAGGATGTTTCATTTGTAGAGAACACCATTATGCTCATGATTGTCCTTGGGAAAATTCAAAGGGCAATGGTCCTAATATTTATTAGGGTATTTTTAAATAGTGGATTCATGTTGTAGTTGATAATCAGTAGGCCAAATATCAAGCATTATACATAGAGCTATTAAGGACTTTATTTGACTAGCTAGTTTCCATTTTGATAGATACATGAGCCATAGAATGTTTTATAGTTCCTAGGGTGCTTAGTAAGTTAACTAAAATAGCTAGTGTAATGGCAAATACATGGTCAGTACAATATGAAAATGACTCAAAAGTCATGGTTGACAAGTTTTTAGTCAAAGTGGAGATTAGATTATCTAAATTCATAATAATTGTGGATCTATATGTAGCACCTCTAGGATCATATCACATGATCTTAATAATCAAATGGATTACAAAACATAATTCCAAAGTTGACTATTACCTGAATAAGGTTGAGTGTCTTTACGATTTTAGAAATTAGACACAAATTCAAGGTGAGAAGAGAGAGTTGAAGTTTAGATAGATTTCAGCTATGTAGCTTAAGAAGGATCAAGGAAAATGATGTTAAGCATTTATCATGAAGATAAATGAAATGGAGGAACCTAAGTAACCATCTCTTGAAGATTATCCATTTTTTTAAAAAATTCACGATGTGTTTCTAGAGAAATTATCAGGTTTGTCCCTAGACGTGAGTTTGATTTTTATATCAATATCATACCTAGTTTAGAACCATAATATAAGGCACCATATATGATGAAAACCACTAATTTGGTTGAACTAAATGTTCAAATTCAATAATTTTTGGTTAAGGGGTTGATCAGGCCAAGTGTGTCACCATGGGGTGCACCAGTTGTCTTTGTCAAGAAGAAAGATGATACCCTTTGATTATGTATTAATTATAGAATATTGAATAAGACAACCATAAAAAATAGATATCTATTACCTCATATAAATTATCTTTTCAATCAAATGTGAGGAGATACAATATTTTTTAAGATTGATCTTCAAGCTAGATACCATCAATTGAGGATTCAGGATGAAGATATTTTGAAAATAATGTCAAAACTTGTTATGGGCACTATGAGTTTATAGTGTTACCATTTGGACTTAATAATGCTTTGATAACACTCATAAATCTCATGAAAAATGTATTCATAGATTACCTTGATCACTTTGTGTTAGTTTTTCTAGATGACATTCTTATCTATTCAAAGAATGAAGAGGAGCACCTTCAACATCTGGAATTAGTTCTGCAATGGTTGTAGAAGTATAAGTTGTATGGAAAGTTATCCAAGTGTGCCTTTTTCAAGGAAAGAGTTTAGTATTTAGGACACATTATCTCTATAGATGATATCTCAATAGATCTGGGGAAGTTTAGAGCCATTATGAAATTCTCAGTATCCAAGAATGTGCATGAAGTTATAATCTTCATGGAGTTATAAGGATACTATAAGAAGTTCATTTCAAAAAAATTCAAGATAACTAATCCAATTAATTCATTTTAATGAAGAACCACATATTTATTTGTTCAAAGAAGTGCAAATTAGCTTTTTAGGAGTTAAAAATAAGGCTTACATCAGTACTAGTGTTGAGAGTTATAGACCCTAATAGTCAATTTTTAGCAATCATAAATACATCAAGGGATGGGCTAGTAGGATTCCTTATGTAAGATGGTGAAGTAATGGCTTATGATTCATATAAGCTAAATCCATATGAAGTGAATTATGCCCTTCATGATTCATAACTTTCAGTGATTGTTCACTCTTTGCAAGTGTGGCGGCATTACTTATTAGGAAAACCTTTTGAGCTGAAGATGGATAACTTGGGATGTAAGTAAATTTTCACCTAACCTAATTTAATTCTCATCAGAGATGTTGGCTTGAGTTATTATCTGATTATGATTTTGAGATCATTTATATCAAAGGCAAGGAGAATATAGTAGTTGATGCCCTCAGTCATACAAGGTACATAGCAACTTTAGCCATTACTAGTACTTTTGGGGATCAAGTTATTGAGTTCTCTTCAAGAGATGAATTTTATGATCAAGTCAGAAAAGTATTATCAAAGAATGCTCAGAATCCTTTATACAAAGGATTCAATTTGGAGAGTGATGGTCTATTGCATTACAATAGATGGATGTATGTGCCAGATCGAGAGAATCTACATATCACAGTACTACAAAAATTACACAATGCCCCATATTTAGGACATCTAAGTGAAACAAAGCTCAAGGAAGAGCTTATACCACTATATTTATAGAAAGGAATTAAGAAAGATGTAGTAGATTATGGGTTATGTTATCTGGAGTGTCAGTGAGTGAAAGTTGAGCATGCGCATCTGACTAGATTGTTATATCCATATGATATGCTATAATGTAAATAGCAAGTGATCAATATGAAATTTTTAGAAGTATTAACAATGTCATGGAATAGGCATGATATGATCTTGGTAGTTGTTGATAAACTAAGGTGGCTCACTTCATACTAGACAATTTTATAGATGATGCACCTACCCTTACGAAGAGGTTCATAAAGGAAGTATATAGGTTACATGGTTTTCTAGAGAAAATAATTTTGAATCATGATCTAAAGATGATTTTGAGGTTTTGGATAATTTTGAATTCAAATTTGAGTACGCAACTTAATTTCAATACAACTTACCATACAGAGACTGATGGATAGACTAAGAGAGTTAATTAGGTGCTAGATGATATTATTCATATGTATTACATAGATCAACAATATAAGTGGGAATATTATCTCTTATTAGTTGATTTTACATATAAAAACTCATACCAATTAGTATTAAAGATGACATCATTTGAGGCACTTTACAGAAAAAGGTACATGACACCCATCCGTTGGGACAAGTTAGAGGACAGGGTAGTCTTTGGACCTGAGATGCTCTCAAAGATGGAAGATAAATTTAGACTAATTAGGTAGAGATTGGTTGAGGTCAATAATAGATAGAAGAGTTATGTAGATCCAAAGAGGATAGAAAGGCACTTTGTAGTAGGTGATAAAGTATTTGTATGAGTAACGTCATAGAAGAGCTCGATTAAATTTGAGAAGTCGGCAAAATTATCATTGAGATATGTGGGACCCTTCAAGGTGTTAGAAGTGGTCAATCTTGTAGTGTATAGGTTTGTATTGCCACCAATACTAACTTTTTTACATAATGTCTTCCATTTTTCCTATCTTAAGAAGTATATAGTTGATCTCACACATGTGTTAGATTGGAATTCTTTACAAGGTTTGGATCTAGGGGTGGTCCCAATAGAATTAATCAAGGTAATTGATATATGCAAACTTCATTTGTGTAATAGAGAGATGTCTCAGTGCAAGGTTCAGTAGGATCAATACTCTGAGGATAGTGCTAGTTGGGAGGACTATGATGAGTTCTTCAGAATATTTTTACATTTATTTACTTGATTAGATATTTTTATACTATATTATTTTTAATTGAATAATATTTCTATTTCAAAACATATGTTTGAATAAGAGTCATCCGAGATGATGACTAGCTTTAGCGGGGAAAGATGTTGCATCCTGATTCTTTGTTAAGTAAACTATTTACTTATTCATAAATATATATATAGTAAACACATTTGATATTGGTTATATTTTTTTATTAATCTTGAGATATATTCTATTATGGGATAGTATAATATTATTTATATACATGATGATACATGATTGTTATACTGTGAGTTAGCTATAATATATGTATTTATATTTTGAGCATATTGATATATTATTTCAATTATATTTTATACTATATGTTTATCATGTTAATGTAATCTAACTACCTACATGTTGTGAGGTTGATGAAGAAGAACTCATCCCTCAGAGCATGTCAAAGGGAGAGCATCATTAAAGAGAGTGACGTAGATAGAGATGTCAGATCTTGACAAAGAACTAATAAAAATCATGTACACACTATAGTAATTAATATATGGTAGAATGCATTAAAAATAATTTGCACATGGTGTATTTATTTCTACTTATTTTGGAGTGTTGCTTTTCATAATTTAATAGCATAGTTAAATAGCTGAATGAAATGATATGTTTAATCATTTAAGCTAGTGAAAATATTATTAAAAAATTAAATTAAAAAATTTGAATTATCAATAATTATGAAATTGTCATTTAAAATTTCATAACATTTGTGGATATGAATTGATTTAATAAAATCACGGGATTTTAACATTTAGTGTTAAAATAAATAAAAAATAAAGATTACCTTAGAAAAAAAGAAAAAATAATAATAAAAAACAATAAAAAATAAAAATAAATTTAGAGATTAAAATTAAAAAATAAAAAATAATTAAATATATTAGAAAAAATAACCATTAGTGATCCATATAACACCTTGTTTGAAGGCTTGGTAGATTTGGCTCTGAAACCTTCGCATCTGGATTAACATTGGAATGATTTGAGTTGTGGGACACTTGAACTTAGATCAGACCTCTAGATTTTGGTGAGGCTAGCTCCTTTGATATATCACTCTACACTGCTTACTAAAATACTAAATATTGAGATGAAAAGGGAGAGAAAGAAACTAAAAGAGAAATTCTACTCTACTATTAGTGATACAGTTGTATTGTTGGTTCATCCACTCAAATTGAGATTTTAAAACACTGATTAGACAAGCAAAGATTAAATCTACAACTCCAATTATTAGACAAGCAAAGATTAATATTTCATGAAGAGGTTTTATCAATTGATATAAGATTGAAGGAAATGGTGAAATAGCTGTAATTCAAGGTACTAACCAGCCAATGTTTATCCATTGTCATCTTAAATGAATGACATTAAACATTAAACATGACCTACATAATAACATACCAATAGCTAGGTGACATCAAGACTTGACAAGATATTTATACTACATATACAAATCAAATTGATATTAACACACTATATCAGAGTAATAAAAATTTGAAATAATCTTTTATGTCTCTAAAAAAGTTACAAAACTTAAATTTTGGCAGAGTTTGGTCTTGCCAAAAAAAAGATCCCCCTAAAAAATGGTTAAAAAGCTTACATATATAAAAAATAGAAGCAATATCCAAGATTGGAGTTGAAAAAAAAAGGATATTAATTGGATGTGAACTCTAGTCAATTTTTGAGTTTAAATTAATTATAATATTCTTTAAATATCTCCTTCTTTCATTATCTTGCAAGAAACCTTCTTTTTAAAGTTTGAAAAGTGGTGGGCTCATCTTGATGTCAACTCAAGTCATAATTAGTGAAAATCCATGCCATTCTTCAATAATAAATTCTTTTTAAAATATTAAATGAATTCTTCAAGTCTTCAAACATTTGTATGGCCTTTACTTTTGGCATAGAATTGGAGGTGGTCGGCCCATGTTGACTTGTCAACTTTTATTGTATAAAAATTATGGTATAAAATAGAATATAAATCCATATTGAACTTGATTTTAAGTTCTTTAATGTCTATATCTTGCATGAAAATCATAGGAGATACATGAAACTAGTCAAACTAGTCAATTGAAGAGATGTGGACTCAAAGACTAGTCAAATTTCACTTGAACTCAACTTGCATGAAGTGGCACTTGTGGATTGAATTAATAATACTATTTTTACATTAAAAAATATATATATAACATGATAAACTCCATTTTAACTCTAAGATAAATATTTTAACACTAAAATTCATTTATTTGATTGATAAGATGGCTTGTTAAGCCAACTTTTGTCACTTAGAAGCTTCTTGGAATCTTAAATATAAAAAGAGATGGTTATTTATTTATTTATTTTTAAATCTTTTAAAACACCATTATATTCCTTAAAAACTCACACAATGTCTAGAAATAATTAGAATCTTGAATCTTGCTCTTGGAGGCCTCATCTTGTTCAAGCTTGCTTTCTTCTTGACTGTGTTTTGAGAGACTTAGGTCTGTATAAAAATAGAAAGAACCTCCACTTTTTCAATGGCCTTTAAATTTTTATGGATTATTAATCAACTAATTATCATGCCACACACCAAATTTTGAATCAAAAATATACTTGTAGATGCCAAAAACCTCAAATTTCTTAAAAACATACCCCCTTTTGCATGGGATATGTGCATACTTGATGTATTTTTGCATATTGTTGGAGTTTATTTCATGGGTACTGTATGTTTTTAGATAAAATTAATCTTAAATTATTTCAATGGTCTATTTAAACCTAGTTTTTTGTAAAAAACTTTTAAAAATACAAAATTTCTTTAAATCATGCTAAACTAGGCCCTTTTGGAAGCTTAAAAGCACCAAGATTTGTCAAATAATTGATCTATTTGTAAAATTTATTTGAAAAAACTACTTGAAAAAATTAAAAAATAGATTAAATTATGAAAAATATCCAAAAATGAAATCTTGAAAAAATATTTTTTCTCTCTCCAACACTACACTCTTCTTGAAAGCATGTTAATTTGCATATTTGACTGGCTATTTTTTATTACTTTGTTAGACCACTAAATGTATGAATAATATATGAATTATGCTATTTTTTTTTACTTTTTTAGACCACTAAATGTATGTATAATATATGAATTATGACATGGAGTGATATATTAAGTCTCCAATATTATGGAACAACTTAAAATTTCATGAAACCTTTCTCAGGTGAGGAGAAATTGAGAAAAACTCGTTGCTTTTCTGATTGTAATGCTATAAAAATTAGCTTATTTTAAATCTGATGGTACATGAGCATGGAAATTTTAATTTAAAAACTATCTAATATAGATAAATTTATCTAATTCTAATTTTTATACCAAAAAATTCAGATCTGTCTTCTTCTCTATTTGACCATACCATCATCAAACCTACAAGCAGATCACTATGTGCAAACTAGGAGGAGTGCCTATATGAAATGGTTTTGACCATTTAATGCATCCAAATGACATAAAACTTATGATGAAGCTTTTTCATTTATTTTTATTTATTTTATCTACTCTTTATGTAAAAAATTTATACTGATTTGTACTTCTCTTCTTGAAAGTGAAGAAAATAACTTATTTTTTACTTTTTAAAAAGAATTCAAGATTTTACTTCCAAGATAATGCATGATATGAATTTTCATGAATCTATTATATGATTAGACATTAAAATTAAACTTTTCAATATTTTTTAGGTTAATTTTGGCATGTGTGGGTCCAAAATAAGTCTTTTTGGCTTTAAAATGCATTAAATTGCCTTTTTAATTCATAAAATTTTAAGATAAGGCTAAATTTATATTTTTGAATATAACTAAAGGTATTTAGAATAATTTAATGACCTTTTAAGAGTAATTTGACATTTTAAACACCAAAAATGACTTTTTAAATTAAAAATATTGATTTAATTAGCTTGTAAAGGCTATTGAGAGTTTTTAAAAAATTTGAATTGCAGGGGTTGGAATTTGGTCTTGACAGGCCAAATTATCAATATTTTTTGACAACTCACAGGGGTTGACCAGCCTTCTAGTTAAAATAACTTAATAGTTTTCATATGACAATGTCAAATATACTCTTTTGAGCTTTGTAATACCTTTTATGATTGACACAATAAGACTGAAGGGAGACACAACTAATCTAGAAAGCAAAGACAACTAACGTACAAAAAAAATAAGGAAACAATGAAAGTGAAGCAGATTGCTATTTGTGATACTCATTAACATAAATCAAACCTAGAAAAACTAAATTAAAGTAAGATTCTTTCCTCCAAGATCAAATAGAAATTTATTTGATGCACCATGGATCCTTGAAATGCATTTGTCATCTATTAATGGCATCCTCTTGTAGATAGGAACACTTATGTGTTCATGTCTTCTGGATGATGTGGATTCCAACCTCCATTCTTAGGTGCATAGATTAAAGATGTGGATCTAAGACCCAATCATCTTCCTCTCATATTCTTCTTTTTTGTATCAAGAATGCTATATTTACCTCATTCATAGGTTGATCATGATTTGACACATACTCATTCAATGATTGTATTAAGAATTTAGCTAGTATACCTAGATTGATGTCTTCATTTGAAGTGGTACTTTATCAAAGTATTTATATCCTTGATAAGCATCTAAATATGGATTTAATATGATTTTAATTTCTTCTTGATGAATAACTACAACAATACTCTTTACAAGACATTCATCAATCTCCACTTGGGGTAGAGATGGACTATCAAAATTTGCACAAAAACTCTCCAAATCATCTGAAAATACTTCTTCATCATGATCAACTAAAAGTACATAAAATTTATCAGTATTATGACTATTTGAAACATGTTGATCACATATTTCTATTTTTTGTATAGAGACATATGAAGGTTCTTGATCTAATGCACTTGTTTCATCTTCATCTTCTATAGAGAATGGCATCTCATCCATGCACTCAAGCTCCACCTCATCTTTCATTGGGATCTCTAAAATAAAATTACTTTTTTGAAGATTCAAAACATTATTAAAATCTTTAGATGAATGTTTCTCTATCTCGCCATCAAAATCTTTCATCTTAAGCTCTTCAATTTCATTCAATAAATCATGGTATAACTACTGCTAATGATCATCTTTTTCTTGATCACTCAAGTTACCTTTATTTTATGTCTCTTTGGATACATATTCTTCATTTACCTCCAAAATGAGAGGTTCCTTCTCCAAGAGTGTCATGGTAGATCCTTAGAAATACTTCAAGAGATGAGATAAATCTAATGGTTGTGCCATCGATAATTGATTTTTCTCTTGAGATTGTTGAATTTGAACAACTGTCACCTCCTCTCTGCATATTTCTTTGAATGGATTTCCATTAAAGAAAGGCTTTGGGATAATGAAGAGGGAGGGGTGAGGGATGAATTTCAATAATGAATTTGGGGTTGATTTTATCATTTAGGCTTATGCTTGGTTCTTGTATTTGATTTCAGGTTAAAAAATTGGGTTTAGGAGACTCTAGAATTGAATGTCTTATAACTTGAGGTATGGTTGGGATATTTTCTTATTGAGATGGACATGGAATCCATGGATATTTATATGAGGTATTAAGATGTATTAATATTTGAGACTGATATTGCTTATCTAATAACTCTTATTTGTAGGCTAATATCTCATCAACAATCATTTGGCTTACCCTCTTCATTTCCTCCAACTCATGAAAATTCGGAGAGTTTTGGAAGGGTGGATGATCTTGGAATGGGTATGGATAATTTTTATGAGGATGAAATGCATATGGATCATAAGGATCATACTGTGATGTTAGATAGGGATATTGATACTGAGAAGAATGACCACAATCTGCTCTATAAGTTGTCATAGCTTATAAAAATATACATGAAAAAAAACTAAATTTATGAACAACAATGTACCTTTTGCCTTGAGATTAGGACCATAAAAGTAATAAAAACTATATTTGAAGATGAAAGTGCTACAAAATGTACTCTAATAGTTAAACTCGTGTCCCATAGGGTGCGTCAAAACTGTTAGCAATCTAGATAGCACCCTGTTTGAAGGATTGATAGATTTGGATTTGAAACCTTCACACCTGAAATAACATTAAAATGATCTAAGTTGCGGGACACCTAAACTCATATCATACCTCTAAATTTTGGTGAGGCTAGATTTTCTGATGTATCACTCTACACTGCTTACTAAACTACTAAATTTTGGGATGATAAGGGAGAGAAAGAAATTGAAAGGGAAATCCTCTACTGTTGATGATACACCTATATTATTGGTTCATCCATTCAAATTGAGATTATAAAACACTGATTAAACAAGTAAAAATTGAATCTACAACTATAATTAAATCATATGCATCAGTATTTCATTAAAAAAATTTATCAGTTAATATAAGCTTGAGAAAAATGGTGAAATATCCTTGATTCAAAGCACTAACCATCCAATGTTTATCTACTATCAGCTTAAATGAATGACATTAAACACTAAACATGACCTGCATAATATCATACCAATATCTAGGTGACATTAAGACTTGACAAAGAATATAATTCTACTACATATGCAAACCAAATTGATATTAACACACTATACCAGAGTAATGAAAATCTGAAACAATCTTTTATTTTTCTAAAAAGATTACAAAACTAAAATTTTGGTAGAGTTCAATCTTGCCAAAAGAGAGATCCCCTCAAAAAATGACTAAAAAACTTAAATATATAAAAAATATAAGCAATATCCAAGATTGAAGTTGAAAAAATAAGAGGAGATTAACTGGATGTGAACTCTAGTCAATTTTTAAGTTCAAATTAATTACTATAT
Organism: Torreya grandis; assembly: GCA_037957365.1. NCBI lineage: Eukaryota > Viridiplantae > Streptophyta > Pinopsida > Cupressales > Taxaceae > Torreya > Torreya grandis. Next base: position 1,609,392 of record JARHVA010001687.1, on the reverse strand, counting down.
TCTTTAAATATTTTTTTCTTTCTTTATCTTGCAAGAAACCTTATTTTTTAAATTAGAAAAGTTTTGGGCCCATCTTGATGTCAATTCAAGTCATAATGCATAAAAATCCATGCCATTCCTCAATAATAAATTTATTTTAGAATATTAAACAAAGTCTTCAGTTCTTTAAGTCTTCAAAAATTTGCATGGCCTTTACTTTTGACATAGAATTAGAGGTGGTGGGCCCATGTTGACTTGTCAAAATTATTTTCATGAAAATCATGTCATAAATTATAATATAAATCCATATTAAAAGTGGTTTTAAATTCTTTAATGTCCTTATCTTGCATGAAAAGCATGAAAGATACATGAAACTAGTCAACTAAAGAGATGTGGACTCAAAGACTAGTCAACTTCCAATTGAACTTAACTTGTATAAAGTTGCACTTATGTATTGAATTAATAATTATATTTTTACATAAAAAATAGATATGTCATGTGGCAAAATCTATTTGAACTCAAAGATAGATATTTCAACTCCAACTTTCATTTATTTGATTGATAAAAAAGACCTATTAAGCCAACTTTTGTCACTTAAAAGCTTCTTAGAATATTCAAAACAACAAGAGATAGTTTTTTATTAATTTTTAAATCTTTTAAAATACCATTATATACCTAAAAAACTCACACAATGGTTATAAACAACTAAAATTTTGAATCTTGCTCTTGGAGGCCTCATCTTGTTCAAGCTTGCTTTCTTCTTGACTGTGTTTTGAGAGGTTTAGGTTTGTGTAAAAATAGAAAGAACCTCCACTTTTTCAATGAAAATTAAATGATTATGTTTGATTAATTAACTCATTATGATGATCTACATAAAATTTGGAGTCAAAAATTTACCTGTAGATGCTAAAAACTTCAAATTTCTTTAAAAAATGCCCCTTTTTGTATGAAATTTGTGCATACTTAATATATTTTTTGAGTTGATTTCATAGATAATGAATGTTTTTTAGATAAAATTAATCTTCAATTAGTTCAATGATCCATTTAAACATAGTTTTTCATAAAAAACTTAAAAAATACAAACTTTTCTTAAACCATGCTAAATTAGGCCCTTTTGGAAGCTTAGAAACACCAAGATTTGTCAAATAATGGATCGTTTTAGAAATTTGTTTTATAAAACCTACTTTAAAAAATGAAAAATTTTATGAAATTATGAAAAATATCCAAAAATAAAATCTTGAAAAACTTTTTTTCTCTCTCCAACCCTACACTCTTCTTGAAAGCATGTTAATTTACATATTTGACTAGCTATTTTTTATTGATCTATTAGACCATTAAATGTATGAATAATATATTAAATATGACATGGATAGATATATTAATTCTCTTATATTTTTTAATAACTTGAAATTTCATGAAACACTTCCCAGGTGAGGAGAAATTGAGAAAAACCCTTGCCTTTCTGGTTGTAATGCTACAGAAATTAATCTATCTTAAATTTGATGGTATATTAGCATGAAAAATCTAATTTAAGAACAACATAATTCATTATAAATCCATCTAAGTCTAGTTTTTACCCCCAAGAAATCAGATCTTTACCTTTCTCCATTTGACCATACCATCATCAAACCTACAAGTAGGTCACTATGTATAAACTAGGAGGAGCACCTATATGAAATAGTTTTAGTCATTTTATGCATCCAAATTCAATAAAACTTATGATGAGGATTTTTAATTACCTTTTATTGATTTTTCTTATCCTTGATGCAAAAAATTGATATTGATCTATACTTCTCTTCTTGAAAGTGAAGAAAATAGCTTATTTTTAGTTTTTTTTTTAAAGTTCAAGATTTCACCTCCAAGATAATACATGATATGAATTTTCATGAATCTATTTCATTATTATACATTAAAATTAAAATTTTCCACACTTTTGAGGTTAATTTTGACATGTGTGGGTTCAAAATAAGTCCTTTTAGCTTTAAAAATGCATTAAATTACTTTTTTAAGCAATAAAATTTTAAGATAAGGCTAAAATTATATTTTTGAATATAAATAAAGGTATTTAGAATAATTTAATGACATTTTAAGAGAAATTTGACATTTTAAATATCAAAAAATAATTTTTTAGACTAAAGATATCGATTTTATTGGCTTATAGAGGTTATTGATAGTTTCTAAAAATTTTGAATTACAGGGGTTAGAATTTGGTCTTGACAAGCTAAATTACCAAAAAATTTCATTCTGACATGCTCAATGGGACATGAGTTTATCTATTAGAGTAAATTTTGTAGCACATTCATCTTCAAAGCTAGTTTTTAGTACTCCTATGGTGCTAATCTTAAGGCAAAAGGTACATTATTATTCATAAATTCAGTTATTTTCACGTATCTTCTTATAGGCTATGGCAGCATATAGAGCAAATTATGGTCATTATTCTCAGTATCAACAACCCTATCTAACATCACAGTATGATCATTATGATACATATGCATTTCATCCTTATCTAAATGAGCCATACCCATTTCAAGATCATCCACCCTTCTAAAACTCTTTGAATTTTCATGAGTTGGAGGAAATGAAGAGGGTAAGCCAAATGATTGATGAGGATATATTAACCTACAAACAAGAGTTATTAGATAAGCAATCTCAGTCTTAGAGATCAATACATCTTACTATCCCATATCAATATCTATGGATTCCATGTCCATCTCAGCAAGAAATATCTTAATCATACCTCAAGTTGTAATACTTTCAATTTCAGAGTCTCTTAAACCCAATTTTCTAACTTGAAATCAAATATAGTAACCAAGAATAAGCTCAAATTATAAAAGCAACCCCAAAGTCATTGTTGACATTCAGACCTCACCCTTCCCTCCTCAACAACCTGAATCTTTTCCTTAATGGAAATCCATTCAAGGAAATATGCAGAGAGAAGAGGTGACAATTGTTCAGGTTCAACAGTCTTAAGAGAAAAATCAAACATCTATGGCACAACCATTAGATTTATCTCATCTCTTAGATTATTTTCAGGGATATACCATGCCACTCTTAGAGTAGGAACCTCTAATATGTGAGGAAAATGAAGAAGATGTAGTCAAAGAGATAGAAAATAAAGGTGACTTGAGTGATCATGAAAAAGATGATCATTGGTAGCATTTATATCATGATTTTTTGAATGAAATTGAAGAGCTTAAGATGGAAGATTTTGATGATGAGATAGAGAAAAATTCATCTAAAAATTCCATTAATATTTTGAATCTTCAAGAAAACAATGCTACTCTAGAGATCCCAAAGCAAGATGATTTAGAGCTTGAGTGGATGGATGAGATGTCGTTCTCTATAGAAGATGAAGATGGAACAAGTGAATTAGATCAAGAACCTTCATATGTCTCTATCCAAAAGGTAGAAATATGCGATCAACATATTTAAAATGGTAATAATATTGATGAATTTTATATACTTTCAATTGATCATGATGAAGAGGATTTTTGGGATGATATGAAGAATTTTTGTGCAAATTTTGATAGTCCATCTCTACCCCAAGTAGAGATTGATGAATGTCTTGTAAAAAATACTTTTACAGCTATTTATCAAAAAATTAAAGTCATATTACAGCTAGGTTTAGATGCTTATCAAGGATCTAAAGACTTTGACAAAGTACTACTTCAAATGGAATTAAATGAAGACATCAATCTAGGTATACTAGCTGAATTACCAATACAATCATTGAATGAGAATGTGTCAAATCATGATCAACTTATGAATGAGGTAGAGATAGCATTCTTGATACAACAAATAAGAATATGTGAGGAATATGATTGGGTTTTAGATCCATATCTTCAATCCATGCACCTAAGAATGAAGGTTGGAATCCCAACGACATCATCTAGAAGATATGAACACATAAGTGATTCTATCTGTAAGAAGATACCATTAAGAGATGGTAAATGCATTTCAAAGATCCATGGTGCATAAAAAAAAATTCATTTGATCCTGAAGGAAAGCATCTTACTTCAGGTTGGTTTTTCTAGGTTTTCTTTATGTTAATAAGTGAGTAGCACAAGCAACAATCTACTTCGCTTTCATTGTTTTCCTATTTTTTTGTAGGTTAGTTGTCTCTACTTTCTAGATTAGTTATGTCTTCCTTCAGTCTTGTTGTGTCAGTAAGAAAACGTATTACAAAACCCAAAAGAGTTTATTTGACATTGTCATATGAAAACAGAGAGTTTTTTTTACCAACAAGCTGGTCAACCCCTGTGAGTCACTAAAAAATATTGGTAATTTGGTCTGTCAAGGTCAAATTCTAACCCCTGTAATTCAAAAAATTTAAAAACCATCAATAACCTTTATAAGTTAATAAAATTGATATTTGTAATCTAAAAATTCATTTATTGGTCTTTAAAATTTTAAATTGATCTTAAAATGCCATTATATTATTCTAAATACCTTTAGTTATATTCAAAAATATAATTTTAGCCTTATCTTAAAATTTAATGGCTTAAAAAGGTAATTTAATACATTTTTAAGCTAAAAAGACTTATTTTGGACACACACATGTCAAAATTAACCTCCAAAATATTTAAAAGTTTAATTTTAATTTCTAATCATGCAATATATTCATGAAAATCTATATCATGCATTATCTTGGAAGTGAAATCTTGAATTATTTTTAAATAGCCAAAAATAAGCTATTTTCTTAACTTTCAAGAAGAGAAGTACATATCAGTATGGAATTTTTACATCAATGGTATAAAAAATTAATAAAAATAAATAAATAAACTTCATTATAAGTTTCATAGCATTTGGATGCAACAAATGACCAAAACCATTTCATACAGGCATTCTTTCTAGTTTGCACATAGTGACTTATTTGCAGGTCTGATGATGGTACGATCAAATAGAAAAGGGCAAAAATCTAAAATTTTTGGTGTAAAAACTATAATTATTGATATTTATCATGGATTAGGTGGTTTTTGAATTGAATTTTCTATGCTAATGTACCATCAGATTTAAGATAGGCTAATTTTTGTAATATTACAACCATAAAGGCAATGGGTTTTTCTCAATTTCTCCTCACTTGGAAAAGGTTTCATGAAATTTCATATTGTTAAAAAATATTATGGACTTAAGATATCTATACATGTCATCCTTAATATATTATTCATACATTTAATAGTCTAATAGAGTAAGAAAAAAATAGCCAGTCAATATGCATATTAACATGCCTTCAAGAAGAGTGTAGGGTTGGAGAGAGAAAAAAGATTTTTTCAAAATTTTATTTTTATATATTTTTCATAATTTCCTACATTTTTTAATTTTTTCAAGCATATTTCTTTAAAAAAATCAAAAATATCCATTATTTGGCAAATCTTGGTGCTTCCAAGCTTCCAAAAGGGCCTAAGTTTAGCATGGTTTAAGGAAATTTTGCATTTTTAAAAAGAAATTATGAAAAAATACGTTTAAATGGACCACTTTACTAATTAAAGATTAATTTTTTCTAAAAAATATCTATTAACCATGAAATAAACTCCAACAATATGCAAAAATGCATTCAAGTATGCACATATTTCATGTAAAAAGGGACATTTGTTTAGGAAATTGAAGGTTTCTAGCATCTACAGGTGGATTTTTGACTCCAAATTTTGTGTATAGCATAATAATGAGTTGATTAATAATTTATAATAATTTCAAGGTCATTGAAAAAATTGAGGTGCTTTCTATTTTTACACAGACCTAAACCTCTCAAAACACAGTCAAGAAGAAAGCAAGCTTGAGCAAGATGAGGCCTCCAAGACCAAGATTCAAAATTTTGTTATTTATAACAATTGTGTGAATTTTTTAGGTATATAATGGTGTTTTAAAATATTTAAAAATTAATAAAAAACCATCTCTTATTTTTTTAAAGATTTTCAGAAGCTTTTATGTGACAGAAGTTGGCTTAATAGGTCTTTTTCATCAATCAAATAAATGAAGCTTGGAGTTGAAATATCTATCTTTGAGTTTAAATATATTTTATCACATGTAATATCTATTTTTTATGTGTAAATATAATTATTAACACAATCCATAAGTGCCACTTCATGTAAGTTGAGTTCAAGTGGAAGGTGACTAGTCTTTGAGTCCACATCTCTTCACTTGACTAATTTGACTAGTTTCATGCATCTCTCATACTTTTCATGCAAGATAAGGACATTAAAGAACTTAAAATCACTTTAAATATAGATTTATATTCTAATTTATGGCATGATTTTCATGCAAATAATGTTGACAAGTCAATATGGGCCCACCACTTCCAATTCTATGCCAAAAGTAAAGGCCAAGCAAATTTTTGAAGACTTGAAGAATTCAAAACTTTATTTAATCTTATAAAATGAATTTATTATTGAGGAATAGCATGGATTTTCATGCATTATGAATTGAGTTTACATCAAGACGAGCCCACCATTTTTCCAATTTCGAAAAGAAGGTTTCTTGCAAGATAAAGAAAGAAGAAGATATTTAAAGAATATTGTAATTAATTTGAACCTAAAAATTGACTAGAGTTCACATCCAGTAAAATCTCCTCTTCCTTTTTTAATTTCAATCTTGGATATTACTTCTATTTTCTATATATGTAGGTTTTTTAGTCATTTTTGGGGGGATCTCTTTTTTGGCAAGACTAGACTCTACCAAAATTTGAGTTTTATAACCTTTTCAGAGAAATAAAAGATTGTTTTAGATTTTCATTACTCTAGTATAGTGTGTTAATATTAGTTTGATTTGCATATGTAGTAGAAATATCTTTCTTGTTATGTCTTAATGTCACCTAGCTCTTGGTATGATATTATGCAGGTCATGTTTAGTGTTTAATATCAATTTTTAAGCTGATAGTGGATAAACATTGGTTGGTCAGTGCCTTGAATTAGGCCTATTCTACCATTTTATTTCTACCATTTTCTTCAAACTTATATTAAATGATAAAACCTCTTCATAAAATATTGATGCATAAGATTCAATTAGAGTTATAGATTCAATCTTTGCTTGTCTAATCAATATTTTAGAAGTTTAAATAGAGTAGATGAACTAGTAATATAGGTGTATCACTAATAGTAGAGTAGGATTTTCCTTTCAGTTTCCTTCTCTCCCTTTTCATCCTAACATTCAATAGTTTAGTAAGAAGTGTAGAGTGATACATTAGAAGAGCTAAGCTCACCAAAATCTAGAGGTTTGATTGATTTCAGGTGTCTCACAACTCAGATCATTCCAATGTTAGTCCAGATGTGAAGGTTTCAGAGCCAAATCTACCAAGACTTCAAAAATATTTCTATTTGGATCGCTAACAATAACAAAAAAGAAAGAAAAATATAAATCTTAAAAGCAAACGAGTACACCTATTTCATATAGAAAATTTTGAGAAAAGAGGGCATCTTATGTATTTTTAGATGAGAAGGTCAAAAAGGGAAGGAAGGGGCATAGCATAAGAAGAAAAGACACACAGAATCATCAAATAAAGTTATCAAGTAGGTGGTGTTTATTTCAATTCTATACTTTAATGTTGAATGAATTATTGGTATGCTTATGAGTCCAGAAAAACTAGTTAAGTAGGTATTTGAAACTCTCAGCTAAATCATAATTCTGAGTGTATAGTTATTTATTTTCAAAACCCGATTATTGATTATACAAGTAATATAATTATAAGCAAATTCTATCCACATACAACCTAGGCTCCCTATAGGAACCTTTGAATAAATCCAATAGGCAACTTTCTCTTTGCATGCACCATAAAAGCATCGACTTATTAGGGACATAGAATAAAATTTGAGATAAATATTCCATCACTGTATGCAGCTATACATAGAATTAAACTACATCTTATTTAGGATTTCATCCCAATAATGGAGCACGATTCTGAGTTGGAGCACAATTCTGAATAGAAACAGAGAAATAGTTAAATAGTGACCAAATTTATGAAATAGAATATTTAAAAAAAATAAAGAACCATACAAAGAATTCAAACTGCTATATATAATTTTAATTTATTGTATTCTAATATGGTGTCAACATATAAAAAAACACTAGGTCCTATTAAACGGTAGAATTATCCTTGTTCATGAATCACCCCTGTATTATGAGTATCTATCAAAGGGGCGTCGCTACTGTTAAATCTTATGAAATGAATGGTTTATATAATTTTTTGCATAATTATTATCAATCCATGTACTACTCAATTTAATCGATATATATTTATAGTGAAGTCACTAATTTTCTAGCCTGCATAGTATTGTTGATTCGTTGTAAATTTTTGGAGAGTGAATATTCTGTAAAAATAAATTATCATATTTAGTTAAATAAGCTAGTCCTTTCAACAAAAATTTGTGTAGCCTTACTAATCACTCAATTAACCAACTGTATATAATTAAGTAGGGACTGAGTATGTTTTTGAAACTCGTGTAAGAGAATTTGAGTTGCTAATTTTTTAAGGCATCACTATAATTATTTAAATCTATTGATTAGTATAAACTTTGTGCATACCTATTATTAAAGACATCAATAGTTGAATCTAAGCAGTTGTAATCAAATTAAGTTATTAATAATTATTGAAGTTGCCCTATGTTTTATTTATAGCTTGTGTTGTGATAAAAGTCACTTTAGTCTTATTTAATAATTATTCTTATATGGCGCTAAATTGTTCGAATTCCAATGTAGAAATAAATGTAAAATTACATAGGGCATCACTATACTCTTATGAATTTTATATAATGAGTTTTAAATGACATGTGAATCTTTTAAATAAGATATTTTAAGTTAAAATTAAACATAGAAAAGTGTTTGAAAGTTTAAAAAATATATATAATATAGTTATTCATAATATAGTGGGTTTATAAATGAACTAGAGTAATAAGTCAAATTTATATACAAAAGTAAATGGTTGAGATTTATGGTACATACAGGCCTATGTCTAAAAACTCTTGACTTTAATATATATGGACTAATCTAGAACTTAGTCGACCTTTTTAATAATAAATGATTGAATGATTTCACTAAATATGTATAACCCTTAACAAGGTATAAAAAGGGTATAAAACTCAATAAGTCTTCATTCTGATAGGTACAGGTCACTTATTATATGATAAACTAAGACCCAAAATGTGAGTGCAAAATTAAAATAAGTTACAGTATGCTTAATAAAAATTATAGACATATATGTATATATTCATTTTGGTGTATTCTCCTGGTTATATATTTCCACGGACAGATTATAACTTATGTTAAGTAATTGAGAAAAATAAAACTTATCAAATGCGTGCTCACAAACCTCTAAATGTATAGCGAATGTTAATTTAGATTAATTTATGTTTCATAAAATAGAGTTTTTGGATATTCTAGTTGTTGAATATGAGTGTATGTTTTCATGTATTTTTGACTAATTTTTAGCTTGGTTGTGATATTTAGTAGTTATGTTTAAAAAACACTAGACTATGGTAAATGGGTTATCATAGGTTGTGGATTGATTGTAAATAAAATATGATATTTGAGGCTGCATTTATTTATGTATTTTACCTAGATGGTATTAATTATAGTCATTATTTCTAGTATAGGATAGAAAATAATGTAAGATTCATTCATACGATTGATGGAAATGTTTTCATTACTTCTATGTTTAGCATGTTACATGATGTGTTTTCTAGTAGGATGTAAGTTATATGAATACTATGGTTAAATTGTATTTGACCAATTTTCATTGTTGATACTGAGTAAGGAGTGATATGTACTTCACTAGTTTACTAGCATCATGATTTCAAATAAAATCAATCTGATCAAGTGGTGTGTATGAATTTGATTGATCTATAAATCATTTTTATATTACTATTCTTAAAAACTTGGCTAAAATATGTTTAGTGAGACATTATCATTTCATGAGTATGATTTACATGTATGTTTGATATCTTATAATAGATCGAATTTCTATAATACACTACATGTTTAGTTTAAAAATCATATAGCACACAAGGACTTACTTATCTCTCTAGATTCTCACACCATCACTATCTACTCATCCATGAAGAGAGGGTCATTTCCTGATGGGATTAGTGCAAGGCATCATTGATCCATGGTTAGTGTAAAAAAGTTCTTGGATAATGCTCTCCCTCCCCACAATAGTACCACTTATCGAGATGACACTTGAGATTGACACAAATACTTAAGTTTGGTAACTATGCTCTAAGGGAGCCATATATCTTATATGTACATTGTATTATATTGTACTTATTATTGAAAATTGTCATGAAGAGTTGTAATTATTTATTATTGTACATTGAAAGTGGTGACTAAAGATTTGTAGTATTTGTGGATGAGTTAATATAATTACTTTCTATATTTGCATTATGATGTACAATCATGATGTCAGAGATCCATGATATATGATGTAATATGCTTTGTTATGTCATGCTTTAAGTACTTCATATGATCTCTGTTAGATTCTTGTGGTGTAATATATTTTTGGTATGTGTCCTATTTTTAAAAAAATTATGTATTTATGGGTCGATATTAGTGGGGATGTTATATATATATATATATATATATATATATATATATATATATATATATATAGGAAATATTGTTAGTGTTTTACCCTAATTTGAATTAATAGATATAGCATTCAAGCATACATTTAAATGTAAAAGATTAAAATTGATTTTTTTACTTGACAAGGGCCTATGTGAAATATTTAAAGTATTAAATAGATCATGATACTTAGATTTTTTAGATGACTATCTAATTTTGATTGTATTCTAGATGAGAAAATAAGAGATAAGCAGTCTTATAATTCATTTAGTTATGGAACTTATTCACTGTCTATATTGGATTGATTCTATAAGACCATATGAGTATCATTAATCTATATTAAATTGATATTTTGTATTGACATGTGTAAAAGTATGACATAATAACTATATGGTCACTTGTGACTATCTTTGCTTGTTCTGTGTTTGTGATATCAAACCCTAATGGTGTGCGTAGCTCCAAACATAAACCTTATTTACCTTGAAACCCTAGATGTGCTTATGAGAGCTAAAACCCTTTAAAAAGGGGAAATATAATAAGATTATATGATCCAAATCATCTTCATCTAATTATTAACCACTACATATGTATCCAATATGCCAAGGATAGAAATTAGGCCACACACAATTCTCCCACCTAGTGTGATTATGCAATTGTGTTCCTTCATTGTGTATATAGCTAATGATGTGGTTTTGGTACTTAAAATGTTTGATTTGACATGGATTTTGAGTGTTTTTTAAAATTTAGAAAAGTATGATAGATTTGATCAATATGCAATGATTCATATAGATGTATATTAGATAAGTTTCAAGTCCCTTTTGATTTAGACCTTTATTTTTTATTATATGGATGCAATTAATTAATTTCACACACCACTAACATAATAAGATAATGGGCCAGCCCTAAGGATCATTTGATTTTATAAAATATCTATATCTAGGAATGGGTTAGTATTAACCAAAGAAGATTAATATCAACTAATGATATTGATTATTTATGGTGGAACAAACTTGTGTACATGTGGACTAAACTGAGAGTCTGGAGATGTATGTGCGGGATATTTAAAAGACTTGAAATATAAATTGTGATTCATGTAGGTGTATAATAGTCGAATAGAAGGGTTGACTCATGATATAACATGCATGTGAGAGTGTTAGGATTGTGGAGCTAAAAGCTTCACTGATGCAAATAGGAGAGGAGGTTGTTGAAGGTTGCTGAGTTACAGAGAAGTTGGGGTCGGTCTGATCAGCCGATGTCGGCAGGATAGCAAAGGGAAGCAACCGACGTCGGTCATATATCAGCCGACGTCAGTCACCTCCAGGCAGACAGGGACCGACGTCGGTCGCCTGTGTGGTTCGACTGCGAGCTATTTACGGGTAGTTAGCTAACGAACCAAGTGTTTGCATGAAGAGATCTATTTTTAGACTAAGAGCTGTGGATCTAATTATTGTAATTAGATGTCTAATTATTGTTTGGATGAGATCTATATAATAGACTCATGGTTGTATTGGAAAAGTGTGCTAGGGAGTAAGAGAGCATAATTATAAGCTCCTTCTGTGTGTGAGGTAGAGCAATGGTGCGTTCCTCCTAGTGCCTCAGCACCAGGTGTGTTGGTGCTGGATTGGAGAGCCAGCTGGGTTCTTCAGGAGTGTAGGATCTTGGTCACAGTTGCATGGCCTATATAGGAGATCTACATGGTAAGTAAGATCATTGATCTGCAGGTGTATGTGTGTGCAAGGTCGAGGTTCACAGGTGAGCAGAACCGTTGTTTGATTTGCAGGTGTGCAAGGTCATATAGACAGCAACACAACAGGGAGCAGTATCAAGCAGGATCTACTTGGAGTACAGGTGTGTACTCGGATAGAGCAGAGAGGAAGGCAAGGGAGTTCCTTCCATAAGTATGGTCTGTTGAATTGCAGGTTGTTGCAAGTTCATGGGAGATCTACTTGAAGTACCTTGAGTACTTGTGGAGCACGTGGAGTGCTTGTGGAGTGCATGGAGCACTTGTGTTGTGCGTGGAGCATGGGAGGTGAACACCAACTCTGTATTTGAGTTGGGTGTTGGGACCTGTGAGAGGGAGAGCTTTGGGGAGAAGAATTACTGTTCACTTGAGGTGTGGAAAACCTCTGTAAGGTGGTGGAGAAGAAGTGGCATCTTCTTTATTGTATTCTTTTCTGTATAAAGTGTTAATACAAGTTGTGTATTGTCTCTCATATGCTGTGTTATTCTGAATTCTAGTTACTTGTTGATTCTGGTTATTTCCGCATATTTAAGTTGCTTGAAGTTTGGTAATCAATTGTATGTTTCCGGTTTCGCATCCTGACAAGTGGGATCAGAGCATGTTTGTTGTTCTAGATTCCTGACAGAGAGAAGATGGTATATTAATAATTTTTTGAGTGTTCGATTCATACGTGGTAAATATGTGTCAAGCTTGCCATTATCAAGTACCAAAAACCAAATTTTAGTATCAAAAAATTCTCCCATTTTATTCTCGTAATCAAATTGTTATAGTAAAAGGATAAAGTGTATCTAAGTTTTTATAACATGCATTTATTTATGGGATATGTCTCTAAATGTACAATTTTTCTCCATGGAACTTGCAATAAAAATTGAGCAGTCAATGACCATATGTGAAATTTGAAATTGAAATTTGAAAAAAAATTAAGAGCAAGGAATGAATACACCTATATGTGAGTAAACCATGTTATCATGTAACTTATTGAAGATTATATTTCTTTGAAGCATTGGAGAGATTGTGTTTCTTTTCTGAATCCCATGGAGAGTTTAAGTGATCATTCCCCAAACTTGTGAACATGGAGAAAAGTACACAATGTACTAACCCAAAAAAATATACAAGAGAGATAACCATTTAGCCAGGTTTTTTACAATAAATAACTACACAAGTAAATGAGAGAGCCATTAGGAAAGGATCACTCAAATAAAGTGAATAAACCACTATAAATTGATTATATATTCAATTGTAATCATTCACTCTAGACTAATCAAGTTCAATCCATATAAAAACTTAAATGCATGATCGAAAAGGAATGAACAATGTTCATGCCCAAATAATGTACATAAATTTGATTGTGGTGTTTCTCTCAATGTATAATAGAAACATAATCAAAAGAGAATGGACCATGTCTATTCCCCCATCATGACAACATATCTTATAAGTGTGAAGTGGAATGACAACTATTTGACATTAAATTATAATTATGTTATTATTTATGTTTGTTTGAACCAATGACACACCCATTGAATTTGTACCAACAAATATAGAATGTTATGCATATGTATGTTGAATTTAAGAACCTATATCTCATGCATATGTGAAAACCTATAATCATGTTCATGTAATTATTGTGCATATACCCATACATATGCACCCAAGTGTGTATGAATAAATGATCAAGTGTTTGTAAAGTGAATGAACATACATGGCATATGCCCCTATGATTTGTATCAATTTTCTAATATTTGTCATGTATATAAATTAATCTACTATCCGAACCATCTAAATATTTAAAATATTTAAAATATATTCTCTACTCTAATTTTATGATCATGGAGACTTATGTCTTTATGACAAGACCTCTATAATTCTCCATTTTGAGAGGATGGATGCATATTTAAAATCCCTCATCTCTAAAGAAGAGTTAACTATATCATGTCATGTGTAAATATAGCATAATGTAATATCATTTGATCATGTGGATAATATGTCATCATAGTGATGTATGTGGCAATGAAGGCATATATATAGCATATGTAATTCAAGTCATGTATGTATCATGTATAGATAGGTTTATAAAGGAAGCACATAGTAGAAGTGTCATTAAATAAGACTAAGTATTAACAAAGAATGATATAAATCATGACATCCCTCAATGTCAGCAAGCTCAACAAATGCGAATGTTATTATCAACCATTTGGCCAAGGGCCACATACAAAGGACATAAATTATCATAAAGACAAGGCCAAGGGAAACACACAAGAGAACATAAAAATATCACAAACAAGGAACATCAATGATGTCATACCAAGCAAGGCCAATGGCCACACACAAAGTAGAACATCATGTAAAAGAGTAACAACATCAATGGAGCATAGAACATGGAACTAGTCTACACCATCCATATGTATCAATGTCAAACTATAGTACAATAGCATATCATGTATCACTGTTTAAGAAATGAGTAATTATTAGTGCACATATAAGTAATATAGGTAGCTCAACATGGTACAAATATCTTATAAAGATATAACCAATAATAGTGAAACATGTGGAACAATAAACCCCTAATATTGACATGGCCTCTAGGTAGATAAAAATAATGTATCTTTATGTCCATGTGTAATATGTATGTCCTACATAATAGTCAAATATTATTAAATGCATGTGTGTATTTAAATAATATGTCATCTACTAAACAGGTGATAAATAACATATGTAAATAATTTAAACTAAAAATCATATCATGTTCAACTCTTAATTTTGGATTTTTTTAATATTTGAATGTTTTTGTATTTTTAATTATTTAATTTTTTATCATTTTGAAATATTTGAAATTTAGGATCATTAATTTGAAATTAATTCATCCTTGGATTTGAAATATTATGGATTATCCTTGAAACGATGTAATTGCATCACTTCCTTTTTTTCCAATTCTGATTGGTCAAGTGTTGTGCCTTTTGTCATATTTCAATATTGTGTTATTTAATGTTAGGTATCATTGTCATGTTGAATCATGATCATTATTATTAAATTTAAGAAGGTAAGGTATTGATTAATCAAATATATAGTAGTCTATATCTGTTAAAACCATTGTTGTCCTAATGTGAAGGGTACTCTATATTTAGGATGCATGACCCATATGTGTGTTGATCATTTTTATCCCACAAACTATTGGTAAAATGATATATCCAAGGGGACTTGGCACTGTTTGTTATGTTCTAACTCTGTATTGTCATGTTCCAACTATTGTAAACCTATAATACTACATATGATGTGATGTTTTTTATCATTAATATTAATGTTTTTGTAGTATTCACCTTCGATAAAGATGCTAATAGTCAATGGCTATTATCAAGGATGATTTCTAGTCATTGTTGTTATAGATGGTTCCTTTATGGGACTTGATATGAGTTATTATTGGTGCTATAAAATTTTGATAATGCCTTCATCCTTGTATTTATGAATTTTTTTTACAATGTTTCATAATGATTTGTGTCATGTCATGTGATTCTATGTTAACCACAATATGCCTTGCCCTCTTGATGTGAAAATTGTCCCATAGCTCAATGTTGAGTAGATGGTAATGTGATAAGATTATGATCAATTATTAATTATAATATTATTTTTGGTGTATCCTAAAGAACCGTTACTTATAATGGTGTGGGAGTATTTAAATTTTCCATCTCCACATTGTTTATTGAATTATATGTTCCTTCTTCATCCAAGGTTTATTTGATTTTAATTTTGGGTTTACCTTGTATGAGATATATTGTAACTATTCTTCACATTTAGGATATACTCATGATATTTCATTGTTACATTTCCTTTTCCCTTAGAAGAAATTATCTCAACAGGAGTTTCTAATTTTATTTTATTATATATGAATCATCCCGATATGTTCCAACTCTAAAGGGTGTTAATAGGGTATGAGATAAGTATTCTTCTAAATGATTGAAGTTTAATTTTTGTTTCTGATCATCTATCATATCTACCATTTCAATATCTTATTTGTCACTATCATAATATTTTGTAATTATGCCATCTTGATATTTTGAGTTCACTAGTAAAATAAGATCAGGAATAAGTTGTGGTTGTTTTGGATAAAATTTTATTTCTTATTGTACACTCGCGTGGTGTGTTATAATTGTTTTATTTTCATTTTATATATATGGTTCACCCACTTCATATGTGTGCATATAAGCTATTGGAATGGGTTTTGATGGAGAAATA
Organism: Torreya grandis; assembly: GCA_037957365.1. Lineage (NCBI taxonomy): Eukaryota > Viridiplantae > Streptophyta > Pinopsida > Cupressales > Taxaceae > Torreya > Torreya grandis. Next base: position 1,592,897 of record JARHVA010001687.1, on the reverse strand, counting down.
ATATAATTATTTTTCAAATGTGATTATGGTTGATCCTCATTCATAGATTGAGTTATTTTCTAATATTTGAAATGATCCTCATCAATTAGTTTTGAATAGGAATAGCTTTCATGAATATATATAATACATATATGTAATTTCAATGGTAATACTTCCATAATATGAATACATGGTTTCCCCAAAATTATGATGTAATGTAACTAATTAGGCATAACATGGAATGTAGTGGGTACTATTTTGGGACTTAGTATCACATCCAATGAGATTGTTCCAATAGTTTGATGTGGAGTGTTATCAAATCTTTTTATGCTATGATATAATTTTTAAATAGGGTCCATGTTGATCCTAAATAATTAAAAAAAATTAGTGTTACAATTGTTCAATCTAAAACCATTATCTACCAACACACGTCTAACCAATTTATGTACTTTAACTTGAATAAGTAATTAAATTTTTTTCTCTATTATTTGTTGCATGGGTAAATATTCTTTATCAAAAGTGATAAATTTATTGTTCTCCTTGAATGTATTCATAATGGAATCAAATGATGTAGGTTGTGTATCATTGGGTAAAGTTATTTCTTACATTTCCTTATACAATATATCTTTATGTATTGTTGATATTCTAAATAACTCCAACATATAAATCCTAGCATGAGTATTATTTAGTTGATAAATCATGTAATATCCCTTAGGTTGATTTATTTTTATTACAATAAGTAGAGAAGGTTGAGGAGGAACATTTTGAGTACCTTCATTTAGTCATGCATGATGGGGAACCTTACCTCATCTAGTGTTGATAGCATGGAACACATAATAAAAAATAAATCATGCGTGAATAATGGGAGTGAGGTGGTAGCTAGTACAACCTTTAGGTCTTGGGGAGGAGTAAAAAATGGAGTCATACAAGCCCTTTGGAATCTATTAATAATAATAGGCATATCAAATTAGATGTTATAATAATAGTATTAGAGGAAGGATTTGGATTGTCCACTGGTAACCTTAGACTTATTAGTGAATTTGAATTTGATCTTTGTTACCCATTTGATTATGCAATTAATCCAAATAAGATACACTATTTACATGTAACTATCATCTTTCTCTCAATAGACTAGGACTCAAATAAGGTCATAAAAATAGTGCTTGTGTATACTCAGATAATCAGATAAGAGCCTAGAATAACCATATACCTAGCAGAGGGTAACTTACACATGAATGTCAAGAGGAAAGGGTTCCAAATCCAACACTAATGACATGGGATATATTTATCATTAGGGATCAATGATGGGTAAATGAATGTAATAATGATTGTAAAGGTGAAAGTAAAAAAATTGGTTGTAAAGGTGCAATTAAAGTAAATGACTATAAGTGGTTGTAAAGAGGGTACAAAATAGAAATGTAGATACATAAATATGGTTACAGCTACTTAATAATCTTAATTCTAGATATATCTTAAACCACTTTACTTAAGTTCAAATACATGACTCTTATTTTCCATTCTTCTAGTCATTTATATATATGCAGGCTTAAAACCTGTGTTCATCATCACTACTAAATACAAATTATTAAGTCATTGATCAAACTTCTTTATATCCCTATTAGACTACTCCCAGCATCAAGGTAGTTATCCCTCCTTTTTTGGCACAAGTTCATGTTAAGAAAATAGATCTATTACCACAAATCTACCCACTTAGTGTGACCTTATCCTCATGCCATTGAACAACTAGTTTATAAAATTTAAAATAATCATATGAGTCATTTCACACATTTCACAAGTCGACAAAGGAGATTATTCAAAAGGATCACTATATAAACAAATCAAGGCCTCATTTTAAAGGGACTTGATATATATTTTGCATCTATCTATTACACCATTACACATTGAGAAAAAATTCTCTATTTTTTTCAAATTTAATATCAATCACTAGGAGTAGCCACAAATCAAGTTTGAAGAATTATAAATCAAGTCAAGAGTTAACGTTGTCAAGTATCAAAGCCAAATTAATAGTGAATACATATAGTGAAAGAGCACAATTGTACAATCACAATAGGTGGGTGAACCATGTGTATATTGATCCCTTTATCATATTATTTGGATATATGGGCAGTGGTCAATAATCAATGGGGTGATTGTGTTCAGTGTTGAGCTTGGTTCATTACACTTCCACTTCTTTTTTCTAGGTTATACTTACTATATTTAACTAATGCCACTTGTCAATCAATTTAGGTCAATTGTTTTTTACATTCAAATTTATGCTTAAATGAGATATATTACAACCTGGGTAATTTTTTGAAACTTTATACCTTTTAAACACTATTAAATTAAAAAATAGGGTAATTCATATTGGTGAACCCATTTATTGATTGAATATTTATATTTCTTATTTTTGTCCTAGGGTTTTAGTTAAAGTCATGATTCCCATACACTAAAGATAATTTTTTTAGGATGTAATTGGCCATTTATATAGTATTTCTCTTTGACCTACGAGTTTCAAATTGAATTCTTGATTTTCATGCATAAATATTTCCTTCTATTGGATTTTATTTAACTTTTTTTTATTTTTTTATTTTTAGAATAATGTTTTGGTAGTTGTAAAACTCATAGGAGTTTCCAGTCTAGGTAAAGTGGTCATTAGTTTTACCTAAGTCATGGTGTGAGGGGTACTTATCCAATACTCAAGCTATTAAAAAACACTATATATAGACTTTACCTTCCAATTACCTAACAAGTATATTAGAAGTGCATAGGGTTTTCACTATTCAACTATAGGAAGCCTTTCAATTGTTTGGTTTTAAAATGCACGATATGTGATTAGCCTCGGAAGTTAATCTCAACATATCCTAGAGATGAGATAGTTTAGCTACAAGATGGTGTAATCCTCCATAGTCAATTCCCATTTTGGCCTTGTTCACTATTTATGACCGGTATTAGTATGTCTGAGATTTTACAAATGAAACACACCCTGCCTAGTTACACCATACCTGATTTGAAAATTCAAAGTTTCAGAATCAAAACATGGCTATAATTAATGAATTTTAATTTTATATTTATATCTAACTCATGGGGATCAACATCACATTTTATGCTACTTTCTGAGTTGTTAAGTTAGTTCATTATATATTTTCATTGATCAAATTCAAATATAATAAAAGGGATAAAATGAATAATGTACAATCTCAAGCCTTATTCAATTCATATTTTTGTAACATCCAACCTAAGAACCACTTATCAACCAGATGCCAAAATTTGTGCATGACTCAATTTTTTCCTCCTACTCTTTCTATTGGTTATACAATGCATACCACACTCCCTATAGATAGATTTATCACGATTGCTAAAAAAAATAAAACTAATATAATAGTAATTTTATGAGCTTTATGATAAAGAATACACCAAATATATTAACACTAATACACATATGATTGACACATTTCTATAAATTTCAAAAGATGAACAAAATAAATTGGCTCAAGTTTCTATATCAGGAGAACAATATGATCATTATGTAATCTTAATCAAGCTAATACTTACACTTTAGGTGTCCCAATTTCTATAAGTGATTTTATTTATATATCAACACCTTGAGTTACATATGTGATATCATCCCTAGTTATGGGGCATCACAACACTTATAATAGATTAATATGCCTATTTTTACTCAAGTAGCATACACATCTCCTTTTTTACTATAGATGGTCCACCACTAACCTTGCCTAATGCACATTCCCTTGAGCACATTGTTACAACCTTGTATGTTAAGATGTGTAAATTAGAGCAAGGTGTCTCTAAAGATATTCATTCAATATATTTCCATACTTTATTTCATAATCCTTTGGCACTTGAGATACCATCTCACCCATTACCAACAAGCTCTGTAGCTCATAAGCTTCCACTATACAAAGGTAAAGGTGATCCCAGATAACATATATGATCATTTCATGCATCATGCATCCAATGAAAAAATATTAACCAATCTATTTCCATAAAATCTCAAATTACATGTTTTGTAATGATTCTATGTTCTTCCAGTCCAATCAATTAAAACATTCAATCCTTTAGCAGATCATTTTCTAGTATACTTCTCCTTAACATTGGTGAAACTTATATTATACACAAATTGATAAACTCAAGCAAAGGTCATTTGAGCCAATAAATTAATTTGTTCTTCAATATTAAACTATGGTAGATAACATGATCAATTATATGGTACACAATGAATTATATGATATTTTCACATAAATTTTTATAGCACCACTTCATGAGTCCATCATGTTAGACAAATTAAAATATTATGATGAATTATGACATATAGTTGAATAATGAAAAGTCAAGCTCATAACTGTAAACAAACTTAAGTATGCACCAAATATTTCAACAACCTCAAATACTAAATTTCAAAGAAAACTAAAATACAATGTCAAATCTAATGAAATTAATAGTGAATCAAAGGTAAAAATCAATGTAGTATCGTAACCAAAGAGTAAGCTTCAATTGATAGCTCCACTAAGGTGTAAATTTTAATTATTACCATCACCTCCTCATATATTATTATAAAAGTTACTTAATTTTAATCTCATATCTCTCCCTCCAATTAATGGTTGATATGACTAAGCCTCAACATAATGGATTCTAAAATAATTCATATTGTGACTATCATAGATGTATCAGACATTCTACAAATAAGTGTTATAAGTTAAGGCATAAGCTACAAGATCTTATTGATGACAATATTATTGCATTAAGCACACCCATAGAGGAGGTCAAATCACAACATAATGAAAATACAAAGTTAAAAATCTTAATTAAACCATTTCCAAACCATGTAATGGAAAAAACTAAGGACAATTTAGAGGTCCACCATGCATACAAGGTATATCCTCCTTTTCTAACATACATACATCTAATAGATGGTATTATTATCACAATTACATGTGCATTAGCACTACATCATATGATCACATTTAATGACAATGATATTGTTAATGATATGATTCAGCTATACATACACTCTTTATTCAAGTTTATATCAATAAAAAACCCATACATAGTGTCATGATCAATAATGGGTCAAGTGAAATCATATGCACAATTACACTTTGCACTCTTGGGTATACAGAGTAGGATTTACAAGATACATCAAAATTAGTTAAATCATTTAATGGACACATATAAACTACTCTCTGGAATATAGTGTTACTTTTTTAGGTCAATTCATAGACAATGGCTACTCCATTATTAGACTTATCAATCACAAGGGTCTTAGACATGTTATTAGGATGCCTGTGAATATAGAAGCTCTACATAGTGCCATCCACAATAAATCAATGTCTCAAGTATATACATTGTAATCAGGTGGTTAAATTTTTAGGCATTTGATATAAATACCCTCTACAATTATTTTTATCTCATCCTCCTCATTCACCACCATCATAGTTGGTTATTACACCTATTCAAGATCATAGTATAGAGAGAATTGTTGCACCTATATAGGATATTTCTATACAGTAAATTTAGAAGAAATTAGTACACACTCCTAAACAGTGATATTCACATCAAAATTTTATTAAGAGTTCAAAGAGATCTTTAACTTTTATAGTTGTTGTCAAGGTATTCACTCAGATGGTTCAATGCATTCTATAACAAACAGAGGTAGTGAAACCTTATCCTATTTTACAAAAAACCCCACCAAGTCTTGCACCATCTAGAGTCACAAATCATATATGGGATCCTATGATCAGATCAAGATAATTACATTACATCACCCAATTCCTTATCAGATTCTAATTCATCTACATGTAATAGTTTTCATTTATAAAAAGTCACCTTCCCATTCTATGACACATGCACGCACTCTGATCCTCCCATTTATGAGATCATTGGTTCACTTATTTTACATTTTTCACACAAAAAATATGTCAAAAATTATATATATATATGTCAAAAAAATTATAAAAATAAATATTTGAAAAACACATTAAAAAAATATGCAAAACATTCTTAAAAATAAAAAAATAAGACTTGAGAATTACATGAATTGTTATTTTATTTCTTTACATATGTTATTTATCATATATTTTAGTAGATATCATATTGATATAGATACACACACACACACATTTCATTATGTATATGACTGTATGTAGGTTATATATATTATATATGGATTCATAGATGTTGAACTCCCTTCTACCCAATGGTCATGTCTATTCAGGGGGCATCTTATTCTACATGTTACATTATCACATGTTATATATATTTATGACCTCCCTACTATGTTGAGATACATATCTTAGAAGTTTATTTCTAGTTATTCATATCTTATATTATGCTACATGAATATGTTACTTTTATATGATGTGACATTGATATATGTAGATGGTGTAGACTAGTTTTCATTTTTTTAATGCTCTTTTGATGATGTTACTTTATTTCGTGATAGGATAGACATTATTTTCTTATTGTGTGTGACCACTTAGCCTTATGTGTGTGACATATTTATGTCCTCTGTGTTTGTCCATTGGCCTTGTTTGTTGTGACATGTTCATGTTCCTTGTATGTGTCCCTAGGCCTTATGTGTGATATTGTGTGACATTATGTGACATTGTGTGTTGTGCTTGTTGAGTTTTTTGTGCATGATTAATGGTGCCATGATTCATATCATGCATTTTCAATGTGTATTCTTATTCAGATATGGTTACTTTTTTGTGTGTCTCATTTTTATATTTATTTAGACATGATACTTATATTAAATATGTTTTATACATGCCTTAATGGCATACACTATATTATCATAACATATTATCCACATGTTAACATGATTATACATAATTTTATCTTTATCACAAGATATAATTTTTTCTTCTTTTGAGATGATTCATTTTCAAGCCACATCCCTCATCTCAAAATGGGGGCAGTATTGTGGACTTGTCTTAGAGATTCAAGCCTCCATGAGTATAAAAACAAATTATAATAAAATATAATTTTTAAAGATTTAAAGTAAGTCAAAACTAAAATACATGACATATATTGGCACATTGATATAGATTATGGGGGAATATGACATGTGTATGTATTTAATTTACATATAATTATGTATAAAATTATACACACTTAGATGCATATGCATGGGCATATGCAAAATAAATATAAGAACAATAATTACAAGTTTCACATGTAGTTATAGTTGAGCATATAGATGCATAACATTATATATTACTTCACATAGATTTAAAGGGATTGACATTGTCTCATGCACATATATGCATTTTTCAAAACCAAAAGGCATGATGCTGATTCATGCAAACATATATATTTTTCAAATTCAAAAGGTAATATGTTGGTTCATGAACATATGTTGCATTTTTAAAACTTCAAAAGACATGATACTAGTTCATGCACATATGCACTAAAATACAATATATAGTTTCAATGTAAAATGGTTGTTATTTTATTTTGAATTTATTATGACTAAGGTCATGATGGGGGCATTGATATTCTTAATTCTATATCGATCATGCAAATGGAATATGCATCTATTTGCAGTGGTATCATTTTTTTGTTGTTGCAGGTATTGTACCTTTGAGTGCAGATACACTTAGCAACCTTGGTATTTCTTCTAACAAACCCATTGTGTGGTTCTAACACCTATTGCAAGTGATGTACGTTCAAGTCTAGTGACACTCAACAGATTTGGCATTACTTCTACCAAACTAATTATGGTTCTATCTTAATATGGGGTGATTAAATTGGGTACTTATCCCCATTCATGAGAGTTGGATTATCCAAATTTCCAACTCAAGGGATTAATTAATTAATTAACAAAATTGGAACTTGATCACTCTCAATTCTCCAATGGTTCAATATGATAAACCATCTCTCCAAATTCTTTGACAAGGGGGCACATTTCTCTAATGCTTCATCATCTTTTACAATTTATAGGGAAACATGGTTTCTTCTCCCTATAGGTTTACTCCCTTGCTCTCCTTTCAATTTCAATGTTCAGCTTTTCAAATTTTAAATATGGAAAATGACTACTTCATGGTTGTTACAGGATTTTCTAAATTGAGTGACCTGCATAATTAGAGTTTCCTATCAAAAGATAAAGTGTGTTGTACACATTCAAATTTATCTTTCTCCTTTAATTTATAAATTTAATTATTATAATAAAATAAGTGAAAATATGGATACCTAATATGGTCACAAGTACTTGACAATATTAATTATTTACATATCTTAAAGCACTTGACTTGCGCTCAAATACATGACTCTTTCTATAAATTCATGTAATTATTTATCTATATGCAGGGTTGAACCCTTTTTTCATCATCACTACTACACATAAATTATCAAGTCATTGCTCAAATTGATTTATATCATTATCAAACTACTCCCAACCTCAAACTAGTTGTCCCTACTTTTATAGAACAACTTTGTGTTATACAAACAAATATGTTGCCACATACTTATTTACTTAGTGAGACATTATCCCTACACCATATATACAAATGCTTTGATAATGGGGCACATTTATCTAATGTTTTATCATATTTTACAAGTTACAAGGCAACATGGTTTCATCTCCCTATAGGTATACTCCTTCCTTGCTCTCCTTTTCTATAAAACTAAAATCAAGCACTTCCTGTCGATCTTAATCAGTCTTCTATCTATATTAACATCCATAGCCTAACCACTATTCATCACCCCTGGCCAATTAATTATTTTTCATAATCACATCCAATCCCACAAATTTTACATCACTTTTTATTAGTTAACGAATCCAAATCAATTAATTAATCCTTATAAAAAATTCCATGGATTTTGAACATTTTTATTCTCTAAAAATTAATAAAAGTCAAATATCCTCACATCACTTTCAAATCCCAAGACAAATAGACAATAACCAATAAAAACCAATTTTAAATACATTTATCCACATCCCCATGCAATCAAATCTTCTTTCAAATCAAATCACCTCCATGCTTCATAAATTAAAATTGTTAACCTACCTCATTTAATGAACATGACTCATTCTCCACCATCAATATTTGATCAAGATCAGTGGATCAAAATCATCATTAAATACTATAAATTGAGGGTTCCCCCTCTCATTTTAACAAATCTAATTTTCCTAACAAAATTCTATCAAATTTAGTAAAGAAGCTTTTAATTGAAAACAAAGCGGTGCTCAAGTCTTCACATAAATCTTCAGTCATCCTCTTCACTCATCATCAAATCATGTAGTTTACAAGGGATTACCCTATCATATTGGCCATGCATCTTCTAAAAATTATTTTAAAACTAAATCCAAGCACATCACTCATTTCTTCAAGGAGATCACAAGGAAAGGTATTAAAATTTTGTTTATTTACTGGTATGATTGCTTTCTTCTTAATATTGATCAATTAGAGGATGCACGCCTAGGTTAATGGTATATTTTAATTGATTTGATTTTCACTCTAAATGAAACTAACTTTTGAAATAATGTGTTACATATGGCATGACCAGTGGGATAATGCACCTCACAATCACTTTTGAGGTCATCATAACTTTTTTTAGATAAATCAAAGATATTTCTAACCTAAATTGCCAAAATTCACAAGTTTTTTATGTGTCATTTCATAGACTACTATTCCATGGCCTAAACTATAAATCTGTGGCCTAGCTTCACTTCAAGCCATAGCCTAAACTGTAAATCCTTGGCTTAGCTTCACTTTAGGTCATGTGTTAAGCACGGGATATACTAAGAGGGGGGGTGAATCAATATATCATAAATCTTATAAACTTTCCCTTAATCAAATTCCACTTTAACATACATTCAAGATATGCAATAAAACTAAAATAATAAACACCACACAAGATAGAGAGAGACACCTGATTTAATGTGGAAACCCAATGTGGGAAAAACCATGGAGAACAATCTCAAGTATATGAATGAGCACCAACTCAAACTATAATATTCACAAGCACCAACTTACAAGAGCACCAACCCCTTTGTTGAGCACCAACACAACAACTATTCATGAGCACCAACCCTTTCATGAGTACCAAAATAGCAATAATTCATTAGCACTAACCCACAGGAGCACCAACCCCTTTGTTGAGCACCAACACAACAATAATTTGTGAGCACCAACCCACATGAGCACTAACCCCTTTGTTGAGCACCAACAAAACAACTATTCGTGAGCACCAACCCACAAGAGCACCAACCCCTTTTGTGTATACCACATAACTATCTCTCAACGTTGTTATCTCAACAAATGATAGTTCATTACAATATCTCTTTCCTCTCTCTCCTCTGCTCTTCTAAGCTAGATATAAAAATTACAAATCATACTCTTTCTCACATATTACAAATGGCTTCTCAAGCCTTTATTTATAGCTTTCCAAATGACCTTTGGCCTTCCCCCTTTGTGACCGTTCAGTCCTCATGGAAAATGGCACCAAACTTGCATGACCCTTTGTATCCTTGCAATTGAAAAGTCATGTGGTGACCCTTCATAAGCAAAAGCACCCTTTCCTCTTTTGTCTTTATCTTGGTGACTTTTCATATTCTTCAAAGTGTCCCTTCATGATAAATTGCACCCTTCCTCTTTTGTCTTCACTTGGTGACTCTTGGAATTCCCCAAGATGACTCTTCATGGGAAAATGCATCCCATTCTTCTTTTGTCCTTACCTCGTGACTTTTTGACTTCTCCATGGGCCCTTATTTTGTGTTATATGCAACCAAAAATATATTCATTAATATTAAATAAATATTAACACACATTAGCCAAGATATAACTATTATAAACATCATTAAATGCAATGGGGCCTTTATCACCAATAATGCTAGACTTTTGACATCAATGACAATATTTCCAACATCATGGCCTAGATTGTTAATCTATGTCTTGACTTATAGAAGCTCGTTCTTACTCATCCAGACTCCATTTGTTCTTTTTTTGAAACTTCATTTTTTTCATGAACTTTCTAAAATTTTAATTTATTTGACTACATTTCTTATGTATTATTCATGAAAGAGAATTTGACATGTATCGCTTGTTAAAGACATTCCAACTCAAACTTCTAATGTTATTTGTAGGTTTTTCATTGAGATCAAAATCAAACTACTAATCCATTATCCTATAGATTTTTGAATGTCAAAGATTCCAAACAAACATTATTTTGGTGCATTTAAAAATAATAAACACTTAGTTTTGGTGCATAAAATGAACTTGTTTGAGTTTGATTTTGTGTTTATGTCTTTTTTTGTGGTAGCTTGACGTGTGTAAACTCTACCCTTTCCCAATTATGGGATCTTGGGTCATAAAAATCACTTAAGTTATCTTTTCCCCCTTCCCAAAGAGATGTTATGTATACTCTCATTTGGCTTCTCAAGGGACCCTAAGGATAAAAAATAGCTTATATTTATTTTTACTTTTTAGCTACATGAGCTAGCCAATGATGAGTCCTTAGGGTGAAATAGTTGGTATTTTATCCCCTAGCATACATACGAACCCCATATTCTAATAAGGTACATAAATTGAGAGGATTTGTTGACATTGACCAAATGGTTGTGTGTTTTAATCATAGTCATGAATGTAAGGACTTTTTTTCACACCAAGTTATCAAACAACACTCTTTGAAGAATGATTTTTTATGAGACTCCACTAAAATATTATGTTTGGAGTCATCATGAAGGGAGTATACCCTTTCACACTACTTTTTTTCACTCTCTTTCATAGACTTGGGCCCCATCATACTGGAAGGTATATAGGGGATGTGCCTAGTTAATCTTATTTTTCCTTATATTAAGACCTTCTACCAAAAATGACACCCAGTGCATGGAAAATAACATTCTCTAAAATTAACCATCACATACAGATGCTTAGTGAGGTTTGGGAGACCAACCTATTCACTATTTTGCATGAGTAGATCAATGGGATGGTGGTCATGTTGCATACACATTTACTACTAAGCATAGGATTTATACTTGTGTGCTTGATTATTTGTTGTCAATAAATGTATTGTGTGTTATCCCGTATACCTCAAACAAGTCTAAATTTATTAAGTCCATCCTTATCATATCCAATTATAAAATTATGCATTAAATCATTACTCTATCAAAATCAAGATTCATTTTACCCAATAGTTATGTTATGTTGTACACATTATACCATTACTCTATCCAATTTGAACCACATCCAAAACATATTCAGGTCAATTTTGACCAATATCCAATTCCAAATCAATTATTCAAATATTTTCCACCTTTTCTAAGTCAATTCAAATGAACTCAAGTTGAGTCAAGCCTTTCAATGTCAAAATTCAAAGTCAAATAGAGTCAAACCTTTTCATAGTCAAAATTAAACTTTTTAAAAAATTCAAACTTCCAAGTCAAATTGAGTCAAACTTCTCAAATTAAAATTTTGAATTCAAATAAATTCAACATCAAATCAGGTCAAATTTGACCAAGTCAAACATCTAAGTCAAATTAGGTCAACTTTAACCAAGTTAAATTTATTCAACTCAAACTAAGTAAAATCTAGTCAAAATTGACCAAGTACAATCAATTTAAATCAAGTCAACTTTGACCAAGTCCAAAGTCAAACATTGAAACAAAGTTCAATCAGATCTATTTTGACCAATTCACATCAATTACAAATTAATTTAACATCCAAATTTAAATCATATCCTTGTCTTCCCATTCAATATCCCACACATTTTGGTTGGGATTGATGAAATCACAACATCCATTATTTTTGCCATCCAAATCAAATTAAAAACCCAATATATTCTTAATCACATCAAACAACCTAATCAAACATTGCATCAAACATCAACCAATCCTACATCAAATCCCATTTAGACCCATGGTATCTCACAATCCTTATCTTGCTTTAGCATAACCATCACAATGTTAAAAAATGATTGACCAAATCCTTCAGATTAGCTAGTAGGAATCCCACATAACATCCCTTCTAGGCCCTTCATCTACCAATATAATATCCAATGCCCCTGAGTCACAAACATCAAACAATCTGCTAGATAATACCCATCCAACCTTAAACCCACAATAAATCTAATAATTCAACCATGTCATGTTGTTTCCCCTCCAAATATCATCATTTGATGAAGAACTAGGTATATCCAAGTCTAATAATTATCCATTAGGGATATGCCAAACTCCCCTTACCAATCATAATCAAACTCCTCCACTTACAAGTAAATGTCAATATAATTACTTTATCCTTGACCAATCCATCTTTGAGGATCCATTTCTATCAAATCATCCATATTTGACCAATCCTAAACCATTGTTAGCCCACTCATATTTGATGAAGGACCCATCTTTGATGAGCTAATATTAGATGAACCATTATTTAGCTAATTACCCATTCTTGGTCAACCTACTTTTTATCATCCACTCATTTTTAATGAACCGCCATTCTTTAATGATTCAATCTTCATTGAACCCTCATTTGGCTTATCACCCCATCTCATATCACATATCCAACCATCCATTACCCAACACCATTTGCCTCTTGGGGAAATGATAGTTGTAGACAACAAAAATCAAAGTTCCTTCCATTTGGATAGGCACAACATCAACTTAAAATTAACATCAACATCATATCAATTCAAAAACACATCATTTTTTAGATTCAGCCTCCTCGTAGATGAGGAGATCAATGACATCAATTATTTAGGGTTACGTAGGGACACCCCCACAATGTATTTTCAAATTAATAATTATCCTATAACAAGAAAAAACCTTCAAAGCATGAGCTATAGTGGTCAATGCCTTGGCCTTTATGGTAAGGAATTATTGAGCCAATCCATATTAGAGTATACAAAAGTTCTCACATCATCAACTACAAGCCATTGGTTCATAACATAAAGGTGTTAGTGATACTTTCATGGTTTTTTAGGAAGATTCATCCAACATTGACACATTATTATTTCATATTCCCTATGAGGACCATGTTGCCACCCATATTCTTATCAATTTTATCCATCCTTTACACCATATTAAATTTAAATCTCCTGTACCTATCGATTAGGACTGACAAAATCACTTACCATTAACCTAATTCCATAGAAATCAACCCATGATAGAATTCATGATTGACATCCATCTAGAAGAACATAAACTTGTATCATCGCCCCCTAGTGAAACCTAGTTTTAGGTGTTATGGGACAATCAAAGTCAAAAATTAGCATTCCCTAATGAAGCCTTATTTGAGGCACTAGGTACAAACTAGCAAATCAATATCTAAAGTTACATCCCCTAGTGAAACCTTGTTTGAGGCACTACAGGGCAATCAAAGTCAAAATCCTATAAATCCAAAATAAAATTCCCCTAGTGAAACCTTATTTGAGGCACTATGGAAAAATTAAAAGCAAAATCCAAAATCCAAGTCCCTTAGTGAAAACCTTTTTGAGGTGATATTAGACCAAAATCAATATCAAAATTAGGTAAATACTCTCAGTCTCATGAAATGTGATATTGTTGGTATCAATCCACTTTGCATCATGATCCCCAGATCCCTATAAACCATTCAATAAATCAAAAAACATATTTAATCTGATACAACTTTTTCTTCAACCTCATTCGTAACACCCTCTTTTTTCAGGGCTATGATGACATATTGTTCAATTTGGATGAAGCCAATCTAGAAATCAACAAATTTCACAATGACATCTTTGGAGTGGGTATTTAAAATATCACAGGGCCATCACTCGTAATCCTCCAATGAGTTGAGATGCTAAAAAATCAAAAATCAAAAGAGAAAGAGAAATAACTTGTCCAATGGTGAAAAACAAGCTTATGGTGCCTTGGAAAAGTACCATGATGAAACCTAGGTTTTTGGCATCATGTGTAAAGAATTTATTGTCTATTAGTATCTTAAAAATTGGGAGAAACCTCATCCTTATCTATTCTATTTAATCAATTTTGGCCAACCAATCCTATCCAAATCCTTATCCATAAACATCATATCCAAATTTTTATCCATCTTATCATGCCCATCTTTTCCCATCTTGACCTTAATAAATAAGTGGAAGATATTTTGAGCCTTTTTTAGGAATTATCTTGGAATATCATTTGAATGACACTTTGATGACTGAGCACTTGGTTCCCATGTGACATTATCTTTGGATATCATTAATCCATTATTAGTCACCATCTCCCTTCATCATCCATTATCATCCAACATCATCCTAAATCTCGTCCATCTATTACATTTTCCATTGAGGTGATAGAACATGTTTTCCCTTTGCTAGTGACCCCTTTGAATATACTTATTCTATAAAAATCCAAAAAAATAAAAAAAAATATATATAATGCCAAAAATGCCTTAAAATATATATAAATCCATAAAATCTAAAAACATTTGCCTTGTCTTGAATCTAGTCAGCAATACTTGATAATTTTTTATTCATCAATCTAGCTCTTTTTAGGATATTTCATTTCCACATCCACCCTGTTTGGGGCAAATCATGAATCTAAGCCCATAGATTTCACCTTATTTAGGGAAAATCAAAGTGAATATTTTATTTCAGGATATTTTCCCTAATCCATCTCCTTACATGTATCCTTTCTTGGAGAACCATCCAGCTATTAGTATCATTGAGCCTTCACATGTGGATTTTAACTTGGTTAAATGACAAGGTTTTTTCAAGTTTGTGTGTGTTTTTTTACTTGCTTAATTTTTTTCCTTTATTGTTGTGCTTTGACTCAATCCATATGCCTCAATAGGGTCATCATGGTTTTTCCATATTATGGTGATTTCATGCACTTTTACTTGAGTCCATCCATCAACACATGTCATCAATGTCATCATTATTTTTTCATATCAAGGTCCATTTTTGTCATTTGTCTATTAGATCCAGGTTCAATCCTTATGCACATTGTGGCTAGGTAATCATGGTGTTTTATATAATCATACATATTATCATGTGTAATATCAAAAATTAAGTTACAAAATATATGTAAAGACATGCACTAAAACATTGGTATATCCCCTTACAAAAATCAACATCCATCTTCTAATCATCTATTTTCAAATAAAATAAGTTTATCCAACTTTGGTCCAATGAAATTCAAATCATATTTTCTCATCACCTTCCTCCCTTGGGAGAATTACATTAGCTTAAGTTCCATTCAAACTATGTATCCAATGATCAGTCACATGGAGTTTATAGGGTGAGATTGGTCATTATTATTTCCATTCCCATTCTTGTTCTTCTTTCCATTTCCATTCCCATTCTTATTCTTTTTTCCCATCATTTCATCTAAACTAATTATCCATGTTTAATCACATAATTATTCAATCATTATTACATCACTTGGGTCACCCTCGTGTGCTCAAGTTTTTTTGACTTGTCATTCTTTTAAAATTTGTTATACCATCATCACATCATCCTTCAATCCTTATTACATTACTTGGGGCATCCTCATGTGCTTATTTTTTTGCAATTTTTCATTTTTTTTAAATATACCATCATCGTGTACTATTATGTTAACGTATAAACTTCTATCATCCATTAATCGATTAGTCAATTCATCATTCATTCTTAGATTACTCTCAGGCTTAGGCCAATTACCCCTACTTTTATAGAACAAGTTGGTGTTATGTAGACAAATCTACTACCATAGACCTATTCACTTAGTGCAACCTTGCCCCCTACCATTTAACGACTAGTTTCTAAAATTTAAAATACCATATGGGTCATCCCTCTTGTTTCATAAGTCACTTACATGAAATTATTGAAAAGTATCACTACATAAACAAATAAAGGCCTAATTTCAAAGGGACTTGATATCTATAATGCAAATTCATCTAGGTTCAACTATGTGAGATTTTTTGAATAGTTGTTTCAAGTCACACTCTATGAACCATCATCAGGATGAGAATGGAATCTATTTGATATTTATCTACTACACTATTACACATTAAATAGATCTACCCTATTATTCCAAAATTTAATATCAATCACTAGGATTAGTCACAAATCAAGTTTAAAGCATTCTAAATGAAGTCAAGAGATAACATTGTCAAATTTCAAAGCCAAATTACTAGTTACATACATATATTGAAGGAGCACAATTGCACAATCACACTAGGTTGGAGAACTGTGAGTGGTTTGAGTCCCTCCTTGGAGTATCTAGATACATAGTTAATATAAAAGCATCAATGGGGGTGATTAGATCATCTCAGCCCATTACAATTCCCTTTTTTTTTTAATTTTCTAGCTTTCAAAAGTACACCTAGGATTTTTAAGGTAAGGAAAAGGAAACTATAACTTTATGAATGCTATTAACAAAATTAAAATATCTGATCCCTTTTAGTAGACACATACACAAGTGGAATATTGATCATAGTCTCTTCACATTCACAACATACAAATCTACAATCAATGGACAAGACTACATAGCATAGTTATCTAGGGAGTGCAAACTTGTCTAGACATAGTTGTAAAACATGTTTCTAGACACAAGCTATCATAAGCCTATTTTCTCCCATTTTTCACTATTAAATGTCTACTACAGTTAGATATAAACCAAAAAATCTAAGTATTTAATTATTGGTTGTACTTTATATATTTAGTAATTCCACTTGTTAATTAATTTCAATCAATTCTGATTTACATTTAGATTTGTGCTTAAATGACAATTAGTGCAATCTATATTATCTTTCAATGTTTTATACTTAGTAAATTAAAAATAGGGAAAAACAAGAAGTTGAGGTGAAATGGTCAACCAAATAGGGGTCTATGCAACCTAAGGTTATAAATGATGAACCTAAACAACCATATAGCTATACTAGCTTATTTAGTATAAATAAGAGCATAAGCAAGGATATATATATATATATATATATATATCCATAAAAAAATAAACTAATTAATAACTAATCTACTAAGTAAGTAAATAAAGTATATAGGGATAAAAACACTTGCCTTTGGGTGGACATGTCGATGTCTCAATCTCCCCCTTTGGATCAAGTGGCACTTTATACGAGATGTAGGTTGAATACTTTTAATGCAAAAAGAAGACCTATATATCTTTAGTTTGGGACTCCAAAGACTATTACACCTCTTTGGTTCAACTCCTATTGAGAATCAATGACCATAATCAAGATAAGACATTCAAGATAAGCTTCTAAATCAATAACTCCTCCAAATACTACTTAGGATTAGAAATTTGAGCACAAGTAAATTGTATGAATGTGATATATCTTTTATAATGGAATGTTAACTCTCTCTCTCTCTCTCTCTCTCTCTCTCTCTCTCTCTCTATATATATATATATATATATATATATATATATATATATATATATATATATATATATGATTCTAATACCCAAAACTAAGCCATAGTACTGGCTAGGTCAATACAACTAGCATATGTCAATTAACATAGTATTGTACTAGCTAGGCCAATATAGTAGGATATAGGAAATCTAGCAATTTTGGATGGAAAGTAGATTAAGAGGTAAGATAGAAAGAGACACATAGGAGGTTAGACTAATAGTAATGTGGTATAACATAATAATTTGCAAACATCTCTTGAAAAGTAATATGAGCCAATCCCACCCCATCCTTAGTGCACCCTTTAAGGTGTGTACTCAAAGAGATTGATGTGTTGACTATCCCCTATAAGAGAAACTATCAGTAAAGTGACAAAATTGAAAATATGGGGTGTGTACATATTCCCACCTGAAGCTCATCATGTGTCACAATAGTGTAACATGGGATAGTGCTTTGGGATAGAAACATAGTAACACAAAAGAGGAAAAATAAAAATATATTCTAAAAGAACTATTGATAATTGAATAACTAAAAGAACCATATACATACACTAATTTACCTTTCCACTGAATTACTACATGAAAATACCATAGTCTCGATCATGGAGGGTGCAATAACTAAACTCTAAAAACCTATAGGATATAAGGCTAAAAATGTATAAAAATAAAGTGTGCCTATGTAGGATGGTCAATAAATAGATGTAAAATTATCTTAAGTGATTGAAGCACTTAGAAAATTAGCATTCCAAGATTGATAAAGTTAGGTTAGATATAAAATATCCCAAGAAGCATATAAAATGAAGGAAAGTTGGTTAGCTAAAATCCAAGGTTACTTTTGACCAAAAAACCTAAAAATGAATCCAAAGTAAGATAAGTAACAATCCAAATCAAATTAAGGACACAAAGAACTATTGTATCATAGTTAAAACATCAATGTAATATAAGTAATAGACTAAACTAAAACAAATATGTAACAAACATAGAAACAACACCACATGGCCCATGAAATAGGTGAAACATGAAACCATGGAAAGGAAAAATGGGACTAGATGGCCAACAAAAAAGTGAATATAAAACACAAGGTCCAAAACATAAGTAAGATAATTACTAGAAAGATAAGGAAATTACCAAGAAATCATCTCATAACAACTCAAAGATGTAACATCTATTCTAAACATGGAAAATCTAGAACTTTCATAATGCTACCATGTCTAAAAATATGGAGAAATAGAAACTAAGAATATGGGGAGATTTAGTAACAAGCCTACCTATCAAGGGGGGAAATTTTGAGGGAGGTAAAAGAGAGTGTCACCAAGGAAAAAACATGGTCTTTACTAGAAATAAGACACTCTAATCATATTGGCAAAACTAAGAGTTTTTAACATCAATGGCCCTAGAGAACCACACCTAGCAAACATAATCTTAAACTAACTAGTGAAGTATATAGATCATCCTATGAAGGCTAGCATGCATAAAAAATAAAATGAACCTACCTTTTCACAATGAGTTCCCCACTCCTTAGGACCCCTAACAAATCCATCATACTATTGTGAAGATTGAGTACTTGAGTGAGAAAGTAGGTGGCATCAGAATGTAAGAATGTATAGTTAAAATAATGGCATAATTAGACCTCCTACCCTAAACTACTAGTCTACCACACCTCAATGTATATCAACTCTATTATGATGTCAATTGTAGAGTAAGAGATTGAACTAGAATAGGAGATGTGCCAAAAATATAATGTATTTTTGGTTTGATCTAACTTTTAAGATATAATTTGGATTTAATTATTTTGGTATTTTTATATTTTCCTCCACATGGATTTGGAAAAACCAATTATGGGTGTTAAAGATGACTATCACAAGGGAGTTGATACTTAGTCACTAGATATGAGAATCTAAATATGAAGATGCTTAAAGACTCATAGACTTGCACCTTAGAAAATAATGCAATCTTGAAACCAACATTATTGAGCCCAAAATGAAGGTGACATATAGAGAGTCGTGGAAATGAGCATAGAATGGTTAGTTGCCCCAAATCACAAAAAATAGTGTAAAGGGAGATGGTACAATGACATGTAAGTATGAAACATCATCATAATAGAGGGAAAGTGTGGATTAAATATTTATAGATACATAACTATAGTTTTATCACAAGATAATATGTTTGAATTTAAGTGATAAAAAACACTAGTCTCGACTATTACCTTATCTTTATAAGAAGACACCTACCTAAGGTTAGAATCAGAAGCAATCTATATATCAAAATGAATAATCTTAGATATTTGTGAGGATGTCTTGGTTGATTCCCTAGGTCTTACCATGCAACTCACAAACTAAAATTTCAAGAGACACAAATAATATAAAGTTATGAAGCATAGAAATGATAAGTATATTAAGCATAGAAAATATATCAAAATATCCAAAGGGTGTACAAAATGATAAGAGAAACCAAATAATTTTAAAGGAAGGAAGAAAGCAAATGGTTATAGAAATAAAGATAAAGAGGATGGGTGTTTGTGAGGAGGGTTTGGTTGATTCCCCAGGTCCTACCATGTAACTCATAAACAAAAAAATGAAGAGGTGTAAAAATGACAAAAGACCTAAGGACCAACCATAGGTGATAGTGTTAATGTGAAAGAAACCTAAAGGTGTGTAGAGATAATGAGACTAATCTACAATGTAAGAGAGTAAAAATAGAATCTGAAATAAATGTTAGTTAAACATAATATAAACTAAGTTTAAGCATTCAAAAAATATGTAATGTGAATAGTATGGTAGTGATGTCACTAAGGAATCCTTACAAACCTATCAGATGTCTATCACAAGTATTGATAGAAGGAATTACTCAAAGGAAGGGGAGTTTGAAAAGAGACCAAAGAGCCAAAGGAAACTAATTTAAATTGAAAGATGCTATAAAATTTATTAATCCAAAGTTTTTTACCTAAGATCTACAAAGGAAACTAAGGTTGACTATAAATCATACCAAAATAGGGGTAAGATAAAATATACCAATGAGTCTAAAAGACAATAATAGATGATTGTAAATGAAATAAATGTTGAAAAATAAACCTAAAGGTTTTACTTAAGATCCACAAGGAAAACCAAGGTTGATTATAAATCATTTCAGAAGAGAGGGATGTTAAAATATTTGAAAAATAAAATCTGTAGGTGCTATCAAAGATCCATAAGAGAAACTAAAGTCAACTACAAAATACCAAAGAACCAAAAAGGAAGCAATGGTGTAGTAAAACTAATGTTAAATAAATAAAATGCAAGTAGAAAAGAAACTTGAGATAAAATAACAGGAAATATCTATGCTAATAATTAATGTCAAATAAAAACAATTGAAATGCAAGCATATTTGTCTCAAAAGATTTCTTGAAGCTAAATTTCTTTGTTTGTAATATGTAATTTTTTTTATTATTATTATCTCATACTAAGGATGATATATCAATAATCCAAGAGGATGAGGATGGGCATTTTAATATGCCCCCAAATCATGCATAAGGATAAGGTTGGACATCACAATATGCTCTAAATGTTGTAATAAGCAAAGGGTGGGTAGCACAATGAGCTCTAATATGTGTAGTAATAAAAAGATGGGCATCATAAGATGCTCCAACATGTGTGATGTAGGTGGATTCTATTTAGCCCCAAAATCAACACACCTAGTAATAATGTCAAATTTTATATAGATGTGTGCTACAATAAGGAATGTGGCATCTAGGGAAATGTCAGTATATTTGGGAGGTGATAGAAAATTATTTTTTATGGTATCAGTGAAGCCAATATATTCTAGTGTAACAAGACATAAAATTAATTATGTCGGTGAGGTTGATACAGTCTGGTACAATAATAGGTCAACACAGTCTAGTGTAAAAAAATTAGAAAGAACTATATTGGGTAGGTTGATATAGTTGGATGAAACATAAGGAAAGTAATCGATACAATTATGATTAGGCATGTTAGAGAGTAATATTATATCAAAATTTTTAAAGAAGTGGCTAATACTATTGTAAATATCATGGGATGATAATAAAATTACTTTAACATTTTCTGAATGTTATATAATATAGTTGGAAGAATTTAAAGGAAATAAGAGTAGTGTATTAGCACTATGTAATGTATGTCTAATATAGTTGAGTAAAAAGGAAAAAATATATCAATACATTTTAGGTCATGTTTGATGTAGTTCGAAGAAACTAGTGAAACTATACTAACACATTTTGTGTCATGGTCGATGTAGTTAGATAAAATAGGAGGTTGAATTATAAATATATTAATAATTTTGAGGTTATGGATAATGTAGTTGGTTTTAAAAATATGAACTATTTCAACACATTTAAGATCATGGCCAACAATTAAATGTAGGTAATTGTAATTGAATGGTATCAGATTGGATAATATAATTAGAAATAAGAGATTATAGTAGTGATTTGGGTATGTTGGAAGAGGTTGAAGCTGAAATTGGACTAGTTGGATAGGTATGAATATTTATATAATCTTGAGAATCTTAATCATCAATAATGTGTATTGTGGTAGGCTTTTCAATTAGGCTTTCTTCATAAGTTGATGGGATGATGAAAAACTTTGGTTAAATACAAGCTAAGATTTGAAGACTTATCCTTCTAAGGCCTTCCAAGGGTGGGGTAGAGTTTAGACAGACATCAATGAAACCATGCTCATCATTTCTTTATTTTTAGTGTGGATTTCTAAATATGGGAAAATCATAAGAGGTATTTTCATCTTTATAGTATTAATCATCAATAGGAACATCCGCTATCAGTCTAGGGCCTTCATCTATGATAGAGTCATCATCATAGATGGTAAAATCATGGTATTAATTTTAAACCATGTGATAAATGGAAAAGTTATGACAATTAGGATTCTCATTTGGATCATCAAAATTAGAGGACCATATTAATAATCTTTGATCCCATTATAAGTATCATCATTGGGATCTTCACCCAAGTAATAAGGTTTATTAAGTTTGTGAGGAGAATATTACCATAAATCATGTGATAAATGAGAAAATAATCATCATTATCCTAAGATTCATCAATGGAAATATCTGTTATCATGTCAGTAATCATCATCATAAATGGGAAAATCATGATATTGATTTTTAACCATGTGAGAAGTGGCACAAGTGGGATCACTAGGACTCTCATAGTGATCATCATAAATGGGAGGACCATATTGATAATATTAAATCTCACTATAAGTTTCATCATTGGGATTTTCACCTAGTCATAAATATCATCATGAGTGACAATATCATCATCTATAGGATCTTTAGTAATTACACCATGAGGAGTTGCCTTCAATGGTGGTTATGGAAGGTAAAAAGGAGTGACCCATGAAAAATTGGAATGGGTTGAGGATCACTAAAATGAAATTAAGATGGAACACTATGATGAATATAAATAAAAATATATATGTATAAAATTTTGATTAAAATAAACATGTAGTATTGGGCAGACTGATATAGTTATTGAATCTAAAAAATAAATTGTATTAAGTTATCTGATATAGTAATATATAGAACTAAAAAATAATGATTGTATTGATTTAGCTGATATATTTTGGTAAAATAGTGTAAAAAATAAGAATATATCAAGATTTATATATAGATTATTAAAATGGTGGCATAATTGGTGGTTGAAGAAAAGGACTATATGAGTCTAGCCAATGCAATAGGAATCGAGAGTTAGAAATAGAAAGTTATATCAATTCAATAGATACATTATGATCATGAATCATCTATATCAAGGTTCCCAATGTAATTTGAAGGAAAATCATAACTATATTGATCGATTCAATATAGTTTGGAAATCAAGAGAATTGTATCAAGCTAGCCAATACAATTTGGTCAAATATGATAAACTGACCAAATAACATCAAATGAACAAAACATTTATTGATATATGGAAGGTATAATTAATATGGATGTGTTTTATTTTTAGTCTCTCAAATATATTGATATTAAATGTAAATATGAACAAGTCCCAAAATGGAACTGATTATGGTGGATTCCACCATCCCATATCTATGTTATCTTGTATTTGAAGTACATTGAGAGTAACTTCTTAAGGATAAGCATTTATCAATGCACTACAAAACCAAATGGACAATAAGCTTCCTATTCATTGAATAAATAATCCTAGGCACTTCTGATATACCATGAATTAGATGGAAGCTAAATTCCTTATACAATTTTGTTTAATGGCTTGAGTATTGGGTCAGTGCACATCAAACCATGGCTTAGGTAAAACTAATGACCACCTTGCCCAAAATTATAAATCCTATGATTATTTCAAATACTAGAGCACATTTATAGATTAAAATACAAGAGCATTAAAATGATTTATATTAAATGTAGAAAATAGTAACATGTAATGTATGAAAGAATGAAATAAACACTCAACTGTGATGTGGCCTCCAACCACATATATGGATTCATCAATCCATAACTCTCATAAATGCATAAAAATAATAATAATTCAACTCATAAACTCATAATATTCTCATTAAATCTCTCAATAATACACAAGCTTCCTCAAGCTTATCTTTCACACATACATAGTTTTATCAACAAAGCTTCCTTCCCATTACATAACTTGAGAATCACATGTCAAGGAGGCCTTCAAAGGCTTCTTTCTAATTCTATCCCAAACTCACCTCCCTAAGCCAAGAATTAATACCACCTTTATATAAATTAAAGGAATAAAGAAGACAACAAAACAAATATGTCCCACATCCCACATGGGTGAACAATGACAAAGAAGACCACTTGGAGTGATCATTGCTAAAGACAAATTCTCCATTAGAATTTTGTGCCACCTTCACATGTGAAACACTATTGATGAATAGTGAAAGGCTTATCACATGTGCAAAGGTAAAAATGAAGAGCATCTTATTTAGACAAGTTGGATGACTACCATGTGCCTCCATGTGACTTCATATAAATGTGCCCCCACTTCATATGTGTGAGAAGATCCTCCATGCCACATCACTTTCTTACATCATCTATCACATCATCATGAATAATAATCATGAATAGTACCAATGAATAATGTTGCATGAATAGTTTTTTATCACCACATTATTCTCCTCTAATTAAAAAATAACTCAGCTCCTATGATTTATATTGATTATATCTGTGTCATTTATTCTTTAAAATCACTCTATTTTTGGGTGATGCAAGATTGCCCAATCCCTTGGATACTCCTACATCAAACATCTAAGGTGAATAATGTGATATCATGATCACATATATGGGGTGAGTGGTAGAACCACCCTTTCAATCACTAGGAATAATGATCATGATGTTGCCTTCCAACACACCAATGCACTTGAAGAGTATTCCTTTTTCCTTTTATGCTTCCAACATCTATGAAATGGCCTCAAAATTATCCTCACAGGACCACAAACTATCCTTATCCAAAAACTTATCCATATTCCAATGGATTTAGATGGCCAAATCACACTATTGTGAACCGAAACACTCATGGGATCACACCCTTTACAAACTAACCTCCTCCACGAAGATGATCTACCACACATACCATCATCCCATGTGAACTCAAGCCCACCACTAGCCATCCACCTCCACCTAAAGCCCATCTAGATTTATTAGACCACCATCCAACCACCTATTGGATTATCCACAACATCATAAATAATATCTACTCGTAGCTTCTCTCTTATGGTTGCAACATCACTCTTCATCTCATTCTCATGTGCATCCACTTTCACAACAACCACATCCAATGTTTATTCACAAGAAACATTCAAATATTTTTAGCTTTCCTCTACCTCTATCTACAACTCCTCATGGTTGTAATCTTCCTATCCTTTCAAATCCCCATGGTTGTAATTTTTCGTACTCGCATGCCATATCACATGGCTACAATCTTCATCATGTGCACATACTTCCACATCATCCCCCAAATTTTCTTCCAAAGAAACTTGAAACTCTTCTTCAATGTTATCATGATCCTCATGCTCTTAAATTTCACTATGGGATGAAAATGGCCCATCCATGACAACCCTAATGGTGGTTTCCTCACCCTCTACACTCTCCACATGTGTACTATCTTACACATCCATCACTCCCAATTAAAAATTGGCAAACTCATTACCATCACAAACTAGAAAATCTAAATTATCCCACTCATGGATCTTCATACATTATTCCCCATCATCACACAATGGGTCTCCTTCATCTGGTAGATAATACACCACCTATACATCCTCTTGCATGAGGATTTCTTCTTCTCTCTACAGTTCTTCATAGATGCAATCTTCACTCTTTTACAACTCCACACAACTATAATCTTCATTTTATTGCAACACTCCATGGTTATAATTTTCATTCTCAAGCAGTTCTACATGGTTGTAACTTTCCTTCATCTTCTCTTTATCATCCTTCATAATGATTTCTTCAATAATGGGTTGTTCATTAGCCTCTTCCTCTTTCACATTGCCTTCCATATCAATTTTCTCCTTCATCTTCTATTCTCTATTATATTCTCTCTTATGCAACTCTCCATGGTTGTACTCTTTCTCCTTTTACATGACTATCTCTTTCCTCAATGAAGGCCATCTTTGCCTTCAGGGAGTCTACTATCTCCCACACCATCTCTTCTTCTTCTTCACTCTCAAAGTTTTCAAATCTCTTCAATAGTAATTACAATATCATGATTCAAGTCTTTAGCTTCTTTTCCCATTCTCTTTCTAGTGGCAATATTCCACTCTTCTTATCCATCTTCATACCTGCAAAAACACAAAATAAATAATAATGTACTCTAGAATTCTCTCCTCCCAACAAGATTTGAACTTACTCTGATACCATTTGATGTGGCCTCCAACCACATGTATGGATTCACTAATCCATAACTATCATAAACACATAAACATAATAATAATTCAACTCATAAACTCATAATCTTCTCATTAAATTTCTCAACAATACACAAGCTTCATCAAGCCTATCCCAAACTTTCCTTCCTAAGCCAAGAATGAATACAACCTTTATATAAATTCAAGGAATAAAGAAGACAACAAAACAACTACATCCCACATCCCACATGGGTGAAAGATGACAAAGAAGACCACTTGGAGTGATCATTGCTAAAGACAAAGTCTATGTTATAATTTGGTGATACCTTCACATTTGAAACACTATTTATGAATAGTGAAAGGCTTATCACATGTGCAAAGGTCAAAAATAAGGGCATTTTCTTTAGACAAGTTGGGTCACCACCATGTGCCTCTATGTGACTCCATAGAAATGTACCCCCACTCCACAAGTGTGATAAGATCCTCCATACCACATAAATTTCTCAAATTATCCACAACATAATCATTAATATTATTCATGAATAGTATGAATGAATAGTGTTGCATGAATAGTTTTTTATCACCACATCAAACTAGTATCAAGCAGGGCAATACAGTTAGAAAATTTTGACAAAACTATACTATATTGTCTTGGTTGATGCAATTGGAAAAAGACACAAAATTATATTAGGATGGTTAATGTAATTTGGTATTAGGATGGCTAATATATTTGTGGAGGAACTATAAACTATAACATGTTGGTTGATATAGTTGTTGAAAATAGGAATAATGTATCAGACCAATCATTACATTTGGGATGAAAAAATATGAAGGTTATGATAATGTTGCTAAGAAGAAAAAAAATAAAAACATGAAAATGATCCAACAATAAGTGGGATAAGATTTAATTCAAGTTCACCATAATGTATGAATGGGCTAGGATGACCTATAAATATAAATTTTCTCTTAATATATTGGAACTCGAATAAGTCATAATAATAGAGCCAAAGTATACTTGAAAGATCGGGTAAAGACCTATAATAATTATGGACCTCTAAGATGGTCATATATACTTTAAAGATTAAAAGGTTCCAATGCCTAAGCCTATGATATTGGTTATGGATCTCACTAAGGCTTAATGTAGATATAAGTGATTATAATAATGATTATTAAGGTTTAAGTCAATGGTTGTAAAGGTGAAAGTAAATTAAATGAATGTAAGTGGTTGTAAAGAAGGTAAAAAATAGAAGACAGGTGCAATGGTTATCAAAATAAGGATATATGCAACCCAAAGTGATAAATGAAAATCCTAAATAACCTTATATTTGTACAAGATCATTTGGTACAAGGAAGAGCACAAGTAAGGATACTCTCATACATTTACTAAGCAATAAACAAAGAAATATCTAACCTATTGAGTAAATAAATTAAAGAGTGTAAGGATATAAATACTTACACTTTGGTGAATCTATCGACATCTCAATATCCAACTTTGGATCGAATGTCACTTTTCAATATATGTTGTAGGATGAAGATCTCACATCCAAGAAGAAAACCTAGATATCATTATTTTAGGACTCCAAAGACTATCACACCTCTTTGGTTCAACTCCTATTGAGATTCAATGGCCATAAGCAAGATAAGACCTCAAATATAAGCTTCTAAACCTCTAAGTCCTCTAAATTATACTTAGGAGTATAAATTTGAGTGCAACTGGAGTGTACAAATGTGATATATTTTAGAAAGTGAAATTTGACCCCTATATATACAACTTCAAAACCCTAAACTCTAAGTTAATAGTATCGACCAAGGTGATACAGGTGGAATGTTTCAGTTAACATAATATTGTATTAGTTAGATTGATACAATAGAGTATATAAATAATATACTCATAATTGTATTGGCTAGGTTGATACAATAGGATATAGGGAATATATCAATTCTTGATGAAAAGTAGACAGAGAGGTAAGACTAAAAGAGATTCAAAGGAGGTTAGACTAATAGTAATGATGATAATAGGATATAGGGAATCTATCAATTCTTGATGGAAAGTAGATAGAGAGGTAAGACTAAAAGAGATTCAAAGGAGGTTAGACTAATAGTAATTATGTAAACATATCTCAAAAATTACCATGAGCCAATCCCACCCCATTCTTGGTGCATCTTTTAAAATGTGCACTCATGGATATTGATGCCTTGACAAGCTCCTATAAGAGAAATTGTCAATAAAGTGATAAAAGTAAAAAATATCAAGTGTATACACTATCCATGTAGAACAATATGAAAATATTAATTTCATTACTTTTGTTAACTAATAATGTCCATTCAAAAGGGTCATGATTAAGGTGCATTGTTAAGACTAATCAAAAATTAGATCTAAAAATAAAACCCTAAGGCTAAAATTTTAAATTTTAAAAAGATGAAACCCTAAGGGAAGACCTAGGATTTTTTAATGTTTGATATGTGTATAGGATCTCCAGTATGTTTTACCCTGAGTCAGATTAATGGGTGTGATTAATTCAATTAACATAAAAACTTTGTAATGTAATTCAAATAAATAGATATAGCATTCAATAATACATCTAAATGTAAAATCTTGATATCGATTCCTCTAATTTGACAAGGGCATATGTTAAATATATAAGGTACTAAAGAGAACATGATATTTATATTTTTTGGATGATTATCTTACTATGAATATATTTTTGAAGTGAAAGTCAAAGATAAATCAAGCTTGTGGTTTGTTTAGTTATGAAACTGATTTGATGTATATTTTGGGTTGGTTTGGTTCTTCAAACTTGTGTTAGTGTCACTAGTCAATACTAACATGTTGGTTGATATGACCTATGTGGAAATAGGGCATGGTGATTATACAATCACATGTAATTGTATTTTTTTGCTCTATCTTTGTAATCTTGAACCCTGATGATGGACATAGATCTATAACTCAACCTCCTTTGTCTTGAAATCCTAGATGTGATTGTAAGTCTAAAAACATACAAAAATGGGGGAATTAATGGGTTGATCTAACCTCAATCACTATTTTTGATGTTTGATCATTACCTAAATATCCAATACTCTAAGGAGGAAAATCAAGCCACACGTTGTTCTCCCACCTAGTATTGTTATGCAATTGTTCTCATGTGCTATGGTATATAGCTAATGATGTGTATTTGATACTTGAAAATACTTACTTTGACTTGGATTTTGAATGCTTTAAAATTGTCTTATGACTACTCCTAGAGATAGGTTTTTTAATTATTAATAATAAGGTATATTTTCTCAATGTGCAACAATTCATATATGTATATCAAGTAAGTGTCAAGTTCCTTTTGATTGAGACCTTGATTTATTTATATATGGATACAATTGAATAATGCATTGTGACACTGAGAGGTTAGGATAATGGGCCAACCCTAAGGATGGGTTTGATTATAAAAAATAGTGATAGTTGGGATTGGATCAATACCAACTAGAGCACATTAGTATCAACTAATGATATTGACCATATCTAGTGGAAGTGACTTGTGTACAAGTGGATTGAATTGAGAATATGGAGATGTTTGTGCATGGTATTTAACAGGTTTGAAACATATAGTGGGTTTCTTATAGGTGTATAACAACTGAACATAACATTTGACTCATAATGCAACATTCAAGTATGAAAGGATGGTAGATTAAGACTTTATTTGAATGTTTAATTCATGCATGGTAAATGTGTGTCAAGCTTGTCATTATCAAGTATCAAAGACCACATTTTAGTATCTATAGCTAATATTTTACTATAATGAATTATGTTCTTATTGTATGGTTGTGGAGGTTTCCCCCTCAAAGTGAGTAATCTTCTATTCATATATTTTTCTCTATTTTAGTCATAATGTGAACTATTGCTCTAATTCTACTTTATTTGTGAATTAATTTCACTACAAGTGTTATCAAAGCTTCAATTTTGGAAGAAAAATGGGCAAAACCCTAATTTTTAAGAATCACTTAAATATTGCAATCCATTGGGAATTTTTATATAATTTATTTACTAGTATTTTAGAATCATTCAAGGATGCTACAGTAAACAACTAGAGTTTTCTTATCAACTTTGAGTGAGTTATTGTAGTTTTATATGTTTTCATAAATTCACTCTACATGCTTAATTTTAAGTTTTTTTCTAATGTATTTACATTTTTTGGAAAGCTTATAAAAATATAGTGGGGTCTATTCTTTGGATTTTTTAATTTGAGACTAATATATGTCAAAAACCTCTTAGTTAGTGTTTGGTCAAAGGTAAAAAACAAATTCAACATTATCAAGCCTTGGTATGGTAAGACCAAAAACTAGGGGTCGAGGCAAGGGTTTTGAAACTCCAAGTAAAACCTGTAACAAAGAGGAGATGGATTTATAAATGTAACTTATCAAATATTTTATTCCAAGATTTTTTTGATAAATTATAAGGTGAGCCAACTTGAGTATAGTGTGCAAAACATACAATTTGATATGGCTAAAATCAATCACAAATTGGATGAGCTTAGATAGCGTCTTAGTAAAAAATTTAATTTTTAAATGAATCCACAAAACCAATCACAATTCACTACTACTCAAACCAACAAGTGTGGATATTCAAATCAACCCAATACAATCCCCAATATATTTTAGCCTCTACCTTTCGATGGTTCCCATTTTGGGTTGTGGAACAAGATGCCAAAAATGGAAATGTGTAAGTCTTATGGGAAGGATCTAGTCTTCTAGATGAAACAAATGAATATTTTTTTGAGGTACATCAATTTCCATTTGGATAAATGGTGGTAATGGTAATGTTTATATTTGGAAAAAACAAATAATTTGGTATCTATGGCTTTGTGCTGAAAAAAATAATAAGGGTCTTTGTGTCATTTGGTCAATTTTTACCAATAAAATATAGTTCTAATAACACAATAATGTAATGAATGAATACTTCAACTAGATAGCAAAGCTGCACAAAATAGGATCCATTAGGGATTATGTTCATTAATTCTAAAATCTATCTTTGCGAGTGGATTTAATTACAAATGAAAATTTAAATGATTTTTTCTTTGCAAGCTCAAGGATCACATGTAACATGAGGAAAACATGTTTAATATCAGTTTTATTTATGAGGTTATTGTCATGTCATGTAAATTAAAGGAGAGAAAAATAGTCATTGAAAGGTAACCTTTCGTAAGAATAAGAGATAAGAGCACTCTAGCACAATCATTCCCTCAACCTACCAGACTATTCCATAAATAAAAAAAGATTGTGTTTTAACTATGATAGCAAATACAATCAAGGACATAAGTGTGCAAAAATGAATTATTCTACATCTAAGATGCCAATAAAGAATAAGAGTGTAACAACCCCATTGGGTTCAAACTAGAAATACATGAATTTGTTTTTAATAATTACATATACCAAAAATAGATTACACTGTAATAATCTAAACAAAGATCATATGAAATACTCAAAGCATGATAATAACAAACAAAACATATTACATCATATGTCACTGATCTTTAATATCATGAGAGCACATCATAATGAAAATATATAAAGTGATTATATTAACTCAACCATAATTGATACAAGTCTACAACCACCACTATCAATGTATAATAATAACTAATTACAACTCTTCATGACAATATTCAATATTAAGTACAATGTAATACAATTTACATATAAAATACATGGCTCCCTTGAGTATGAGTTTCCTAGACTCTAGTATATATGGCAACCTCAAGTGTCATCTCAAAATTATTACTGTTGTGAGGAGGGAGAGCATCATCCGAGTGATTTTCCACACCAACCACGAACCAATGATCCCCCACACTAATCCCATTAGGAAATGGCCCTCCCTTTATGGATGAGTAGATAGTGATGACATGGGAATCTAGAGAGATAAGCAAGTACATGTGTGTTGTATGATTCCCAAAATTAAACATACAGTGTATCATAGAAAACCATTATATTGCAAGATATTGCACAAACATGTGAATCATACTCATGAAATGATAATGTATCACTAAACATACTTTGACTCAAAGTTTTATGAATAATAAATAATAATGATCTATAGATCAATTAAGTTCATATAAACCACTTGATCAGACTACCTTCATCTGGCATTGTGATGCTAATAAGCTAGTGAAGTTTATCTCACTCCTTACTCAGTATCAGCAATACAAATTGATTAAATATAATTTAACCAAAAAATTCATATAATTTACATCCTACTAGAAAATACATCACATAACATGTTGTACATAGTATTAACCAAAGCATGCATTTATTTCATCAAATGTATGAATGAATTTTATATTATTTTATATTCCATACTAAAAATAATGACTATAGTTTATACTACCCAGGTAAAATACACATTTTTACAAATTTTAACTACCAAAATTAGTTTTCAAACATACTACACCCTATGATAACCCATACTACCATGGTCTAGTATTCTAAAACATAGTTTCTAATTTTCCACAATCAATCATTTAAAGTAGTCTTAAATACGTGGAAACATAAGCTTCTATTCAACCAACTAGACATAATAAATCAAGTCACACTTTATACGAAACACATAATATTCTATTTTAGCATATGTTACACTCTCAAAGGTTGTATGCATGCATATACCAAGTCCCACCAACTATCATAAAACATGTTATTCTTAGTAACAACCATTACGTATACACTTAATTTGTTAAATGTAGGTGTGAGTCTAAACATAATAATTATAGTATGTACCATCTCGGTATAACATGTAGTACTCTATGACATCTCATACTATCATAGTTCATAACTACACAATTATAGATAACTAGTCATATAATTCATATGATTCATAATCTTAACTAATAGTCTAGCCAGTACAGGTTATACCACTCGATTAAACCCTATTTAAACTACATACTAATAATCTAAAAATATAACTTCTAAGTATACCTCATGATGCACTGTTATATGTTAAATATAACCAAATATTTATCCATATTAACACTCTCATAATATGTACCACACATAAGTATTCAATACTGAATACATATAACTAACAGTCAATCAATCATTTATAGAGAAATAGAGAACTCATAAATCCATATAACATTCATTTAAACATTTTCTTTTATTTTCTAAAAGACTATTTTAATATGATTATAGTTTCATTCCCTCGAACACCTGATGATTAGATAAAATCATACTTCTAGCTACAAGCTTAGGTGTATGACCCAACACAATCATTTACATTATGTACTTATGTTGTATACTTAAATCTTTGTGTGTGTGTGTGTGTGTGTGTGTGTGTGTGTGTGTGTATCAAAACAAGACTCAATACACAAAATATAGGATAATCCAAACTAGAATTTGCTATACATTTTACGGGTTTGAATGCACGTATTTGTTGACTTAATTATATGTACTTTTTTTTACATAGTTCATAATCCACCCATGGAATTATAACCGTAAGAATACACACACACACACACACACACACACACACACACACATATTTATATATATTTCTTATGAAGCATTCAGTAACTTGGCTTAATGTTACATTCACATTCTGTGTTTTGATTCACAAATTATATGATAAACTACTCTTCATATTAAAATAAGGACTATATTGGGTTCTCAATTTATTCCACGCCTCATTAAACCCTCTAAGGATAAACTAACCACACATAACACCTATAGTTGTTGGTATTCTCAAAGAGGTTTTTCATGAGATTATTCAACTATTTGATATCGAAAAAAATTGACTATATATTACAATCTAACATTAACATGCCTTTTCAAATTTAAGGCTTCTATATAAGTCCATAAAATATGCAAGTTAAAATCTTCATGTAATTGGCCCGTATATACCATAATTCTCAACTATTTAATTTTATATATGGAAATGGGCTATTGTTTTGGTTCATATATAATTTGATCGTAATGTAAATAGCCATATTTTATTAATTTCAAAAAATCCTTTAAATAATCTTGAATATTTTGGAAGTGGCACATGGAGTCTAAGGCTCTACAGACTTAATATTATCTTTCCAAACGAGAAAAGGATATATTTTTCTATTGTAAAGTATTGACATTTTCCACTCTTTAGTTAATTTACTATCAAGACACCACTAAGGAATGGTAAAATTAAAACATTCATGTTGCCTCCAAATTAGCAAACTAACATTGTTAATTATAATGCTCAGTTGGTTCTCTTCATATGGCCTATTTTTTAGTGATGAACTATTTCCTATTAAATTATTGTTAAATGTTTTGTCAATTCCATCTGATCTACTCTCTATAACAACACCAAGGTAAAATGCATACCTATATACATATAGTAAATCTTATATACCAATATCTAGCAATTTAATTCTTTACACTATCATTATATGTTCCATCAGTGAGTTGATTAGGTATATATAATTAACTGTAATCATTCTACCAACAAATCACTAATTATAGTGACTTAGTTAAACACACAGGCTGAAAAAAATATCAACAATGCCTATTTGTTTATTCATTTATGAATATTTTCTCAACTAAATATAGTGAAGCCTTATAAAGCTACACAAGCCGAAAATGGCAATGCCAAGGCTATATGCAGCGACTCAATTTAAATGGTTTGAGAATTAAGACATCAGTAATTCATTCCTATAGCATAGACTGGAAATAACATGATGTCATCAACAAGAAATAGGTATATACAACATATATGTATATAATATTAATGTTCAACAATCCACTTATATAATATGCTATAAATTTTTAAGAAATGGTGATGCAACACAATAGTGCAGGCTGAAAATAAGTCTTAAGGTGATGCCAAGGCTATAGATTATTTTTCATCTATGTAAAAATCCAATAATATGCATAGTGACTCATTATTACTAAATATTAACAATCATATATATATATATATATATATATATATATATATATATATATATATATATATATATATATATATATATGGCATCCTTTTTTTCTATTTCGATATTGCATGATTATGGCAATGAATTTATTTTTAAGGATATATATAAATATGCATAAAAATAAATATGTATTAGTATCCAATTCAAATTCTTCTAAAGGGGGTGTCATCTACACCTAAGTCACCACTTCCCTCAATGCCACTATATATGGCTTGATTAGCAAATTGATATGTAGTATTTGAATCATTCACCCATGTGTAAATTGTGCCAGTATATAAATTTTACTCAAACTAGTCAATGGTGCTCGATTTTGCAATTGTTATATACATTTCGATTATTAGATTCTTGATATTCTAAAATCATCTTATTTATAAACTAGATAAATAGCTCAGAATGAATTTAATATTCTAATACCCAAGTCATCACATATATATATGTTGAATATCTATCTATATTATGATTTCACATAAAAGATCTCGACACCTATATTATTCAAATGCAGCTTAACATGTAGATAATTTACCTAAGCAGAAGATCAAATTTAGCCAATATTTAATTCTTCCATAAATAATATTCAGTATAAATATAAAGAATTTTAATACATTGCCTACCTGACAAGATGTTTAACTACTTCCATCTGTATCTTCTCCTTCTATATGATGCCCTTTTCCATGTTCTTAAACTCCTCTTAATTATTTGATTCCCAACACTTATGATATTCCTTTCCACAACCACACAGATTAAAAAGGGCTTAGTCCTTTTTATTTTAAAAATATTTCTTGTTTTTTTTTTAAACTCTATATTTTTGTTTTTCTCAGTTGTATTCCTTTTGTTTATTTTTTAAAAAGGGCCTTCTTTTTTTCTCTTTTTATGTTTTTTTTTGCCTTACATGACTTTTCTTAAATTTTTTTTGTTTTAATTTTTGCTTTAATCATTTTATATGGTTTTACACATTTTAATTTTCTAATTATTTAGTAATAAACAATTACTTAGCACAATTAATTCATCATAATGATTCAATAATAATACTTATATTGTAAGCCATTAATATTTTTAACCAGTAATTAAGCAATAAATCACATGAGATTTATTCTACACATGAAATTAATTCCACACTAGGCATAAATCTAGTATAACATGCACACATAAACAATTTCTTAAATACAAATAATATAAGGAAGATGCTAATGCTAACCATTTAGATTATGCATCTAATATAAATTACGTATGTGGTGTGTGTAGGGTTCTACCCAATTTTAATATTATCCTTTGGCATCTCCATCTATGTCACCCTCTCTGATGATGCTCTCCCTTCATCACACTCTGAGGGATGGGTTCTCCTGTGTCAAACTTCATAACAAAGTAGGTAGTAATACCATAATAGTCATGATATACATGCATCATAAAATATAGCTAAAATGATAAATCAACATGATCATAAAGTAAACATATACTTACAACTAACTCATAGCAGTGTGATCATGTAACATAAGTAATATCCTACTATCTCATAATAGCATATACCTCAAAGCTTAGTCAAAAATAACCAAATTAGATGTGTCAACTATAAATATCCATGGGTAGTCAAATAGTTTACTTAGTGAGGAATCAGGATGTAACAAAGATGATGAAGAAGTAGCATGGGAGGATGATGATGAACCAAGGAAAGAATCAAAAGAAACCTAATAAAAATTTTCTTTCCATGCACTATTGACTAATTTTTGACCCTGTATGTCAAAATTGGCCACCCCTATACAAAAATTTGGCCTTTAGATCTTTTAGTGGTAAATATCATGTCATAGAGTGATCTCAGGTTTATTCAACATAATATGAATGCTATTATCTTTCATCAGTTGGTTGTCTAAGCCCTTTCATTTTCTTTGACTCATTCTAAGAGGTTTAAGAAGAGTTTAAAAGAAAATTTTCAAAGTGCCAGATCTTGTACATGCAGCAATTGTAGAGGAAGATAATCATGCAGGTTTGTTCATCTTGGTTCAAATTTGTTATGTACTAAATCTGAGGTCCTTCATCGAAGCACAAGCAAAGTTGTTTAGGTTTAAAGACTGGCTTTGAAAACATTTCTAGACTTAGTCATTCAAGCTCATCCATCTAGGTTACACCTTTTGGCTAAGTCCAGTATGTATAATTCCTTTGGAGGAGGTGTTCCACTCAAAACCCATGGTAAAGTCTAAGGTTTCTTTCTTTTAGAAAAATGTGTTTTAGGATTTTTGTTCTAGTGTCAGGAATTGTCTCAAACATTTTATCCAAAACAATTTCCTTGAAGGATATCTTTTCGAGCTAAGGATTAGATCTATTTTCAAAAAAATGTCTACATAATCTTTTCGAAGGGATTATTTCAAACATTTTGTCTGAAATAATTTTCATGAAAAGGCACTTCTACAGGAAATGGTCCACTTCAATCTTTCTGAAGGGGTCATTTTCAAATTTTTTAAAGGTCACTTCAATCTTTCTAAATGGTCCTTTGTAAAGTTTCTGAAGGGTATTTTTCATACAAAGTGTCTTTCCCAGACAATCTGTTTCAAAAAATTAAAAGGGTCATCTAATAGTTTTAATGAATTAAACTAAAAAAGGGACTGAAGGAATTGTTTTGAGAAAAAAGCTTGAAGGAAAAGACTAGATAAAAAGCTCAAGGGGAATAGGTGGAGACAAGTACCCTTAAACCAACTACCCCAAAAATTTCCTCCAAAGATATCTTGCAAGCAAAAGTGTCCCATATAGAGGTCTCGAAAGGGCACTTTCTATGATTCAGAGGATACTTTCCTGATTTAGAGGGCACTTTCCATGTTTAAAGAGCATTTTTCAAAGCCAAAGGGTACATTTTCAAAAAGTAACTGAAGGAATAGTCAAAGAGCACTTGGCAAAAGTCTCAAAGACCTTGTTTATGAAAAAATGGTCCACAAAAATTGTCAAAAGCAAAAATCTTGAATGAATTCTTTTGGGAAAAGTGCTAAAACAAAGTGATTGTGGTAAATAAGTGTCTGAGGAAAATATCTCGAATGAATAAGAATGGTGATGGCCTCACAAATTTCAATTTCAAATTGTGGGAAATATCCATTAGATTCAAAAATATTGACAAGAACTTGAGGGTAAATGTGGAGGTAACAAATGGTAGAATCCTAAGCATCTGGTGCATAGACAAAGCAAGCAAAAAATAGGTAGGTTGATGGTTCAAGTTGTTACTGGTAGCTGACCAAATCAAGGAGCTTCCATGAAATTGACAAACATAAGTGTCCATAGGATGGCTAGTAGTTAGAAAGAGAATTTTTTAACTGTCATCATGAGTTCCATTTTCCTCAGTAGTGTTATATGTTAGCTTCCCTATTTTTAGTTTCGAACACTCATGGATGATCTTCAATAGAATTAGTTTCTTATGCCAATTTTGAAGGTTTTATACCACTTTTCATCATTCTTATGACTTGTTTTAGACAAGTAGACCTCCTGACAATGCATGAATCACCTCACCCCTCTTTCATATGCAATTTTAATTGATATCCTCAAGGTGACATATGTCCAAGTGACCTTTGGATTTCTTTTGCTTGATTTCTCTCTTAAAGCTATATATATGCATTCTTTCAACTCTTTTTAGCAACCTTTGCTAGTTATTGGGAAAACTCTGGCTAGATTTATACTTGAAAGACTCTTGAAGAAATAATACAAGTTATTTTTCAACTCACATGTTGTACTATTGATATTGGTTCAAATCCTATTGTTCTTTTTTAGTGAGAGGTCATTTTTCCTAACATGTCATCTTTGGTTACCTACCAAATGTGCAAAAAGAGTGTTATTATAGGTCCTTGTTAGTATTATTTTCTTAGTGTATAGATGTTTTAGAAGTGGTTTATGACTATATTTTTTCTTTTAATCATCCCTTGCCCTCTTAAATTTCTAATGCCTTCTTGAATCTAACTGATGTGATAATTCACAAGGAGTTGTGAGTTTTGTGTGAGAGAAACTTTGTTAGTCCTTAAGTAGCATATTTTCAATCAAATAGGAGGAGATAAACATTGGTGCATCACATTTTTGGTTTCTTAGTTGTTTTCTTGAACCCTTTTCATACATGAATTGATAGGTTAGAGAGTGTTTCAAAGAGTTGCATCAAGGGAACTAGCCTAACTAGAGATTCATCTTAATAATATTGTCACCCACATAAATAGAGATGTTTCCATTATGCCAATTGGATGAGGAGAGATAAGTGTCTCCTCAAGGGTGAAAATCTAAATGACAACAA
The DNA here is from genome assembly GCA_037957365.1 of Torreya grandis. NCBI lineage: Eukaryota > Viridiplantae > Streptophyta > Pinopsida > Cupressales > Taxaceae > Torreya > Torreya grandis. The sequence goes on along the minus strand of JARHVA010001687.1, from coordinate 1,552,565 downwards.
TTTTTGGCACACCTGGTGAGACTTCCAAGTCCTAAAAGATTGTTCAAGGTTGGTGTTGGTCTTAGCGTAGTGAAGTTTAAAGAAACATCTACATTTAGTACCTAGTGATTTAATTGAAGAATTCAAGTCTTTGATTGATGATCAATCCTTAATTCAATGCCAAAGGTAACCACTAGGCTTACTGCTAAAGGTATACCTTTTGAATTTGTGCAACTACCTCCATATTCCACCAAAAGGTTTAGGTTTGTCAACACTCATCCTTACAAAAGAGATTTTGTGTTTAAAGCTTCTAAGTTTGTGTTACATTCCATTCCTAATTTCCACAGTGATCATTCCAAGATGGATAGAATACAACATTTTGTGCCTTTCATCAGGGCATCTCCCTTGCATCTTTCCCAATATGATCAAATTTCAGGAGCAGCCCTCAAAAGTGTCTCCTATTTTAGTGGGGATGGTCCTATTACTACCATTGAGCACATTAGGAATAAATAAAACTTTTGTAATATCCAAAATCCCAAGAAAATGTAGATATTAGGTTGTTGGCCTTGACTTTTAAAGGAAAAGTTTTGGATTGGTATGGGACCCTACCTGTAAATTCTATTGGCTCATTGGATGAGTTAGAGGATCTATTGACTAATAAGTTTGGAGAAAAGAGTGATCACCTATCTATAGCTAATAAATTGACCATAATCAATAGGGCACCAAATGAATTCATGTAATACTTTAATACTATATTCCAAAAAACATGGGATAAGATCCCATCTCTTATGAGGCCTACACCAAACTATGCATTTTTGTATTACCTAAAGGTATTAAACAATGATGTTACCATTATGATTCAATCTATGGGGGGGAATACACTTCTTGATACTTATGAGATAGCTATAAATGTAAAAAAGTATATTTTACAAGTAGGAAAGATAGCTCCTAGACCCCCAATGCCTTTATTCCCTGATTTACAACCTCTTAATCAAGTTGCACTGCCTACATTAACCCCTTTGCCTAGTCATGACAAATCTGCTAAAGCTATAGTTCCTTCCAATGATATCCATGAGGTAAAAAATTTGTTTCAAAGTGTTACCAATGAATTGGTTTCCCTCAAGAGGAAACAAGCTCAAGGTTATAAACCATATCAACTTTATCACCAGTTTAGACAAACCAAAAAACCTCCCTTTAAAAATAATGTGCATGGATGAGGTCAAATCACCCAAAATAGGCCTTATCAAAGCTATAATACAAATGCTTCTTCATCCTCCAAATCCCTTGCTCCCACCCAAAAAAATCTTGTTAAAGAACAATCATGCTACCCTTCTTTTGAGCAAAGTCAAGAATAAGTTGTTTATGCAAATGAGATGCATAACCAAACCATGACAATGTAAGGAAATTAAGTACCAAAAGTTCCAAGTTATGAGATGTCAATGCAACATGGGATGGAAGGTGGTCAAGTCCAATCTAATTCTACTCTCATTAATCACTTGGAGGGAGAGTTTTGTGCTATCAATTACTTGGCAAATTCAAACAACATCAATGTTAGTGTGGTTGTCAACACTAGATCAAAGAAGAGGGTTGTGGATGAAGTTGAAGGAACCAATAAAGGACCTATTTTAAACCTACATTATCTCCTATGGTAAGTGGATCTAATATAGCTCCTAAAGTGCAATAAAATTAAAGGATTCTAAACTTTAGGCCAGCTCCTACACAAGCTACTTCACAAGGCGTTGGTGTTCCTAAAGATTTGTCTAAAGTGAACAATCCTCCTATCAATGTGGTGGACCAGATGAAGAAGCTTTAAATGAATATCTCATTATGGGAATCCTTGAAAATTCTTGGGCAAAAAGATATACTTCAAAATAAACTACATGAATTGGGTAAGCAAGCTGGCTCACCTAGACATGAAAATGTGGCCTTAGTGAATAGAACCCAATCAATTGATGGTCAAGTAAAGAAAAGTGAAAAGACTCCTTTTTATCTCTCTATAATCATTGGTGAAGACTCCTTAGTTATGCCCAAATGTATAGCTGATAAACTAAGCTTAAAGTATGAACTAATGACTAAGGGAGTCTTACAAATAGATGGATCACCAGCCAAAACTTTGGGGATAGTAAAAAATGTGAATTTGATACTTCATGCTTGTCCTACCTTTCCTATTCCTCATGATGTGGTGGTGGAATATTTACTCCCATACTTTTCCCTTTGCTTTTCAAGAGATTTTATATCTAAAATAGGTGGGTACTTGGCAGCTAATTGGTCCTACATGGTGTTTAGAACAAAATATGGCACTAAGGTGAAGATTGACTCTGAACCTATTCACAAAGATCACATGGAACCATACTCACCTAAGATGGAAAATGTTAACTTTGCCATCATTGATGAAGAGGAGCTTCACATTGACCAATCTCCATCATCTTCCCTTTAGAGAGTTTTTGATTTGTTCCTAGATGAGTGGGGAAATGAACACTATGAACATGATCCTTACAAGTTTATTGAGGAATCTAGTCTTAGGGTCTATTATGTGCATGATAAGGACTCTTTCATGCCAAATTTGATGAATTAAAATGAATATGTGGATGGTTTATGGCAGCTCTTCTTTGATGGGTCTAGAAGCAAGATTGGGGCAGGTGGTGGAGCAATGTTGGTTTCACTTTCCAAGGAGAGGTATTATTCAACCTTTAGATTTTAGTTCTCATGCACTTGTAATGTGGCAGAGTATGAGGCCCTTATCCATGGCCTTGAATGGGCTATAAAAAGAGGATTTAAGGAAATACAAGTGTATGGAGATAGTGAGCTTGTTGTGAATCAAGTTAGAGGGTAGAATTTGACAAAAAACTCTTTGCTTAAGTCCTATAAGCATAGAGTGTGGGATCTTGTGGAAGATTTAAAATCCTTCAACATCACTTCTATTTCAAGATAATATAACAAGCATGCTAATAGGTTGGCAGCAATTGGAGCTTAGTTTGATGTTCTAAAAGGGATAAAAGAAGATAAGAACCAACCTCATCTAAAAGTGATTGTAAGGCCCTCCATACCTAAAAATGTCACTAATTGGTAGGTGTTTGATAGTGATCAGAAAATAGTACTTTTTTTGTAAAAAGAAGAAGCTGAGTTTTCTTCCAAGAATTAGTATAAACTACAATAATAATATGGAGGGTAGATTATGCAATTGAAGTCTAACAAACTCTCTAAAGACCTAGTCACTCTTGAGAGCATATTTAATGATGATGACCAACTGAAGAAAAAGAGGATAAGCATATCTACTATGAGAAGGTTCAGATCTTTAAATATAAATTTCTTGCATTTGGGAAGGTATGTACTAGCAAAGAGAAGCATGCTTTCATTAAGTTATGCAAAGATTTTTTTGATGTCTTTGCATGTGAGTATAGTGATTTAAAAGGTTTTGATCTGAATCTAGCTCAGCATACTATAAATTTAGATGAGAATTCTAAGCCTATGAAGAAAATTAAAAGGCCAATCAATCACAAGATTGAGCCTCTCATGAGGAAAGAACTCAACAAACTAATTGAGTCCAAAATCATCTTTCCCATTAAGCATTCATCTTGGTTGGCAAACCTAGTTCATGTTAGGAAAAAGAATGGAGAGATAAGGTTGTGTGTTGATTTTAGGGAATTGAATAGGGTGTATTTGAAGTATCATTACCCACTCCCTTCCATGGAACAAGTCTTGCAAGTTATGGCTGGTAGTGAAAGGTTTTCTCTCCTTGATGGGTATTCTGGTTATAATCAAATTCTAGTGAAGGAAAGTGACCAATATAAGACAACCTTTACTAATAAATGGGGTACATATGCTTATAATAAAATTAATTTTGGGTTGTCTAATGCTAGATTTACTTTTCAATGTTCAATGGATATGGATTTTTAAGGATTTTTCAATGACATTGTATTGGTATATCTTGATGATGTGATAGTTTTCTCCAAGGAAACAAAAGGCCATTTGAATCACCTAAGGAAAATTTTTGAGAGGTGTATAAAGTTTGAGATCTCTCTAAACCCAAATAAGTGTGTGTTTTTTATTCATAAATGAAAACTCTTAGACCACATTGTTACCAAGAAAGGTCTATCTATTGATATCGAAAGGGTAAGTGCCATCTTGGCATTGTCTTTGCCTAAACATAAGAAAGGTTTGCAAAGTTTCTTTGGAAAGATAAATTTCATAAGGATATTCATTCCTAATTTTTCTAATTTGGTCAAGCCTTTGATCTCCATGATAAGGAAAGATGAAGTATTCACTTGGACAAGGAGGAAAGAAAGTTTTGAGGAGATCAAGCAAGCCATTGCCCAAGCTTTTACCCTTGCAAGTCCTAACTTCTCCAAAGATTTTAATTTGTATACTTTTGGGAATGAAGAGGTAATCTCTAAAATGCTTACTCAAGCTAATGATGAAAATTTTGAACAGCCTATTACCTTCTTTAGTCAAGGTTTAGAAGGCTATGAGGTAAGATACACATATGTTGAGAAACAAGTACTTTCAGTCATAAGGAGTTTTGAAAAGTTTAGGCATATGTTGTCTAACAACAAGATTCACATTTTTGTGCCTCATCCTAGTGTGAAAGACTTTATATTGAGTAGATATTTGAATGAAAAGAGGGTAGATTGGATCACAAAGGTGATGGAATATGATGTGGAGATCAAGACAACAAAGCTAATGAAAGGAAAAGGGTTGTGTGAGCATCTTGCTTCAGACTTGAAAGAGGAAAAAGAAGTTGTTTTGGTGTTTCATGATGACTCTATCATATTTTCACCTTCATCCATGAGAATTTGGACACAAGACATAATCCATTTCCTTTAAACTGGTGAGTGTCTACAAGGTCTTAATAGGGCTAAAGGAAGGTACTTTAGGCTACAATCCATTCTTGATGTACTTGTTGATGGAGTGATATTTAGAAAGGAATTTTTAGGCATACTTTTGAGGTGTCTTTATTTAGATTAGGTTGACAAAATATTGTTTGAATTCTATGATGGACCAGGTGGTGGTCACTTTGCTCCAAGAATCACAGCTGCTAAGATTATGAGGGTTGTTTACTTTTGGCCTAGTTTATTTAAGGGCACTCACACTTGGGTAAGGAAATGCCAAAAGTGTGTTATATTTTATGGTAAATAAAATCTATCTTCCTTGCCTCTTCATCCAATCTCGATTGAGAAACCCTTCATGCAATGGGGTTTGGATTTCATAGGCCTAATCAATCCACCTTCTAGTGTTGGTCATAAGTGGGTGTTGATAGCCACTAATTATTTTACGAGATGTGTGGATGTTGTATCTCTTAAGGAGAAAAATGAAAACTCATTATTGGACTTATATGAAGGTATAGTAACAAGATTTAGAGTCCCTTCAATGATAATCTAAGATAATGCATTAGCTTTTGTAAGATCAGGGACAAGTGAATGGGCTTTAAAGCATGTTATCTATCTTAGCACCTCATCCAACTACTATCCCCAAGGGAATGGACTAGCTAAGTCTATAAATAAGAACTTAATAATGATCATTAAGATTAAAATGGAGGAAAATCAAAGGACTTGGCACACCAAGTTGAAGACAACCCTTTTTGTTGATAGAATTACACCAAAGAGAGAAATTAGAAACTTACCCTATACACTTGTCTATGGAAGGGAAGCTAGAATGCATATCTCACTTGAGTTACCAGCTTTAGATCTTACCTATAAACTATATTTGATGGAGAATGAAAGCATGGAAGTTAGATTATGTGAGTTAATGGAGCTCGAGGAGATAAGAGATCAAGCTATGTATGCCATGACTACTCACCAACAACAAAGAAAGAAATATTTTGATAAGAGATCCATGTCGAGAGTTTCAAGGAGGGAGATATTATTTTAAAATGGGATGAATATAGGGTCAAGATAGGAAGACACACAAATTTTGATGCTTTGAGGAGTGGCCTATATGTGATCACACAATGCAAACAACATAATGCCTTCCAACTCTCAAATTTGGATGGAGAGGAGCTCCATATCCCAATCAATGGGATATATCAAAAGCATTACTACTAAGGTTTATCCTCTTCCCTTGTACATATTTCCTTGTTTTCCTTATGTTCCCTAAGTGTTTATGCACATGTGTGAGTTATCTTGCATCTTGTTTTGCTTTGTGTCTTATTTTATCTTGCTCTTGTGTGTTGTGTCTTGTGGCATGGGTTTTCCTTCTATTTTGGTGTGTTGTTCAGGTTCATTTTGCATGTCCTTAGATGACTCCATGCCCAATGGATTATTTGGGCTACCAATCTAGTCAGTATAGCAAGCATACTACCCCTATGAGTCAATTTATTGACCACTTTTTGACCCTGTAGGTCAAAATTCGGCACCCATTTATGAAAATTTGGCCTTTACATCTTTTAGGGGTAAATATCATGTCATAGAGTGATCTCAAGTTTATTCAACATAATACAAATGTTATTAGCTCTAATTAGTTGGTTGTCAAGGCCCTTTCATTTTCTTTGAGTCATTCTAAGAGGTTTGAGCAAAGTTTAAAAGAGCATTTTCAAAGCACTAGATCTTGCATGCATAGCAGTTGTAGAGGAATCTAATCATGTGGGTTTATTCATCTTGGTTCAAATTTTTTGTGTACTAAATCAGAGGTCCTTCATCAAAGCATAAGCAATTTTTTTTAGGTTCAAAGACTGGCTTCAAAAACATTTTTGGACTTAGCCATTCGAGCTCGATAGTCTAGGTTGCACCTTTTGGCTAAGTTTAGTATGTAGAATTCCTTCAAAGGAGGTGTTCCACTTAAAACCAATGGTAAAGTGCAAGGCTTCTTTCTTTTAGAAAAATATGTTCTGGGCTTTTTGTTCAAGTGTCAGGAATTGTCTCAGACATTTTATCCAAAACAATTTCCCCAAAGGATATCTTTTCAAGCTAAGGGTTATATTTCTTTTAGGAAAAATGTCCACATAATATTTTTGAATGGATTGTTTCAAACATTTTGTCTCAAATAATTTTCTCAAAAAGGCACTTCTACAATAAATGGTCCACTTCAATCTTTTTGAAGGGGTCATTTGCAACTTTTTGGAAGGGCACTTCAATCTTTCTGAATGGTCCTTTACAATGTTTTCAAAGGGTATTTTTTGGGCAAAGTGTCCTTCCCAGATAGTCCATTTCAGAAAATCTGAAGGGTCATCCAATATTCTAAAGGAATTAATGCAAAAAAAGGGGCCAAATGAATTATTTCAATAAAAAAGCTTGAAGGAAAAGACCTAATATAAAGAGGCCCGATACAAAATCCCAATGGGAATAGGTGGGACAAATACCCTTAAACCAAGTACCCCAAACATTTCCTTGAAAGATATACTACAAGTAAAAGTGTCCCATGCAGAGGTCCTGAAAGGGCACTTTCCATGTTTAGAGAGCATTTTCCAAAGCCAAAAGGTACTTTTTTAGAAAGTGACCGAAGGAATAGTCAAAGATCACATAGAAAAAGTCTTAAAGACCTTATTCATGTGGAAATGGTCCAAAAAAATGTCAAAAGCAACAATCCCAAATGAATTATTTTGAGAAAAGTGCCGAAACAAAGTGACCGTGGGAAAAAAGTGTCCAAGGAAAATATCTTAAATGAATAAGAATGGTGATGGCCCTAAAAACATCAATTTTAAATTATGGGAAATAGCTATTGGAGTCAAAAATCTTGGCAAAAACTAAAGGCAAATGTGGAGGTAAAAAATGGTAGAATCCCAAGCATCTGGTGCATAGATAAAGCAAGCAAAAAATAGGCAAGTTGACGGTTCAAGTTGTTGCTGGCAGATGACCAAATCAAGGAGCTTACATGAAATTGACAAACACAAGTGTCTAGAAGATGGATAGTAGTTAGGAGAAGCATTTTCTAACTATCATCATGAGTTCTATTTCCCTCAACAGTGTTATGTTTTGGCTTCCCTATTTTTAGTTTCGAACACTCATGGATGATCTTCAATAGAAGCATTTTCTTGTGCCAATTTTGAAGGTTTTATGTCACTTTTCACCATTCTTATGACTTATTGTAGACAAGTAGACCTCTTAACATGGCATGACTCACTTCACCCCTCTTTCACATGCAATTTTAATTAATATTTTCAAGGTGACACATGTTTGAGTGACCTTTGGACTTCCTTTGCTTGATTTCTCTCTCAAAGCTATATATATGCATTCTTTCGACTCTTTTCAGCAACCTCCATTGGTTATTAGGAAAACTCTAGCCATATTTTTACTTGAAAGACTCTTGAATAAATAATACAAGTTATTTTTCCACTCACATGCTGTACTACTAAGTATTGGTTCAAATCATATTGTTCTTGTTTAGTGAGAGGTCATCTTTCCTAACATGTCATCTTTCGTTACCTACCAAATGTGCAAAAAGAGTGTTATTGTAGATCCTTGTTAGTATTCTTTTTTTAGTGTATATATGTTTTAAAAGTGGTCTATGATTGCATTCTTTTTTGGAATCATCTGTTTCCCTCCTGAATTTTGAATGCCTTCTTGAATTTAACATGTGAAATGATGATGCGACAATGCAAAGGAGTTGTGAGTTTTGTGTGAGAGAAACTTTGTTAGTCTTTAAGTAGTGTATTTTCAATCAAATAAGAGGAGATAAATGTTGGTGCATTACCTTTTTGGTTTCTTAGTTGTTTTTTTGAACCCTTTTCATACACGAATTGATAGGTTAGAGAGTGCTTCAAAGAATTGCATCAAGGGAACTAGCCCTACTAGAGATTCATCTCAATAATATTGTTATATTGAGGATAATAAATCAAGAATTAACCTTTTTTTTTATGCTTCCCTATCTAGATTTGGGTGAACAAGTGTTATATGCTGGAGAATGGAGTTACATAATTATAATACTACGTAATTATCTTTTTACATAGTTATAACTATCATGGCATTGAATTGATATGGTTGTAACATTTTTGATAGATCAGCTATATGACATAAATCTGCCTTTTTGGCAATACATAACAGCGAAGTATTATGCAATCCTAAGAAGGATTTGAAATAATAATTTAATGGAAGTTGAATTAATAGTTATAGCTTCCAACTAGAAGGATATAGAATAGTAATCATCTATCCTTATGTACTAATCAGGCATACACCAATTTTCACTTTCTAGCAAATCCTCAGCCACCTTGGGGATATGTTGCATAATATTTAATACTTTTAGCAGTAGTTTTTTTATGTGTTGGTATCATAAGAATAATATTCCAATTGTATAAGTTTGGGTCATACTAATTTTCTAGGCCTTTTGTTATTTTATACACTCAATTACCTTACTTGAGCGTGATAGCTCTTACAACACCTTAAATCTATCATTTACTTTGGCCCAATGCCTTATTAGTGTCCTGCATATACTTATGATTAGTATATTTTAATTCTAGATGTTTTTCTTATATAATGATGTTAGTATGTTCAATCTTGGACTTTTTGTTTAAAAAGAATGGCAAAGACGTAGTGTGGCATATTGAAGAATATGTTTGTTGAGGATTCTTAAATTTCCTCACAAAGACCATAGTATTTGATTACTAGAGCAGTATAAAGGCTTGAATGTGTGATAGAATGATTTGGGTCACTTCTCGTAGGAGTTGTGAGTGAAATTGATTTCTTTTACCAGTATATAATAATCAGAAATTGTGAATTTTGAGGACAATTTACATGTCTTTCAAGAATGGTACTTGTTATTATCATCATATAAATGAATAAGAATGCTCTCTTTGTATTAAAAGTGTCAATCTCCTCAACACAAATACATGATCATATAAAAAGTAAGCTAAAATATACAATGAAGACAATGAATTTAAGGACCATTATGGCGTTTTGTTCCTCACCTTTTGCAATAGAGTTATATTTACCTTGTAATATGCTTATGTGTTTTTATATTATGATGTTATCAGAAGTGGATAGTTCATATAGTTAAAATGATTCTTGATTAAAAAAACAATTATAATGTTTTTTATTCTAATATGTCCTCACTTTTTTAATTATCGACCTTAATTTAAGTAGTTATTTTTTTGATCATGTTTATCTTGTTAGTATAACATTTCTGAGGTTTTAATGGATTTCACTTTCTAGCGTAAGCTAATGCACTTGTTTTTGTGCAGGTGTAGCGAGATATATGTCTATATAATAAATAAGGATGTAGAGCTATCTATTTTCTGAATGTATTGTATTCAAAATATAAACTCTATATTTATTTGTAAATGTGGCAAATTGTATAATCTCTCTCTAATATTAATTGTATAATTTTGTGTTGTTCTACTATTGAAATGTTATCTATTTGAAATTGTTTCAATTAATTAAAATATATAATACTTTATTTACACATGGATACTATGATAATATAAACCATTATGTTTAACATTTGAAATATTTATCTTGATTAATTACTTGTAAATAGGTGAGTTATTCATAAGAGGAAGAGAATTCTTGTCTTGTCTCCTTTTAGAAATACCAAACCAATTGATAAAAATGGTTAATAGTCCACCTATCATGTAGTTTAAGGAAATACATGTGATTAGTAGGTTTTGATACTGTTTAGTTTCATGTTTCCAACATAAATTAGAATAATTATCTCTTTGATCAGAGAGAATATAATTATGTTTAAGTAAACTCAAAAAGAGCTGATGACTATTTATTGAGTTGAAACAATACTAATTTTTTTAATTGATTATTCAACTATGAAAAAAGGAGTAGCATATTATGAGGAAAGTTTGAAATATGATGGTCTGCCAAATGTTGGTTTGGAGTCTATCTCCATCATTAATACTCTGAATGAATCATTAAGAGCGTAATGTGTATCATTATCATACCTTTGTAATAAAAGTTAGGATAAATTTGAAGTATGTCTCTTGAGATTGACCTTATTATCTTGGATGCACTTGGTGTTCAAGAACCTATGTAACAATATGAGACAAACATAATTTGGTTTCTTGATATGGTAAAGAAACACTGTGATTTGACTCAGTGACATGCTTAAAATATTTCCTTAGAATAAAATATTGTAATTAAGCCTTGACAACAACTTAAAGATTAGTTCATTCTAGTGGATAGTTTATAACACTTAGTGAACCATAGATGTGAACCCTTAAAATCATAATAATGCCAAGTTAAGGAATAAGTTCTAATTTAGAATATCATTGATAATTCTTGGCATAAATAATTTGATAGCTCTGAGTATTGTGGAAATCTAGTATGGTAGGTTGATCTTGGTGGCTCAATTTAACTCTGTTGAAACCTTCTTTGTAGGGTGTGTATGGATTTGTGATTTCTTATCTATCACATGATGCACATTAATAGTGTTATCATCCACTAGGATTAGTTGTTTGACTATTGGATAGTCACTTTTACTTTTATAAGTTTCAATGCAAGTGGACAATATGAGATTTTTTATTGAAAATCAAACCAAACCAGTTCAAAAATGGGCTCAATTAAATATCCAAACTTGATGTTTTATCAAATAGAATCTTTTAATTTCTAGCCTTATCATACAAGAATTAGATTCTACAACCAATAGTTTTCTTCCTTATTTGGTGTCTTTTGGTGGGTCTTTTTTCAGAGACACTTATCAATTTTCTACACTTGATGTTTTGTTTCAGCTTATAGAGTCATTATAAAATTGACTTTGCAAAAATATCTAAAGAAGTCATTAAGTAAAACTATAAGTTTATAGTGATTGGTTTTACCTTTAAATTTATACAGGAACTTTGTTTGAGTAATTCCAGATGTTTTTACTATTTTTATTGGCTTAATTTTGAACCTAGTTTATTCAAAAATTTGTTGAGCAAAACTATTTTTCTATGCCATCCATTGGGATTGGTTGTTTGATGATTGGACGGTCACTTTTAATTTTATAAGTTTTATTGAAAGTTGTTAATATGAGTTTTTTATTGAAAATCAAACCAAACCAATTCAAAAATGATCTTAATTTAATATCCAAACTTGAGATTTTCTTGAAAAGAAACTTTTAAGTTCTAGCCTTATCATATGAGAATGAGATTCTACAACCAATACTTTTCTTCCTTGTTTTGGTGTCTTTTGGTGGGTCCTTTTCAGAGATAATTATTGATTTTATGCACCTAATGTTCTATTTCAGCTTGTAGAGTCACTACAAAATTGACTTTCCATAAATATCTAGAGAAGGCATTAAGTAAACTAGAAGTTTATAGTGATTGGTTTCACCTTTAAATTTGTATAGGAACTTTGAGTAATTTCATATGTTTTTACTATTTTTACTGGCTTAATTATAAACCCAGTTTATTCAAAAAATTGTTGGATAGAACTATTTTTCTATGTCAAAACTCGTTTGGAACGTTGAGTTATTTTAACATTTCACCTTCTTGGGATTGGTTCTATAGATTCCTAGTGGTAACCTATAGCTAATAAAATAAGGAAGAAATGTCATAATTAATTTTATTATGGTAAGGATATTTTATCCATTGTCATTTGTTAGGTAATTTAGCAAAATTATGAATTGATTGAACGGTGAGCTAGTCAAGCTTGGTTGCACCATGTTTGGGTAATTCTACCTCAATGCGAATAGTTTGCCTTGACTAGTGTAATCATGGGTAGAATGGTGATTGAATTAGATGTTGGGTGAAATTAGGGGCTTAATTTCTCAAGTAACATTAACGTGCTTTACAAAAACATTATGTCAGTGAATTGTTGATTGATCACAATTCATTTCATTAGAGACATGATTTAGTTTTTGTTATCATTAACTTAGCTATGCTTTGATATATTTTGAGTATTGAATTCAAGTGAAGCCTTATGCACCATTTTTATTGTAGTCAACACAGCTTAGTCATATCTATCTTGTCATATTCCCTTATGCACCTTATTTTTTGATATTGAAGGTGAGCATTTTTGTTTTATGTGACATACCTTGACTCTGTGTGTGTACCTTTGAAGCTATCTTTGCTATTAGATGTGAATTTATAAGATGCATGTAATTTTTGCATGCATTAGTGTGGTTGTGTAAAATATCTGAAGTGTTTAGTTGTGCGTATTAGAGTTATCCAGAGTTAGTATTACATAAAATTGAAAAAAATAATGTGTTTTTTGCATGTCTAAGGTGTAAATATTAGGCATTACATTATGATATCAGAGCTCGGGTTCAATATCAAGAGCTCTATGGAATTACATTTTGAATTTGCTAATGAAGTTGTGAGACTTATCATCATGATATTTATACCCATTTGCACTCACATGGAACTAAAATCGTAATTTCAACTATTGATCATGTTGTTGGAGCTTGGGTAAAGTTCCCATGAGTTTTGGATTGATGACCTCATTAGCATGTCTATACTTCAAGTTATTTTTTTGTATAATATCTATTGTGTGATGTATTTACTTATATAGGGTAGTGTATTTTAATGTTTTTTATGAATAAGTATTTCCTACATATGTACTTATGAGGTATTTTCATCTTAATACACTTCCTTAGTATTCTAGTATAAATAACTAACCCTATTTTGAGAGGGAGTAGAGGATTCATTTCTTTTAAACTTTCGTTATGTATGATTATAATTTTATAAGGTATTTTTGCTCTTATTTGATATTACTTTGCTCTTGAGGTATAGAGATGACAATATTATTGTTAAGATGATGAAGTGATAAATTTCTTAATGAATTTACTGGTTAATACTTTGTATAAGTAAATTATTGAAACTTACAAGGTTTTTACTACTTGTTTGTAACGTAGATGAATCTTGAGGCTATGGTATATTTTCTTAAAATGATACATTCTTTGATACAAGCTTGATCTTATACAACTTAACCATTTTTAAACCCATAAATAACCTTTCAGTGTTAAGATAAAGGTGGTAATAATAGGTCTACTATACATGTATTCAATTGATGGAATGTTTGTTTAGAGTAGTTGGATTCTTTAATTGTGGCACCTAGTTGGGTAAGTTGTCATGAGTGTTAATAGCATTGACATAAGATGAGTTTATTTCAGAGCTTTGGGTAATGGTAACTTTGTATGGCTACACCTCCCCTTTGATTAACATGTTTGTGATATGAGTACACCTTGATTTGGTATCATATATGCAAGCTACCTAGAGCATATGGTTCAGCATTGATTGTGATTTCCAAATTTTTATAGTTGATGACTATTTTGAGGTGACCTTTATCTTTTACATTAACCATTGCATCATTTTTTTAGTTTGTGTTATGTCAATGCATGCAAAATCTATTAGCATGTAGTATCGTATTCAATGCATGTGTCAAGGTATATAGAACCCTATTTTCTTCATCTTATCACACCCTAGTTAAGAATGGTGAAGGCTTGGTCATTTAGAGTATGGATTGATGAGTAATGTAGTTGATGCACTATTTTATCTTGGTGATAATTTCTTAGACAATCTTGATACTTTTGATATTATAATAGATATTAGAGGTCAGTGGGCAGCACTCAAATATACAGACAAGTTTTATTTGATATAACTTCAGTGAGCTATATTTTGACAATGATATTCCCTAAGAGATATGTTACTTGAGAGCAGTGATAGTCAAATATATGATCTGGTATGTTTGTATTGGTACTTTTATAGCATTGAGATGTGTATGGAAGTTATTTAGTTGGTTTTTATTGTGACACTATTACATGTGATGATGTACGTTTATTGCATAACTCTTGGGAGGTAATTTACAAGCATTTATCTTACCTTTGTGAGGTAATAGACAGTGTTTCTCATACCTCTGGGAGGTAATTGTGATGCCTCTAACCTCTAGGAGGTAATCATAATTCCTCATACCTCTAGGAGGTAATCAGGATGCCTCTTACCTCTAGGAGGTAATCATAATGCCTCATACCTCTAAGAGGTAATCAAGGATGCCTCTTACCTCTAGGAGGTAATTGAGATGATTTGTATTCCTTCTCCCCTTGGGTGACTTGTAAAGTCACATAGTGTTCATGATGTGATCTATATTTCATTAGTGCCTATCAAAATTAATTTGTTTATTTGATTGAACCTATTATTTTTATTTGATTTGAAACTAGCACCATATTTCTTGTCTTTGTATATTTTAATCAATTGATTGATCATGGAAATTGTTGTTGAAATTTACAGTTTGGATTTTTGGGTTTATATTTTTCATATAAGACCACTTGGTCTCATTTTTATTGGTGCTACTCTTATATGATCAGTTTATTTTTAAATTTATTGCAGTGATTATTGTGTTGGTTTGGCATGTGTTTGTATGTGAATGATGGTTACACATGTGGCATGGTATGGGGGAGTAGAAGTAGCTTGGAAAATAGCTAGAGGATCGAGGTAGAAACATGTCATGCAGGTTTATGATATCATCCTTCCCACCCCATGAGGTGTGGTGGTTATATATATATGGTCCTTGTTTGGAGATATGATTCTTATTTGGGAGGCCTAAGTAGATGATTTGGTATATAGTGACTGCTTGGTCATTTTGGCATATATTTGCATTGGTTGTTTTAGTATGGTTTAACATGATACGGTATGGCTCAGTATTGTTCTATGTTGCTACTTGGTTACTATTATTGATACTTATTTATCAGCATTGCTTGGTTTGTTTTGTATGTTATTGCCTTGGGATAACACTTATCATAGCACAATGTACTTATGTCATAGGATGACATGGACTTGTGTATATTATCTTACAATAGTTTAGTGTATTATGTAATGATATTCTTTAGAGTTTTGATAGTGGTGTTTGGTACTTTATGAGATGGATCAAGAATCAGTTAAATAGTATGGATTGATGTGATAGTTGGGTTCCACAACGTATGATATTCTTGGTATTACAGCATGTTGTCAAAGAATAAATTTATTATTCACATGACATGCTTAACATGGATTTTCACTTTTTGCCATAGTTTATGTTCACCTCAGGATAACATAAAGGTCCTTTGTGAGATTATGTAGTTAATTGAGTATGGTATTCATTCATTATATTAGTTTTGATAGCAGAGCCTTATCCTATCCTTTGTGTGACCATTCTCAAAGTTAACAGTTTGTGTACTATGATACTCAATGTGGTGCATAGTGTTGGATTACATCTATGATTATGGTGGAATTTCACTACATGAGTTTTGATGAAATGAGGATGATGCTTTATAATGGGGAGTAAGTAACACCCTTGTTATGCCATTGTGTCCTTGTCGATCTTGTCTACATCATCACTCTCTTTAAATTTGTAGTGTACCTTGTATTATGTGTGATATCTAGAGTTGGCTATTATAGGGAAATTCTTAGCTTTATTCACTTGGTGGAGGCATTAATGTCATGATATTTTTATATAAATGCTAATGTCCATATTTTTAAATTAGCCTAAAATTACACATGTTATATCTTGTTGTGAACCATGTTATCCTTCTCACCATCTCTGGGATTTCTTGTTCTATTATCATGTCTTTGTGTTGAGTATACTAATATGTGTGTGTGTGTGTGTGTGTGTGTGTGTGTGTGTGTGTGTGTGTGTGTGTGTGTGTATATATATATATACATATATATATATATATATATATATATATATATGTATATATATATGTATATATATATGTATATATATATATATATGTATATACATGTATATATATATATATATATGTATATATATATGTATATATATGTATATATATATGTATATATATATATATATATGTATATATATATATATACATGTATATATATATATACATATATATATATATATATATACATATATATATATATATATATATGTATATATGTATGTGTGTGTGTGTGTGTGTGTGTGTGTGTGTGTGTGTGTGTGTGTGTGTGAAAGATTATTTTGATGTAGCTAAAGAGTTAGAGAATTTATATTTACTATTCGACTTAATAATTGTTGGTTGTGAACTCTAAATTTTACATTGGTTACTCCATGCAATGACATTAGGCAAGAACTTTTACCACTTAAGATTTTTGGTATCTAATTAACACATTGATTCTATGGCTCTCTTAAGGGTTTTCTACTTGTGATAATATAGAGGAAGTTAAGAACCTTCTTTCTCAATCTTAGTCTTTAGAATTACAATTAAAAAATAAAATAAAATAAATAAATAAATTATATTTTTAGCATACTTAATTTTGTATGGAAATAGCAATGAAGAGTATTTATGAATAAAAGTTTAAAATACAATTATAAATTCATTCTTAAATACAAATAATAAGTATGTCTAAATTGTAAACAAATATTTTTGTAATATGTATTAAATGAAGACTATAGTATTAATTTATTGATAAAGTACAGAGAGTTGGTGAAGGCTGATAGGAGATCATAGAAGTGAAGAGTGATGGGAGAAAAGTTAGTAGGGTAATAAATTTGTGGTTTGATATAGAGAGTGAAGGAGGATTTATCATCTTATCTCACCTAACCCATTTATGAACCCATCTACTTGTTCCTTATCCTATGTTGAAGATTTATGGTGCTAAAGGAAGTCAAGGGAATTAAGTTTATGTAAGGCCATTTGAGAAGAGGAGGAATTTTAGTGTTGAGTGAGGTTGGAGCAACAGGAGAGGAATATTTTGAGTGAGTATGAGAAGGAAAGGAGGTGGCCATATAATAATATTGGTAAGTGAATCAATCCATAACTTCTAGTCTATTATGTAAATAATAAATTGGTCTTTTAGGAGAATAGAATGGTATAGTATAATTAAGGAAAACAATAAAATATTAGTAGTATTGTTCTTATTATTTATGTTTATACCTAGATATATCCTTTTTAAACACTCAAGAGAATTTCATTTTAAATCACTCTATAACCAGACATGATTTGTCTAGGTTTAAAATGCTCAATATATGGTTGAGTTTTATTTCTTATCATTCTCTTGTTAAAAAACATTTGCAGTTGTACTTTACCCTATAAGCATCCCACTACACATTGCAAGCCTTAAAATAAAAATGTCTTTAGTTCAATAATTATGATCTTCATGTTTGGCAGATTCTCTTAAAAAAAAATTCTTAACTCAGATGAATGTCGCTCATATTAAGGATAAAAAATCAGGAATTGACCTTCTTTTTTTGCGCTTCCCTATCTAGATTTGGGTGAATAAATTGTATATGTTGGAGAATGGAGTTATAGAATTAGAATACTACATAATTATCTCTATATATATATTTATAACTATCATGGCGTTGAATTTTTATGGTTGTGGCACTTTTGATAATATAGTTTTATGACGTGAATCTACCTTTTTGGTGATGCATAGTATTGAAGTATTGTGCAATCCTAAGAAGGATTTGGAAAAATAATTTAATGGAAGTTGAATTAATAGTTAAAGCTTCCAATTAGAAGGATATAGAATAGTAATCATCTATCCTTATTTACTAATCAGACCTACACCAATTTCTACTTTTTGGTGACTCCTGAGCCACCTTGGGGATATGTTACATAATATTTAATACTTTTAGCAGTAATTTTTTATGTGCTGGTAGTAGAAGAATAATATTCCAGTTGTATAAGGTTGGGTCATACTAATTTTTTAGGCCTTTTTTTATTTTATACACTCAATTACCTTACCTAAGCATGATAGCTCTTACAACACCTTAAATCTATCATTTACTTTGGCCTAATGCCTTATTAGTGTATTGTATATACTAATGATTA
Source organism: Torreya grandis (assembly GCA_037957365.1). Taxonomy (NCBI): domain Eukaryota; kingdom Viridiplantae; phylum Streptophyta; class Pinopsida; order Cupressales; family Taxaceae; genus Torreya; species Torreya grandis. Next base: position 1,533,974 of record JARHVA010001687.1, on the reverse strand, counting down.
GTATATTTTAATTCTAGGTGCTTTTCTTATATAATGATGTTAGTATGTTCCATCTTGGTCTTTTTGTTTAAAAAAATGGCAAAGATGTAGTATGGCATATTGAGGAATATGCTTGTTGAGGATTTGTAAATGTCCTCATAAAGACCACATTCTCTTATTACTAGATTAGTATGAAGATTTGAATGTTGGATAGAATGGTTTGGGTCACCTTTCATATGAGTTGTGAGTGAAATTGATTTATTTTACTAGTATATAATGAGCATAAATCATGAATTTTGAGGATAATTTACATGTCTATTTGAGAATGGTACTTGTTATTATCATCATAAAAATGAATAATGATGCTCTCTTTGTATTGAAAGTGTCACTCTCCTCAACGCAAATACTTGATCATATAAAAACAAAGATAGAATATACAATGAATAAAATGATTTTAAGGACCATTATGGTGTTTCATTCTTCACTTATTGCACTAGAGTTGTATTTACCTTGTAATATGCTTATGTGTTTTTATATTATGATGTTATCAAAAGTGGATAATTCATCTAATTAAAATGATTCTTGATTAAAAAAAAAATTATAACCTTATTTATTCTAATATGTCCTTGCTTTTATTATCATTGGCCTTAATTTAAGCAGTTATTTTTTTTATCACGTTTATCTTGTTAGTATAGCATTTCTAAGTATTTAAAGGATTTCACTTTCCAACATAAGTTGACACACTTGTTCTGCAAGTGTAGTAGGATATAAGTCTATATTATAAATTAGGATGTAGAGCTATATATTTTCTAAATGTATTGTATTCAACATATAAATTATATATTCATTTATAAATGTGGCAAATTTAATAATCTCTCTCTAATATTAATTATATAATTTTACGTTGTTTTATTATTGAAATGTTATCTATTTTAAATTGTTTCAATTAATTAAAATATATAATTTTTTTTTTACCTATGGATACTATGATAATATAAACCTTTATGATTAACAATTGAAATATTTAGCTTTATTAATTAATTACTTGTAAATAAGCAAGTTATTCGAAAGAGGAAGAGAATGTTGGTGTAGGTTTATTTATCCATTATATGGTTTTCCTATACATATATATTAAGCTTGCTTATTTGGAATAATTAGGTTACCTAGGTATTATTATGAGGTCATAATTACACATGCACATGCCTATTTGTAATCAACATGGTTGCACTATTCATTTGGCAACCAATTTTGACATGTGGGGCTTGGCATGTTGCACGTGGCGTTCCTATTCACTTGGAAATTAAGCTATGTTCTCATTGACAAATGGATGTGGATTAGTGCCTCTCCTATACCTATATAAGGACCTATCCTCCAAGGCACTTATGAGCCATTATGCATTATGGATTGAGGATTGAGGATTGTAGATTATAGAAGTGTGAGGTACTTGGCCTTCATGTCATCTATGTAGTGTAATAGAGTGTTGAGTTACTTAGTTGTGAGTGGAGAAAATTTGGATAACTATGAAATCTGTGAGCTTCAAGCCAGTATTTTGCTTTGTATACCTCCATATCTGAATGCAATTTATCTCTATTATGCTCATTTGATTTCATTCATAGCAAAAAAAAATTGTGTGCTTGATATTCCAGTATTCTATCTTGGACATCTCATTAGTATATGATTCTAACAGAGAATCTTTGTCTTGTCTCCTTTCAAAAATACTAAACCAATTGATAATAATGGTTAATAGTCCACCCATCAAGTAGTTTAAGGAAGTACATGTGACTATTAGGTTTTGATACTGATTAGTTTCATGTTTCCAACATAAATAAGAATAATTAGCTCCTTGATCATAGATAATATGATTATGTTTAAGTAAACTCAAAAATATTTGATGACTATTTATTAATTTAAAATTATAGAATTTTTTTAATTGATTATTTGACCATGAAAAAAAAGGGATGTTATATTTTGAGGATAGTTTTGAAATATGATGGTTTGTCAAATGTTGGTTTGGAATCTATATCCATCATTAATACTTTGAATGAGTCGTTAAGATTGTAATGTGTTTCATTTTCATACCTTTGTAATAAAAGTTGGGATAAATTTGAAGTATGTCTCTTTAGATTGACCTTATTGTCTTGGATGCACTTGGTGTTCAAGCACCTGTGTAATTGTATGAAACAAACACAATTTGGTTTCTTGTTATGGTAAATAAATGCTATGATTTGGCTCATTAAAATTCTTAAAATATTTACTTAAGATAAAATATCTGTAATTAAGCCTTGACAACAACTTTGAGATTGGGTCATTCGGGTGGATAGTTTCTAACACTTAGTGAATCTTAGATGTGAACCCTTCAAATCATAATACTGCCAAGTTGAGAGAATAAGTTTTAATTTGGAATATAATTGATAATTCTTGGCATAAATAATTTGATAGCTCTGAGTATTGTGTAAATCTAGTATGGTAGGTTGATTGTGGTAGCTCAATTTAACTCTGTTGAAACCTTCTTTGTAGGGTACATATGAATTTGTGATTTCTAGTCTATCACATAATAAATGTTAATAGTATTATAATCCATTAGGATTGGTTGTTTGATGATTGGATAGTTATTTTTAATTTTATAACTTTTAGTGCAAGTTGACAATTTGAGTTTTTCGATTGAAAATCAAACCAAACCAGTTCAAAAATGGGCTTAATTTAATATCCAAACTTGAGATTTTCTTAAACAGAATATTTTAAGTTCTAGGCTTATCATATGAGAATTACAGTCTGTAACTAATACTTTTATTCCTTTTTCTAGTGTCTTTTCGTGGGTCTTTTTTCCAGAGACAATTATCAATTTTCTACACCTAATGTTTTGTTTTTAGCTTATAGAGTCGCTACAAAATTGACTTTCCAAAAATAGCTAGAAAAGTTGTTAAGTAAAACTAAAAATAGAGAGTGATTGGTTTTACCTTTAAATCTGTATAGGAAATTTGTTTTATTAATTATATATGTTTTTACTATTTTTAGTGGCTCAATTCTGAATCCAGATTATTCAAAAAATTGTTGGGTATAACTATTTTTCTACTCCAAAACCCATTTGGAATGCTGAGTTATTTTAGCATTTCACCTTCACGGGATTGGTTCTATGGATTCCTAGTGGTATAATATAGCTAATATAATTAGGGAGAAGTGTCATAATTAATTTTCTTCTAGTGAGGATATTTTATCCATTGTCATTTATTAGGCAATTTAGTGAAATTATGAATTTGTTGAGCAGCGAGTTAGGCAACCCTAGTTGCACCATGTTTTGGTAGTTTTACCTCAACACTAATGGTTTGCCTTCACTATTGTACTCATGGGTATAATAATGATTGGATTAAATTTTGGTCAAATTAAGGGACTTGGTTTTTTAAGTAGCATTAACGCACTTGCAGGCGTGCTTTGTAGAAACATTGTGTCAGTGAACCATTGACTGATCACAATTCATTTCATTAGAGACATGCTTTATTTTTTGCTATCATTAACTTAGCTATGATTTGAAATATTTTGAGTATCTAAGTCAAGTGTATCCTTGCATATCATTTCTATTATATTCAACACAACTTAGTCATAACTAGCTTGTTGTACTCCCTTATGCACCTTATTTTTGAGATTGAAGGTGAGCATATTTGTTGTATGCGACATACATTGAGTGTGATTGTGTAAATTTGAAGTTATCTATGCTAGTATATGTGAATTTTTAAGATGCTTGTAATTCATCCATGCATTAACATGGTTGTGTAAAATGGTTGAAGTGTTTAGTTGTGTGGAGTTAGTGTTGCATAGAAGATTAAAAATTAGTGTGTTATGTGCATGTCCAAGGTGTAAATTTTGGGCATTACATAGTGGTGATGGTTCATAAGAAATATGACCCCTGACACATGTATCCTGACTATAAGGAACTTAAAATGTACACCATCAAAGATAAGTTCTCTATTCTTATAATTGATGATTTTTTAGATGAATTATGTGTTGTTTATTCTACAAAACCTGATCTTCATTTTGAGTATCATCAAACCAAAATTAGAGATGAGGATATTCATTAGAAAGCTTTCATAACCCATAAAGGCCATTATGAATTTATGATGATGCCTTTGGCCTCATTAATGAATCATATAAGTTTCAAAGTTTGATGAACTCTATCGTTTATCCATTTATATGAAAAAAATTATTGGCATTCTTTGATGATATTTTAATATTCAACAAAACATAAGTGGAACACTTGCATCATGTGAACCAAGTTTTGGATATTATTGAATAATACCAAATTTATGCCAAGTCTTCTAAATGTGCTCTTGGAGTGAAATAAGTTGAGTATTTAGGCCATATTATTTCGCATGAGGATGTTGTCAGAGTGGGCCATGATTGAGAATCTATTGGATAGAGTCAAATGCACAAAAAAATTACCTATATGTAGCAACAAAATTAAACATTAGCCAAAAAGAAGTAATTACTCAATAATTGAAAGAGTGCAATATTAACATTAACATCATTAGCCATAAAAGCTTTAGAAAGTACATTATAAAGGTGAAAAATAAACATGTCCTTACTTCCTCATGAATATGGGATTGCTTATATGGTGGGGCGAAGCCCCGAGCTTCATCTCACATGAGACAAAAAGATAAATATGTTGTTTGTTGCCATTTATAGGTTGACACAGGGAGTTGGTAGCTCGTAGATATGATAGAAACACTATGTTCATATGGAAGAAGTTGAAGAGGGCACATGTGGATAGAACCATTCACTAAAATAGTTGTTAATATATTGCTACACCACCCCTTACATGGACTAAGTCAAAAATTTGGTTCATATATGGTTTGCTTGATGCAGCGAGCACCTAGGAGTGCATTAGGTAATTTTTTATTTTTCTTCAATAAATTCAAAACACATAATTATTTATCTACTACTCATCTTAATGATTATATCCTAATTTCAATATTGAAACCATGTAATTTCAAAAGGAGGTGAGTTCGTAAAATTACCAGAGATATACAGTGAAATTGTAATTTTGCTTAGCAATTAATAGTGGTGGTTTTTGCCAAAACTATCAATTCACAAATAGCTATAAAGTAGGATCTTTTGATGCAATTCTTGTCCTTGTCACTGCCAATTATTTCAATCAACTACCAAAACTTAAACCATGCTCCTATAACACAGTTAGTTAAACCCATAACTAGCATATGATTCAAAAATATAAGGAAAAATGGATGAGTACATATTTTTGATTTATGTTTTTACATAACTACCTTGGTTAGTGGTTGCAGATGGGTGGGCATACATGGTAGTTTTCAAAACATTCACCAAAATTTACCAAACAAAGAAAAAAAACCATGCCCCAAAACTTCATTTTAGATTTGGAATGGGATTTTAAATTTGGGTTTTTATATGAATGAAATTTTGTGAATATGGGCATCTATATAATTAATTAATGAGAATGAAAAACCTACCCAAAATTTGAATATAGCTATTTCAGTATAGTCGATACCTTGTGTAACTATAAAGCTTCCTTGTTGAGTATTTTTGCACTTCATTTTAACAATGTCGGGATCAGACGGTCAGAATTTGAGAGCCAAAGGGGTCATCAGATAGTTGTGAAAATGCAGTCTATCCAATTTTATCTAGCTATTATGAGCATTTTAATACCATACTAAAAGAGTTTTAGGGCTTCATGGCCTTTCCCATTTTTCACATAGCTAGAAATCATGGCATTCCATGAAACTCCATGATCACTATTTGGTTGATGCATAGAATAGCGGGCTCATTATCTCATGTCGTGATGTGTAATGCTATAGCATTTTACCATCCACTTGTAAATGCACTTCATAAAAACTGCTATTTGTCCCTTGCTTGGGTGAAAAGACAAACATTTAGAAAAAAAATATTATGATTAACGTAATCTACTAAAAATCCCAACGAAAAAATGAAAACAAAATTGAAATCACAGGGGAGGGGGACAGAGTAAATAGGGTTTACTTGAATCATTTTTGTAGGCAAAGAGGAGAGATGTAGACGTTTAACGCCAAGAAGATGCCAAGAATAGAATTGACAGTAAGAACCAATACATCCAAACAAAGTCCAAAAGGGTCATACCCAAAAATAGTTCAGACCCAACATGGAGGACATGCAATATGTCAGGTAACATTGGCATTAGCCTACAGTTTTCAAAATTATATAAAATGCATGGTTCCTAGAGAATGTACGTGTCAATTAAATAACTAATTATGGTTTTTTCAATTTAAAAAAAAAAATAGGGTGGGCTAAGAAAAATTAATTTATAACATCAAATGAAAGGCATGGGTAAGTGGAGAGTAATGGTTAAAAAATCACATATGCATAAGACTTTTGATTCTTGTAAGTATGTTCAAATCTATATTATTAATATAGATTAAAAAAAGGTATACATATCAAGTTAATAATTTCACTTTAATTAATTCATTCATTCATTTTTTTTCAAATTATATATTATAGATTATATTATAATATATATTTTTTATTATATATAATTTTATATTATATTGTAAATATTCTTATATTATATTATATTATAGAATATTATATTATAATTCATTTTTTATATTATATATTAATATAATAGATTATAATATATTACTATAATATAATGTAAAATTTATTTAATCATGAATTTACCATTGAAAATGGGCTCCAAGTTAATATTAAAAATAAAAAAGTCTTGGGACACCACTTTCTCTAAGAGAAGTATATCCCAATAAAATCACTCATGGATTAATTATTTCCATTAGAAGGGGGAGAGTGTCAGGAAAGATGGAAAAATGTGTGGAAAAATGGTATTTGGAGAAAGACAGAGAATTGAGAGAATATTAACTAGAGTGAAGAGTGAGATAAAACTATGAAATTAAGCATTGATTCGAAGTAGGAAGCCTCTCTCTTTTGATGTTTATTATTATTTTTTATTTAATCATCTTTCAATTCTATTATTGTATTGTATTTTTTCCAATAGTAACAGGAATAGTTTTAGCTTGGAATAGTCTTATGATAAAATGCATTTAAGCCCAAATCATTGTCAAAAAATGCAATACCCTAATGGATATTAGCAGAATGGATGGACTTTGAATTTTAAAGGATATTATACCTAGATCATCTTAATCAATGGTCATGCATGATATCAAATCTCTCGACTAAAAATAAAATGACCAAATAAGCATAAACCATTTGACAACTAAGTATACACCATTGATTTCATGTCAGTTGTTTTTGTGACTTTTATTTTGTTTTATTTTTTCATTTTTTATTTGACTAGGGCTTGCAACTTAAGAAATCATAAATAAATAAATTCCATAAGACATCATTAAAAAAAATTATGAATTAATTAACTTGACCCTATGTACAAGGATCTGGGTTTTGCTTACTAGATATAATTAGGGGGGAAAAAGAAAAAAACAATTCCTCTGGCTTCTTTTGTACCTTCAAGGCAATTGCTAGTATTTCACAATGACATAAAAAGACACCTAAGCAAGCTAACTAAATATGTGTAGGTAAAAACTATTAAATGGAATAAAAACTTACACCAACACTCCCCTTAAGTGTAGCTTAGGTGGGTAGTAGAATTGGGTCCTAACATAAAGGCCTAACGAGGTACCCAAGTACAATAAAATGCCCCAAGTAAATTTGAACCTCTACAGATTTATGGGGTGTCACATTATTAGTCTACAACACATATAATTCATCACATTCTTCCTTTCTACATCATGGATCTAAGTTTCATTCTAATTCTTACACCATTAACTATCACAAGTGGAAAGTCAAAGTGCAAATCCTCTTGAGGAGTGTAATCACCTAAAAGTGATAATTGAGTGCTAAGAGTGCTACTTGAGATTACTTATCCCTAGCTTATCCCTAGACTTATCCTAAAGCCTATTATCATACTTATCCAGCCTTCGTGCAGGCCACAGGAATCCCTAGTCAGTTCCAAAGTAGTCCCAGACCCTCATTTCCTGATCCTAGCCCTACATGCCTAGTGTTCTACCAGCTAGACACCAGTGCCATAATAAGGACACTAGCGCCATGTGGTGCTAGTGTCCCCAAAATGGGGCTAATTTCCTTTATCATATATTTTCCCAAAAGGATATCGTTTTAAAACTAAAGCATCCTAAGGTTGGCCTAGACATCTTTTATCATCTGCACAAGCAATAGAATGGTATAAATACATGACTTTTATCCCTCTATTCACTAGATAGAAATTAGACATAAAATACACATTCAAACACATAACAATTTGAACACAATTAATGTTATAAATCCCTATTCTACCCTACTTCTACATATTATCATCTATAAATAGACCTAAGCTTAGATTTTATAGATTTTTAGTCTCAAGCACACTCAAGGCACTCAATGTCACTATCATACTAGCATCACTTGCACTTGTACCAGCACCTAGGTGGGGAGAACTACATTGGGCTTGATCCCTCCTTGGAGTATTGGTATGTAGGAATCTCTCTTCATAGTGGGATGTTGAGGATGTCTAACCTACCCTACTAATGAACACACTTTTAAACTCATGTCTTAGTTGTATGGAGGATTAGTGTTTTTCACAACAAAGTAGTTATTACAAGAATAATATAGGTTTTTATAACTTGTGCACATAGGAATAGACCCTAGAGATCTAGACACAGGTGCACCTAGAAGTTTAGGATAGTCCTGCACAAAGGACACTCATACCAACTTTTTTAATAATGATGCTACTATCCAATTATGGTGCTACTATTTAGGAGGGGTTATAACATAGGGGTCCATTTTATGATGCTAAGAGCAACTTCTATATCATTTTCTAGCACTCAAATCATTCGTATCATGTGTTTTTTAGCTGTCTTTATTTACACTATTTATTACTATCTTTGGAAAAGTCAAAGCTAGTCAATTCTCTAACAAATCAATGGTTGTGTTTATTGCATATTATTTACTTGATTTAGTCTACTCAGCCATTTAAAAAATATAGGATTTACATTAGCTAAGTCCTAAAATGTTAAAACATTTGGTGAATCCAACTTTCTTTGAACATTGCATAGACCCTAACCCTAGATAAACCTAGGGTTTACATTTTTAGAATTCAGATTTTAAAGCCATACACTTTTTGATTTTATTTTGATTTAATCATGATAATAGTGACAGAGAGGTGTATCACACTTTCTGTTACAATTTTTAATACTTTCATTTGCATGTTTGTTTCCTTTAATTCAGAATGAACTTAGAAAAGACATAAACACATGCATACATGATGCTTCATATTAATTAAAGTGCTTGTCATGTTTCATTTTTTATTTAACATACTAGCTTTATCTTATGTGGAATGCAATTAAGATACCACTCTTTAATCACATAGAGAACACATTACATAAGATAATAACTATACTACCTAAAATTAACAAGTCTCCTTTAGATGCATTTTGATCTTTGGTTCACTTTGATTCCTTTCTTATCACTCCTAGACATAAAGAAGCACTAGTGGTCTCACTTATCTCTCTTCCTTATCGATCACACACATCTATGCACCATCCCACCTCTATTTTTAGTTATATGCTCTTAGTAGACCCTACGGTCTAGGTTATGATGTCCACATGTGGTCATGAAGCTTGGAAAGTTAGAAACACCCATGGCTATAACTTTGTTGATCAGAACAATGCTTCTTTGATATAATTTCCATTTTAGACCTCCTACTGCACTCTAACACATATAAAGACACTTAGGTGCCTCAAACATTTGAGCCAACTTATGTTGCTTCCATAATTAATACTATGAATGGATAAAAGAGCATATTTCTTTCGAGAGGGAAGATATCCCACCTCCACACATCATAGATTTACACTTGTCTCTCTACATTATATTACAAATTAATGAGGTAAGTGTTAAATGGGTTTTAGTTGATAATGAATCAGGATTGAACATTTGCAACATCTATTTTTATCAACTTCTTAATATACATGCTAAGGATTTAGATCCTTGTGATATGAACATATGAGGGTTTGATAATATTCCATGTAAAGTCTTGGGTCAAATCACACTAAACCTTACATTGGGTCCTAACACTATCTACCACATGTCAAGTTATGCCTAATGATCTAAATTATAATATCTTGCTTGGAAGACTGTATATTCATGATATGCATGTTGTTTCATCCACTTTACATGCATGATTAAAATTCAGCTACAGAGGTCATATTTATACATTCCCTATGGATAAAGAGCCATTCAAGTATTATCAACATACATAGCCTTCACACAATTATATTCCTCACATGGATTTTACTACAACACCACTCCATTTTACTAGTCAAATCACGCATATCACTCCTCCAGTTACATCCAGAACATAGGATAATAAGTTCACTTCTCCTTTTATATTTAGATAATTCTAAAAGATCGTTTACACAAGATAGGGCCTTAGCAAACATGAGCAGGGAATCCTTAATCCCATTGAGGTATATCATCAACAGGGTAGACAAGGACTTGGATATAGAGATAACACATCTAATGACAAGTCCTCTCACTATACTTCTCAACATATCATGTTTTGTCCACATATTCCATAAGTAGACAATATGATAAACCATGTTTATACACTCTCAGTTGTTACCCTAATCTTATTGATGATATAAATTCTACAGATATACCTATTTTTTATGAGTTTGATAATGATGAGGCTCTCTTAGAATTCTTAGGTGCCTATGAGGATCTCCCTTATTTCTATCATAAGAATAGGTTTACTCATTCCACAAGTGCCCAAGCATACTTTGGTAAGCATTCAGATGACTCAGATGATATACTATCCAACATAAATGATACCATCCCTACAACACCATACGTTATGGATCGATCCATGTTACTTAATGTATAAATAGTTGAATTCAATTATGACATAGATACTAATATTTGTATCATATTATTGGTTGTTGCCTTGAATAAATCAGAAGATATAGATATTCAACATATTTTAAAAGATTTTCTTGAAGTATTCACATGGGCTTATTTCAATATGTCTGCCATTGATCCCTTAATCACAATACATAGAATTACACTATATCTCAATGCTGAGCCAGTTAAAATAAAGATTCAAAAAATGCACCCCAAATTTTGCTCTTTTAGTCAAAGATGAGATTCAATGGTTATTGGATGTCAGTTTCATTCAACCAATTGCTCATCCATAATGGTTGTCCAATATTATTCTTTTTATAAATCCTAACAACCAAATCTAATATTGTTGTGATTCTAGAGACCTAAATAAAGCTTGTCCTAAGGATGAATTTCCTTTACCCAACATTGATATGATAGTCGACTCCATAGCAGGCTATGAGATATTATCATTTTTAGATGGTTTCATCAAGTACAATCAAATTAAGATCACTGAAGAAGACCAAGAAAAGACTTATTTCACCACACCATGGGGCACTTCCTGTTATATAGTCATGCCTTTTGGATTAAAAAATACATGTGCAACATATCAATGGACAATGACACATATCTTTCATGATCTCAATCATAAGACAGTCAAAGATTATGTCAATGATTTGCTTGAAAAATTAAAAGATTGATAACATCATGCAATAAATTTTCAATCCTTTTTTAGAGACTTAAAAAATACAATGTATGACTCAATCCTAAGAAATGTGTATTAGGGGTTTCATTATGCAATTTTTTTAGATTCATAATATCCCAATGTGACATTGAGGTTGACTCCAAGAAATTCAAAGCAATCATGGCTATGACTCTTAAAAATTTAAAGCAACTTCATTCTCTCCAAGATAAAATTTAGGCAATACACCACTTTGTTGCACAACTCATAGATAAGACCCAATCATTTACCAGATTACTTTAAAAAGATGTAAAATTTGAATGGGACATCACATGTCAAGAAAGCTTTGACACACTTAAATAGTACTTGTTAAATCCACTTGTCTTGGTCCCACTAGTACCTGAAAAGCCACTTCTACTTTACCTCTTACTGACAGAGCATGCATTTGATGCACTCTTAGCACAACACAATGATCAACATAAAGAGATGGCCATTTACTACATCAGTCGTACATTTGTTTATTATGAGAGAAATTATCCAACAATCAAAAAACTTTGTTTGGAACTTGTATTCGCTACTTAGAAGCTCTGACACTATATGATTCACAATGAGATATATGTCATTACAAAACTTGGTCCTTTAAAGTTCTTCATGTCAAAACCACATCTCTCAGGCTGTATTGCAAAATGGGTTATGCTACTCATAATATAACCTTGGTATCATTTTTAAAAAATCAATAAAAGGCCAGATAATTATAAATCAATTAGTAGTAACCCAATTACTAAATACAAATCATATTAATGATGATTTCATATATGACTTCACAACATATAGTACCACTTCTGATACATGGATAATGTTCTTTAACAGTTCTAGATGTGCATCTAGTGTTGGATCCAGAATTATTTTCATCGATCCACTTGGGCAAACAGTACCCCTTGTTTACTGACTTAGTTTTTCATGTACCAATAAAATTGTAGAATACGAAGCTCTTATCTTAGGCCTTCAAGCAACTCAGTCTCTCCAAATTAAATCAATTAAATTTTATGAGGACCCACAATTAATTGTCAATCAAGTTACATATATCTATCAAACCAAATAATAATGCCTCATTCCCTAAAATAATATGATTCAATGTCTACATGCTCAATTTGATAATTTCTCTATCAAAAACATCTCAGTAAATATAATCATCATACCAATGTGTTGGGTGAATATTTTGTCAACCAGCTAACTGGTGAGCAAAATAGGTCTCTTCAACCACAGCATAGGGAGATTGGTCAGCCAGATGTGCAAGTTTACTACATCAACAGGGAACAAATCTCTCTTCTCATCAAGGGGAGGTTCCCTATGAATATGCAGGAGCTATATATATACATATATATAAGCATAAAATAACACTCAGGGGTAGGATACACCTTCCATCTCTCTTCTTTTAGAGATGATGTTCACAAACTAAGGAGAAATGCAGGTGAAGACACTAAAGGCACTTCTCTTCTTTTAGAAGTGTTCTTGTAGGGGACAACAGGAGTTCTTTCAGGTGGGATAAGTGATTGGTAACAAAGGATAAGAACCAGCAGGGTGAAATGGAATGCAAAGTCTCCACTTCAGCTACCCAAAGAGTGAGATACGAAAGACAATGAGGGCACAAAGTCATCCCAAGGTCTTTTACACAGAAATAGAAAGAAAACACACACTAAAGACAACTATGACAGCACAAAGTCTGAAAGTAGCTAGCTTAATGACACCTTCCTTATCACTTCCACTAATTCTACTTGTTAGATTAAATAAACAAGAATACATTCAGAAGACAGACATAAGAAAAATCTTCTAAAATGATACAAGATATAACATCACAAAGTCTACAAATAACTTGTTTTCTCATTCAAATAAAATAATATGAACAACAATCTGAGCTCAAAGTCTCAGTATTTGCCTTTCAATTTGGGCAGAGTTTTGCTTCTATGATCAAAAAGGTCTCCCTAAAATGATACAAGAGATGACATTATATAGAGGCCAAGGGAGGCTTGGCACTTAGTCCCATGGAGTGACCTATGCTATGCATTAATGCCTTGGATGCATTTTTTGTTCTATCAAGGACAGTCATGTTAGAGTAGGGTGGCTACCTTAACTATGGCATGTTGATTCATCTCCATTGTCTTTTCCTAAGCCTAAATTACTCATTCCATCATTTACTACCCATGCAACTGTCCATGTGGCCTTTATGCCAAAGGGGACAAATAGGCTATGCTTTCAATGCTGGCAGGCCCAAAATACCTACCTGGTGGACTATTCCACCTACTGGAAATAACTCCTGCTGAGTTTCCCTCTTTGTCTCTTCTTCCTTTTGGCCCTAGCCTTAAGGTCTTCAAATGCATTCGAGTCTACCTTCTAAGCCTGAAAAGATTAATTAGACACTTTATTGCTATAAATTTGATGTATGTGGGTCTTTCATCTTTTGAAGGTTAACGGCTAGTTGGTCACCCTAATTTTGACATTTATAGGCCTATCATTCTCCTTAGCAACTTCTTTTTGTCTTTCTCACTTGTTATGTCTACTTTCCATTATGGCATAGGTGAGGACACATGGTGGCATCTGCGGCTTTGAAATAAGTTTATTAGAATAAGCTTTGAAACTTGTTAGAGGCTGGAAGCGTGAATGTAGACACTTGGCAGCTTCTGTTGCACTGGGATGGGACACGTGACAAGTTTTGTTGCTTCAAAATTGGTAGAGACTATGTCTCAACTTGTGACACTTATCAGCTTCCACTACACTTTGAGGCTTGACCCTTCCCAAAGGGAACTTTCCCTTTGAGGTCTTGAACAGGGTCCATTTCTGAGTGTCGAGTGTCCCCCCGCAAGGGTACCTACCCTTCGAGATCCTCTAGGTGGCCTTCAGGCTCTAATTTTTTTAGAGGACTATCATCCCTTTATTTCCTTCAGACAATTTGTCTGAAGGAAACCTTTCCTTGGCTCTGTGTCCCTGCATTTGAGAGTGTTTTTTCTTTGACACATGGCACGTTCCATTGCTTTGAATAAGTGACACATGGAATATTCCACCAAAATAGGTGAGTACATGTGGAAGCATCTGCCTAATTCATAAGATCTCATACAGAAACAATTAGGACTCATTTTTGGTATACGTAGATGATGACACTTGTTAGCTTCCACTAATCCTTACCAGGGACACGTGGCATCCTCCACTACATCATATTAAAACCTTCTACCATCGACACTTGGTGCTTTCCTCTCATCCTTTTCTTTTGTGTGCTCCTTTCCTTGACTAAGGCTACCTTTGAACCTATGAACCCATGAACTCATTAAAGCAGTTCAAGGTTCAATAGTTCAGTCGGTTCATTCTTTTGATTTGGCTAAGTCTCTTTGATATCTTTGAACCAAGTACATTGAACTACTTGGACGTTGAACCCGTTGAACTGATGAACCAAAATGGTTCAAGGTTAAATGGTTTAATGGTTCAAGCCTTTGAAACTCGCTAAGTGCTCAGAGCCGTGGAACCTTGAAACTGTTAAACTTTGAACCTTTGACAAATGTGCTTAGCTCTTGTTGATGGCATTTAACCTTTGAACCCATTTTTTTTAAATGGTTCAAGGTTCAATGGTTCAATGGTTCAATCCTTGCTTAGATGTTTGTTGATGGACATATCTAATCGAACCAAGGCGCTAAACCAATCCTGAAAAATGACTAAGTTTTGAAAACTGGTTCTTTTGATTGGATTCACCTGTAGAAGCCTTTGAACCTATTGAACCTACTAATCCCTTTACTAAAAAATCTTGAAAAATGAGGAATAAGAAAGCTCAAAATAAATTTTGAAAAGGAGAGAGATAATTTTGGTCATGCAGGACCAAAATAGTTCATATGTTGTCCCAAAAATGAGAAAGCTATTTTTGGGGACAACAGCTGGCTCCAATTGGGGAACTTCCATCAGATGAAAACTCAAAACAGTTGAGGGGAGTAGAAACTAGAATCTCTAGTGCCTTGAAGTATGCCATTAGGCTATGGAGTCATGCTACCCAAAAAGAAAGGCTCTAAAAATGAAAACAAAAAGCACAAAAAATAGAAGTAAAAGACTATACAAATATACATATGTACATGGGAACTCATTCGATACTTCAAGAGTTGAAGTGCTTCAGATGCTACCCATTATGAGGCAAAAAAAAGAGAGTACCATCTTGATACTTCAATAGGAAACTATTTTCACCGTTGAGCTGATGAATAGTAAAAGGGCCCCTCCACAGGGAATCAAACTTTCCATGCATCCCCTTTGGTTTTCTTCTCTTATCCCACAACAGGACTTGATCTCCAATCTATAAATCATGGTTCTTTGCTTTTTGGTGAAGAGCTTCTTCACCAAACCTTGATGATCAATAATTCAATCCACCACTGTAGTTCTCTGCTCATCTAGCTCAGTCAGGCACATGATCCTCTTATCAAGGGCACTTTCATACGTTTGATCTTCAATTGCCTTAGCTAATTTCAATGCTAAAAATTCCAAGGTGATTGGTATCTCAGCATTGATACCATAAATAAGTTGGAAAGGAGACATACCAATTGCTCTCTTAGGTGCAATTATGTTTGTCCATAGAGCATCAACCAATGTTTTATGCCATGTCCTTTGGTTGTCATCCACTAGCTTCTTGATGATAGTCACTAGGTTCTTATTGCTTGATTTAGCCTATCCATTCCCTTGTGGAAAGTAATTAGAAGAGTGGGAGAGTGTAATTCCATAGTAAAAATAGAATTGAGTAATCTCTCAGGAAGTGAAACAAATTGCATTGTCAGTGACAATCTTGGTCGGGACCCCAAACCTAGAGATGATGTTCTCCTTGAGCAAATTGCATACTACTTCTAAAGTAGCATGTTTGGTTGGAACAGATTCCATCCATTTGGTGAAGTAGTCTATTATTGTAAGGACATAATCATGTCCAGCACTTAAAGATGGGTTTACAGCTCCAATAAAGTCAATTCCCCATTGCTGGAATGGTTCCTCTATGACCACTGGCTTGAGAGGTAGGGCAGCTAATTTAGGTCTTCCGATGAACTAATGGCATAGTTCACACTCCCTAACCCACTTGTATGCATCTTGAAAGAGAGTTGGCCAATAATACTTGGCTCGTAGGATCTTATGGGTAGTCACAGGGGCAAAAAAATGTCCTCCACAGGCTGAATTATGGAAGGACTTCAAAAGTTGGCTTTGCTGCTCCTTGTCCACATAGCAAAGGAACACTCCATCAAGGCTCCTCTTGTATAGGTCGTTGTCCTAGAGGACAAAATTTGTAGCTTTCATCTTGATGGTTCTCCTTTCTTTATAAGATAGGTGAGCAGGACACTCACCATAAGTAAGGAAATGAGCAATACCTGAATACCACTCATTCATGGTGGAGACAAAGAGGACTATTGGTGTGTCATCCACCTCTAATTCTTCGTGCTCTGTTCCTCTCGGCTTGTTATCAGTAATTAGTTGGAATAGCCACTTCCCACGCACCAGCTTTCTTGGTTTGATGAACAAATCAAACTCCTAGATTTTTGTAACCCAATTGCCTATTTTCATCCCAAACTCCTGTTGAGTTAGTATGGATTTGACTATGGTGTCAGGAACCAAGGTAGTAGTGTGTGAATTCAAGATGTAGAAGTGGAAGTGCTTCACTGCCTTCACCACTACATAAGCATGCTTCTCTATGTTTGAGTACTTTAGCTCATGAGCTTTGAGAGGACAGCTCATGAAGGAAATGGGGGATTCCATACCTTCTTTATTCTACTGAACCAGAATTGCTAAAAGCATGTGTTTTAAAGCATAACTGTAAATGGTGAACTCTTTGTCATAGTCTGGACAAACCAAAATTGGGGCATGGGCAATGGCAGTCTTGATATCTTCAAATGCCGACTTACCTTCTTCAGTCTAGTTGAAGGTGGCTTTTCCCTTCATCATGTCTACAATGTGCCTAGTCTTCTCAACAAACTCGGGGATGAACCTCCGTAAGAAATTCACCTTTCCAAAGGAGTGAACAGCAGTCTTACTTGTGGGCAGGGTAAGCTCTTGGATAGACTTGACTCTGTCTTAGTCAATCTTTATGCCCCCTTTTGACACAATGTGTCTGAGAAGTTTCCCCTCTGTTACTCCAAAGACTGACTTCTTGGGGTTTAAAGAAATGCCATTCTGGTGGCAACGCTCTAGCACTTGTTGCAAATGGCTCACATGATCTAGGCGATGCTTAGAAAAGACAATCAAGTCATCAAGATAAACTATGATGAACTTACCCATCTCATTCTTAAAGGCAAGGTCCATTGCTCTTTAGAAGGTGGTGCCAGCATTTATCAAGCCAAAAGGCATCCTTTTATATGCAAACGTGCCCCAAGGTGTGGTGAAAGTAGTCTTATGCTGGTTTGCTTCACTAACTTCAACTTGATTATATCTTGAGAATCCATCTAGCATTGATAACATCTCTAATCCCGTCACTGTCTAGAGTACTTGATCCATGATTGGCAAAGGATAATTATCCTTCAAGGATGCCTAATTCAAATTTCTAAAATCCACACATTTCACCATTCTTCTTCCGTATCGACACTATATTGGAAATCCATGTGGAATGATGGATTGGGAAGATTATCCTGGCATTTAGCATTTTTTGTATCTCAGATAAAATGGTACCTGATATTTTTAGATTATACTGCCTGGACTTTTTCCTATAAGGTGCTGAATCAGCCTTGAGAGGGATGTCGTGTCAAATTTCATCAGGCTGGAGTGACTTTAGGTCATCATAGGAGTAAGCTAAGATGTCCCTATATTGATTGAGCAAAGTGGTGAACTTGAACCTCTCCTCAGGAGTACATCATTTCCCAATGTTCACCATCTTGGGATCTTCCTTGGTTCTTAGATTTATTTGATCAAACTCTTGATAGGAGCTTGAATCTGTTTGTTGTTATTTGACGAACCTGTCATGTTTGTCAAACAGTTTCTCAAGGGAAACCAAGCGTTTGGGAATCTTATTCCCTTTAAATTTTAGAAACTATTCATCCATGCTTAAACTTGATTCAGGGGTTGGTTCACTGCCTTCAAAATGTAGCCGTTCAAAGCTGTCCTTTTGCTATAGGAAGGCAATGATTTGGTTGTCATTTTTGAACACTTGCCAATGAATGGCATTATCAGGCACACTTGGCCAAAAGACCAACTCAATGGTATACCTTTCTCCTTTGAAGTTTGGGTGGGGGACCAAGAGAGTAGCTGAAACAACTAGTGCATCTGCTTGGTCATTAAATTCTCTAGGAATGGTAGAGATGTTGAAAGCATCAAAGCTTTCAATTTGGTCCCAGACTAGATTGTGGTAATGATGTAATCTTTCATTCTTGGTTTGATATAGGTTTCTCACTAGATAAACCACTAGTTTAGCATCTCCTTTAGCATAAAGGAGCTTGATGCCTTTGTCTCAAGCATCCCTCAATCCAAGCAACAGTGACTCATATTCAGCTGTGTTATTAGTGTTGCTGAACTACAACTTGTAAGATGAAAGAAAAATATCTCCTTGAGGAGATATCAACACAACCCTGGCTCCTAAATTGGTGGAGTAGCTACCATCAAATTCAAGAATCCATACCTCATTAGATTCTGATTTTCCTTTGGATTCTTCTTCATTCGGAGGAGGAGATTCCTCCACACTTGCATTGCATTTTACCAATTCTTCTACTATTTCAGCTGAACGCATTTCTAGGTTGTTACTTGCAAGAGCTTCATTAGATGCCTCATGAACTTCATATGTGGATAAAAAGTAGTTACCCATGCCTGAAGACTCAAATAGAATTTGAGCTTCAGGTGCTGAGGTCTGGGCAACCACGTATTTTAGTTCCTTCTCAGGGAGCATCCTCTTCATAACACCTTTGACTAGAATCCTTGCCTTAGATAAGTCCATACTCAATTCACCACCAACATCCCTACAGAAATTCTACCCAAGAAGGATGCCATATGATGTTGGGACATCGGCTACCAAGACAGTCGTCATCTTGATTCTTTTGTCTGGGAATGCTGCAAATGCAAATTGGGCATCTTTAATTTGTCCCAGCAGAGATACTTGCTTATTCTCCATGGAGAAGCATCTACCAAAATTCTTGGTCAGTGTGAGGTCAAGGGATTTAGCCACTTTAGCAGGCATGACATTATCTGAAGCTTCAGAATCAATGATGCAATTGTTCAGCTAGCATCCATTTATTAACAATGAGACATAGAAAGGTTTAGTCTTACCAGGAGCAGCAGGAGGGGCAATGACAAAATTGTTCTTGGTGGGTGCATTCCTAGGGAGATCATGTGTCACTTTGAGAATTGCTTGTTCAACAAGGACATTCTAGTTTTTAACACATTAAACCAGTTTGTCTAATTGCTCAGGATGGGACTGCAAAAATTCAAATTTAGACATTTGAATTTTGGTTTTCTTTATATGGTCAATGATATCAAATGTTGGAAATGAACTAGGTACAGAGGATGGGAGTTCATCCTTTTGAGTTTTGGGAGGGGGAGAATTGGACTGTGAATTTGAAGTTGAAGGTGCAAAAAAGTTTGGGGTACTTACCTTTCTAGCAGTCACCGAGTCCTTTGGCTGGAAGGGCAGAGTGGTCCCATGCTCAGCAATCGAAACTATTGGTTGAGGTTGCCCCTCTATCTTCTCTTTATCAACTTGTTGAGTTGATTAATTCTTGGACCAGGTGAATACAGCATATGACCCCTTAGCTGCATTGCCTTCACTTCTAGGTTCATCTTGATAGTTTAGGAAACCAATATGGGAGTCATCGGCTAATTCTTCTTCCTCAGTGAAGAGATTAGCATCATCTTTAAAATTTAACTCAAGCTAGAAGGAGAAATCTGATTTAGCTTCGAGATATCTAACTGTTGAGTTGGTTGGAGGTGCTTCAAGGGCAAGGTTCCTCTGTGGAAGAGGAAGGTGATTTAACTATCCTTGATTCCTGGTAGCATGGCCTTGATGGGGCTAATTAGGGAATGCCCTCCTTGGTACATCTCTATATGTAGGAGTAGATGACATCCCTTGCACCATTTGCTTTCTGAGAGCTAGCACTTCATTTGCTAACTTTTGTACCATTGGGTCAGTGGTGGCTGTAGATGAGTATTTAGAAGATGAAGAAGATTTACCTTTATTTGGGTCTCTCCTTATCTTTTCTACCAAGATAAGGTCATATTCTACCTCAGTAGCCAAGTCCTGAGCAGCAATAAGGTCTATGTGTCTAGCCCGTCTCAGCAAGAAACTCACTTCAGGCAGTTGTGAGTTGATGAAGAAACACTTGAGATTTTGAGGTGTCAGTCGAGTAACCATGGGAATCCTATGCCTCAGCTTGTCAAACCTGGCAATGAAGTCCCTCATAGGTTCATGGGGTTCCTTCTTCATCTGTGTGAGCTAGGCCAGCAAGGCATGTGCATCTTCTATAGGCTTAAACTTGGCTTCAAATTTATCTTCGAGTGTGTCCCAGTCAGTCACTGATCTAGCTTATAGATGGTAGAACCAGTCTGTAGCAACACCTTGTAATGTCTCCATGAATAGCCTGACTATTATGTCTTAAAATTCCACTCTTATTATGTCACAGGATATGCTGAAGGCCTAATATGTTCATCAAGGTGAACTTTCCCATCACCAAAAAATTTGTGAAAATTCTTCCTTGAACTACGTGGAAGTTCATGTAGGGGTGGAGTCAAATTGAGTGGGCCAAATGAGTTACCCCAGGGGCCTTGAGCCATGATTTGATTATGTAAAAGTGGGATCAAAATTTTGGGTGGAAAATGGGTAGGCAGAGCTCTACTAGCAGTAGAAAAATAAGCTTTGCCTTATGTTGGTGACCTGGTAGGGCTAGGGGGAAGACTCCTAGTTCGTTTAAGGTGAGCTTGTCGAGGAAACAACTCAAAATTACTCTACTGCACCAACTCAAAAGAAGGTTCAACAACACCTTGAGACTTTTGGCTTCTGGTATAATGTCGAGTTGTTAGATTGTGAAACAAAAATGGAAAAGGACTGGTCTTACTCCAACTTGAAGATTGACGCTTCAAACTGCTTGTCCTTCCCCAGCGGAGTCGCTAAAAACTATTGGGTAAATATTTTGTCAACCAACTAACTGGTGATCAAAATAGGTCTCTTCAACCATAGCATAGGGAGATTGGTCGGCCAGATGTGCAGGTTTACTACATCAACAGGGGACAAATCTCTTCTCTCATCAAGGGGAGGTTCCCTATGAATATGTAAGAGCTATATACTATATATATAAGCAGAAAATAACACTCAGGGGTAGGATACACCATCTATCTCTCTTTTTTCAGAGATGATGTTCAAAAACTAAGGAGAAATCTAGGTGAAGACACTAAAGGCACTTCTCTTCTTTCAAAAGTGTTCTTGCAGGGGACAACAAGGGTTCTTTTAGGTAGGATAAGTGACTGGTAATAAAGGATAAGAACTAGCAGGGTGAAATGGAATGCAAAGTCCCCACTTCATCTGCCCAAAGAGTGAGATACGAAAGACAATGAGGGCACAAAGTCATCCCAAGGTTTTTTACACAAAAACAAAAAGAAAACACACACTGAAGACAACTATGACAACACAAAGTCTGAAAGTAGCTAGCTTCAGGACACCTTCCTTATCACTTCCACTAATTCTGCTTGTTAGATTAAATAATCAAGAATACATTCAAAAGATAGACATAAGAACAATCTTCTAAAATGATACAAGATATAATGGCACAAAGTCTTCAAACAACTTATTTTCTCATTCAGATAAAATAATATGAACAACAAGCTAAGCTCAAAGTCTTAGTATTCACCTTTCAATTTGGGTAGAGTTTTGCTTCTATGATCAAAAAGGTCTCCCTAAAATGATAAAAGAGATGACATTATATAGAGGCCAAGGGAGGCTTGGCACTTAGTCCCATGGAGCGACCTATGATGTGCATTAATGCCTTGGATGCATTTTTTGTTCTGTCAGGGAGAGTCATGTTGAAGCAGGGTGGCTGTCTTAACTTTGGCATGTTGATTCATCTCCATTGTCTTCTCCTAAGCCTAAATTACTCATTCCATCATTTGCTACCTGCACAACTATCCATGTGGCCTTTACGCTAAAGGGGACAAACAAGTTACGCTTTCAATGCTTACAAGCCCCAAATACGTACCTAGTGGACTATTCCACCTACTGGAAATAACTCCTGTTGAGTTTCCCTCTTTGTCTCTTCTTCCTTTGGGCCCTGGCCTTAAGTTCTTTGAATGCATTTAGGTCTGCCTTCTAAGCCTGCAAAGATTAATCAGACACTTTATTGCTACAAATTTGATGTCCACAGGTCTTTCATCTTTTGAAGGTTAACAGCTAGTCGATGGCCCTAATTTTGACATTTGCGAGCCTGTCATTCTCCTTAGCAACTTCTTTGTGTCTTTCTAGCTTGTTATGGTTGCTTTTCACTGTGGCACAGGTGAGGACACATGGTGTCATCTGTGTCTTTGAAATAAGCTTATTAGAATAAGCTTTGAAACTTGTTAGAGGCTGGAAGCATGGATGCAGACACTTGGTAGCTTCTGCTACACTGGGATGGGACACGTGGCGAGTTCTGCTACTTCAAAATTGGTAGAAACTATGTCTCAGCTTGTGACACTTGGTAGCTTCCACTACACTTTGAGGCTCGACCCTTCCCAAAGGGAAGTTGCCCTTGGGGTCTTGAACAAGGTCCATTTCTGAGTGTTGAGTGTCCCCCCGCAAGGGTACCTACCCTTCGGGATCCTCTAGGTGGCCTTCAAGCTCTAATTTCTTCAGAGGACTATCATCCCATTATTTCCTTCAGTCAAAATGTCTGAAGGAATTCCTTCAGACAATTTGTCTGAAGGAAACCTTTCCTTGGCTCTATGTCCCTACATTTGAGAGTGCTCTATCTTTGACATGTGGTATGTTCCACTACTTTGAACAAGTGACACATGGTATATTCCACCAGAATAGGTGAGGACACATGGAAGCATCCACCTAATTCATAGGAGCTCATACAAAAATAGTCGGGACTCATTTTTGGTATATGCAGATGATGACACTTGTCAACTTCCACTGATCCTTACTAGTGACACGTGGCATCTTTCGTTGCATCATATTGAAACCTTCCACCATTGACACTTGGTGCTTTCCACTCATCCTTTTCTTTTATGCGCTCCTTTCCTTGACTAAGGCTGCCTTTGAACCTGTGAACCTATGAACTCATTGAAGCGGTTCAAGGTTCAACGATTTGGTCAGTTCATTCTTTTGATTTGGCTGAGTCTCTTTGATATCTTTGAACCAAGTGCATTGAACCGCTTGGACATTGAACGCGTTGAACCCATTGAATCGACGAACCAAAATGGTTCAAGGTTAAACGGTTCAATGGTTCAAGCCTTTGAAACTCGCTAAGTGCTCGGAGCTGTGGAACCTTGAAACTGTTGAACTTTGAACTTTGACAAATGCGCTTAGCTCTTGCTGATGGCGTTGAAACTTTGAACCCATTGAACCTGTTGAACCAAAATGGTTCAAGGTTCAATGGTTCAATCCTTACTTAGATACTTGCCAACGGACATTTCTGATCGAACCAAGGCGCTAAACCAATCCTGAAAAATGACTAAATGTTGGAAACTGGTTCTTTTGATTGGATTCGCTTGTAGAAGCCTTTGAACCTGCTAATCTCTTTACTAAAAAAGCTTGAAAAATGAGGAATTAGAAAGCTCAGAACAAATTTTGAAAAGGGGAGAGACAATTTTGGTCACGTAGGATCAAAATAGTTCATATGTTGTCCCAAAAATAATAAAGTTGTTTTTGGGGACAACACAATGCATGGCCAGTGTTACATTATTGATCCCCATTGACATAGATGAAGACTAGGCTATTTTTACTATCAAATGATCACAATCTCCATCAGTGTCTCATGCAGACCTCATATCTCTAACGGTTCTAATTACCACTCATAGCACGACACCATCTAAATGGTTCTCTAAAATATATAACTTCTTACATAAATCTATTACACCTGATACTTTCATGAGAAATGAAAAGCATAAACTATAGTGAGACTCCCTCTGATATGTCATTATTGGTAGGGGCTTATTTAATATATATTTTGAGGGACACTTACTCTAATGTTGATAGCCAAAGAAGCTAAGTTGGCTATTAGATAGGTACATGATAGTGAATGTGGTAGTCATTTCAATGGTAATGCAATGTCACACAAGTTACTCAAACAAGGTTACTATTGGCCAACTATGTAATAAGAATGCCAGTAATATGCCAAATTATGTGACAAATGTCAATGCCATGATAACTTACACCATGTATCTTCGTAATAACTTCAACCTATTGTATCCCCTTGGCCATTCATGCTATGGGGTTTTGATTTAATTGGTAAGATAAACCCAAAATCTGTAAGGGGTCACAAATTCATTATCATAGCTATAAAATATTTTACAAAATGGGTAGAAGCCATCCCATTACAATCCAAAAAGGGAGAAGATATGTTTAATTTTCTCATGACCAATATTATTTCCTATTTTGGCCTCCCAACGGCCATAATCACAAACAATGGAACCTCTTTCAAGAATAAAATAGTGAAAAAATGTTGTACCAAATATAAAATCTAACACACATTCTCTACTACATATTATCCATAGGGTAATGGTCAAGCAGAAGAAACAAACAAGACAATCAATAGTATTCTCAACAAAACAATTACCAAATTTGGCGATGACTAACACAATCAACTCGTCCATGCATTATGGGCTTACCTCAGCAATATACGCACACCAATATGAGCTACTCCTTATTCACTAGTATATGGCATAGAAATAGTTATCCCACTGGAGTTAAAAATTCCCTCCTTATAAGTCTCTTTAAAAGGGCTCATCATAGATGATCAGTAAAGAGATATACATCTCTATGAATTATAATAGTTATATCACACACACATTCAAGCCGTTGAGCAGCTCAAGCCATATTAGAAATGAATTTAAAGAACCTACAATAGCAACATCCATAACAAGAAAATTCAAAGTCAACAATTTGGTTTTAAAATGATATCTCATAAACGTTAATGCCAAAGAAGAGAACAAAGGAAATTTTAAACTTAATTGGCTTTGACCATACATAATCATAGAAAATCTTAGCCCAAATGTATATCATCTAGCTTCACTTGATGGCAAGGAAATAAAAAAAACCCATTGAACATCATGCATCTAAGGATATTTTACATATAAACACTCAATAATTTCTTCTTCATATTGCTTGTACATAGCTTATTTCCATAAAATCCAAAAATAATATAACATGCTAAAAACACAAGCATTCAAATAATTACTCAGAAAACACAAAATTTATAGATTATATGCATTTCTATGTTTACACTTCTTATATTTGCCACACACTACATTTGCTAACTATCTTAGTATAATTAATTCTATCATACTATGTGCTTCACTTTTTCTTGTTGAGTGCTTATAGATTTCTTATAAGACTCAGGTCCACTACATGATCTAGACTTACTATTATCTACCTACTGGGGGCATATACACCAATACATGGGTCTTCACTTAACACATTCACCCACTTAAGGTACCCTATACAAAGTTTTGATTACCAGGTTTTATCCTTATATACTCTATATCCCAATTTTATCATTACTCTATCTTGATATTGATCATGCTACTCTTACTCAATTTTTTTGTCAGTTACTACCACTTTAGACTCAGTATATATGCATCCTAGCTCTTACATAGATTTGTATTACATGTTCATGCATAAATTCATTTATAGCTTACCTAGTTTAGACTTGATTATATTTCTTTGATTCTTCTATTAAAGGGCATTTGAATATGTCATTATTCTTTAGCTCTACACCACTTCTATTCACAGTATGTATGCTTTGTACATTTGCCCATGTCCTTGTGTATGATTTCTTGATTATGTATGCAAACATTTGAGCATGTCTTTCTATGTATATCTTAGCCAACTTGCTTGTTGTTTGCATATGTGGACATTTTCACATGTCCTTGTATGTCTTGTGTTCTCAGATTTAGTAACATGTGCCCATGTCCCTTGAATTGTGGCCCCTTGGCCTACTTTGTGTTCCTTATGTATTTTGTATGTATGCTTTATTATATGTGTCATGGCCATGATACTTGTCTTTACTTGTTACACACACCATTTTTTGATGCCATGAGGGACCTCATTCATCTACCCTTCCAATTTAGGTGCCATGATGGACATCATGCTCGATCCCCCTAGATAGCTACACAATTTTGCTTAGATTTGTTTTTATATACATTATTACATCTATCTTGACACCCTTGTGGAATGTTAGACATGACCTACATCTTGCATGACATACATATGTTTAGATTATCTTACATTTTGATGTTATGTATGCACACTAGATTGGATTATCATGCAGTTATCATATATGCTCTAGCTAACCAACATTTTGAATATTTTTTATTTTGAAGATAGTTATTGCATAGGTTCAATAACTCCCCTCAAAAGAGGGGGAATTCACAAGGATTTATCATAGATATTAGGCTCCTATATTGCACTCATAATACATTTTTTAGCATGCAGGTTCAGTTACAAAAAATTAGACACATGTAAACACAATGAGAAAATAATGACCCAAAAATTAGTACAGTTACATAGAGTTTAGACTAGAAGGACACTAGCACCACATGGCACTATTGTCCAAGATATGTAGCTATTGTCTAGTATTCTTAGTTTTATAACAACCCAAATTGGCTAGAATAATATGATAGGTATAGTACAAGTTTACACATATTCAATTATAGGTTTATCAATTATACTTAGTTTTTACTCAGATTCATACTCGTTCAGTTCAAATTCATATCAATTTTCTTAGATTGGGGGCATCATGTGTGGTATGACAATTCTCATATTTAGTTTAGATACTTAGATATAGTTTATTATAACTCAATCCATAATCTATATGCTTAGATATTAGATTTGGGGGCATGTGTGTGGCACATTATTTCCATTTGCTCACTTACAGGTTAATCAGATGGAATGACAAATTTCATGTCATTATCTATATTATATATACCCAACATCATATTATAGGTTACACACTAGTTTCATGTCTTACTCCATCTATAGTGGGTGGCATTTTTGAGTGGCTCGAAGCTGCCTAATATACCCGAGTAGTTGTAGAGCTGACATAAATAGTTAGATATACTTGGTTAGATATTTACATTACTTTTTGTATTTTAGTTTCAAATGCATCTTCTACACATGGGTGGGAAATGATGGAGTCATATCTTACTTAAGTTTTTGAGCCACCCATATGAGAGGGTTGGACACACTATCAGTCCAATCCAAGTTATTCACAGGTCATGATCCACTAAGAAGGGATGGGAAATGATGGATTCAAAACCAAATTCATATCTTGAGCCTCCCACATATGAGGATTGAGCAAGCTATTAGCTCAGTCTAAGCTATTCACCAATTGATCACTATATACATGCACACACATAGTTTGTCACCAAGTTCATGCATTAATTCACATACCCAGTGAGGTGTATTCATTCATTTCCTTATTCTCACCTCTTTACTCAGTTTTACTTATTTTTACTTCTTTACTCAGCATAGCCTTTTTCTAATGATATCTCTTAAGTAAGGAATAATTTATGCACATTTCATTTTTAGGACATGCATTAGATCATGATTCACAGACTCAGAACTATATTCACATACTCAATCTAGCTTCATGGGTTTCACTTCCTAGGTAACTCCAAGTACACTTATTTTTCCTTTATCCTAGTCATTTCACTTTATTATATTTATAAAATAAAAGGGGGGAAAAGATAATCACCCAAAAGTGGTATTTAAGTGCTAAGAGTGCTACTTGAGACTACATATCCCTAGCTTAGCCGTAGACCTATCTTAGAGCCTATCATCACAATTATCCATCCTTTGTGTCAGCCATAGGCATCCCTAGTCAGCTCTAAAGCAGTCCTAGACTCTCATTTCCTGATCTTGGCCCTTCGTGCATAGTGTTCAACCAACTGGACATTAGCATCATAATAAGGACACTAACACCACATGGTGTTAGTGCCTCCAAAATGGTGCTAATGTCCTTTACCCTAGCTTTTCCAAAATAGATATCTTTTCAAAACTAAAGCCTCCTAAGGTCAGCGTAGACATCTTTTATCATTTTCACAAGTAATAAAATAGTATAAATACATGACTTTCAGCCCTTTATCCATTAGATGCAAATCATATGAAAAATACACATTCAAACATAGAACAAGTTGAGCACAATTAAGGTTATCAATACCTATTCTACCCTACTTCTGCACACTACCATCTAAAACAACCCTAAGCTCAGATTTTCTATATTTCTAGTCTCAAACACACTCAAGGCACTCAATTCCACTACCATACTAGCATCACTTGAACTTGTACCAGCACTTAGGTGAGTATAAATACATCAAGTTTGATCCCTCATCAAAGTATTGGTATGTAGGCAACTCTCTTCACAGTGGGGTGTTGAGGATGTCCAACCTACCCTATTAACAAACACACTTTTCAAATAATGCCCTAATTGTATGAAATATTAGGTTTTTTCACAATAAATAAAATTATTATAGGCATAATATAGGGTTCCAAAACTTATATGTGTAGGAATAGGCCCTAGAGATCCACACACAGGTCTACCTAGAAGTTCGTGATAGTTCTGCACATATGACATTACCACCAATATCAGGGCACTACCACCAATTTTTTAATAATGGCACTAGTGTCCAATTATGGTGCTACAATCTAGGATTGGTTTTGATATAAGGATCTATTTTATATCACTCAGACCAACTTCCATCTTAGTTTCTAGCATTCAGATCATTTGTATCAAGTGTTTTCCAGCTAAGCCTTTATTTTCACTATTTATTACTATTTTTAGAAAAGTTAAAGCTAATCAATTCTATAAAAAATTAGTGGATATATATTTATTGCATATTATTTACCTGATTTAGCCTAATCAACCCTTTAACAAACATAGGATTTACATTAGCTAATTCCTAAAAGGTTAAAATAAGTAGCAAAGGCTTACACCAAATCATGATGGGTATAGAAATAAAACTAACACTTGAAGCAAAGAAGGTGAAGTGATATAATAGAAGTTACAAAGCCTACAGTCTTTTATGCTTGTTTATGTCTCCTAACTTTCTCTTTCATATTGAATCTCTTGTTAGAGTGGGCCACAATCGAGGATCTACTAGGTAGAGTTGAATGCACAAAGAAATTACTTATATGTAGTAGCAAAAACAAACATGAGCTAGAAAGAAGTAATTACTCAACAATTAAAATATTGTAATATTAGCATTAGCATAATTAGCTATAAAAATTTTAAGAAAGCATATCATATAAACATAAACATGTCCTCACTTCCTCATGAATGTGGGATTATCTTTCATAATGACCTAAAATGACACCTAAGAAAGCTAACTAAATATGTGTAGATAAAAACCATTAAATGGAATACAAACCTATACTTACACCTCCCTTTAAGTGTATCTTAAGTAGGTAGTAGAATTGGGTCCCAACATAAAGGCTTGATGAGGTATCTAAGTACAATAAAATGCCTACCTAGAGGAGGATGTTAGCATTGTTTAAACCCCAAGAAGAGCCTACAAATGAAGATACTCTCTCTTAGTGAAGGGTTTGGTGAATATATCAACAATTTCTCTATCATGTGGATGTAATAGAGATTAATAACCTACTCATGGATGAGCTCTCGAATGAAATGCATGTGAATCTTAATATGTTTGGTCTATTGATGGAAGACCATATTTTTATAGATCTTAATTATGTTTTGGTTATTGTAGAAGATGATTGTAGGTCATCAAAAGTGGATGTCAAACTCAGTGAGAATCCCCTAGGCCAAATAATATTAGTGGTAGAATTAATAACTCTTTTGTATATTGCTTATATAGAATATAAATTAATAGCATTCTACTTGCTTGACTAACTAACTAATTAGACCTAAATTGAGAGAGAAAATATAGCCTAAAGTAGACTTGTGATTTTCAATATCGTTAGCCCAATATAAATATGTATGTCTAATTAAGTCAATGTTGATGTTTTTACCATAATGAATCTTGAAACTATGAGTACCTTGAATGTAGTGGAAAACCCACTTAGTTGCTTTCTATTGTAGCTCATGTGGTTCCTACATGAATCTGGAGACCATGACCACTGCATATGAAATGTTAGGTCTAGTGTGCGTAAGGTAGGTGAGACTGCCAACAAGTTTTTGATACAAGGTAGCATCAACCAAAGGAGATGGAAAATAATTCTCAAGCTTTACACTAGATAGTAGAGTTGAATTTATCTTACAGTTAACCATTTTAAAACATGCACATAAATCAAAAACATATTTGGATTGTGCAATAGTGATCTCAGAGTTAGACTAAAAAAATCAATTCCAAGGAAATAATGTAGCAAGCCCAAATTAGTCATTAAAAACCTATCAAACAAAATAGTTTTCATTGTTGTGATGCTGGATGAAGAACTCCCTATGATTAATAGGTCATCCACATAAAGAACTAGAATCAATAGTGAATCATCTTGCCATAAGATGTAGACATTCATATCAAAATAACATCTGGTGAACCTAACAAAATGAGAAAGGAGTCCATCTTGGCATACCAAGATCGAAGAGCTTATTTGAGGCCATCGATATATTTTCAAAATTTTCAAACTAAGGAATAATCTTCCACAAATCTTTATGGTTGCTCCATGTATATTTCCTCTTAGATGTCACAGTGAAGAAAGGCACTCTTCACATCCATCTAATGAACATTCCTACAATAGGTTGAGGCAATAGTGAGAGTGAATTAGATTGAGTTCATTTATCAACTACGGTAAATGCCTTAGTGAAGTTAATAACATGTACTTTATAAAAACCGTTTGCTATTAAATGTGCTTTAAACTTGTCTACCGACCCATCTTCTATATATTTTGTTTGGAATATCCACCTACATCGAACAAGTTTTATTCCCTTAGGAAGAGGGACTAAATCCCAAGTGTTTGTTAGGTTGTGGAGCTAAAAGCTTCACTGATGCAAATAGAGAAGGAGGTTGCTAAGAGGTTGTGGAGTTGCAGAGAAACTGACATCAGTCTGATTAGTTGATGTTGGTCATATACAGTAAGAAGAGAAACCGACGTCGATCAGGGATCAGCTGGCATCGATCACCTCTAGGTAGATAGGGACCGACATCGGTCACCTGTGCGATTCTAGAACTGCCAACTCATGGACAGTTAGTTAACGAACTAGTTGTTTGCATGTAGAAGGCCAATTTTAGACTTGAGCTACGGATCTAATTATTATAATTAGATGTCTAATTATTGTTTGCATGAGATCTATTTAATAGACTCATGGGTTGTATTGTAATTTGTACTAGAGAGTAAGAGAGCAAATATTAGCTCCTTCAGAATGAAGAGAGCAAGGTGTGTTCCTCCTAGTGCCACAGTGCCAAGTGTGGGTGTTGGTTTGGAGAATCAAAAGGATTTTTCATGTATGTAGGATCTTGGTCGATAGGTGTGCAAGGCCACGTTTGGAGATCTGCATGGTAAGTAAGATCATTGATTTGTAGGTGTATGTGTGTGCGAGATCTAGGTTTGCAGGTGTGCAAAACCAGATTGATTTGCAGGTGTGCAAGATTAGGGAGGTCAACAACACAACAGGTAGCAAGATCAGGGAGATCTACTTGGAGTACGGTGTGTACTCGATCAAAGAGCAATAGAGGAAGGCAAGGTAGATCCTTCCAAAGTAAGATCATTTGAGTTGCAGGGTGTTGCAAGTTCATGAGAGATCTACTTGGAGTGCATTGTGTACTCAGTTGAGTATGTGTGTATACTTGGTGTACTGGCAGTAGTGATACTGAATGGTTGGAGGTGAAGACCAACTCTGTGTTTGAGTTGTGTGTTGGGACCGTAAGAGAGAGAGTGAGCTCTTGAAGAGATTTACTGTTTATGCCCTAGAGGTGTGGGAGCCCTAGAGGTGTGTAAGGAAGAAGACTGTGGCATCTTCTTTGTTGTATTTCCTCCTGGAAGAGTATTAATACAATTTGGTATTGTCTCTCATATTCTGTGTTATTTTTGAATTCTAGTTACTTGTTACTTCTGGTTAATTCTGCATGTTTAGTTGCTTGTACATGGTAATCAATTGTGCTTCCTAGGTCCTATCAAGTGGTATCAGAGCTAAGGTTGCAGGGAGCAAGTTTGTGTTTGGTTATAGGTCACTCTTAAGGGTTTTTGATTGAGTGGGGTATAGCAATGGCAGAATAAAGTACACTAAGAATGGAGGAATTGAAAAGCACGAATGGTCAATTACGGTGTTATGGAAAGAAAGAGCAGGAAAAGAAAGATTATTGGTTGGTAGGAGATCAGCATAAAGGAACTGAAGAAGCAGATGTTGCAGGTGTTGTTGCATAGGATGCCCTGAGATGTTCCTTAGATAAAGTAGAATCTTGGTTTATAGATTTTGTTGCCTCTTTCCATGCAGCCCCAATAAGAGGGGTTGGTGAGCCTTGTCAAAGTATTGGCAAAGGGGAAGTGCAGCTGAAGTTGCAGGTGGCCAACACATGGGTGTTGAAGGAGGTCATGCAGGTCCCAGTCTTGAAAATGCAGCTAATTTCTTTAGAAAAGTTGGGTGATGAGAGATGCACAAGAACTCTCACAGCGGATTCTTGGAATGTTACCAAGGATGCACTTGAATTAGCATGTGGTAAGAAAGCAAGTACTCTTTATCTACTTGCTTGTATTATTGATTCCACTTCTGTTGCACAGGTGTGGCTTTGTAGGCTTGGTCACATAAGTGAGAAGGGAATGGATGTTCTTAAGTCATATGGTAAGATTTTAGCTTCGGAGAGCATAGACTGAGATTTCTGTGAGCAGTGGGATGCTACAAGAAAGGATTGGATTTATTGCAGGAAAAGGAAGACTGATGTATTTGATAAACTTAAGAACTGGAAAGCCTTGGTGTTCTTGGAGGAGATGACGAAAAGATATTAGTGGATGGGGCTGGATACCTCTAAGCAAGGCAGTTTAGATAGGGTTTTAATTCAAAGTAAGCTCGCGGGTAAAAAGTCATCACTCACAAGTGAACATAGGTACCAGCGTCAGTCAAGGGGAACTGACATCGAACAAATAGGCACCAACGTCAGTCATGTGCAAAAGGCAAAGTCAATGGTGTCGAGCAGGTGGAGACTGATGTCGACAGGATAACCGGTGTCGGTGACTTGGACAGTCACATGGAACCGATGTCAGTCGGATGCAGACTGTGTGGTGATCGAGGTCAATCACTGGAATGGATTTTGGGCAGACAGCAAGCTGTCAAGGAGTCTCAAATGCCCATGTGGAGGATTGAAAGGGTAAGTAAGCCTCAAATTCATTGTTCCTCTTCTTTATACTAATTGCTCACTACATAGTAGGATCCAAGAAACAGTGGGAGCATGGCATGAATAGGATGCAGAACCAAATGGGAGATTTGGTAGGGTTGTCAGCCGGAAGAAAGCACTGAAAGATGAATGGATACCTTAGATAAAGAATAGAGAGAATGGACACGTGAGATGAAATGCTAGGTCATATGGTCTTGAGCAAGCTGCAAGATAGAGGTACAGGCCTGACAGGTGGTACCAGGTGGATGACAAAGCAGGGCTTTAGTCAATGTCAGTATAACCATTGTGTTTCTCTTACCAGGTGGATGATGGTCGCAACATTATCCTGTTACTGTATGTGGATGGTATGCTTGGTGCAGGTTCAGACATATAGGGTTTTGTTGAGCTAAGGGTAAGGTTAGTTTAGTGGCATGTCATGAGGAATTTGGAGCAGCAAAATTCTTTGGCATGAGTGTGTTCTAGAGACATGGAAGATCACAGGTTGATTTTGTCTTTGGATAATTGTGTAAAATCGGTTAGCACACTGATGGGTTGGACAGTTCTATGAATAGTGTCCTGATTCACATGATGAGGTTAAGTACATGTGTAGTAGACCTGAGTTTGCCCAAGCAGTGGGTGTTGTAAAAAAGTTTGGAGCCGATCTGGAAAAGAAGCACTAGAGGGCAGTTCAGTGGATTCTCAAGTATCTGCGAGGGACCAACAGCAGGTCGACATGCTATGCAGGGTCAAGTTCTTTTCTACATGGGTTTGTAGATGCGGATGCGGCAGGTTACTTGGATGACAGGAGGTTCACCATAGGTTTTGTGGTGGTTCGTCTTCAAGGTTGAGCTTGAAGAGGGATACAAGCCAGGAAACAAATTAGATGGTGTATAGGTACAGGTATAGTGTAGTTGTTTATCTCCAAGTGGGAGATTGTTAGGTTGTGGAGCTAAAAGCTTCACTGATGCAAACAAGGAAGGAGGTTGTTGAGAGGTTGCTAAGTTGCAGAGAAACTGACATCGGTCTGATCAACCAATGTCGGTCATATACAGTGAGAAGAGCAACTGACATCGATTAGGGATTAGCTGACGTTGGTCACCTCCAGGCAGACAGGGACCGACGTCGGTCACCTGTGCAGTTCCAAAACTGTCAGTTCACAGATAGTTAGTTAACGAACCAGTTGTTTGCATGTAGAAGGCCAATTTTAGACTTGAGTTATGGATCTAATTATTGTAATTAGATGTCTAATTATTGTTTGCATGAGCTCTATATAATAGACTCATGGGTTGTATTGTAATTTGTGCTAGAGAGTAAGAGAGCAAATATTAGCTCCTTCAGAGTGAAGAGAGAAAGGTGTGTTCCTCCTAGTGCCATAGTGCCAAGTGTGGGTGCTAGTTTGGAGAATCAGAAAGATTCTTCATGTATGTAGGATCTTGGTCAGCAAGTGTGCAAGGCCACATTTGGAGATCTGCATGGTAAGTAAGATCATTGATTTGCAGGTGTATGTGTGTGTGAGATCTAGGTTTGAAAGTGTGCAGAACCAGATTGATTTGTAGTTGTGCAAGATCAGGGAGGTCAGCAACACAATAGGTAGCAAGATCAGGGAGATCTACTTGGAGTACGGTGTGTACTCGGTCAAAGAGCAATAGAGGAAGGCAAGGTAGATCCTTCCAAAGTAAGATCATTTGAGTTGTAGGGTGTTGCAAGTTCATGGGAGATCTACTTGGAGTGCATTGTGTACTCGGTTGAGTATGTGTGTATACTCAATGTACTCGCAATAGTGATACTGGCTGGTTGGAGGTGAAGACCAACTCTGTCTTTGAGTTGTGTGTTGGGACCGTAAGAGAGAGAGTGAGCTCTTGAAGAGATTTACTGTTTATGCCCTAGAGGTGTGGGAGCCCTAAAGGTGTGTAAGGAAGAAGACTATGGCATCTTCTTTGTTGTATTTCCTTCTGGAAGAGTATTAATACAATTGGGTATTGTCTCATATTCTGTGTTATTTTTGAATTCTAGTTACTTGTTACTTTTGGTTAATTTCGCATGTTTAGTTGCTTGTACATGGTAATCAATTGTGCTTCCTAGGACCTATCAGTGTTGTTCCTCTGTAAGGAACCATACTCCTCTTCCACAGTAGTATCCCACTCAAGAGTGCATAATGCCTTATTAAATGAATATGGATCAGAAGTAGATGTAATGAAAGTATGTTGGCCATCTTAAAATTTTGAATGTGTTTCCTTAGTGTCTGATGGATCTCCAATCCATTGTCCAGCACTTTGTATTGTTTGTCTATCCCAAATCAAACCAATGGTCAAAGAGTTAGGAGTGTTTTCCTCATCCTATAAATATATTCTATGAGGATGAGGGGAATCCCCATCACAACTCTCATCATAAAAACTAGAAGAATAATCTAGATCATCAAAAAGTTAATCAGGCAATTATGAATTGTCAGAACTATCATCAAATCCCAATGTGTTTAAGGAAGGGGAAGAGGTGTCGAGTGTGGAGTCTGAAGGACCCTCTAAAAAATAATTAGTCTTCTAACCAAACAACTCATGAGTGGTGGGATGGAGAATCCTATATCCCTTAACACTCTCAAAATATCCAATAAAGATGCAAGGTTGACTTTGAGATTCCATTACCTTACATTTATTTTTGGGAATGTAGGTCATAGTAGGAGATCTAAAAACTTGAAAGTGATTCATTGTGGATTTCTGACCCCTCCATGATTAAAAAGGAGTGACTCCCTTCAATTCTTTATAAGGAACTCAATTTTGGATATAAAAATCACAACTGATGGCCTTGGCCCAATACTGAAGTAAAAGAGACTTGGAGTACAACATACAATTGGCCATTTCATTCAAGGACCTATTCTTATGCTTTACAACACCATTATGCTAAGGACTATATGGAACTATACGCTGTAGTTCAATCCTCTCTAAAGTGAAGAATTTTTTAAAATGGTTATTAACATACTCACCACTATTATTGATGCACAAAATCTTGATGGCTTTATCTGAATATTTTTCCATAAGTTCCTTGAAGTCCTAAAAATGATAAAAGACCTCAAATTTATGCTTAATAAAGTACACACAAGTATACCTCAAATAGTCATTGATGAAAGTAGGCATTTATTTAGTCCTATTGAATGAAGGTTTTGGAAATGGGCTAGCAATGTCATTGTTCTCCAATAGTTATTCAATGCTCTATGATCTTCCTTGTCATACTTATCCTCATGATGCTAACCAAGAATGCAAACCTAGAAAACTCCATCAAAAAAATTGACTCACCCTATCACTCATGCCATAATTTACTCACCCCATCTGAATGAGTGAGTAGTATAATAGAGGATTGATTAGGTGCAAAATATGAGAAAGTATACAATCATGACTAGTGATCTAATTTCCCATGTGAAATAATGGAGTCACTATTTGCTTCCCTAATAACCATGGAATTGGGTGGGAACTCAAATCTCTTTCTTAAACCTGTGAGTGATCTAATAAACATATAAGAGATTGATGGATAAAGAGGAAACACATTAAACATCATGAAATTTCCCATTGTTTACTTCAATAGATCCACTCCCACTAACTTCTATGAAAGCATCATCACAAAATAAGATGGAAGGCATAGAAAAAGGCTCCAAGGATGAGAACATGTCCTATGATGAATCCATGTGGTGCAAAGCACCAAAATTAATAACCCATGTGTAAGGATAGGACATAAATACAACAAGTGATTTGCCCTTATCTTTGCCCTTTTTATTATCTTTGGCCTTAGAAAACACCTATGTTGATGAACTCTGATTGGAAGAATTTTGGACATTGATATTGTGTTTCTCAAGTATTTTTATCAATTGGTCAATCTG
Organism: Torreya grandis; assembly: GCA_037957365.1. Lineage (NCBI taxonomy): Eukaryota > Viridiplantae > Streptophyta > Pinopsida > Cupressales > Taxaceae > Torreya > Torreya grandis. The sequence continues at coordinate 1,496,127 of JARHVA010001687.1, read as the reverse complement.
CTTCTTCATGCATTTGGATTCATGATGTCCAGATTTCTTATAATTTGCCACATATAAGTCACTATTTCTTGTATTTTCCATCTAAAGAGGAGGAATTTTTTTATGCTTTTGACTTAGCATCATATTTTTGACCCTTTTTTTGCTCTGGGTCCTTCTTGTTTTATTTCTTCTCCTTACTACTAGAAGCCTTTTATTTATCATGACTCACAATTAAGGCATGTGATTTAGAGTACTTTAGTGTACCCATTTAATGAGATTTTCTTGCTCTTAAGTCAAGTCAAAATCAAAATAATCCAAGGAAAACATCTTCCATGTAACTCCAATGGAATGCTTGGTTGCGTGGAAGGTAGAAATGAAGACAAAATAGTTGGATCCTAATTTGGCAAGGATGGAAAGAATCAATTGATCATCATTTTTGTCAATGTTACATAATTTCAACTCTAACCTGAATGATTTCAACTTGGTGAAGAAGTCTTGTATCATATCAAAATCACCTGGGCTCAAACTTATGAGCTTATTCTCCAACTCATGACATCCTTCTTTCCAAAGAGTTTTTCTAATAAGGTCCACAATTAATTTGGAGTTGTTGCAAATTTGATATTAAAGATTGAGTCAAGAGACATAGATAGGCATAAAATAACATAGGCTTTGTCACTTCTGTTATACCACTTCACCTTCTCTACTTTAGGTATCAGTTCTATTTTGTACCCATTATGATTTGGTGTAATCCTTTACCCTCAAGAGGATTTGCACTTCAACTCTCCACTCATCATAGTTGAATGATGTAAGAATCAGAACAGAACTTATATCCATGGTGTAGAAGGAAGTATGTGTTGAACTATGTGTGTTGTAGACTCATAATATGGCACCCCTCTAAATATTTATAGGTTAAAATTTATAAGACACGAGAATATAAATAATGAGTAAAGCTAAAAAAAATCCCACTTTTCAAAATAAATGGAACCTCAAAAGGAGCATTAGGCTAAAACTTATGCACATTTGAATATTTATTTCTCACAAAAAATAATATTTTCCACTTTACATAGAAATTTTGGTTGTGCAAATTATTTAAAAAAATGGTAGCAACTTCCCCACAAAAAACTTATGCCCCCTTAGAGCAAAAGTTAAGCAATTTTGAGTTAGATGTGGCCCGGGGCTTAACCAAGGGCTAAGACCTATTTTGGGTGTTCCCCCCCACTTTGATTGATGTGATTGATGTGAGAATGATATCTTGTAAAAAATAACCCCTTTTGAAAATGAATAGTGTCACACCTCATGAGCTCAAATTTGATGTTCACATGGTTGTCGTCAAAGTTTAAGAGTCCTTATGTTGTTGTCGAGGTTTATGACTAAACCTACAATCAAAAAGTTTGACGTCAAGGATGCAGGACCCTCTTGTAGTGGGGTTTGAGACTACACATACACATGAAAGTCCCAATGTTAGGGTTTTAGATTGCTTTGGTAATTGAAAGTCTCGATGTTGGGGATGGCAACTAATCTCATAGTCAAAAGTCTCGATGTCAAGATTTTTCATCGAAGATGTAGTACCCCTATGTAGTTCTCAAGGTTTAGAGCATCAGAGTTAGGAGGTATCCTTGTATGATTATTCTTGTAGTGTTGGGAATGTTGGTGTTTCCCATAGTGCACATAAGTACGAAAACCTTGGTTTTTTTTAAAATGCTAGATTTGGTATGCCTCTTGAAAATCAACCAAAAACCCACTAGATATCTCCAAAAACCCAAAAATGAATTTCCCTTGAAGACTGAATATTGTATGAATTTATGTGAAATCATTGAAAATGACAAAAATCTACTGTCACAAAACTAGGTCATGATTATCACAAAACTAGGTCATGATTATAGCTGATCCTAGGGCTTTGGTGCTTTTTGAATTTGATGGCATAATCTATTTTGTATGAAAACCTACTAGATGAAATATAACTAGCAAAATACACCTTTCTCTTGTTCTTTTTTTGAATTTGGATCAATAGAGGACCCTGAAAAAAGAGCAAAAATTAAGAAAGGGTGAATCTTCAATATGCAAGGTCAATGAATTGTAGGTCTATAACATGCAAGCTGAAACCCAAGATTTCACAATAAGAATAATGGCATTCATCTACTAAAAAAGCCTCTACCATGTCAAAGTGAGTCATAATCGAGGGTCTATTGGATAGAGTTGAATGCATGAAGAAATTACCTACATATAGTAGTGAATTAAACATGATCTAGAAAGAAGTAATTGCTCAATAATTAAACGATTGTAATATTAACATTAACATCATTAGTCATTAAAGATTTAGAAAGGTAAATTATATAGGTGAAAGATAAACATGTCCTCACTTCTTCATGAATGTAGGATTATCTTTCACAATGATCTAAAATATATATATAAGCAAGCCAACTAAATATGTGTAGGAAAAATCATTAAATGGAATAAAAATCTATACTAACAAGTATAGATACTAAAATATGGTATTTAGCACTTAAAAATGAAAATTTTGACACACATTTACTGCACATGATTTTAACACATAAACAAGATCCTAATCCACTATTATTCACACATACATGTTGTCTTTTGAGTCAACCCTTATGCTATGATGTTAAACACATATATGAAACTCATTCTTTGTTTCACTGCTAAATATCATGCACAAACATCTCTAGACTTTAAATTTAGTTTGCATGTACATAGTTGGTTCCACCATATGTGATTCGTATCACCACTCAATACCAATCTAATATGGTTGGGACTAGCCCACTCGTATAAATGGTTATTTTATAAAATGAAACCTCTCCTTAGGTTTGGCGCATTTTCTTAGCATGTCAATGGCATGAGAAATTACCTGTTTAGACTCATATATGAACAAATCAAGGTCTCATTCAAAAGGGACTTACAATTATCTAGAACACATCTATACACTATTTTACATTGAACAAATATGCCATATTATTCCCAAATTGTAAACATATCACTAAGAGTATTCACAATCCAAGTCTGAATCACTCTAAAATCAACTCAGAAAAAGTGTTTTCAAGCATCAATGCTAGAAAATTAGTTGTATTCATATAAAAAAGGAACACAATTACATAATCACACTAGGTGGGAGAACTACGTGTCACTTTATTTCCCTCCCTTAAGTATCAAATACATAGGCAATGGTCAATCATCAAATGAGGATTATTGGGGTCAACTCAACCTATTACACTTTCCCAAATTTTATGGGTTTCTAGCCCTCACAAGCACACCTAGGCTTTTAAGGCAAAGGATATTAATTTATGGAGTTGTACTCATCATCAGGGTTCGAGATCATGAATGTAGCACAAATAGAGACAAACATAGGTGAGTGTATGGTCGTTATTCCTTATTTGTGCACCAATCAATATCAATTAATGATATTGACTCGATATGGTGGAACTAATCCTACATATACAAAGAATTAGTTTTGAAATTGAATGAACCACATGCATATTTTATCCTGATTTTCACTTCTAGAATACAATCACAGTTCTAAAATCACCTAGAAAAGCTAAGTATTCATCCCATTTTTATACTTACTATATTTAGCATATTTCACTTCTCAAATCAATACAATCAATCTCAATCTTTTACATTCAGATGTATGCTTGAATGGCATATCTTAATATTTGAATTAATTTCAAGTTTCTATCTCTAATCATGATTCCTCTCACCCTACTCCTCCCTATGATTTTATGTATATTCATCATGCTTAACACCTAGACACTAAGAGACCTTTTTTATCCAAAACAACCCTCTGGAGAGATTTTGACATCCTTACACTACATCGAGCCCTTCTATGCCTCCCTACACCTTGTGCACTTATTTTTTGATTTTAATTCAACATTGTAGACATATATGCCAACTAATATTCTACTTCTTAGTCAAACTAGTGGCTTAGGTTGCTCGTTTACAAATTGGGCTACGTTTTGAGCTACCACTTTCCCAAAACTATCTATTACACTCCCACTCATTGTCAAATGGATAGAAATGGTTATTTTTGGGTGAGCTCACCCATTTTTAGCCCTATATCAAGTCCAAACATGCATCCTTTAACTCTTCTTGATATCTCTCTTACTTCTTCTTGGTCTAATAGATCTTCATCTCTCTTGAGCTCCTCTACTACACACTAAATGGTTCATCTCTCTTAAAATTCCCCCTTGGAAATTCACAGATCCTTTAGTTGTTCATCCTATATTTACTCACTTGATGCTCATTTTTTCTTGCTCTTATTGTATTAGCTTATGTATTACATTAGTTAGCTTTGATCCTGATATGTGCACTTGGTTGGGCCCTCACATCTCTTGCATGTTATTGCCTCACTCTCTCTCTTATATTAGTAGCATTAGATTAGATAGATCTCTACATTGTAGCTTAATAATCATCTAATAAATATCAAACTTATACTCTTGATTGGTGTTTTTCTCACATGTTTAATTGAGCATGATCTAAAGGTACTTTGCCTACAAAGTGACATCATTAATTATTTAGTTGTAGTATTATTGCTAAGGTTATAGATTACATGCTAGGTTTATCTTCCTTTTGAATGAGCATTTAGCATAAATTTTGAAAAATATTTTGCATTTCCCTTTTGAAAATGTCTTTGTTGATGAAATCATATTTCATTTCCTAGGTTTGTATGTTTTTAAATTATCATTTCATTCTGAAATTACTTCTTTGTTTACATAGTTTAGTTTTCCCTTTTGAAACAAATTGTTTCTTTCCTTCATCTACATGCATTATTGTGGTTAACCCAGTTAGAGATACCTACTCATTTGTGTGTTTGATCATGCTAGCCCTAACATGGTTTAGTAAGTCCATCTTTGGCCTAGTACAAGCTAGAAAACTAGATAACTACCATAGACCTCTAATGGCTTCCTAAATTTTTCATCCCATTAGGTGTTTTCTTAGTCCCCTTGCCAAACCCTAGTGGTGCATTTGGTTTATTGGATCTACATTATCTTAATTTAGATTAATTAATCCACATTAATCAAAATTAGGGTAAAACATATTTGTGAACCCATACACATATCAAACATTAAAAAATCCTAGGTTTCCCTTAGGTTTTCATGCTTTCAAGGTTTCATATTTTTTGTCTTACGGTTTTAAATTTTCATTTCTAATCTCCTTACACAAAAAATATTTCCGAAATTTTGTCTTAGAGTTTCATTGATTTGATTTTTTTATTTCCATATAGAAAATATCTCTTCAATTTCAACCTTAGATCTTCATTAGGGTTTCATGCTTAGGGTTTTAAATTTTAGACATGATTTTTTATTAGTCCCTATTAACACACATCAATTATGACCATGTTGAAAAAACATTATTGGTTAATGTAAGTAATGAATTTACTCTTTTCATATTGTTCTTCATGTGTATTTTATCTTATTTGGATCAATTATGTAAGCAAATGGGTAACAAGGATCAAATCTAAATTCATGAATAAGGCTAAAATTACCAATGAATAATCCCAAGCCTTCCCTGCATCTTACTATTGCAAAATCCAATCCAAGGTGCCTATTGTTACTAGTAGAAACCAAATGGGATGTATGACCTTTTTTTGTGTTCCTACTATGAATTATTTAGCATATCCTATCCACCTAGATGATGGAATTATCCTGACTATTGAGATCAATGATATAACTAATAAAGCTCAAAAATATGGCATGTATGATAAAGAGTTCACTGAATATATTAACATGAATCCACATCAAATTTATGCAATGTTATATATAGAAAGAGATGAACAAAAAAAGTTGACCTAAGCTTCTACATCAAGTATTCATAGAACTAATACCTATATTATCCCCATGCCTACACCTCTAGTGATCTATGTGACATCCACCCAATGATTGGGGTCAACAGACTCCAACATATTTTGATACCCATTCTACATAGGCAACTTTTACCCCTCTCATGATGACTACACATTATATCACTGACCTTGACTATTGTATGTTCTCTTAAGCAAATTATTATAGCTTTGTACGTTAATGTGTTACAACTAAAGTAAGTTGCATCGAGATCTATTCATTTCATAGATTCACATACTTTGATCCATAACCCATTATCCCCTAAGATAGAAGCCTACCTTTTACCAACATGCTTCATAACTCCCAAGATTCCAATATATGAAGGTAAAGGTGATCTTGAACAACACCTTATATCACTCCATCCAACATACTTGGACTATGCCTGCAATGATAAACTAGTGACCAAGTTATTCCCAATAAGTCTTAAGGATTATGCATTAAAATGGTTCTATAATCTTCCCCTCCAATAAATAAGAGCATTCAACCCCTTAGCCAAAAAATTGCTAGTGCATTTTTCTATCACCATCAATGAGAATCTATCCTATGCATAAATTAATAAGCTTGAGTAGGGATATAATGAACCAATCAATGATTATTTACTTTGATATAAGACCATGTTATCGATGATGACCAATGTGATGGAAGTCAATTAATTACAAGATATATTTAAACAAATCTTGTTAGCACCACTCTATAAATAAATTAAATTTAAGAGATTCAAATCATTTGATGAGCTATGCCATATAATGAGGAACATAGAATTCAAGTTAATAGCTTTGAACAAAATAAAGTATACATATACTACTATGACTTCTTCAACAAGAAATTTTCAAAGCAAACCAAGTTATAAGGTCAAACCAAATAATAATAAGAATGATAATAAGAATGAGGCAAAGCTTATCTTCAATACAATATCACAACCTACAAATTAGTTATAATTGACAACTCTACCAAAGAGGTGGTTTTTGAGATTTTCATCGCCTCCTCATGTGCTACTAAAGATCACACTCATTCCTCCATAAGAGCTTGATCCAAGCAAGCCTGAACCAATAAACCATGAAAATAAAGCATATTATGATTATCATCAAATTATGATACATTCAATGAATATCTATTTCAAATTAAGACATAAGATACATGATTTTATAAATGAAAACATTATCGATTTGGGCATCCCTATAGAGTAATTTAGACCACATCATAATGGAAATAAAAAAAATTAAAGATATTTAGATATCCTTTTCCTAAATATGAATCATCATAAACTAAGGACACTTTAAAGGTACATTATTCATATAACATACATCCTCCACTGGTGGCATATGATCATCTAGTAGATTTTATCATTGGTACACATAGCGATACTCCACCTTAGTATCCCATGATCACATTATATGACATCAAGATAGTTCATGAAAATTCAAATTTTCATGCACTCTTCATACAAGCCTATATTGATTAACAACCCATATACAATGTTATAATTAAAAGTGGTTCAACCAAGAATTTTTGCATGATCACATTTCTCCACTTCCTTGGGTACACATGATAAGATTTAAAAGATGCATCAAAATCAATTAAGGGATTCTATGAACAGAAATAAAATATATTGGGATGTGTAGTATTACCTCTTTAGGTAGGGTCGATCATATTATCCATACCTTTATTGGTTTTACAACGTAATGGGGACATCAATATGTTATTAGAATGCCTTCGGATGTAAAAAATTCATGAAGTCCCTTCTATAGTGCACCAATGCTTAAGTTACATAGATTGCAATGAGGTAGTCATAGTTTTAGGTGTATAATATGAATATCCTTTACAACCAGTAATATATCCTCCTCCACCCCCACCACCACCATAATCAATTGCTACACCTATTTAGGACATTATATAAATTTAATTATTACACATATACAATATCTATCTATATAGATAGTTCAAAGGAACGTATTTGGGTCTACTAGACAATAAGCTATTCAAAGCCAATCATGTAAGAGAGCTACATAGTTCCCACAAAGGCCACCATATCCAACAATGATACTCAATTATCACCTCATATAGTTCAACATGTTCCATAACAAACATGTGTAGTGAAACATTCTCCTTACTATACAGCAAATCCCATAAAGTCCTCAACCATCTAGAGTTACCCATCTTACACTAATTTTTATGAGCAATGATCATGATAGATATCATACACCACATGACACCTTATGAAATCTTGACCCACCCATAGTTGGTACCTCCCATCCATAAATAGAGTAACCCTCCACCATTTAATACAGTCACATCCCATGACCCTTCCATTTATGCAATCATTGATTCGATATACCAAATCCCAAATATTCTAAAAATATAAAAAAAATCAAATAATCAAAAAAAATTAAAAAAATTAAATATTCAAAAAAGCTAAAATTAAGACCTGAGCATGACATGATTACTAGATTACACTATTTACATGCATTATTTATCACATGTTTTGTAGATGTAATATTCTTTACATACACACATGCATTTCATGGTATATGAGTTTTTTATGGGACATATAAGTTACACATAGACATATAAATGTAGGACCTTCCTCTACCTAGTGGCCATGTCGATACTGGAGGCATATTCTTCTCAAGTTTCACTATTATGGTTATATCTTTCTATGGCCTCTGTACTATGTTGAGTTACCTATATTGCTTATGCATTCCTTACTAGTTACTCATATATTACATAGTGGTACATCAATATGTTATTTTAATATGGATGGTGTCTACTAATTCCTTGTTTTGTGGTCCATTGATATGGTTACTATATTTATATGATAGGTTATTTTTTTCTTGACTATTACATGTGAACCTTAGCCTTGATTGATATGGCATCCTTGATGTCCCTTATTTGTGACAATTTTATGTACCCTTGCATGTGTCCCTTGGCCTCTTTTTGTGACATATTTATGTCCCTTGTATGTTGATTTTAACCTTATGTGACACTAACACTTACACTTGTTGAACTTGTTGACATTGAGTGGTTTCATGATATACATCATGCAATTTTACTACATTGTCTTATTCATAGATCATTATACTATGTGATTCATTAACACATGTATCTATATATGATACTTACATGCCCTAAATTTCATATGTTGCATACATTCCTTGATTGATATATGCATTACTATGATGACATATTATCCACATGTTCACATGATATTACATGATGTTATCTTTATAAATGACATGATACAATTAAATATTATTTTGAGATAAGTGACTTATAGGATAAATCTCGCATTCCAAAATGGGGGCATTATAGTGGGCTTATCATAGAGACATAAGCCTTCATGTGTAGAAAATCATATTAGAGTATAGATTTTAGAAATTTAGAATGGTTTAGATACATGATAGATATTGGCACATTAATACAGATTACAGAAGCATGTGCCACATATATGTACTCTCTTTATAGACACTTGAGCATAGATTCATACACAATTGGGTGTATATCTATGAGCATATGCACAACAAGTTTACATGAACCTTAATTATAGTTCTCCATATACACATACATTTGAGATTATGGGTTCTCAAATTAAGCATATAGATGCATATAATTCTATATCAGTTGGTATATATTCAATGGGCATGATACTTACTCATGCATAGATATACACATTTTTAGATACGTGAGGCATGATTATTGTTCATGCACACCTACACGATAACATATTTTACAATTAAATGGAAAATGTTTGTCATTCCACATCACATTTATTATATTTTTGACCATGATGGGAGCATGAACATCATTCATTCTCATTCAATCATGCATTTTATTTTACCTTAAGTGAAACTATACAGTAAAATATGTGTTCATGATGGGGGCATGAACATTGTTCATTCCCTTTTGATCATGATTTTTTTACATGGAAGAAACTTGAACAAGCTTTAGAGAAACTATACAAATGAATATACAATCCATTTTTATTGGTTGATTCATTTTATTTGAGTGAACCTAGTTGATGGTTCTCCTTTTACTTGCATAGTTATTTGGATTAGTACATTGTGTACTTTTCCCCACATTTATGAGGGTTGGGACACATTGTGTTCCCCACACAAGAGCCTATATAATTACATAAATTTTGAGCACAATCACCCCAAATATCCATATGTTTTAGCAAATAACCACAATTTTATCCAATGCTTCAACAAGGAAGCATCATCTCTAACAAATTGCAAGAGCAACATGTTTTTCACCAACACACAGGTGTAATATAACACTTGATCTTTCAAAAATTCAAAAATTTAGTTTCAGATTAAAATAGTTGATCTATGGACATTTTGATTGCATGTTTTGTTATGGAATGACCTGTACAATTAGAGATTCATACCAAATACAAAATGTGTTGTACACTTAGGTATATTTTATCCTTTTACTCTGGCAAATTCCATTACTAAAATTAAAATTGGGGCATTTGTAGATACTAAATTCTAGTCTTAGATACTTGACAATGACAAGTTTGACACACATTTAGTATGTATGATTTGAGTTTATAAAAAAGGTCCTAATCTACCATTCTCTCACACTTATATGATGTATTATGAGTCAAACCTTATGTTTTACTATTACACACCTACGTGAACCTCGCTATCTATTTCAAAACTACTAAATATCATGTATAGACATCTCCAAACTATCAAGTAAGTTTACTTGTACACATGTCGATTATACTAGGCTTGGTCAGTATTGACCTACTCCTAGAAATAATTATTTTATGAAGTCAGACTTCTCCTTAGGTTCAACCCATTTTCCTATCATGTTAGTGGCATGATAAATTACCAAATTAGACTCATATATAAACAAATTAAGGGCTCATTCAAAAGGGACTTGACACTTATCTAGAACACATCTATACATTATTGCACATTCAATAAATTTTTCCTTATTATTCCCATATTTCAAACCTATCACTAGGAGCATTCACAAGTCAAGTCTAAATCACTCTAAAACCAAGTCAAAGAAAACATTATCAAGTATCAATGTTGAATCATTAGTTACATACATATAGTGAAGGAACATAATTCATAATAACACTAGGTGAGAGAACTATGTGTGCAATCATTTCCATCCTTGAAGTATCAAATACATAGGTAATGGTAAATCATCAAATGGGGGTGATTGATCTCAACTCAACCCATTACACTTTCTCAAATTTTTGAGGTTTCTAGTCATCACAAGCACACTTAAATTTTCAAGGCAAAGGAGACTGATTTTTGGAGTTGCACACATCATCAAGGTTTGGAATCATGAATATAAATAAAAAATATACAATTGCATGTGATTATATAATCATTGTTTTTTATTTCCTCATAGGTCAATATTTTTGATCATGTTAGTATCAACTGATAATATTGACATGATATGGTAGAATTGACCCTATATAAACAAAGAATCATTTCTAAAATCACATAAACCACAAACCTATTTTATCCTAATTTTCACTTTTAGAATGCAGTCACAGTCATACAATCACACTAAAAATCTAATTATTCATCTCTTTTTTGTACTTACTATATTTAGCATATGTTATTTGTCAAATTAGTATGATCAATCTTAGTCTTTTAAATTTAAATGTATGTTTGAATGTCATATCTAAATATCTAAATTTATTTCAAGATTCTATATTAATTTAGAATGAGTATTCCACCTTAATCATAATTAGGGTAAACAAGAGGGCATCTAGGTGGATCAGCACAAGATCAAGGCTTCAGTAGAATGGAAAATCTGAGGATTTTTTGGGCTCACAAGTTACTACTATCAATTTGTAAAAAACTATGGCAACATAATAGCACCACTCACAACGCACATATTTATTAAAAAAAGACGCATTCCTTTGGAATGAGGAAACCACATAATCATTTTAGAATCTCAAGGAGGCCATGTGCATGAACCCAATTATAACTAGTCCAAAATTCTCTAAAACATCCATTGTAGAATGTGATGCTTCATGGTATTGTGTGAGAGTAATACTCATGTAATAAGGATGACCCATTGCATTTGAGAGTCACCAACTCAATGCTAAAAATATTTTAAAGCCTATTTATGATAAAAAAATGATGGCCACCCTTCACATAGTAAAACAATGGCAACCATATTTTATGGGAGGACACTTTAAATTGAAGATAGATCATTACAGTCTAAAATACTTATTGGAATAGAGGTTGTCATGAAAAGAACAAAAAAAATAGGTCACTAAGATGTTGGGATACTAATTTTAGGTGTATAAAATAAATTAAAGGAGAATGTTGTGGTGAATATACTATCTAGGAAGAATAAGTCCACAAAGGCAATGTTGTACTCTATGTCCATATTACAAGCTAACTATAAGGTTGAAGTAAGATTAGAGTGGGAGAATGATGTCATAAAATTGGATCTTGATCAAGAGCTCCCATAAAATCCAAGTGCATTAGTTAATTTTTTATGGAAATGGGATGCTCTCTACTACAAGGATAAGTTGAACCTATAAAAAAAATCAATATTTAATTATAAAGTGCTTACAAATTTTCATTCTTCTCTAGTAGGTGGGCACTTAGGCTTCTTGAAAACTTGTCATAGATTCAAGTAGAATTTATTTTGGGAAAGGCTAAAGAGGGAAATCCAAAATTTTGTGGCAAATTATAGTGTATCAGAAAAACAAAGGGGACACAATCAAGACCATGGGTTTGTTGTAACCTCTATCAATTCCAAGATGGTGGAGGTTTCCATGGCTTTCATCACAAGGCTACCAAAATATAAATGGAAAATGTCATCATGATTTTTATGGATAGACTCACAAAATATGCTTTTGTTTTTGTACTATCACATCCATTTTTAGCAAGTATAGTAGTGACATCATTTACAGATACAGTTCAACAATTCCATGACCCAAAAGATCATAGTAAGTGGTCATGATCCTATCTTTATTGGTAATTTTTAAAGTGAGTATTCTCATGTTATGGTATCTATATGACTCTTAACTTGTATTATTATAACAAATATGATGGCAAAATTAAGGTGGTCAATAAGTGCATGGATGGTTATCTTTGTTGTTTTGATTTGAATAAAAAGGAGATATGGTTTCAATGGTTGACACTAGTAGAATGGTGGTATAATACTTATTTTCATACCTCATCCAAAATCTCTCCATTTTTGGCACTGTATGGGTACCATCCATCACATCGTCTTTGAGGGTCCAACCAAATTTTTAAGCAATTGAAGAACATATTTAACATTAATAGGAGGTACCCTCTAGTCTTAAAGAGAACTTGGCAATGGTGTAGAACCACATGAAGTAGAAAATTAACTATCACCATAGTGAAAGACATTTAAAATTTGAAGATTAGGTTTTTGTGCATTTACAACCATATAAGAAAATGTCCTTGAAATAATAGAAGAAGGATAACAGACCTTCACCTAAGTATTACATCCCTTATAAAGTCTTGTAGAAGATTGGTAGTGTAGCATAAAAACTGAAGTAAAAACACATTTGGTCTTCCATGTTTATCGATCAAAGAAGGTAAGTTACCAGAGCTTAATGAGGTGTGAATAATCATTTTAGAACTTGAGAAAATAATTAAAACACACACTAAGAGGTTAAGGATGAGGGTGGTTACAGAGTATCTAATCAAATGGAAGAATTTTTCTAGTGAAAATGCGAGATGGAAGGATGAAGCATTGTTACATAAGTATCCAATGATCATCAACATTAAGGATAAAGTTGGTTTGAAGGGGGGGGTGGGGGATGGGGGGGGCGAGGGTGTTATGATACAACCTTAGCCTATAGCATCTATTGGGATATGTGTAGTCAACCTATGCTTATCATAACCTTTAAATAAGTTGTATGATCATTTTTATAGCATCATATTAGTAGTAGGATTGGTCTAGGTTGTTTTCATAGTATAATTGGGGTATCTATAGGAGGTACTGGTTAGTATGTTATCATCATATTATGAATATTTTTCTTATTTTATGGTTTTGGAAATTTCCCCCTCAAAGTGGCTCATCATTTATTCACATATTTTATCTATTTCAATCATATTATGATCTATTGATGTGATTCTAATTTATTTGTGAAGTAATTTCATTGCATTAGGGCAATGTCTTTCCAAAAAAGAGGAGTATATCACAACCCAATTCTACAGTTAAAATATTTATTATTTTCTATTTTAATAAATGGCTTTTTTTGCCACATATATTTGATTTGGATTAGACATTAATTGATGTAGATTCACTTATATATCTATTATTTACTTTCTTTGAACAATTATGTATCTAATGATGATTAGTTGGATGTAAATTCATTGATATAATTTTTATTTATGTAAGATATAATTAACATATGCATACTAATTATGTTTGAAAAATTAATTTTTTTTTTATATTGCTTATGATTATCCTACTATTTTGATATCTAAACCTGGTCTAAGCATTATTTTATTTATGTTGAGTATGTGATTATAGCACAGGTTTCCCCCAGTAAAGGGAGAGTATCAATGGGGAGAGTAAGGTATATGTGTTACTGATGGAACATGATATAAAGATGTGTATTAAATTATAATGAACTTTGTTAAATTGTGAATCTAGAATATACATTTGTATGCCACCTAGGAAGGGTAGATAGTTTGTATTGTTCACTCTTTAATGTATTCCATGTTTAATCATGTTATGTTTTTTTATTTATTTTAGTTCATAGATATTATTGGTGATGTTTATGCTTACATTTTTTGATCTAATTGATTCACTGAGTGCTTACATTTACAATGTGACTGTTTACATCATATTTATTGTACTAATGTTGATACTAGTTTAAGAAAGTGGACTTGTTGATGATAGAATTATTGGAAAGGATAGCCAAAAGGATATCACACCAATACCCTTATTTGATGACTAAACTCGATTTACAATTTTTATTTGTGACTACTCAATTCTCATGAAGTATCGATATTTTACATCTATTTGATATATTGACTTTCATTAAGATATTATTTGTCTCTGATATGAAAATGTGAGTTTAATTCATCACTAGTTTAACTCTTATTTATATTTAGTTATATTATTTCCATAGATATCATAGTCTTATTTAACATCAACCTTGAATATACACTTGGAATTAGAGGACGAAATGTGATTTTAACACTATTTAAAGACTTAGGACTCAAAGATATTATCTATCAATCTAGACATTGTTTTCTAATCTAGACATTATGAAAAGACCCTTGGGTTGAGGAATTAATTTGATCTTAATTATTAAAATTTGATGCTAAGCTAAGATAAACTACAAATTCAACTAGCATATTTCAATTTCAATATTTTAAAATGACTTTGGTATAAACTTCAAAATCTTGTAGTAAGCTCAACCACAGACCTGACTAGATATTAAATGGAATGTAATAATTTTTTATCTCCAAGAAATTAAGGGAGAGATGGAATTAAATTTTGTGGATGGTTATATTTTTTTATTTAAATTAACATCATTATTCTGAGTAGTTGACCATGTAGATGAAGCCATGTAATTTTTTGTACTTGGCATATTTTACCATGATTTCAATTGATATATTCAAAGAGTTGCATGGAGAATTTGGGGGTTGCATGGATTAGTTTGGATAAACTCAGTTAATTTTGATGTTATCTTTTTGGTTCAAAAATGACCGTGTAACTACCAAATCACATATCCAAGCCATTAATGGTAGAGCTATTCTTTAAGCCTTTTATTCCCAACCATTTTAGGATTATAGGAAAAATGATTAAAAGGGTAAAAGGGTTGAAATGAAAAACAATAAATTTGGGTGGAAGATAAATGCATAGATAAAGTGGAAAGGAGGGAACAATTGTAAGGGAGATAGAGGGTTAGAACTAGATATTCATCATTGAAACTCATTATCATTAAAAATACAGGCAAGGGAAATTTTGTATCTCTTCTTCCACACACACACACAAAGTGGTTATATGTTGGTTTTTTAATAAGGGTAAAATTAGATATGCACAACACACCAATATGCATATCAACCCAACATCATATCATGTCATAAAACATAGTCTCTTATGAAAATTATTTTATTCTTGTTACATGATGTCCATTCAAAGTTCATTGAAAATATAGTGTGAATCAAAAGACCATGTTCAGTTTCAAAACCATGATCTTATGTTACACCCAGGATATATGTAGAAATAAATGAGGTTTTATTTATTACTTGAGCAGCTCAAAGATAGCTTGCTAATGAGGTATTCTGATAGGGCTTAGAAAAATGGTATAGACTAAGAGATAGAAGTTGATAATGACTACTAAGAGGGTAATTTGATTGGAAAACATTAATGCATCATAATAATATTATAATTTTTAGAGGATTATTATAGGAAGCTTTTGATTATTTGCATGCATAAATAATTATCATCTTGTTGCATTCTCAAGTTGAACTATTTATGCTTAGAATTCGATTCACTTATTAATTGCATTTGGGAATAGCCTTTAATTTTCATTGAATAGTTATATGTAACTCTACCTACTAAATTTATAGGGTACTCAAATTATTTTTCTTAAGTAATGGCATCTATAGTAATCATTGAAAAAATGCTAGACCTAATCCTTATTGCTATGGAAATGAATGTTAACAAATTTAAGTTATCTTTCTTGTTAAATACTTGTTGCAAGAAGACATTATTGTAGTTATTACTCTTTTCAGAATAATATATAAATTAATCCTTACACATGATGGAAAACATAGTCCTCATATGATAAACATAGGTGAATGTATTTGAGCTTGGAGTTATTATGATTGCATCTGCTCCATTTAACTAAGTCTTAAAGATATGCATTATTATGGAAACATTTTGAGATTTATGTTGCAGACATTAACTCCATTATTTCCTTGTTCTAAGGTGGTGTGGGCATAAACAAAGGTTGTGTTATAAATAAACATGTCTTTGCTCTTTAAGTGTTTCTTGAGTTATATTTAAATATGTATTGTTACATTTGAAAATTATATTAGATTTATTATACATTTATTTTGAGTTTGGTTTCTTTAGAATGTAAATATGATAGAATTATTATGGATTCAACTACGTAAAAATATAGTTATCCAATGTTATGGACTTCTTTATTGGATCCATCTTCAAAGAATAAAATAATGAAGCCAATTATTGGGGAACAAAAAGAAAATCTAATTCCATACATAAATATATGCAATACGTGAAAAGGGTGAAGAATCAAGTTGAAAAAGGGGGAATTCAACTAAGAATTACAAGAGAACTTGAAAAAATAAATAAATTTAAATGTTTAAAGTAAAGAAAAGAAATAAACTTCATAAAATTAAAATAAAATAAATTTAAGAAAATATGAACAATAATTATTAACAAATAGAATTGAAATAAAAATGATAAAAATAATAATGGAACAAAAACAATAAGCTAAGACTAATAATAATAATAATAATTAAATTTTTACATGCACAGAAGAGCAAAAACAAAACCAAAAAAACTATGAACAAGTTGTTTTTTAATTAAATAGATGCCAAAAGTAAGATAATTGAAACCAAATTTTGAACGATAACTATAATCAAATAAAAATGATAAAAATAATAAAGAAACAAAAATAATAAGTTAAGATAAAATAATAATAATAATAAATGAATCATTACATGCAAAGAAGAGTTTAAAAAATTAATAAAAAACAAAAAAAAAATAGATATTGAATGTAAAATAATTAAGACAAATTTTTTAAGAGTAATATTATTCCACTATCCATGTAGAATGAAGAGAGTGTTTCACGAGGAAAGAAAAGACCCCCCTGGTAGATGTGATCGAATCCAACAAAGATCGGCTAGAAAGGTTTAATAACAAGCTTCATGAGGCAAGGATATGTTTAGCAGGCTTAATCCAAGATTGAAATTCTATGAATAATAAGGTTACCAAAATGATCTGATCTTTCACCGAAATAGCAAAGGATGAAAGGACCCCCATGAAGCAACACGTTATGGAGGCAGAGAATTCTTCCCTTAAGCTCCCCCTAATAACCCCCACCAAGAAGACCCCTATAAAGGAACAGATGCAGAAGAGAACCAAAATGATCTTGTCTAAGGATGCAAAAGGGCCTAGAAATAAAATTTGGGCTAGAATCACAAAGAACAAATAGGTCACACAAGAGAAGGTGATTGAGGATGTGAAGGTACCTACGAAGGGATCCTCCCTCCTAGAATATTTTTTATGTTTACTTTTGTTTTTATTTTTCCTTCTGCATGGATAGTTCGCTGTTAGTGCTATTTTTTTTATCTTTCAGCCCGCGAGGCTTGCTCTTATTTACTACACTTTTTATACTCTAATTCCTGGTCCCGATAAAACTAGGCTATTTACCTTATCAAAAAAAAAGTGTTTTTAAATACAAGTGTGTGAACATTTTAGATCGCATTCAATGATTCATTATCAAGTAGAGAATAAAATGATTGTTGATGGCAGACTTAAGTCATAGTTATATAGAAGATGTCAAGATGAAGAAAAAATTCATAGTTAAATAAAAAATATTAAAAAACTTATAAAATATTAAATACAATAAGATAAGATATAATAAAAATAAAAATAAAAATAATATAAAATAAAAATAAATTTATATATGTAAATACTATTAATTTTTACCCCATACAAGAAATGAGAAATGAGTCGAATAAAAATAAATAAACATAGTGAAAATAAAAATAAAAATAAAAGTTTAAAAAATGAATAAAAATAAAAATAAAAAATTATATTAAATTAGTTCAATGAACCTAACAATTTTTTATTCTTAAAATAATGTTAATGATTGGTTTTTTGACACAAATATAAAAGTAAGCTACAAACAAATGTAAAAATAATAATTTGAGAAGATGTTTTTATTTGAAAGGAAGTCAGAAGTTCTATTAATAAGATAAATTAATATTAACATATTTAACAAAATGAACAATAATATTTAAATAGTAATAAAAGTATTTCTAGATACAAGTGTGTGAACATTTTGGATCGTATTCAATGATTCATCATCAGGAAGAGAATAAAATGATTGTTGATTGTAGAAATAGGTCATATTTATATAGAAGATGTCAGGATGAGAAAAAAAATCATAGTTAGATTAAAAAAATATTAAAAAACTTATAAAATATTAAATACAATAAGATAAGATATAATAAAAATTAAAATAATAATAATATAAAATAAAAATAAATTTATGTATGTAAATACTATTAATTTTCACCCCATACAAGAAATGAGAATTGAGTCAAATATAAATAAATATAGTGAAAATAAAAATAAAAGTTTAAAAAATGAATTAAAATAAAAATAAAAAATTATATTAAATTGTTTTGTTAGATACGGTAAACCTAGGTTTTATAGGGGCTTCAAAACCACAAACATGAAACAAAGAGTTTTAAGCAGGCTTGACAAGGTCAAACGAGCAAAAAGAGGAAGGTTAAACAGCAAAAATAAAAGCAAACGTAGCAAACATGTTAATTGAGAGGAACCTTATATGTGTCCTCCTCAGTAGAATTATCCTTAGGTGGGAAATTGATCTTGTCTTTTGATACTTTGGCTCTGATTCAATTCTCGAGACGCTCAGCTTGTTCACCTGAAAGAATCATCCTTAGGTGTTTCCTGCCTTTCACCTAGGGGAAGGGATGCTTAGGAGGGAACCCCTGGGGGGCCAGAGGGGGAGTTGGGGTCCTTAGGGGATTTTGAAACCAAGGAAAGGGAAGGGGTAGGGTAGACTGCACAAACACATGAGTCATGGCCTCCACCACCCAGTGAAGCTCATTCCAATCTTGGATCAATTTTGCCAAAATGAAACCTGCCTATTGGACCTTTATGTTGAAATTTTGCAACATTACTTTGTTCTTCTCATGCTATTCTATTACAATGGCCTTACCTTTTTTATCATGGGTGGAGGGAGAATTGAGGGTGATGGGTTTGGGTTTAGGGATAAAAAGCATTGTCAAGGGAAGGTCATCTAGAGGGGAGCGGGGCAAATTATTATGAGGAGAAAGTTTAGTGGTGGGAAGGGAGCACGCAGAAGGATCTCCCTCCAAGGGGCCCTCTAAGGAGTCATCTTCAGAGGAGGATCCTTTAGGGGGACATTTTTGCTGACCAAGGTATGACCATGTTTCACTAACAAGAAGATAAGGCCTTGGTGCAAAATCAGGTTAGCAGCAATAACTTGGTAAAGGAAGATTGTGTTTTATAGGGATTTTAGGAGAAAATATGGGAGGTTGATCTTAAAATTGATGAAATGATTGAGAAACATGAAGTGGTGGAAAAATATCAAGTACTTACCTTGTAGGGTTATGTACCTCATGACCTGTAAATAGACTTTGAGCTAGTATTTGGGCAAGTCAGTGCAGGAAAATCCTTTTTTCTCCATTTACAGAAATTCATTAGTTCGAAAGAAACATTGTAACGACTCATATTTATTTGATTTATCCTTGTATTCTTTTGTGCTTGTGCAAGCCATGTCTGTGACTTCTCATATAAGTTCCTTAGAAACATTAATGGAAATCCCCCTCATGGAAATCTTTCTTTTCAACTAGGCAGCTACGAAATCTCTTACCACCAGAGAATTATGCTTGATGATACACTCCATATACTCTATTAGCCCACCTTTTTTGAGATTTTTCCACACCTTTTTGTTTTCATGAAACTCTCTAAAGGATGTTAGATGCTTGTGGTCTCGATCGCCGCCTATGTTGACAGGAGTTACAAGGTTAGAGGGAGCAGGTTGAGGGTTCTAGATGTTGGAGAAGCATCTATAGCTTATGATAAAAGGGATGCCAGCCAAAGCCTTCCAATCAAAATTGCATTCCCTTGCCTTGAGATGAAAGTGGGACTGAAATGTCATGATTAGGCCCTTTGAGGTGAAAAGCCACACATGTGAGAACATGATGAATTTAAATGGCATGTGTTCCTTTAGTGAAAATGACACTAAGTGTCATGGGGGGGATGTTACCTTCATTATGATTAGTTAATTCAATGTACCTGACAATTTTTTATTCTTAAATAATATTAATGATTAGTTTTTTACACAAATATAAAAGTAAGCTACAAACAAATGTAAAAATAATAATTTGAGAAGATGTTTTTATTTGAGAGGAAGTCACAAGATCAATTAATAAGATAAATTAATATTAACATATTTAACAAAATGAACAATAATGTTTAAATAATAAATTATGTATTTAAATACTTTTGAAATTATCATGTAAAGGCTCAACATTCAAATTATGAAAAAATACAAAAGTGTCTATCGAGTAAGAACTAAAATAAATAATGATAAGTAATAATAAAATAAAACGCACAAGATAAATGAATACACACACACACACACACACACACACAGTGGACTTGAACAATGGAGAGCTTGAGCACTACCATGATTTGATCTTATGGTAGTTTTTTATTTACTTTTATGGTTTTTGGTTTGGTGGCATTTTTATATTTAATCAAAGGTAAAAGATCTTTTCTTCAGGGGGAGCCCCCGCTAGAAACCCTCTTTCAAAAAATGGTAGTTGGAGCTTGCTCAGTGGTAATAGATAAGGAAATTGTGTTAGGTTGTGGAGCTAAAAGCTTCACCAGGATGCAAACAAGAGGAGTTACGGAGGTTACAGAGGTTGTGGAGAGTTGCAGAATGAGTTGCAGGGCAATTGACATTGGTCTGATCAACCGACGTCGATCAGATAGCAGTGAAGAAGCAACTGACGTCGGTTACCAGTCGGCTGACATCAGTCAGGGAGGTGCCAACGTCGGCAACCTATACATGAACATGCAGTTTGCATGATTGATTCCAGAGAGTCTATTTTTGGACTGTTAGTTTGCATGTTAAAGGCTAGTCATAGTCTTGAGTTGCGTGTCTAATTATTGTAATTAAGGTAGTCTAATTATTGTAAGCATGAGATCTATATATAGACTCATGGTTTGTATTGTAAACTAGAGTGCTAGAGAGTAAGAGAGCAAAATAAGCTTCTTCAGAGAGAGGAGAGCAATGGTGTATTCCTCCTAGTGCCACAGTACCAAGTGTGGGTGTTGGTTTGGAGAATCAGAAGGGTTCTTCATATATGCATGATCTTGGTCAGCAGGTGTGCATGGCTTCTTTTGGAGATCTACAATGGTGAGTAAGGTCTGGTGATTTGTAGGTAGCAGTAGAGAGCAGGGGATCTACTTGGAGTACAGTTATGTACTTGGTGTACTGGCAGCATTGTTTCTGACTGGTGGAGGTGAACATCAATTTTGTATTAGAGTTAATTGTTGGGATCGAGAGAGAGAGGGAAGAAGGTTTTGAGGTGTGGTGAGCCTTTGAGGTGGAAGAAGAAGTGGCATCTTCTTTATTGTATTTTCTTCTGAGTGATTATTAATACAATTGTGTATTGTCTCTCATATTCCTGTGTTGTTTCATATTTCTAGTTACTTGTTACTTCTAGTTAAATTCTGTGTTTAGTTGCTAATACAAGAAGTAATCATATGTGCTCTAATTGAGGAGCAAAATCCTGACAAGTTGGTATCAGAGCTTTTGGTTGGGTTACTAACAGGTAGTTTCAGATCTGGTTAGTGTTTGTTGATTACAGGTCACTCTCATGAGTTTAAGATTGAGTGGGAGTATAGCAATGGCAGAAGAAAGTAAGCTAGGAATGGAGAAACTGAATAGCATGAATGGTCTGATTGATGGAAAGAAAGAGCAGGGAAAAGGAGATTATTGGTTGGTAGAAGATCAGCGTGTAGAAGCAGATGTTGCAGGTGATGTTGCACAGGTTGCTCTGGATAAAGTAGAATCTTTGTTTACAGATTATTTTGCCTCTTTCCATGTAGCCTGAAATAGAGCATCTTTTCATGGGTATGTCTTTGGAGACTTTCGAGAGATTTATTTAGGGGTTGATGAGCCTTGTCAAATTATTGACGAAGGGGAAGTGAAGCTAAAATTGTAGATAGATAACACACAGGTGTTGAAGGAGGTCATGCAGGTACCAGTCTTGGAGATGGGTCTAATTTCTTCAAGAAAGTTGGGTGATGGGAGATGCAAAATAACTCTCATAGCGGATGCAGTTGAATTAGATGGTGGTAAGAAAGTAGGTATCCTTTATCTATCTACTTATATTACTGATTCACCTTCTGTTGCAGAGATGTGGCTTTGTAGGCTTGGTCACATATGTAGGAGAGGAATGCATGTTCTTAAGCAGAAGACAGATGTTTTTGATAAACTTAAGAACTAAAAAGCCTTGGTGTTCATGGAGGAAATGGTGGATAGAGATCAGTTGAGGAGACTAAATTATTTTGAGCAGGGTTGTGTTGATTTGAATAGGGTTTTGATCTAAAAGGAGCTCGCGGGTAAAAAGTTATCACTCACAGGGGAACACAGGTACCAGCGTCTGTCATATAGTAACCGACGTCGGCAATAGGAAGACCGACGTTGGTCAGGTAGGAACTGACATTGGCAGAAAGGATACCGGTGTCAGCCAGGGAAATGACGTCGACAGTCAGGGTCAGTGCAGGGAACCGACATCGATCGGATGTAGACTGGGAGATGGCCGAGATCAGTCACTAGAACGGATGGTGGGCAGACAGCAAGCTGTCAAGAAGTCTCAAACACTCATATCGAGGACTGAAAGGGTAAGTGAACCTCATATTCATTGTTCACCTTCTTTATATTGCTTATTGATGGTCAAGAACTAGGAAGATGTGAAGAGGCAATGCAGGTAGAATCCAGATACAGTGGGAGCTTGGCATGGATGAGGAGTGTGAGTCCTTGGAGAAGAACCAAATAGGTATTTGTTGGTGGAGTTGTCAGCTAGAAGAAAGCACTAGATGAGGGATGGATTCCCAAGTTGAAGAAGAGAGTGGATGGATATGTGAGATGGAAGGCCAAGGTATATGGTCTTGAGCAAGCTGCAGGGCAATGGAGGTTTAACCGTTGTGTTTGTCTTACCAGGTGGATGATGAGTCACGACATTATCTAGTTACTGTATGTGGGTGATTTGCTAGCAGGTTTGTACATACAGGGATTTGCTGAGCTAAGGGTAAGGTTAGTTCAGAGGTATGTCATGAGGAATTGGGAGCAACAAAATTCTTTGGCATAAGAGACATGGAGATTTTGTCTCTAGTGGGAGCTGGTGTGAAGACGATGTTGGCGGGGTTCATGATGCAGGATGCAGAATCGGAAAGCACACCAAGGGCTGGACAGTTCAAGCTTAGCTTAGAACAGAGTTTGAAATCACATGAGGTCTAGTGTAGACCTGAGTTTTCCCAAGTAGTGGGAGTTGTCAGAAAGTTTGGAGCCAATTCGGGGAAGGAGTACTGGAGGATAGTTCAATGGATTCTCAGGTATCTGAGAGGGACTAGCAGTAGGGATTCTTGTTATGCAAATTCAAGGTCTTCACTACATGGAGTTGTAGGTTTGGATGTGGTAGGTTACTTGGATGACAGGTGTAGCATCATAGGTTGTGTGGTGGTTGGTCTTCAGGATTGATCTTGAAGAGGGATACAAGCTAAAAAATAATTTAGATGGTGTACAGGTACAGGTGAAGCTATTTATCTCCAAGTGGGAGATTGTTAGGTTGTGGAGCTAAAAGCTTCACCAGGATGCAAACAGGAGGAGTTACGGAGGTTACAGAGTTTGCAGAGAGTTGCAAAATGATTTACAGGGCAACCGATATCGGTCTGATCAACCGACGTCAGTCAGATAGCAGTGAAGAAGCAATCGACATCGGTTACCAGTCGGTCAACATCAGTCAGGGAGGTGCTGAAGTCGGTAGCATGTACGTGAACATGCAGTTTGCATGATTGATTTTGGAGAGTCTATTTTTGGACTGTTAGTTTGCATGTTAAAGGCTAGTCATAGTCTTGAGTTACGTGTCTAATTATTGTAATTAAGGTAGTCTAATTATTGTAAGCATGAGATCTATATATAGACTCATGGGTTGTATTGTAAACTAGAGTGCTAGAGAGTAAGAGAGCAAAATAAGCTTCTTCAAAGAGAGGAGAGCAATGGTGTGTTCCTCCTAGTGCCACAGTACCAAGTGTGGGTGCTGGTTTGGAGAATCAGAAGGGTTCTTCGTATATGTATGACCTTGGTCAGCAGGTGTGCATGGCTTCTTTTGGAGATCTACAATGGTGAGTAAGGTCTGGTGATTTGTAGGTAGCAGCAGAGAGCAGGGGATCTACTTGGAGTACGGTTGTGTACTTGGTATACTGGCAGCATTGTTTTTGACTGGTGGAGGTGAACATCAATTCTGTATTGGGGTTTATTATTGGGACTGAGAGAGAGAGGGAAGAAGGTCTTGAGGTGTGGCGAGCCTTTGAGGTGGAAGAAAAAGTGGCATCTTCTTTACTGTATTTTCTTCTGAGTGATTATTAATACAATTGTGTATTGTCTCTCATATTCCTATGTTGTTTCATATTTCCAGTTACTTGTTACTTCTATTTAAATTCCATGTTTAGTTGCTAATACAAGAAGTAATCATATGTGCTCTAATTGAGGAGCAAGATCCTGACAAATTGATGCATTGATGAACATGTCAGGGAAGAAGAAGTTATAGAACCAGGGGGGTGGATTTATAAATGCATGCATACAAGCATCTAAAGTGATACCAATAGTGATGCTTGATCCTTCAGAGATCAATAGGAATATAATAGATATTCATAGCTGAATCTTGAGTTGTAAGTTCATGGGATCCTAATTAACAATGGAGGAACTACATGCTTGGACCAGAAGAAATTGGAAAATAAATGGAGAGTGTGAGATAAGGTTTTGTGCAAAAGGGTATTTCATAGGAATCTTTACAAATGACTCGGATATGGATAAGGTTTTGGGGGGAAGGCCCTAATTCTTGAAGAATGTGAGCCTATTTATGAAGCATTGGCACGCGGATTTTAAAACCAACTAAAAAATTCCCTAATATGGTATTGGTATAGATATGCATGTATGATCTATCATTAAAATTCTAGTCTATCTTCAAGACTGTTGATAATACTTTAGGTCATCATATTGATATTTAAAAACCACATCACGATAAAGGCATATCAATTTACATGAGAATCTATGTGGAATTGGATCATACACAACCTTTACTGAAACGTATCACTCTAAAAGATAGAGAGCTTGAATAGACTCAAGATCTAGATTATGAAAGCATCTCATTCAGATGCAGAAATTATCATGAGTATGGGCATTTATTTTGAGAATGCCCCTCCCTCCAAAAGAAAAGGAAAAGAAATAAATAGTAGAGCTTTTCATAATTTCTTGGAAAACTATGATCTATGTGATATGAAAACTAAACATAGTTGGTACACCTAGAGTTATCAAAGGCAAGGAAGGGCATTGATCTAAGAGCATTTGGATAGATTTTTTATTACTAGAAAGGCAATGGAATGCAATTTTATCCTAGAATCAGAGGTCCTGAGAGAGGCAGGGTCATACCATTGGCATGTAGCCTTATATCTCACTAAACATTATCATCCAACATGGGAGACTTTTTTATTTGAGAATATGTGGTTGAAACACCCCGGTCTTGATGATTTTGTAGAAGAAAAATGGAATAATCCCAACTCTATCTATGGGATGAAGATGTATATTTTCCATAATAAACTAAAGGAGCTCAAGATGGCACTGAAACACTGGAATGAGCACATATTTAAGAGCATCTTTCATAAAAAAAGAGACTTATAGAGAAGAAATGAAGAAATTCAAGAAATGAGATTGGAAGGAATATTGCAAATGATCTTCATAAGGAAGAAGAGGAAGTGGCAAGAGCATTAGAAGAGTTATACAAGAAGGAAGAAATCTATTGACATCAGAAGTCCAAAATAAGATGGTTAAAGGAAGGAGATAGGAATATGAGATTCTTCCATCTCTCTAATAAAATTAGAAGACAAGAAATTTATATCAAGAAATTGGAAACTAGTGAGGGAGCCAGAGGTAATCAAAGACCATTTGGTTAATTTTTAGAAAAGAATGTACTATTACGATAGAGAAGGAAGTGAGAAGGAGCAAGTGGAATTCTAGAATTAGATCCCACATTTAGTTACACATTTAGATAATGAAATGTTAATGAAAGATATCGAATTGGAAGAAGTCAAAAAGGTGATCTTCAAAATGGAAGGTGATAGTGCTCCAGGACTAGATGATTTTCCCACCTTTTTCTTATAGTATTTTTGGGAGCTTATTGGGGAAGACATAAGATAAGTGGTGCAAGAATATAAGGACTCACAAAACATGATAAAATACCTCAACACCACTCATCTTTCTCCCATCCCTAAAAATTTTGATAGTAGGTCACCCAAAGATTTCAGGATTATCTCCTTGTGCAACATAATTTACAATATCATCTCCAAGATTATTGCCACTCAGCTTTAGTACATCCTTCCTAAACTAATCTCAGAGGAATAGGTAGATTTTATGTAGGGTAGATAGATGTCAGATGGCATTGTTATAGCACATTAGGTTTTTCACTCTCTTCATGCAAGACAAATGCAAGGGATGATGCTTAAACTAGATATCTCCAAAGCCTTTGACAAGGTTAATTTGGCCTTCTTTGAAGGGGTCCTAGAGAGATTGGCTTTAATGCGAATTGGAGAAAATGGATTAGAATTTTCTATTCGTCTTCCATGTTCTCAATCATGGTGAACAAATCACTAGAACATTTTTCCTCATCCTTTAAGGGCCTCAGGTAAGAAGATCCTCTCTCCCCCTACCTCTTCATTTTGATGGCATAAACCATGGGTAGGAGGTTAAAACCTTTGAATAGAAATAACAAGCTAAAAGTTATTCAAATGATAGCAAAGGGTGAATCCCACACCCACCTCCACTTTGCAGATGATACACTAATTTTTTTTAATCCTCCTATGCAAGAGGTCAGAGCCATCATGGATGCCCTTTCTAGCTATGAGAAAACATCAAGGTAATTTATTAATAAAAAAATAAAAAATGTATTGTATTAACATATCCCCCAATCTATAATATTTTCCTAACAGATTATTGGGCTTTGAAATTTCTCCCCTCACAGCTTGTTACCTGGGATTTGCACTCTTCTACAGAAAGAGGGGAAGAAATTATGGGAGGAGATCATAGAAAAAATGAGAAGAAAGCTTAGTGGTTGGAAAGGAAAATAATTAACTCTTACTAGAAGAATAATCCTTATCAAAATAGTTCTTCAAGATATTGTTGTTTACTAGTTCTCTATAATGAAGGCCCCTACAAAGGTACTAAATTAGATGGAAAAAAAATTCAGAAAGTTCCTTTGGTAAATTATATGGGAGAAAGATAAAATGCCTTTCCTAGCGTGGGAAAATGTGTGCAAACCTAAAATTTAGGGAGAGTAGGGATAAGATCCTTGGATAAATTAAATAGACCCCTCATATCTAAGCTCATCTAGAGATTATGCAATAACCCAAGCATGGGTTGGAGTGAGGTGTTGAAAAGGAAGTACTTGTATAACAGGGATCCACTTAGAATTTTCACAATGGAGAATCTCCCTCTAGGATCAATAATTTAGAATAGTATGAGGGAGGCCAGGAATTTAATTCTTAAGGATATCTTCTATAATGTGAAGAATGGGGAAACTACAGACTTCTAGGAAGACAGTTGGATCTCTCAAAAACCTTTATACATGGAAGTAGATCTTAGGGATATAAAAGATGAATGCATAAGGCAATGGGGATGCAAAATTAAAGACTATTGGATTGAAAAGATTGAGTATGGGTTCAAATTAATTGTTTAGAAAACCCTAAAAAATAGAAAAGGCATACAAAGTGGAGGGCACAAGAAAATCAATGCCATGCTAGAAGGTTTCAGAACCCATAGAGCAAAGACAAGGATGTTATGAATTGGAATAGAAGAGAGTCAGGAAAATATACAGTCAAGGAAGATTATAATAAGTAGATGGAATTTCAACCCAATAAGATAGATAAGGTAGTTTATAATGGAATATGTAAGTCTAAAGCCTGGCCAAAAGCTAAAGCCTTCTTATGGCTGGTGACAAACGGAAAAATCCTCACAGGATAAAATTTGAAGAAAAGAGGCTTCCAAAGCCCATCAAGGTGTGTTCTATGTTATCAGAGGGAAGAAAACAGGGAGCATCTCCTTCTCCACTATCATTTCACATCAATCCTATAGAATGCATTCTTGCATAGCATTAATTTAGAATGGATCTTAAATCAAAACCTTCTGGGGCACCTCAAATCCTGGAGAACTAGTAATAAGTTTAACATAATAATGGACATCTAGGAAATGGCCCTGAGCATGCTAGTATGGAAAGTTTATCTTGAAAGAAATTCTAGAATATTTAAACACAAGGTCAAGAGTAAATCTCCTAAAAAGATTTGGTCAGAATTGCAAAATAATATTAGACAGATTATTGGCATAGCCTGACAAGGGAAAAATAAAGAAGCAAACTTGGAGGAGTTTAAAATATTAAAAAACTAGGAAGGTACTAAAGTAATTTATGATATATTAATTCCCAGTGGAAAACAAGTTTAAAATGTCTTAACGAAAACATAAAAATAGTTTCCCCCTAAAAGAGTCTGGTTTAAATTAAAGTTCGATGGTGCCTCTAAAGTCAACCCAAAAGAATGAAGAGCAAGGGTGATCATCAAAGACCATTCAGGGAACTAGTAGCCTATAAGACATTCTACACAGGGACTAATCAAACAATATTACAAAAATGGAAGGGTTAATTATCAAGCTCAAATTGTTTATTAAAGAGAATTATTACATCCTGATTCCTTTCTAAGCAAACTATTTGATTATTTGTGGATATTTATAGTTGACAAATTTGATTTGGTCATTCTTAACTAAACTTATAGATATATGTTGTTATGGGACAGTAGGAAATTACTTAAGTTACATGATTACATTGTTATGGGTTAGTTGTAGTGTAAATGTTTGCATTACGAATATGTTGATTTATTATTTAAACTATATTTTATAATGTATGTATGTCGTGATGTTACGATCTAACTACTTGTTTGTTGTGAGGTTGACGTAGGAAAACTCATCTCTTAGAGCATGATGGAGGGAGAGCATCACCGATGAGGGTGATGTAGATCAAGATGATGGAGGATGACAGAGAAACCAATTAGAAACCTGCACACACCACATTAGCTAGCATATGCTAGAATACATAATAAATGGTCTGCACGGTGTGTTTATTTCTACTTACATTAAATAGTTGTTTGTCATGATTTGCTATTGTAGTTTAAATGGTTTAATGGAACTTGTTTTGCGTGATTAACATGTTTGATCATTAAATACTAGTAGAATGTGATTTACATATTTAAGTTAAATTTGAAATATTGATTTATGAATTTAGATTTAAATTGCTATGGCATTAGGAGGATGTTAATTAAATTAGTCAAATTATGAATTTTTGTAATTAATGTTAAAAATAAATAAATAAAATAGAAAGTTTTTTAAGGGAAAAAATGAAAAAACAATATTAAAAGAGAATGGTCTAAAATTAGGAAAAACAAAAAGAAGGAAATACATAAAATTATAACAAAAACCATGACAAATAAATAAATAAAAAGAAGAAAAATCTTTTAAAGCAAAGACTACGCCCTTCTTATTATTTTATCATGGAATATGAAAAGAGAGAATATCAAAGATGGAGGCGTATAATGATGGAAGGAGGGCAGCAAAGGAAAAGATCTCTTAAGAGTCAAGTTATTTCAATTCACCATTGAGAGATGAGTAATGTATAATGTTTTGTGGAATTCTATAAAATTGTTTAAAGTGAACTCTTATATGTCTATGGAATTATGCAAACATAGATATATCGATTTAAATATAACAATCGTGTCAATTTAATGGGAAAATTTATATAACAGTATTAGTCAAATAAAATCAATTAGAGACATTATTTAGTCAAATAAAAACATACCCCTAAATAACCCAAGCATTACCAGGAGTTTACGCCATATTTCTAAGAGTGGTGGTCTGCCAAATCTTTAGAAGGGTCTAAAATAATTATGTACAGAGAATGTATAGAGAATATAATTTTATACAAAGAATATACCAAGAATTTATAATTCTATGCAAAAAATATTCTCCACAGAGGATACATGGCAATTTGAATTACCAATGGCTAGTAATAATATATGTTCTTTCAAATATAATTAGACGTTGAGTTAATTAGTATACCATTGTAGAGAGAATACATGGAGATTTGAAATACCATGGAGATACTAAATATATGGCATCTAACTAGATTTATACTATAAAGGAATATATACATAAAAAGGGTATGTGAAACCATATGGTTTTAGTCTCAGCGTCTAGTTTTATTGAGATGCCTTTTAATTCCTTGGAGGATCTAATTATTATGTGTCAAGTAGAGTGTGTAAGTATATTGAGAATAAAATGATATTAATAAACCATTATAAATGGGTATAGGTCATATTTAGATGCCGAGTTAATCTATTATGCTAGTGAAATGAGTTACTAGTATGAATTTATTATTATTTAATTGGCACACACTTAAGTATAGTAATATTTATACTATGTTATTTAAGGTACAAATTACATTAGTATATTCACGGAAGTTATTATCAGTAAATATCCTCGTATACTTCTATATCGATCTAATAAAGTGGGTTATGATGGATAAAGTATGACCAAAAGGAAAAAGAGATATCAATGATAACATTGAAATAGATATTCATAAATGAGACCAATTAAGCCATAACATAATAAATTACTAATGTAATTATTATAACTACAGGTCATATGTGGGGTATCTTGATAACTAGGTTAATTACATTCTCATGAGCAAACACTAATGTAGAGGATCTTGCTCATATGATGTGGCATGGATTGTTAATAGGAATCATATTCATTCAACGTATAACTGAGATTATGGGATAATTGACACCTTCGAACCATAATTATATGTATATTATTGAACATATTTATATTTATAGGCAACATTGCTATTTGAAAAATCTATGAGTATTGTGAGAGTATAACATTTAAGAATTGGTCACAAGAACCGAGAGTTGAGAAACTATGTCAATAAAGTTTAGGGCTCCTAACCTAGCATTTAAAGATAGATGCATATTCATAGCTCAACATAGGTCTTCATTATCTTGGGATAATCTATGTGATTTGAGATCCTCAGTTAGA
The DNA here is from genome assembly GCA_037957365.1 of Torreya grandis. Classification (NCBI taxonomy): domain Eukaryota; kingdom Viridiplantae; phylum Streptophyta; class Pinopsida; order Cupressales; family Taxaceae; genus Torreya; species Torreya grandis. Next base: position 1,464,147 of record JARHVA010001687.1, on the reverse strand, counting down.
GTTATAAATGAATGTAAGAGTTCTTATGCAATGTTTATTATGATAAGAACATATGCACATTGCCTGTTATGGGTAGATTAATTTATACATATGTAAATGTACATATAGTATGTATTAGCATATAGTGATGTGTGTCTATAGTTCTATTAATTGTTATAACTAAACTATGGAATTCAAAAGAGTCGACACCAACTACATGTTTACCCAACTCCCTTAAACATAAAGGATAATCATAGTATAGAATCCTTTATCTTATAGAGTTTGTCATTATACTTTGTGAGCAAGAAAGTTGTTAAGGATTTATTAAAAATTATAAGGAGTTCTTGATAGTATAAATGAACATTGGTATAGTATTTTCATATCATTTGAGTACTTACATGTGGTGCATGTATAAGTAATCATGTATAGGAATTATACCTATAATTAAATATATGATTCAAATAAGTCATAGAGTGTCTGTGGGACCAAAACTATAACCATGTGAAAACAATCTCTTAGAAAAAGAGTTAAGTTATTAAAATGAAAAGATTATGGAATAACTTAGTTATGAGTTATCTAACTCTTTAAGAATAGCATGACTGAACTATTGAAATATATTTACCTATAGTAATGAAAACTTGTGTGCAGTACATTTTATGAGTATATTATGTACAAGTGTTTAGACATATATAACATATAATAGTGCATAGTGATGTGTATCTATAAGTTATAGTAGTATGCAATTTAAACATAGAGTATACCTAAGTGATATAATTCCATACTTGATTATTATTATTTATGATTTTTGGTCGTTTTATTCTAAAATTGTAAGTTTGATTACATGTAATTATATAGTTGTGTTTGTCAACAATGAACTATGATATTATGATATGTCATAGAGTACTACAAAATAAATGTATGTTATAAATGGGTGGTGTAAATTATAATTGATATACTTAGAACTCATTCATGCATTTGATAGAATAAATGTATGTGAATTGGTTAGTTATGTGAATAACATGTTTTATGATAGTAGGACCCTTTTTATGCTTGTATATAATTCCCTTGAGAATATAGAAATACTAGAATGGAATGTTATGTAGAACTGAGACTTGCTTTATTATGATTAATTATTTGAATAGAAGCTAATGTTTCCATGGATTTATGACTACTTTATTATGATTGGTTGTGGTAATTAGTTGTTGTGTTTAGAACACTAGATTATGATAATATAAGTTATCATAGGGTGTAGTATGTTAGAAACTAATTATGGTAGTTACAATCTGTATTTAAAAGTGTATTTTACCTGAGTGGTATAAAATATAATCATTATTTATATTATAATAGATAATAATGTGATATTCACTCATACATTTTGTTGGTCCCCAAAAATGTCACTCATTTTTTGGAACAACATATGAGTTATCTTGGTCCTACAGGACCAAAATTTCTCCCTTCCCTTCTCAGAAATTTGTTTCGAGCATTCAAATTCCTCATTTTTAAGGTTTCTCAGAAATCTACGGACTCTGCAGGCTTGAATCTACAGACTCTGCAAATATGTTTCTACAGACTCAACATGCATGAAGTTAGCAGGTTCAACAGGTTCAAGGGCTTCTACAGGCGAGTTCAATCAAAAGAACATGTTTCTAACACAGTCATTTCCAGGATTGGTTCAGCGCCTCGATTCAATCAAAAGAGTTCAATCAGCAAATGATAAAGAACAAAGGCTTGAACCATTGAACCGTTGAACCAAAGTTGGTTCAATCGGTTGGTTCAAGGGGCTACCCCAAAGCCAAAAAGGCAAGTGCCCTTGCGGAGGATAGGCAACATTGGTTTGAAGGTCAAAGAAAAGACAGAATTCCTTCAAATTTGTTCAAAGACCCAAAAGGAAAATTTCTTTCAAACTTTTTGTCTGATGGAAATGATTAAGTGAAGAAGGCCGAAGGAATTCACTCAGGAAGAAAGCTTGAAGAAATTGAAAGGAACAAACAGCTAAGGAAAAGGAGCTTTCTTTCAGACTTTTTATCTAAAGGAAGAGCCCGACGAAAAAAGCCCGAAAACCAAAAGCCCGCTAAAGATGCAAGAACCTGCCAGGGAAGTAAAAGCCCGAAGGTCACATGAAAAATCTTGAAGGGTAGATACCCTTGCAGGGGACACTTGACGTCAGAAAAAGGACCTTTTCTAAGGACCCGAAGGGACACCTTCCCTTCGGGACATTCCAAACGCTGAACAAAGACACAAAAAGGAATCTTCAAAGACTTAGACACAAAGAGCTTCAAAGAATGAACCGATTGAACCATTGAACCATTGAGCCAAATGGTTCAATGTGTTCACAGGTTCAAAGGTTCAACCAAGTGCAATTAAGATCAAAGAGATTAGGAAGAGCAAACGATGGGCAGAACCAATGAACCGTTTAAACCTTGAACCAAAAGATTTCAAAGTTTAATTATTCACAGGTTCAAGCAGTTTAAAGGTAGCCTCAAGCAAAGAAAGAAGCAACATGGATGATTCCAAAGGCAAGTTCAATGAAAGCGATGGTTCAACCAGAGAGCAAAGAAGTGCTTAAGCAGGGAAGCGATGGACCAAAAGAGACAGAGTGAACTAACAAAGCTTTGAACCAATGAACTTTTAAATGGTTCACAGGTTCAAAGTTCAACACGGTTCAATTAGCTAGCAATCATTGATGGTCCCTCAGACGTCAAATTTAAAGTGAGGTAAAATCCATAGAAATTCAAATAGAATGCAAAACATAAAGGAAGAACCAAGCGACTAACCGAAAGGATAGCCTGAGAGCTCAAATCGTAGTAGGAAGAGACAAAGTTGGAAAAGACAAAAGTTGAAAGAGGGAAAAGCCTAAAATATCTATACAAAAGTAATTTCAGTAGGTGGAATAGTCCACTAAGCAAGTATTTTGGCTTGTAAATTAAGGATGTGGCCTATTTTTCCTTCCATGAAGTAAAGACAAATGGACAACTGCGCAGACGTCAGAGGGGATAAACCAGATGTTCTAGGCTCAAGAGAAGACATATGGGATGAAATGACATGCCATAGTTAAGGCAACACACTGTTCCAGGCATGGTCCCTCTAGACAAACCTGGAGACACATTCAAAGATGTTGACTGTAGCATGGGCCTTTTTCATGAAAACAAGCGCCCAAGTCTTTTTTGGAGCGCTATATATTGTAATCTCTCATTTGTTACAAGGGAGATCTTCTCGTATATAGAAGTGAAACTCTACACAAATTGAAAGGCATTACTGAGACTTTGAGCTCAGATTGTAGTTCATATTTCTTTGATTGAATGAGAAAGCAAGTCACTTGCAGACTTTGTGTTGTGATAGCTTGTGTTACTTTAGGAGATTGTTCTTATGTCTGTCTTCTTAAAGCATTCTTGTTTATTTGATTTAACAAGTAGAACTAGCAGAAGTAATCAGGAAGGTGTCCTGAAGTTAGTTGTGGAAGACTTTGTGCTATCTATAGTTGTCTTCAGTGTGTGTTTTCTTTCTCTTTCTGTGTAAAGGACCTTGAGACGACTTTCTGCCCCCATTTTTCTTCGTATCTCACTCTTAGGCAGTCAAGGTGGAGACTTTATGCTACATCTCAGGCTATTGGTTAATCTGCACCTTTGGTTACCAGTCACTTATTGCCAGAAAGAGTCTTGATGTTTGCAAGAACATGCACTTCTGAAAGAAGAGGAGTGCCTTCTGTTGCTTCACCAGGATTTCTACTCTCTAAGAAGGGATCTGGCTCTTGGCTGAAAGTTACTTCTGAAAGAAGAGAAGTACCTTCACCAATCACCCAGGATTTCTCCTCTATTTGTTAGCATCATCTCTGAAAGAAGAAAAATGGATGGTTTATTATGCCCCTATGTGTTATTTTTTGCTTATTTATATAGTATATAGCCTCTGCATATTTAATAAGGAACCTCCCCTTGATGAGAGGAGAGATTTATCCCCTGTTGATGTAGTAAACCTACACACTAGGATGACCCATCTCCCTATGCTATGGTGATAAGAACTATTTTGGTCACCAGTTAGCTGGCCGACAAAATGTTCACCCAACAGTTTTTGGCGACTCCATTGGGGACACAGTAATTTTATGCAATTTGGAACCTCAAGTTTTAGATTGAAACATCACCTGTGTCTTACCCATTATCATTATAACCTTATCCATGCATTCCACTATGGAAGAACGAACTGCTCCAGTGCTTTCCCATTGTTAATTTTTTCCTCCCCAGCCTCGTGCAATAGTTTTTGGCAACTCTGTTGGGGATGAACATGTAGTTTGAAGCCTCAAGTTTCAGATTGAAGCAGTTCCTTCCCTTATCCATTAGACAAACTTTGGTGACTCTATTACGTGTCCTACCCATTATTCATTATAGCCTTACCATCTTCCTCCACCTCTATTATTTTATTTGGTCTGCAAAACCAGAGCTGCTAGGAAAGAGTGCACAATTTGAAGCCTCAAGCCTCAAGCTGAAGCAGAGCCAGTTCTTTTCTATTTTTGTTCTACAATCTGGCCACTCTACCCAAATTTGTTATCCCTATTTTTTATAATTAAATCATGGCAGTTCAAGGCCCTTGGGGTAACTCTTTTGGCCCACTCAACTTGACTCCACCTCTGCATGAACACCTACATAGTTCAACAAAGAATTTCCCCAAATTCTTTGGAGATGGGAGAGTTCACCCTGATGAACACATTACAGCCTTCAGCATAGCCTATGGTGTTATAGGGGTGAAATTTGAAGACATAGCAATCAGGCTTTTTGTGGAGACACTACAAGGTGCTACTGCAGACTGGTTCTACCATCTGCAAGTTAGATCAGTGAATGACTAGGATACACTCAAAGCCAAGTTTGAAGCCAGGTTCAAGCCTACAGAGGATGTGCATGCTTTACTGGGCTAGCTCACTTAGATGAAGAAGGAACCTCATGAGCCTATGAGAGATTTTATTGCTAGGTTCAACAAGCTGAGGCACAGGATTCCCATGGTCGCCCAGCTGACACCTCAGAATCTCAAATGCTTCTTCATCAACTCACAGCTACCTAAAGTGAGTTTTTTGTTGAGACGGGCTAGACACATAGACCTTGAGGCTGCTCAAGACTTGGTTACTAAGCTAGAAAATGACCTTATCTTAGCAGGAAAGATAAGGAGAGATCCTAACAGAGGTAAACCCTCTTCATCTTCTGAATACTCATCCACAGCCACCATTGACCCAATGGTACAAAAGCTAGCAAATTAGCCTTGAAAAGACAAATGGCACAAGGTATGTCTTCTGCTCCTCTATATAAAGATATACCAAGGAGGACATTCCCCAATCAACCATATCAAGGCAACGCTGCTAGAAGTCAAGGGAAACCAAATCACCTTCCTCCCCCATAGAGGAACCTTGTCCTTAAAGCACCTCCAACCAACTCAGCAGTTGGATATCTAGAACTAAAACATGTTTCCTATTTTCAACCTGAGTTTGAGAAAGAAAATAGCACTGATCTCTTCAAGGAGGATCTAGAAGAATCAGCTGGTGAATCCCACATTGGTTTCTTGAATTATCAGGATGAACCCAGAAGTGAAGGTGAAGCAGTCGAAGAATCATACACAGTATTCACCTGGTTTGAGAATCAATCAGCCCAGCAAGCTGATAAAGAAAGAATAGAGGAATGAACTCAGCCTGTAATTCCAATTGCTAAGCGAGGAACCACTCTGCCTTTCCAGTCAAAGGACCCAGTGATTGCCAAGAAGGTTAGTACATCAAACATCTCTGCACTTTCTACTTCAACTTCATAGATCAGTCCTCCCCCTCCCAAAAACCAAAAGGATGAACTCCCATCCTCTCTTCCAAGTCCATCTCAGTCATTTGATATGATTGATCATATCAAGAAATCCAAAATTTAAATGACTAAGTTTGAATCCCTGCAAGCTAATCCTAAGCAGTTAAACATTGGTGAAGAGCTAGGTGTGGACATGTCTGAGGCAAAGATTATGGTCACCCAAATGTCAGCCCCTGCTACTCAAATTCAATTTGAGCCTTCAGGTAGGGATAATTACTTCTTAACCACAGAGGATGCTCATGTCTAAGCTAATGAAAGTCCTGTAGCTGGCAATCTAGGATTCATCCAAACAAGGCATCAGAAAAATTGGTAGGGCACAATACAAATCAAGAAGGATCTTCCATCTCCCATGAAGAGAAATCTGATAGAAGATCAGCTTTTGATGATGCTTGGATCTTGGAATCCAATGGCAGCAATTCTTACACAACTAGATGCGAATATTTGTTGCTCGAATTGAAGACTGCTTAGGATGAAGAGGTCAAAGTCCTTCACACCAAAGGAGATGCTAAGTTGATGGTTTGTTAGGGGTCTAATGTTGACAATCAAAATATGTGCTGGACTGGACTAACAGAATAATAAGCTATGGTAGTGGACCATACTGTTGTACTCCAAAGTCAGCAAAAGGAACTCTTCATAGAGAGAGCAAGGAGTTATGATTTTCAGAGAGAAGACCACGTCTTGCCATGGAGCAAGAAGAGAGAGCCAAGAGGAAGATGCAAAAATTGGTTTCCTGGTGGAGAGCTCCATTCGCCCGTCACTATTTTTGGGGACATAATGGTTTCCTGTTGGTTTATCAGGATGGCATCCCCTTTTCTTCACCTCACAAGGAGCAGCATCTGAAGTACTTCAATTTTTGAAGTATCAGATAAGTTCACCTGTACATATGTATATCTGTATAGTCTTTAGTTCTATTTTGTTCTTTTTGTTTTCATTTTTAGAGCCTTTCTTTTTGGGTAGCACAACTCCGTAGCCCAATGGCATACTTCAAGGCACTGGAGATTCTAGTTTCTACTCTCCTCAGTTGTGTTTCAAGTTTTCATCTCAAAGAAGTTCCCCAACTGGAGCCAGCTGTTGGTCCCCAAAAATGTCACTCATTTTTTAGAACAACATATGAGCTATCTTGGTCTTATATGACCAAAATTTCTCCCTTCCCTTCTCAAAAATTTGTTCTAAGCATTCAAATTCCTCATTTTTCAAGTTTCTCAGAAATCTACGAACTCTGTAGGCTTGAATATATGGACTCTGCAGGCTTGAAACTACAGACTCTGTAGGGTCATTTCTATGGACTCCATAGGCAGAATTCTACAGACTCTTTCAAGGGACTCAAACCTACGGACTCTACAGATATGTTTCTACAGACTCAACGTGCTTAAAGTTAGTAGGTTCAACAAGTTTAAGGGCTTTTATAGGTGGGTTCAATCAAAAGAACAAGTTTATAACACTTAGTCATTTCCAGGATTAGTTCCATGCCTCGGTTCAATCAAAAGAGTTCAATCGGCAAATGATAAAGAACAAAAGCTTGAACCATTGAACCGTTGAACCAAAGTTGGTTCAATCGGTTAGTTCAATCGGTTGGTTCAAGGGGTGCTCCAAAGTGAAAAAGGCAAGTGCCCTTGCGGAGGATAGGCAACATTGGTTTGAAAGTCAAAGAAAAGACAGAATTCCTTCAGATTTGTTCAAAGGCCCAAAAGGAACAATTCTTTCAGACTTTTTGTCTGATGGAAATGATTAAGTGAAGAAAGCTGAAGGAATTCACTCGAGAAGAAAGCCCAAAGAAATTGAAAGGAACAAATGGCTAAGGAAAAGAAGCTTTCTTTCAGACTTTTTGTATGAAGGAAAAGCTCAACGAAAAAAGCTCAAAAGCCAAAAGCTCGCCAAAGATGCAAGAACCTGCCAAGGAAGTAAAAGCCCGAAGGTCACATGAAAAATATCGAAGGGTAGATACCCTTGCGGGGGACACTTGATGTCAGAAAAAGGACCTTTTCCAAGGACCTGAAGGGACACCTTTCCTTCGAGACATTTGAAAGGCTGAACAAAGACGCAGAAAGGAATCTTCAAAGACTTAGACACAAAGAGCTTCAAAGAATGAATTGATTGAACCATTGAACCGTTGAACCAAATGGTTAAACGCGTTCTCAGGTTCAAAGGTTCAACCAAGTGCGATGAAGATCAAAGAGCTTAGGAAGAGTAAACAACGAGCAGAACCAATGAACTGATTGAACCTTGAACCAAAAGAGTTCAAAGTTAAATGATTCATAGGTTCAAGCAGTTCAAAAGCAGCCTAAAGCAAAGAAAGAAGCAACATGGATGATTCCAAAGGCAAGTTCAATGAAAGTGATGGTTCAAGTAGAGAACAAAGAAGCGCTTAAGCAGGGAAGCGATGGACCAAAAGAGATAGAGTGAACCGATGAAGCTTTGAACCAATGAACTTTCAAATGGTTCATATGTTCAAAGTTCAACACGGTTCAAGCAGCTAGCAATCATTGAGGGTCCCTCGGACATCAAATTTAAAGTGAGGAAAAATCTATAGAAATTAAAATAGAGCATAGAACTTAAAGGAAGAACCAAGCGACTGATCGAAAGGATAGCCCAAGAGCTCAAATCGCAGCAAGAAGAGACAAAGTTGGAAAAGACAAAAGCTGAAAGAGGGAAAAGCCCAAAATATATGTGCAAAATTAATTTCAGTAGGTGGAATATTCCACTAAGCAGGTATTTTGGCTTGAAAATTAAGGATGCGACTTATTTTTCCTTCCATGAAGTAAAGACAAATGGACAACTACACAAATGTCAAAGGGGACAGACCAGATGTTCCAGGCTCAGGAGAAGACATATGGGATGAAATGACATGCCATAGTTAAGGCAATGCACTGTTTCAGGCATGGTCCCTCCAGACAAACCTAGAGATGCATTCAAAGACATTGACTGCAGCATGGGCCTTTTTCATAAAAATAAATGCCCAAGTCTTTCTTGGAGTGCTATATATTGTAATCTCTCATTTGTTACAAGGGAGATCTTCCCGTATACAGAAGTGAAACTCTACCCAAATTAAAAGGCATTACTGAGACTTTGAGCTCAGATTGTAGTTCATATTTCTTTGATTGAATGAGAAAGCAAGTCACTTGTAGACTTTGTGCTATGATAGCTTGTGCTACTTTAGGAGATTGTTCTTATGTCTATCTTCTGAAAGCATTCTTGTTTATTTGATTTAACAAGCAAAACTAGTGGAAGTAATCAGGAAGGTGTCCTAAAGTCAGTTGTGGAAGAATTTGTGCTGTCTGCAGTTGTCTTTAGTGTGTGTTTTCTATCTCTTTCTATGTAAAGGACCTTGGGATGACTTTGTGCCCCCATTATTCTTCGTATCTCACTCTTGGGAAGTCGAGGTGGAGACTTTGCACTACATCTCAGGCTGTTGGTTACCCTGCACCTTTAGTTACCGATCACTTGTTACCAGAAAGAGTCCTATTGTTTGCAAGAACAAGCACTTCTAAAAGAAGAGGAGTGCCTTCTATTGCTTCACCAGGATTTCTACTCTCTAGGAAGGGATCTAGATCTTGGCTAAAAGTTACTTCTGAAAGAAGAGAAGTAGCTTCACCAATCACCCAAGATTTCTCCTCTATTTGTTAGCATCATCTGTGAAAGAAGAGAGATGGATGGTTTATATAGCCCCCATGTGTTATTTTCTGCTTATTTATATAGTATATAGCCTCCGCATATTTAATAGGGAACCTCCCCTTGATGGGAGGAGAGATTTTTCCCCTATTGATGTAGTAAACCTGCACACCAGGATGACCCATCTCCCTATGTTGTGGTGATAGGAACTATTTTGGTCACCAGTTAGCTGGCCGACAAAATATTCACCCAACACGTTTGATGGAATAAATGTATGCCTTTTGTTTACTCCTATGCTTAATATGTTATGTGTTATGATTGATAGTAGGATGTAAATTGTATGAATCTCTTAGTTATATTGTGTTAATCAATCTCATATTATTGATATTGAATAAGGAGTGAGATGGACTTCACTGGCTTACTAGCATTATAATATCATATGAAGACAGTTCGATTAAGTGGTGTGTATGAGTTTTGACTGATCTATATATAGATCATTATTATTTATTATTCTTAAAAACTTTGGATAAAATATGTTTAGTGAGACATTATCATTTGATGAGTATGATTTACATGTTTTCTATGATACATCGCATGTTTAGTTTTAGAAATCATTTACCACATGGGTACTATCTTGTCTCTTTGGATTCCCACACCATTACTACTATTCATTTGTGAAGGGAGGGTCATTCCCTGATGGGATTAGTGCAGGGGATGATTTGTCCATGGTTGGTGTGGAAAAGTGCTCGGACGATGTTCTCCTTTTCCACAATAGTACTTACTTGGAGATGACACTTGATATTACGATATATCTATAATTCAAGAACTATGCTCTAGGGAACCATGTATCTTATATACGTACTTGTATTGAATTATACCTATTATTGAAACATTATCATGAAGAATTGTAATTACTTATTATTTATACATTGACAATAGTGGTTATAGACATGTATCATTCATGGTTGGTTTATTGTAATTACTTTCTATATGTGTATTATGATGTGTTTTCTTATGTTGATAGTGATCAGAGATGTATGACATGGTAAACTTCATTTACAGTTATTCCACTTAGATTATCTTATATGATCACTACTTATATTCTCGTGGTATAATCTATTAATAGTATATGTGTTTAATTTTTTTTAAAAACATATTTCGAGTTAGACCCCAATAGGGTTGCTACATGTGATATCAGAGTTGTGGCTCGAACTCTAGGACCTAAAGAGTCCATTCACATTTTTTTATCCTTCTATTTATCAAAAAGGAGAATAGAGAAATGTGTGTGGTATATTGAGTAGGTAGCTTTAAGATATCTTGTACCTTATTAGAGTTGTTAAAAGGTTGGTTTATCGAGTGTCTTGATGGTGTTAGTTGTAATCAATGTTTGGTAGGTGAGTTCATAGCATAATTCTTGAGTCATGAATAAAAGATTCCTATAGTATTTTATGATCATTTAGATTGACACCTCGAGAATGATTACATCCTTTCTTGTTGCTAAAGTCACCTCTATCATTTGTGTTTGGTGAGTGTTTAAAAAGCATGGGATGCTTCTCACTTAAGTATATTTGCTTTAGTTTTTATGTCTTATATACACTAATCCTAGGAGTGGGAAATATGATAAGACCATTTTTAGTTTAGTATCACCTAGCGTGGTGGGAATTTTCTTGTAGTAGAGTGTAGATGTCTTGGTTGAGAATTCATATGGGTTAGGAGTTTGTTTATGGATTGACACCTTTATGTTTATGTGGATTAGGAAGAAGTGTCATCTTCCATAGCTAGCATAGAGGTGAGTTGTCACTCCATCACTTTCCTTTGACATCATTATAATCCATTGAGTGGATTCATATTTTTGTAATGTTGATTTGGTGTTCCCTTAAATGAAAATTTGTTTCTAAAATATTGTTTTGGACCCTATTCCTTGGAATTTATGGAATATTGTCTTCTACTTCTTATTGATGAAGTTGTAGAAATGGAATGAATGATGCATCTATATGGTTAATATTTTCCTTCCGGTTGTGGTAGTAGGTTATGATACTGCTCTTACAAGATTGGTGAGTAGTGATTTGGCAACTTGAGTTGCGGTGTTTTTTTTTTACCATGTGAGGGTATTTAAGATTTTTTTTGTTGAGATGTTAGTTCTCTACTTTTCACTTGTGACTTTTAGAGTCACTACTTTATCTAACATGTGAACTTAGACCACATGGAGTGGTAAACCATGAATTTATGTTGGGTCTAAATTAAGAATTATAAATTGATTATAATTATTATGTTATTATATACTCTTGATTAGATTAATAATATTCTCTTTTACTTAAATCATGTTGTTTTGAAAACATATTTATGTACCTTCACAAGGAGCGAGTAGGGTATAAGATGTGCAGAATATTTTGGTAGTCTCAAAGGGTTGAGATAAACGTTTAACTTGTTGTATAACTAATCAAGCAAGTAGGAAGGCATTATCTTGATTGTTCCTTTATAAGGTTGTAAGGACGGTGTGATACTTAGTCTTTGTATGTTTTGTTAATTTTAACACTATTTCCTCTTAACTATGAATACAACACTATAGATTAAGCTGTGAAATATGATATTAGTTATGTTTGGCTAGTGGCAACTTAATACAATTATAGAATGATTGTATGAATTTTCTTGTATGTATGTTGGTACATCTGGAATTATTTAGCATATAGTATTGCTTTCTATGATCTATTAGTATAGAATTGTGATTCATTTAACCTTGTGCACATTTTGGAGATCATTAGGTCATGGAGACATAAGGGAATAGTGGTGAATTAAGAATGTGAGATAGGAGTGGATCCTATTTAGTCTCACATTAACTTGATAGCTACTAAATTTGGATCTGATAAGGGGAGCTTGTCGAATCCAGGATTTGACAAATAGACTTGTCAAATTTATTGAGTTAAGATCCGACAAGGAGAGCTTATCAAATCCAAGATTTGATAGACAAACTTTTCAAATTCAGTCATATGGCCATATGCTTGTATACTGTGGAACAAATATCCCTCAATTTTGAAATATAGTATATATTGGAGATGTGGTATTTCTAAATCCTATTCATTGTCATACTTTTCTAAAAGCTACGTGGAGTAGTGGTAGTACTGACATGTTATACTTACCTGAAGCATGAAATAATGATAGTATTAACTTATATATAAAATTCTTACTAAGCTCTCTAAATACTTTTCTCCAGAATGAGAAAAATACTCTCTAGGTTAGAAAGATGTGCAGAGGGGTTGGAAGGTTTTATGGAACTCTCCTTGGCCATTTGTTTTTGGTTTTTGTGATGATCTCATGTCCTTTTAGGAAGTTAGTGAAACTTACACTGAGATTTGTGGGGCCCTCTGAGGTATTAAAAGTGGTGAATCATGTAGTATATAGGCTTGTCTTGCCAGTTCTAGACCTCAGGCTGGTCATGATAGAACCAATCAGAGTAAGTGACACTCATAAACTTTGTTTGCATAATAAAGAGATGTCACAGTGTAGGGTCTTGTGGGACCAATACTCTATAAATAATATTTTTGAGAGAACTATAATGAGTTTTACAGGTGAATTTCACATTTATTTACTTGATTAGAAACTATTATACTATGTTATTTATCTGTTAAATAATATTTTAATTTAGAACTTATGTTTGAATAAGAGTCATCCAGAATGATGACTAGCTTTAGGGGGGAAGGATGTTACATCTTGATTCCTCATTAAGCAAACTATCTAATTTTCCATGGATATTTATAATTGACAAATTTGATTTGATAATTTTTAACTAAGCTTTGAGATATATGTTGTTATGGGATAGTAGGATATTACTTAGGTTACATGATTACATTGTTATGGGTTAGTTGTAGTGTATGTGTTTGCATTATAAATATGTTAATTTGTTATTTCAGCTATATTGTATGATGTATGTATGTCATGATGTTATGATCTAACTACTTGTTTGTTGTGAGATTGATGTAGGAAAAATCATCTATTAGAGTGTGATGGAGGGAGAGCATCATCAAAGAGGGTGATGTAGATTGAGACATTGGAGGATACAGAGAAACCAGCTAGAACATTGCACACCACATTAGCTAGCACAATAAAAATCATAATAAATGGTTTGCATAGTGTGTTTATTTCGACCTGCATTAAATAGTTTTTTTCATGATTTGCTAGTATAGTTTAAATGGTTTAATGGAACTTATTTTGCGTGATTAACATGTTTGATCATTAAATGCTAGTAAAATGTTATTTGCATTTTTAGATTAAATCCAAATTATTGATTTATGAATTTAGCATTAAATTGCTATGGCATTAAGAAGATGCTAATTAAATTAGTTAAATTATGGATTTTTATGATTAATGTTAAAAATAAATTAAAAATTGTCATTTGAGGGGAAAAAGGGAAAAAATAATAAATAAATAAAAGAGAATGGTTTAAAATTAGGAAAAACAAAAATAATGAAATACATAAAATAATAACAAAAACCATGAAAAAAAGAAAAATAAGAAGAAAAATCTTTTAAAGCAAAGACTACACCCTTCTTATTATTTTATCGAAGAATATTAAAAGAGTGAATCTTAGAGATGGAGGCATATCGTGCTGGAAAGAGGGCAGAAGAGGAAAATATCTCTTCAGAGTCAAGCTATTTCGATTCACCATTGAGAGGTAGGCAATGTATGATGTTTTGTGGAATTGTATGAAACTGTTTAAAGTAAACTCTTATATGTCTATGGAATTATGCTAACACAGATATACTGATTTAAGCATAATAGTCATGTCAATTTATTGGGTTAATTTATATAATAGTATTTATGATTTATTTCACACTATAATATTAGCCTAGGCATCCCAAAGCAAAGACCCAAACTATTTTCATTCAATTAACCGTTATGTTATTATATTGTATGAATATATGGCAATTTTGAACTAAGGTGAATCTAGTTAATATTTATGATACATAGTGTACCAATTCTATTGAGCATTTTGGTCAGTAAAAGAAATGATGACTTTACTTTTGAGTCAGCAATCTAGAACCTATAAAATCGATTGGAGACATTAATTAGTCAAACAAAAACATACCCCTGAATAACCCAAGCATTGTCAGGAGTTTACACCACATTTATAAGAGTGGTAGTCTACCAAATCTTTAGAAGGGTCTAAAATAATTATGTACAGGTAATGTATAAAGAATATAATTTTGTACAAAGAATTTAGAATTCTGTGCAGAAAATATAGAGCAATTATTCTCCACGGAAGATACATGTCGAGTTAAAATACCAATGGCTATTGATAATATAATGTTATTTCAAATATAATTTGACATTGAGTTAATCAGTATACCATTTTAGAGAGAATACATAGTGATTTGAAATACCATGGAGATACTAAATAATGGTGTCTAACTAGATTTATTCCGTAAAGAAGTATATACATAAAAAGGGTATGTGAAACTATATGGTTTTAATCTCATAGTCTAGTTTTATTAAAACGCCTTTTAATTCCTTGGAGGATCTCATTAGTATGTGTCATGTAGAGTGTTTAAGAAGATTAAGAATAAAATAATATTAATAAAACATGATAAATGGGTATGGGTCATATTTAGATGCCGAGTTAATCTATTATGTTAGTTAAATGAGTTACTAGTATGAATTTTTAATTATTTAATTGGTACACACTTAGGTATAGTGATATTTATACTATGTTATTTAAGGTACAAATTACATTAATATATTCATGGAAGGGATTATCAGTAAATATTCTAGTATAAATCTATATCAATCTAATAAAGTGGATTATGACAGATAAAGTTTGACCAGAAGGGAAAAGATATATCAACAATAACATTGAAATATATATCCATGAATGAGACCAATTAAGTCATAACGTAACAAATTACTAATGTAATTATTAAAAATATAGGTCATATGTGGGGTATCTTGCTAACTAGGTTAATTACATTCTCATGAGCAAACATTGATTTAGAGGATCTTGCTCATATGATTTGACATGAATTCATTCAACGTATAATTGAGATTATGAGACAATTGACACTTTTGAACCATAGTTGTATATATATTGTTGAACATATTTATATTTATAGGCAACATTGCTATTTCAACAATCTATGAGTATTGGGAGAGTATAACATTTAAGAATTGGTCATGAGAACTGAGAGTTGAGAAATTGTGTCAATAAAGTTCTAGGCTTCTAACCTAGCATTTAAAGATAGATGCATGTTCATAGCTTAGTATAGGTATTCATTATCTTGGGATAAGATATGTAATTTGAGATCCTCAATTAGAGTTATAAATGAATGTAGGAGTTCTTATGTAGTGGCTATTATGATAAGAATATGCACAGTGTCTGCTATGAGTAGATTAATTTATACAAATATAAATGTACATATAGTATGTATTGGCATATAGTGATGTGTGTCCATAGTTCTATTAATTATTATAACTAAGTCATGGACTCTAGAAGAGTAGACACCAACTATATTTTACCCAACTCTCTTAAACACAAAGGATAATTACATTATAGATTCCCTTATCTTATAGAGTTCATCATTATACTCCATAAGCAGGAAAGTTCTTAAAAATTTATGAAATTATAGGGAGTTTTTGATTAAAAAGTATAAATGAACATCAGAATAGTATTTTCATATCATTTGAGTGCTTACATATGGTGCATGTATAAGTACTCACATATAGAGATTATACTTATAATTAAATATATGATTGAAATAAGTCACAAGGTGTTTGTGAGACTAAAACTATAACCATGTGAAAATAGTCTATTAGAAAAAGAGTTAAGTTGTTAAAATGAAAATATTATGGAATAACTTAGTTATGAGTTATATGACTCTTTGAGAATAGCATGACTAAACTATGGAAATATATTTAACAAGAATAAAAATTTATGTATAGTACATATTGTGAGTATATTATGTACGAATATTTAGACATATATAGCATATAATAGTGCATAATGATGTGTACCTATAAGTTATAGTAGTATGCAGTTTAAATATAGGGTATACCCAAGTGGTATAATCACGTACTTGCTTGATTATTATTATTTATGACTGTGGGTCATCTGATTTTGAAATCGTAAGTTTGATTATGCATAATTATGTAGTTGTGCTCATCAACAATGAACTATGATATTATGTGATGTCATAGAGTACTACAATATAAATGTTTGTTATACCTATATAGTGTAAACTATAATTGATATACTTATAACTCATTCATGAATTTGACAAATAAAATGTATGCAAGTTGGTTATTTCTGTGAATAACATGTTTTATGATAGATAGTAGGACCCTTTTTATGCATGTATGTAATTTCCCTGAGAATATAACAATGCTAGAATGGAATGTTATGTGGAACTGAAACTTGTTTTGTTATGTTTAGTTATTTGAATATAAGCTAATGTTTCCATGGATTTATGACTACTTTATTATAACTAGTTATGGTAATTAGTAGCTATGTTTAGAACACTAAACCATGATAATATAGGTTATCATAGGGTGTAGTATGTTGGAAACTAATTGTGGTAGTTAGAATATGTAGTTATAAGTGTATTTTATCTTAGTGTTATAAACTATAGTCATTATTTCTACTATGAGATAGATAATAATGTGAGATTCATTCATACGTTTGATAAAATAAATGTATGTCTTTTGATTAATCCTATGCTTAACATGTTATGATTGCTAGTAAGATGTAAATTGTATGAATGTCTTGGTTATATTATGTTAACCAATTTTGCATTGTGGATACTAGGTAAGGAGTGAGATAGACTTCATTGGCTTATTAGTATCACAATGTCAGAGGAAGGCAATTTGATCAAGTGGTGTGTATGAATTTTGACTGATCTATAGATCGGTATTATTTGTTATTCTTGAAAACTTTGGTCAATGTATGTTTAGTGATATATTATCATTTTATGAGTATGATTTAAATGTTTATGTGATATATTACAATAAAATGGGTTTTGTATGATACATTGCATGTTTAGTTCTATAAATCATACAACACATGGGTACTAGCTTGTCTCTTTTGATTCTCGCACCATCACTATCTACTCATACATGAAGGGAGGGCCATTTCCTGATGGGATTAATGTGAGGGATAATTGGTCTATGGTTGGTGTGAAAAAGTGCTTGAATGATTCACTCCCTCCCCACAATAGTACTTACTTGGAGATGACACTTGAGAATGACATAAATATTAGAGTTCAGGAACTATGTACCGAGGAGCCGTGTATCTTATATACATACTTGTATTGTATTATACTTATTATTGAAACATGATCATGAAGAGTTGTAATTAATTATTATTTGTACATTGATAGTAGTGGTTACAGGCATGTATTATTCATAGTTGGTTTATTATAATTACTTTCTATATTTGTATTATGATGTATTTTATTATGTTGATAGTGATCAGAGATGTATGACGTGGTATACTTCATTTAGAATTATCCCACTTAGAGTATCTTAAATGATCACTGGTAAGATTCTTTTGATGTAATCTATCAATAGTATATGTGTTTAATTTCAAAAAAACTCACGTATTTCTTATTAGACCCTAGCGGGGTTGTTATAAGAATATTAAAAAAATCATAGTAGAATGAGATTCACTTTTGATTATCCATGTTTTGGGGAGGAATGAGGTGGTTGATTGGAGAATTAGAGGCATTATAGACAAAGACATATATCGCTAGACACTATTTGAAGAACTCCAAGAATTTCATATCTTAATAAAAGGCAATAAAGTGGTAGCTTGGTTAACAAAATGGGGCACGAAGGTGAAGTTGATAAAGAAGAATGAGAGGAAAAGAAGTCCGCAAGGATTTGGAAATGAAAGGTCTTGTTTCCATTTGTTTTTAGAATGATCTAATAAATAAGGAATGAAAATGGGCACATTGAAAATATCAATTTGCACCTAGTAACCATAAATTAATTTGAGGTAGTTAATTTGTTACCTATTTGAGAATTCCTTCAAATTAACACTTTAACCTTATTATTTTTGGAAATTAGATTGAAGAATGACTTTGAGATTCAATTGATGGTTGAAAAACTATATAAAAAATTGATCATTATAACATATATGATTTTTTTCTTTTAGCATGAAACTAAATAAATTATCCACATCTGAAATATATTTGAAAGGCTAGAGCTTCAAGTCACTTTGCACGGAGAGATGATAAATGCAGTGGCTGATGAGATGCTTGGCATCAAACACCATGTTAGAGGGATTAATGACCACCTGGTTTAGGTGTTACTCTATCAAAGAGATCCCTTATTGGAGGTTGATATTGGAAATATGGGTGGCATCCTTCCTTTGACAAACTACAAACTTGACAAGATAATTTGTTACACAAAGGAATGTTACTATAAAATTTTCTAGTCTCTCTCAATAGTATTTATAAAGGTAATTTTTCTAACCGATGCCCAAGTTAATGGTAATATTTGCATGCATCCACTGGGCAATGTTAAGTTTGAATTAGAATCCTTCCAAGAGTGGGTACCCTTTAATGATAGTTGGAGAATATTGCATAGCTACACATGGGATGATGTTAGATCTGGTGTAGCATCACCCCTTCTTAAGGTGTTGGCTGGTCTTTTTTTCAAAAATATCAACCTCAAGCACAGTGTGTAATACTCCTTGGTTGTTCGGTGCAACAATCATGACCCTTTTACAAGTTATACGGTGCACTCTATCCATCTCTATCCTAGTCCTGGAGCACATCATATCTCTTACAGAAATGGTAGATGAAAATCCAACTGAAGAAGGAGGAAGGACCAACACTGGAAATGTTGAACAAGGGAGAAGCAATGAGGAAAATGATGTGATCAAAAACAACCTTACTCATGGTATAAAAGACAAAGAGGCCTCCTTGTAGCATAAGAATGGTCAAGAAGAAAGTCCATCCACCTCCTTCAAAAATCACTTAGAAGATGATATCAGACGAAGAAGATTTTACACCACCTATCAAGGAGGTAAAAAATGGATTCAAAGAGAAAACAAGGAATGGGTATCCATGGAACAAAATAAAGGAATAACTAGCAAAGAGCAAGAATAAAAGAGGTAGGAGCCCATAAAGTGCAAGGCTTATCATGAGGAGGTCGAGCTGTTAAAAAATAAATTCATATGGATGATGGAGAGGAATTGAAGATTGGTGAAAGGAAAGGAGGTTCACACACTCAAGGGAACAACTCGAATAGTGCTAGCCAAAATAAATTGTGAAATAAAGGCAATGGTTTCAGAAGATTAATGAGACTCTAGTGAGTATAAATAATATGCTTTTGAAACAAAATAATGAAAACTTGGAGCATCAAAAGGAAATGGCAGTGACCAAGCACTTTTGAGAGTTTTCATAGCCCATTATAACATGACAAAAGCCATTAATGATAACCTGCTATATATAAAGAATATCATGGAGGTCATTATAAAGGAATCAAAACTTCACACATAGGTTTTATCAATGATCAAAATTAATACTGTTGAGATAATTTATGCATAATCATCTACAAATACTGTTGAGATAATTTATGCATAATCATCTACAAAAACTGTTGGGGGACACAACTAGTATCAAAATACATCTTCATCACCTGCATATTGTCTAGGGTCATGGAGGACAATCTGCTCCAGTGGAAGAAGTTGTTAAAGTAGAAGAAGAATAAGTCTGACTGGTTACTTGCATGCTAGGTTTATGGTATATGGGAATAAGACTTAGTGGCTCATCCCCTAAACTTTATGTAAAGGTTTTAGTTTGTTGGCATATTAGTTGTATGGTTTTGTATTACAATATCCTCAATTAAATGAAGTTCTTATTAAAAATAAATAAAAAATGCAAAGGATAAATAAAATGAGCATTAAAACATTTAGGAAGAAATTAAACACCTAATCCTACTAACAAAGGGGAACCAAACCAATAAAACTTCAAACTTTATAAGTATTAATATCAATGTTGATAACAAGAAGTTATTAATCCAAAATCCGATAATAATTTTTTATTGACTTGAACTAAGAGTCTAAGACAATAACTGAAATATCATTATATTGTTTAAAAATCCATGGACAAAAATTAACAAACCTAGTTAGAAAATACAAGGTTGTAAAGAGTTAGTCCAAAAGTTAAAGTAAAAAGAAAGTGGAAACCCAATCGAAACTGAAAACTTGGACTTATTGTACTAGGGGAGTGGGACAAAAGAAATTATAAATGTAATAAAACCACTAAAAAGAAAGGAATAATACTCGTATTAGGGAAAGAGTCAAGAGGTCTTGGGATTGGGTTTTTTAGAAAGGTAAAGTAATGGTTTCCATGAGTGGTTTAAACCTAGACCCTCATCTCTATTCAAATTGTTATCATGTTTATAGATCTCTATAGCTTCTCTTAGACATCGCTTCATGAAGTGATCTACCACAGCTAAAACTTTGGTGTCCTCAATGAAAACATGATTCTTACTATTAACCGAATGTTCTACTAGTGTTGACTTAATCCCTCTTTCATTTTTTAAATCAACATCATGTTCCATAATCCTTATGTTAATGGAAAACCTAGTTTCACCAATGTATGACATCCAGTAGGAATAGTAAATTTTGTAAACACTGCTTCTAAGAATAGGATCGAAGCTATCCTTAATAGAATTGATCCTTTTTTTTGATTTTTTTTGTGAGGTATGAAAATGTAATGGCTATTCTTCCTTTATTTTTTTTAAGATCCTATTAGAGATACCCTCAATGTAAGGGAGATAAACTACATAATTTTTCTTACCAACTTGTCTAACATATGGACTCACTTTGGTAGTTCTCGTTGATTTAAAAGATTTATTGATTTATTTTTTGTTGTACCAATTCTTCCTAAAAACTTCAATTAAGTGATTGATCTCATCTACCAAATGGTCCTTATCACAATTCTAAAATCTCTAGTTGCATGGGTTTTCAACACTCCAACTTTTTGGGATGGGTGATGATGTGAATTGGCATGAAGATAAAGATCAATGTGTGTATATTTATTAAAGACACACCGAGAAAATGACCCATTATGTTTCCTCGAAAGGAGGACATGAAGGGAATATTGCCATTTTGTTCTAATTAATTAGAAGAAATAGAAAAGTCTTGTGAAAAGGGTAAACAAAAAAATTAAAAAATTAAAATAATAAAATAAAAGATTACAACAAGAAAAGAAAGATGAAAAATGATTAAATTTATATAAATAAATAAAAATGAAAAAACTCAGGAATAAATAAAATTTGTGTGTGTGAGAAGCTCAAATAAAAAATACATTTTAAAATAAAAAATAAATTTGACAATATAAATAAAATAAAGATAAAAAATATAAATATAAATAAATAAAATGATTAGTAATGGATTAAAAAGAAACATAATAAAAATGTTAAATAAAATAATAGAAATAA
Organism: Torreya grandis; assembly: GCA_037957365.1. NCBI lineage: Eukaryota > Viridiplantae > Streptophyta > Pinopsida > Cupressales > Taxaceae > Torreya > Torreya grandis. The sequence goes on along the minus strand of JARHVA010001687.1, from coordinate 1,442,296 downwards.
AAAAGAAAGCTAAAAAAAAGAATAAATAAAATTAATAAATGTTAAAAAAAAGATAAAATTAAATAAAATTGAAATAAAATAAAGAATAAATAAAATAATACGAATAATAAATAAATTATTGATAATAAATTAATTAGATATAATAAAAAATAAAAATATTATATGAATTAAAAAAGTTATTAAAAGAAAATAAAAACATAAAGAAGAAAATAACATAAAATGATATTAAATTAAATGTTATATTTTTTTAATATAGAATTATACGACATTCTAAGTTATTGCATTATTTTTTAATAAACAAAGACTGTGACTTGACACTTTGATTATCCTATAGAAATCTAAGCATGTTTTTATCTAACTCTTATCTCCAATTTTGTTATGGGTTATTTGGATAACCCTTGACATTCTTTTTATTATCTTAAAGATTGTGAATGATAGTTGTGGTAGGGTATCCATAGTACCCTTGATTTGTTTGATTTGTCATGGTTATTGCTCCTAAATTGAATTATGTGAATTCATCGATACATGTGATATGGTTTATTTAAATCTAAGGATTTTAAATTCTTATTTCATTATTCTTTAGAACTAAGGCAATTTTTAGAGCCTATCAGTGATGAAGTAAACCTTGATAATTTTAATTTATTCTTGTACAATGAATGTAAAGTAAATATGTACTTCATTCTGAAATGATTGAACTCTTTCTTTGTATGTTTGTGTGAACAAAATGTTGTATATAAATGAACTTAGAAACCTAATTCAACTTAAGACTATTTTAACTTACCATTAATCCTTGTGATGGAATAGATGATGATACTTCTTACATGTTGTATGGGATGCTTGTGTGATGTATTATCATTTGAACACTTTTTCAGTAATTTATTTTGTGTTTTTTTGGTATGGATTGTCTACAATCCTTCGAAAGTGGGAGGATGATGGCATTTCACACAACTGGTATGGGACACATTTACAATGTAGGGTCATTCTTTACTTCTCATAAATTACATTTATGTTGAGCCATGATTTTTTGTATGGAGGTCAATACATTGTGGAATATTATTAATATGGGTTTGGGTAATTGAAGACTTAGAAATGTGAACACTATGCGGATGGTGTAAATCCATAGTTTTACCTTGACTTTGTAAGTAAAAATAGATTGTTAAATATAAATCAAATAAGGTATTCTCATTGACTCCTAAGTCTTGTGGTATTAAACACATTTACTTAGTATGTATTAGGAATGTTTCGTTTCCTATCTGAGTTCATTGTCGAGACTTGTGCTAGCTATAATATGCCCTGTATACACATTGTTCTCTTCCTTACTGATAGCTCTGCGTCTACCTTTCTCATGAATAATAGGTCCACTCTTGATGACAAGAGGTGTGTAGGGGATCCAAAAATATCTATGGTTTGAGGTAAACCCTCTAATTATGCTCTCCCTCTTCTTACATAGTTCACGGCAACAATGGTGATTTTTTGTGTTCTTATAGATTACCTTATGGAGACTTAATCTCTTGCGTGACTATCATACACAAAAGAATATAATATATTGTGTATTATTATAAAATATGAAATAATATAAAATGTAGTTGGCAATAAAACTTGAGATGTATAAATATATTGGATTGTACAGATATATTAGATTTTATGTTATAAATTAGCTTATGTATGTGTGTAAATTATGATAAAGATGTAATCATGTGATGAGAATAGATTTAGATGACACTATGAAATTGTTCATTTAATTTAAAGAAGGAGGAATATTTAATTTTTTATGCTTATTCACTTATTATGAATAAATATTCTAACTTGGTAAAAAAAGGTATACTCTAATTATGGAAAAACATGTATTAGAATCATATGTTGAAATGAAGGTGGAAATATTTATTGATTTTAAATATGATTACATGAATCATTTAAATGACTGAGTGTGTTATAATTATGTATAATTTATTATCATTACTAATTAGGAAACCTTTTCCGATGTCTAATCGGAGAGGTTCTCACAATGGTTTTTAGAACTTTGCAATTTTTTGGTGCAAAGCCTTAATGGGTTCTTCATAGCTAGTGTAATACATATTGTGTGGGTCATGATTCATCATAAAAAATGTGTATTTGTGAGGAATCAAGTTGAATGTAAACATTATCTACCTCCTTTTGTATATTTTTACATATTTTATTTAGTGGGAATTTAGTGTGATTAGTTAGTTGTAATATTTTTTATTAGATGCATGGGTCTATGTTAATTGTTCAGATCTGAATATTATCACCATGATTACATACATATGCTTTGTGAGTT